>JADMLD010000068.1:2400000-3600000 GCA_017589585.1 Phylloscopus whistleri | reverse complement strand
CTACTTTAAATGCTTCAGACTTTCAGGGACCTGTTTGTACAACACTTTGTTAGAATTAATCCTCTCTTATAATGTGTCAATATCTTTCTATTCAGATTCCTGTTTATTTATTTTAGGGCTAATTGCATAAAAATATCCTCTAAAAATATCCTCAGACTAATGGGATGGGAAATCCAACACTTTGCCCAAACATGGTGTTCAGTACTTGTACTTTGCTTTTAGTGATAAAGGCTTGATTACTGCTGGGAGCTGATGCAACAAGCAATCAAAACCAGAGTTGCCCATACATAACACTGGATAGTATTGGACATTGGTAATCATTACTTAGCTGTTCTTCCAGTTATGGGATTGTCAACATACAAGGCAGCAGTGGCTCTAAACCTATTGGAGTATGGGGGACAGCTCTGTAGATGTAGCAAGTACCGCTGCTAACACAGTGTTGATTTTTGGATGCAGGTCCATGGAAACCTGTTTCTTAGTAAGACTTTCATAACCAGTGGGAAACAATAGGGGTGGTTTTTTTTGGAAATGGGTGACCAGCTAGCATTAAGAAAAAACAACATTCCCGCTGAATAACAGAAGGGACCCTGGTGTCATCATAACGGTGGGACAAGAGAGAGTGTGCATGTAAATGATTGCAGATAACTGAAGCAGTGTTTGGTTGTTATCTTTCTCACTGATATTTTCTTGAAGGTAAGGAAGAGAGCTATGGTTTCAATGTCTCTTGTTCCTTCATTCCTCCATGTGTCTGTATCTGCCTTACTGCGCTTCTGTTCTCTGTTGGTTACATGGGATGCGAACCACAATAGAGACCACATTGTCCACCTCCAGATTTTCTTGCCCTCAGTGAGTTCTCAGAAGGTGATCATCCACCACTGCAGATGCAGTTAGGGCATCTTGGTAGTTGTTCTTCAATAGCCATTTATTTCAGCTACACTTTTAAATTTCAGGGGCAACCTGAAATTGACAACCACTACCTTAGCTCACAGCAATAAGGCAGAGATGACTATATCCAACAGGCATATGTGGTACGCCGAATTCATACCCCGGGCTTTACAAAACCCTGTGTGTGATGGTTTTCATCAGAATTACTTTAATTCTACGTGTAACATTTTCTGAGCAGGTTAGATTCCAGTGGCCTGGAGCAGTTCTGCATGAGTGTTCTCTAAGCCTCAGCAAAACTTCTCCTTATTCAGAGCCTTTGGAACAAAACTCAGAAATCTTCAAGAAGGCATGGTTTACATGACTTTATTCCACTCTAGTAATTTCTGGGTTTAAATGTCTAAAGAAAGTGGTTCTTTTTTTCTTTTTTTTTCTCTTTTTTTTTTTTTTTTCCCCAAAATGAAGACAAAACTGAAGAGTGCTGGTATTGCCTATAATAGTTTAGGAGGAGATAAATAAACTCTTTCAAATCATCAGGAATTTTGAGCAAACACTGACTTTCTAGAGATTCAAAAGTACAAGTGTAGAAATTGGCTTGCGTTAGGAAGGAATCTGTTACTGCCCTGACTAGATTAACCATGGTAATTGGCACTGGGGTTTTTTAACATATTGTGCAGTGCTTTGCAGGCGGTAGTAATAAATAATGTGCACTTAGCTGCACTATTGGTCATTCGCAGTCCTATCACAGCAACCTCCCCCCATTCAGGGAAGATAAATGTGATTTAAATTAATAGCCAGTCCTAAATAACTCCTCAGCTGGTAAACGATGCATTTATCAGGCCCAGACAGGCAGTGTCCTTTGATTCATGGTCCCCCCCTTACAATGTGAAGGGTGCGTACAAAAATTGTTATTACTTTTTAATAAAGTGTAGCAGTCAGTCTTCAGTCATTTATCAGAAATGGAGGCATTCTGACAAACAGAAATATCTTAGGAGTGGATGAATGAGAGGGATAAAGGACACATTTCTCAACAAAAATAATCACTGACTAAATAATCTCATAAAAGTCAGCTTCTAAGTACCTTGAAATAAATGTATCCAGCTGAAAGATACAGACTCCATGTGCTGTTAAACTAAAAACTAAACCAACCGTTACAACACTCACCTGCAAACAAAAATGGAAAAAATTATTTTCATCCTCATTCTGTGTGGCAGTAATTCATATACAAATAGTGGTCAGCTAAATAGCAAATTTCTCAATATATTTTCCTTATCGTTTCTAAGACACTAGCTCAACTTCATTTCCCCATTTATAGCTTTTAAAGTAAATGTGGTTATAAATAAATAAACAAAGCTTGGAGATGGAAAAAGATGATATTGAATGAAGCAATTTGTAACCAAATGTAATTTAAAAGGTTTTATAGCCTATGTATTTTTGGTATTCTTTTAGTATTTTAAACTTTATTGTTCTTAAAATTTAGACATCTGTTCAGGATTTGGCAGTGTAGGATTTTTGTGCAGGAAGGTTGCCCAAGGAGGTTTAGAGGAGGCCATTCTTTGCAGGTGAGCATCCATATTGGTCATATTGGTGTGAACTGAGAGCAGATTGTTAAACCAGCCCTTCATCCTAATCATTTGCCTATGCAGAGACTTCAACTCACAGGGTAATCCATGTAAATGTAGGAAGGCCAGATCCGGCACTTTTAACACAAGCTTTTCTGCAGTTTGGTAACACGGGTTCCTCCCAGCATTATACAATTTGGTGGGGTATTATTACTGCTTAAAGTGACACAGAGCTTATGCATTTAAAGATGTAACAAGAGGAGTGTTCAACTGAAGTCATCTGAGCACAATCAGCTTCTATTGTCATGCTGAGAGTAAAGTTTTCTAATTCTTACTGTAGTTCAGTGCCTCCTTTGCTGCTGAGCTCTGGCTACACAGACTACCCCTGCAGAAGGTGAAGCATCCATCACTAACTCTTGCCCTCTCACTGTGCTCACCTCAGCTCCATCTATCCCTCCTCGCGCCATCCCCCTATTCATCTCTTGGTAAATCCCACAGGGCAGCACACGGATGGGCTTGTTGACACAGTTGTTGCTTAATTACAGCCATTCTGCTGTACCTTGGAGCAGCAGGAAAGTCCATGTAACAGTCCTCAGCTTCCTCATAGCCCACGTAAGCAAACTTCTGTTAAATCCTATTCAGGCAGGAACTCTTCTGGTGCATCAGTCAAGACTTTTTTTCTTCTTTCTCTGTTTAACTTTTAACTTTTTTCTGGTTGGTGTCACACTTTAGGAAAGACTCAAACAAAAAATCATGTAGTAACACCCTTCAAAATGGTCCTTAGTGCATCTGTTCACAGTGAAAGAAAATTACTGGTCGTAGATACAGTAATTAATAAATCCCCCCTTGTCCTCATGCTCTATTCCTTTGATAGCCAGAAGGAATTGCATCTACTGGTTTAAGACAGTATTGGGAATGACCTGGCAACCCCATAATTCACTTGTATGGGAACATCTTCACCATGCCTGGTCCTCACATCAGCATCATCAGAAAGACAGTGTGTCCATATGAAGTGTGCTTTTCAGAAATCCTGTGTTATCTTCAACATTACATGTGACATTTGGATCACCAAAAATTGCATTGCTCTGTGACCAAAAGAACTATTTGGAAAAACTCCTTTCACTAGAGTACTGAAGGCCACAGGAAGAGTCACTAATTGCATAAATATCTTCCTTAAATACACAAATACATAAAAATTATTTCCATAAATAAATAAATAAATAAAATTGAACATTGGGGCACTTATTTTTTATGAACTATATCACATTTTCCTCTTACATTCAGGAAATAGTTACACCAATTTTTATATTGCAGTATTTGTGTCTCATCTAATAAACTGTGTCTGGGCCAAATGCCACTGGCTTGAATTAAAAAAAAAAAAAAAAAAAAAAAAAAAAAAAAAAAAAAAAGAGCACAGTCATTAATTTAACTGTATTAGCTGAGAATATATGGTAGTTTTCTGTCCTTAATAACCAAATATTTAAGAAATAAATACATATGTACATAATTAAAATTAGTGTGAAGAAGAGATAATTAAGACTCATGTTGGATATAAATAAGGATTAGAGTCTTCTGGTGCGAGCAATTGCTCATAACACAATCTTACCAGCTGCAGCTGGTAAGAGTGTGTGAGGATATAACTCAGTCTTTGTGCTGAAAAATCATTTGAAATAATAGACAGGGTAAAAAGATGAGTATTGGAAAATAAGTTCTGGGCAGTCAGATACATTAAGCTTAGCAGTAGTCTGCCGTGAAAAATGCTGGAAGTCACCTGAGAAATTTAAAATAAAATTGGGCAAAGTACCCAAAAATGAATGTTGGGAAATGATTCAGCACTGGCAAAGAAGGAGAATAATAGGTCATATTTTAAGGAAGGCATTAATAAGACAGTTCTAAAATGTCAGGGTTTTGAAAGCTGATATTCCATTAAACTCACACATTGCTAATTAGTCTTGGTTTGGATTTCTGTTACGTATTTCTATTGGTGATTCTCCCTCCCAAAATTACAAGGAAGCAGGAAAAGGATGTAAGTTTTAGTGACAGTTTCTGAATATTTGACTGATTTGCCTCTTTTGTCTGCTTCTAGTGTTCATGCTGATATTATGTGCTCAGCTTTTCCCTGAAAACACAATTTAATCAAGTGGAAGGTGGTGTTTAAGAAAAACTCTAGATAAAGAAATTGATCATGATGAAACAGCCTCTACAAAGTTCAAAATCCACAGATGGCCTAAACCTGATTTTATTTGGTTTCTTTTCATTACAAATGTATTTGTCTTCTGTCACTGCTTTTTCTATGGACAAGATTTTACTTAAACTCACTCACAGGGAGAAGGCAATATGATAAGTTCTATATCATAATAATTTGTCTATGTTGATAACAGTAATGTGAGCATTATATACACCAATTATTTTTTCATTATCATGATGACATAACTGAAAAAGAAAACAAATCAAAAAATTGAATATGTCTGCCTGTTTTGGTTTTATCCTGAAATAAATAGAGATAGTCTGCTTTCACTGTATAGACATTAACTTGACTGAGTAATTTACAAACAAGGAACTCCTTTCCCACTTATTTTTAACTCTCTATAGAACAGCTACATGCTGATCTCCTCACTTGGAACTCTTCTAAGAATTCACAGCCACTGATGCCTAACATCTATTTTAACATAGAAACACATCTTAAATTTGAAAAACAGATATCTGAAGGAAATATTGAATTGTTTTTCTTTTCTTTTGCTCTTTAGAAACTTTTTTTGTTTCTATTTGAGATGCATTTTTTTAACAAAACCTTTTGCATTTGAGATATAACTATTATACTATTATTCTAAACTTTGTCTAGTTTCCTTGAACATTAAAACTCTTCCATTTAAATTTAAGTGAGTGTCTTCAGCCAAAAATGCCAATTTTTGCTCTTCTTTTCAGAATCACACTGTACTTGAAATAAAAAGCAAACATTTTGAATTAAAAATGTGTCCTCGTGTATTAAAACAACAACAACAACAGCAGCATCTCACTCTTTTATGCTGGAATAAATTAGCCCTTTAATTTAGTTTCATGAAAAAAATACAACCTCGAAGCAATTCTCTTGTGTATAGACCAACATTAAGCCTCATACACAGGTAACAGTCAATCCATTAACCTTTGCTTTGAGCTTAACCTGTGTGTCCCTCGCATCACAGTTGTTCCTCCTTTTAATACCTTTTCCTTAATAGTTGCTCACCCACAACTGAAAAGGGCAGAGCAGCTTCTCATGACATTGACTGTGCCACTGCAATAATAAGCTTCTCTTTTCTTTTTTTCCCACCTCCTGCCTCACTATGGTGTCAGCAACCATTTTTTGGGGGGGAAGGTAATCTAAAAAGAGCTGTAGAGGCAGAGGTCATGTTAAACTGTAACGCAAATGTTATTCCTCGATTATCTAGCTGGGGTAAATGTCAACTGCTCCGGGCTAAAGCAATTGGAAAAGCAGAGTGTGTGAATCTAACAAAGGGAGAGAGAGAGACACACACAGGGAAGGCAAGCTGGGGGAGGGGGAATTTAAACTGGGCCTAGCTTGTTGGCTGGGATGTTAAACCAACACTTCTGTGTATCTCTTTTCTCCAGTGGACAGCAGTGCTGTCAGCTGCATGTGGTCCGAGCCCAGGTTTCCTCACCCATTCTTTTGTAATAAGTGTGTCTGTAACAGAAACTATTGTGTGCTGAGGCAGCAGCTTCAATGGCATTTAAACACTTGAGAGATCAGTGTTCATCCCACTTACCGAAGAAATAAGTAATAAACTTATTTGTTCTCCCACCATGCAAGTCAGTCAAAAACCTGGCTCCCACTTCTTAATGACCTCATTTTTGGCCTGATCCCTGAGTCTTTTCACACAGGTCAGGTGTTGCAGAGCCTTAGGCATCTTAGCGACTTCTGCTGAACTTTCTCCAGTTTATCAATAAGTTTCTTACGTAAAGAAGACAGATGGAGTCTAATAGGGGCCATGCTAAAGGAAATAAAATTTTCCTGCATTCACTGGCTACTGAATCAGAAATAGCCCTTGGTGGGTGGAGCTGGATTGACTTGGGGAATTTGTGATCACAACTATGCTGGTAGAGCACTTTCATGGCATAAACATGGTGTGGTCAATGTTATGCAAATGTGTGATACAAATGGTCATAAGCTACAGTATGATTGTGCTGTATGACTCATTGCTGGGGCAGTTCTGGCTCTTGGAAATAGCTTTTCAGTCCACAATGAGGGTGCCAGCAATATTTAGGGAACCAATTATCTATGAGCCTGCCCCCTCATGCAGCTGCTAGTGGAACTCAGGACTTTGGGACACAGAAGTGTTCCTGGTACTCTTTGAGGACTGTATTTGGGTACCTTAGTAATGATTGTCATTAGCTGAATGTTAAACCAGTAAATTTCCAGTGACATTTTAATTTCCTCAACTCTGTATTGAAACAAGGGATGGCAAATCATATCAGTGGTTTCTGATTCTCAACTGAGAAGCAGCAACTTCTGAAACTTGCAAAAATTTATCAGCATTGGCCATCAGACTGCTCACTCCAGTTCAGTGTAGGAATTGTAACACCTTTTTTATTGAAAATTGAAATCTTGGCATCCAGAAGAGAAAAAGAGGTGAGACACTAAAGCTGGATCTGGTGAGGTTTTACATGCATTCCCAGAAACTATGTCAGAATTTCTTCCTTAATATATATATATCTTTTCAGTATTCACTTTATATTGATTAGCACTCAATATTTTTATTTGCTTATTTGGTAATCTGGCATTGGAATCAGTGGCACAAGCAATAATGATGCACGATGATAGAAAACTGGGAAAAGAATCTGGGATGTTCAGTAATGAATGTATTCATTGATGGCTAAAAAAGATATTCTTACATGAGAAGAATAGTATGACCACTCTAGTATCAAGAATGTTTTCACTTTAGCGTGTATTTTTTTTCAAGTTGTATTAACTATAGCTATAACCAATGCTGTATCATAATTTATTTCTTCAAAGTGCCACATATATTAAAGAATGTCAAACTGTAGCATTGTTCTACGGGATTAAATGTATCTTTTTTTTCCCCACACATGCATGGTGGGAGAACAAATGACAATGATCATATATTAAAACAGGGGACTTCTGACTTAAGGCAAAATATTTTCATCTACGCGACATTCAAGCACTGAAAGAGGTTGCCTAGAGGTTGCCCTCAGAGGATGTGCAGTCTTCTTCCTTGGAGCTTTAGGAGACTGAATAAAACCTTGGGCAACCTGGTCTGATTTCACAGATGACCCTGCTTTGAAAGACAGCTGAACTGGAGACCCCTGGAGGTCTCTTCCAACCTGATAATTCTACTTTGTGATTCCCACAACAACCCCAAATCCTTCTGCTTTACAACTGTGTAACCTCATCCATGAAAGTAGTATGAGGAACTGACCTCAACAGAATATGTGGCATTTACAATAAGTCAACAAGAATTACAGTTTTCAGTCATTTCATAGAAAGGCTCTTAGATTTCCAATAGTTTTCTAGAGCCACGCTTTAGCTTGAACACATCAAAATATACTGGGAGACAAGAGACCTTGAGTGTTGTTGACTTGGTGTGAATGCTTGACTCACTGCGACATAGAGAGCATATCTGAATATAACCAATTGTTCTGTACAGCTGGAGGGCAAAGCAGATTATGATGGTGTCATGGCTGCCACCAAGGCCATGAAACCACTGGAATACCACAAGGAGTATTTTTAGCAAGTGTTAAATCTGTCTAAAAATTTCTTCTGAAAAAAACATTATGCTGAGATTCCACTCTATTTCTGTGGAATGGAGAGCAATAGGAAGAAGCACATAAGTGATAAATTCACACTTTAACTTAGTTCTGGTAGGGTGGCTTTCTGAAGTCAAAATTCAACCGTGACCTAAGCTTTAAAAGACACTTTTATGCCATTGTTTATTTTCCCAGATTATTGTGATCAGATGAATTGTCTAATCACTTACCTACATTAAGCATGCCCGAAGGTTGTTTTTTGGGTTTCCAGATTAAGTAATGAGCTCATTTCCTGGTGGTGGCAGAACCTAAAAAAACAAATATACAGAAATCCATTAGAACTAATTCACCTAAACAACTTGAGTGAATCACTCAATGTCCTTCTTTCACTGGGGAAAGAAATAAGTGGCTTGATGATTAAATTAATGATTTTTTTTAAACAAAATGGGGTGTTCTAGATGATCATAGTGGTACGATAAAAAATATGCAGGACAGTCCATCAGCCTTCTAATTTGTAATTACATATGTGCATCATCAACTTAGCTCATCTAGGGTCATCCTTATGAAAATTAACGTGTTTTCACATGCTTCAAGAGAGAATCACACTTGTAACAAGCACTACTATAGAAAAGTTAAGAAATTCAGCAGGAAAATCAGCAAAAATTTTTGGAAGTTATTTGATCTTTTGAGCCATAAACTTTGAATGGAAAAAGAAATGTTTCAAAATGAATGGAACTACTTCCTTTGTACGGTAATTTGTTGCTAATTATTTTTAAAAATATTGTAATTTAGGAAAGTGTAGCTCTATGAAACAGACAATAGTGTGTAATGAGCTGACTAGCATTATTAGATCCTTCAGAATTAATACATATTAATTCATGAAGTTATCAAAAACGTGAAAGATTAGGACTGACTTCTGAAGTTTTAGAACTTTTATACTTTAAAGCTTGGGAAAGCAAAACATTTTATGGTGGTAAGAAATGTAAAGAGGTGACTGACAATAAGTATCTACATCACTAGAATTCTTTTATTTTATGACTCCTTAATTTAGAAGCAGAAGATGATAAGATGGAAAAACTAGAAGCTAAAATTTGATGATATTAGTGGGAAATAAAGGTATGTTTTCTGTCTAACAAGTATGCTCTAATCCAGCTAAGAGATTTGGACCTGATCTAAGAGTCACCTATTAAAATTCTATAAACTGAACAAATCAGAACTTCTGACAGGGTAACAATAAAAGTCTATTGAATTTGTGAATCAGAGATGTGAGTAGTCGTACTTCTAAGTGCAATAAAGAAAACCTGCTTTACAAACCTAGGGGCTGAGCCTTGACATGTTTTGATGCAATATTATGAGTGAATTCTTAAGTATAGTAATTGGCATGAAAAAGCTTGCATGTGGTAAACTGTTATCATTAGTATTGTGGACTCCACAAATAGGACACTAGAAATATTTATGAAACTCAGACATCAAAGTAGTTTCTTTTTATCTCTACCTTCACCCAGCCCTAGTAAAGCCTAATTGAAATACAATAATTATAAATGAGCTTAGCTTCTCAATTTAATTTTCTTCTGAGTAGTTTCATTTATTTTTCTTAGGCTTTGTTAACATGTTTTAATTAAAAGATTTAACAAAGCTCAAGATACAGCGTGCCATTAGGTATAGGAACATAATGGGACATATGCACAGAGAACTGATGAACCCTTTTTTATAAGTTTGACTGTTGGTACAATGGGGAGAGTAAATTACTCATGAATTTGAAGAACACTATCACGTAGGAAGCCAGATCCCAGAAACAGGCTCTTTCATGTCCACTTCAAGCAAAACTTGACAAAAAGTTTTTTACCATTAGATTTTAATTAATTTAAACATAAATCTCACTCAGAGAGAGAAAAACTTAAACAATATTAACCACAAAAGTCATTCTGGAAAGCACAATTTCAGCAGTCGCAAAGAGCCATCTGCAAGAAGGCTGACCCCAGATTAACCAAATACTCACCAAGACTCACAGTGAAAACAGCATACAGAGTCAACTCCTTAGCTAGGGGTACTAAGGGGGAGATAAATCATCTCAAACATCAACATCTGTGCCCTACAGCTGTCTCAGTCTTTTCAACCCCTTGCTGGAAAATATTAAAATGAAGCACAGATATTTTACTGTGAAACGCTTTATGATGTATAGTAGGCAGAAGCATTTGAAGTCTTGGTTTAAGTGGCCAGTTGAATATATTTATAAGATAATACTGGGAGACTCAACCTGAGAAGAAACCAAAGGAGGATCTCAGACTGCCTTTTGGAATGTCCATGTAATTATCACAAATAAAATCATTATACTCAAATAACTGCTCTGATACAGGGAGAGAAAAATTTACCACAGCTTGAACATACAATAGAAATGGGTTTAATTCAAGTCATTGTAGCTCCCATAGCATTTTGACTGATAAGGCTATTTGGGATTAAATTTCTTAAGAGCATGCACTCAATAAAGGAATAAGGGAATATGTGGTCTAAGATTAAAGAGGAAAATTTCTCCAATTTTTCTAGCAACAACTGTCCAACATGCTCAAATTCTTGTTGTATCTAGACCTAAATAATAACTTAGATAGGGCAGCATAAAAGAAAAACTTATGATGATAAAAATTTGAATTATTTATTCTTATGAAAAACATAATAGCATATTCCCAGAAGACCTCATCCTTGTGAACATTTTCTGGTTTTGATGTTCCATTAAGAAGTCTTGAATATGTAAAAATATCCATGCATTTCTCATGTTTAATGCATTCTTTGTGTGAACTTGGATTGTATAAAAAGAATTAGGCTACTGTCACGCATGACTCATTTAAAATGTGCAGAAATACTAATCTTTCCATTTGTTAAGCATCTTTATTTATTTGAAATCATACATGCATTCCAAAGAAAAGAACAACTGCCCTTTGCTCTCATCAGTCTTTTACATGTTAAAAAAAATGGATCTGAACAAGGAGACTGAAGTAATCTCCCTTCAGCCCCGAAATTCAGAATAATTTTCTTTTCCAAAATCCTGCTTTACTTCACCTGCAGTTTCAACGAAAACCTTGAGCTTTCCAGATGCATGTAAAAAAAAAAAAAAATCAAGTAAATTTCAGTTTCTGATGTTTTGCTAATTTCCTTTGTTTTTTATTTCTCCAGAAATTTTGGGCTTCAATATTTCTTTTGAATTTCATCATGGTAGGCATAGATTTCTCACTGAATTGTCAGGTGCATATGTAGAAGAATTGTGTTACTGAGAGAAAATCTGCAATGAAGCAAAGCCAGGGCAATACAGAGAGAATACATTTTGTGTGACACCGTAGATGTCTCTGGCTCCTTTAAACCTATCTGATGTAGTACAAGTTAAAAAGAGTCTGCATAGGCCATACATGCAGAGTTAAAAAGCTGAAAATCTGGCAAATTTACTTTGCCTGAGAAAATGCAAAGAAAGTGGGCTATATGTACAGCTGGGAAACAAGCTGGTGAAGCCTAGTAAAAAGTTTGTGTTAACTGCAGAACCTCCACTTGTTTCTCTAAATAGATGGCAGGTGCAGTCCTGAGAAGCAGTACTTGCTGCTGAAAATCTTTCTAGCTATTGCAACTTATATATGACTGCTACAAAATCTTACCATTTCACAAGGCTGTTTTCTTTGTTTAAGAAAATGGAAAAATGGAAAGAGAAATAAACAAATCATAAGACCCAGAGGCCTTCTGTGAGAGCTCATAATCATGAAATGTCTTGTTGGTTTTTTGGGTTTTTTCTTAATAGTCTTCAACAAGAGCAATAAAACAAACAAACAAACAAACCACACAATTATTATTCTCTATTTACCAAGTCTGGGATTGAGTCCCTGTGGCTGATCCAAAGAAACCCTTCCCTTCCCACCTATTTGCTCCTTGGATAAAGCAGAGATGATGCTTGGTCTCCTTCTCTATTGACATTTTCTGGACCTGCACTTCTGCTCCTCAGTCTGCAGCATGCCCTGCACCTTCCTTCTTGCTGTGCAATCCTGCTAGAAAGGAGTAAATCAGCATTGATCTTGCTGCCTGTCTTATGAAGAGGATAAAGTAGTGACATTCCCATGTAAATAGTCAACCTATGCACAGAGGCTCCCTTCCAAATTGTGGCAAAAGTAGAAGCTCCTATAAAGCACAAAAAATGTATGTAATTAGGCAGTGGTAGAGAAAATGGCATGGCTAGCTGTAGTTCTCAGATGGAAGCAGTTCAAAACCATGTCTGTCTGCTCCAAAATCACTCTTTAAACACTGCTAGACAGGAAAGGGAACACATTTTTTCTCATACTGAAATTGCTGTTGTATATAATGCATTTAAAACCACACCGGCTGGAAGGAGGCTAGGGTTGAAAGAAATTATTTAGCCTTGTGGTTTGTACTTTCAGTCATGAAAGCAGGAAAAGATGAGAAGACCGGCTAGAAGAGCTGCTAGAGGACCTCTGCATGGGTTTTGTGTGAGATTTTTGCAAGACCAAGCACAAAATTTTTTAGAATGAGAGTTTAAAATGGGCTTTCTTAGCTTGCAAGAACCTCTGCACTTCCAGAATCAAGAAAATGAGTCAGAGAACGAACACAGTGGGAGGCTTGTAGTGCAGAGGTTGAGTTGAGGTTTTACGGTGGACTCCATATCTGATGAACTCTGCTTGTCCAAATAAACACAGCTTTCTATATTCCTAGATTGTCACATAGAAGGAGCATTTGTTTGTATTGCTTTTGAAAAGAAAATATGATTTATAAATTCATGTAGTCATATTTTATTCAGATAAATGATCTTTTCAGAAAGGGTCAGGTGCCTATTACATTGTGAGGGGAGTGCTTGTGTAGCAGCAGTCAGGCCCTTCCTATTAGCCCTGAAGCTAAACTTAAAAATAAACTTAAGAAGGGGTAGCAAAAGAATTCTTTACAGAAAGTAAGGTATCACAGAACCAATTGAATTTTACTGAGTAAGAATGTCATACAACCAGATTTTCAGTAAAGCTCCTTGAGCATGAAATCAATGAGGCTGCAATTCACTGGTGTCACTGCTTCTAAAGTCCCTTGGTGCTAAGGATGACAGCACCAGGCAGGGCGAGCCAAGCTCAGTGGGTTTCCAGGCTGCTCTGCTGGCCTGGAGCACCATCCACAGCAGCATTCAAAGGGTGACCTGGCTGCACCAGCAGCTTTGCTTTGAGTCCTTCTTCCTTTGGTCACTCTGAAGGAAAGAGTTGTGCTTTCCTTTCCTGGATCTCAAAGTGCACAAAAGAGAGAGGTGGTAATTTGTACCAAGTAAAAGTGCCTGCAGCATGTTGCTGGAGGTTTTTTTGGGAAACGGTATTTCCTTTTCCTGGTCATTCTCTTCATTCAAAACAATAATTATCAGGGCAATTGTTCACTGTCTACCTGAACCTGGAAGATGGAAAATTGCATCTGCGGAAAATAAAAGTGCATCAGGTTAAAACACCTCACAAATTGAGATATTTTCTCCAAAACAGCTCCATGAAGTATAGCAGCACAATTGATGTATACCAACCCCACCTTTTCCCCTCTTTCAGTACTGTTAATTAAGCTGTTTGCTGTTGTGCTTTTCACAGTGGTGGGCAGACTGAGACTGGAAACTTCACAGAACATTAGTAAAAACTCGTGTTCATGTCGCAGCCTGAATATGATGGCTTTTATAACTATAAAAAATACAGGTATGTATTTATCTATCAGAAATTAAGAATATTCACTATTTTGAAATATAGCATATAAGGTATTTTTGTTTACAGATAAAAACATCAGATAAGAAGATGCAGTGATACCAAGTGTGCATAATTCTGCAGTTATGTGGTATAATTATGTATTTATTACACTTACAAATAGATGCTTTACCACAAAGTGTGTATACATACAGAGAACATCTCTTTAAAAAAAATAACAAATACTAAAGATACTAATTTTCTGAAGAGACCATTAACTTCTCCTGGGAAAAGAACCTTCTGTACAAATTTCCTGTGATAGGAGTTTTAGATGCATTCTTCATAACAAACTTCACTGGAAACTACAGAACCTGGGTGCTTATGAATGCTCCATATTATCATTTTCATTCTTGGAACATAAACATGGAAAGATGTATAACACAAATAGGAAACCAAATAAAGAGTTTATGTTAAAATTAAGAAAAAATAAAAATCCATTCTAAACTAATTTGTATAAGCTTCTTGCACCTCGGCTTGCTTTGGTTGTATTACTTAACTTTAACTGTCTTTATCTTATTTTCTGTTGTAAAACATTCTCTCACTTCACTGAAAAAGACATAGTGTGTGTCTGCCTGGGTGGTTGAGAGAACTCTGATCCCTTTGAAGACTTTCCTCGATTCGTAGTTTTTGGTCCCACAAGCACTACTTTGGTTATCTGATTTGCACTCTTTGAGTAGAGAGCACATAATTTTACCAGCAATATTTGAAAGATTTCCTTAATCATGATGCAGGATCATTCACAGTGGGGAAAACTTAGTGAATCATGTCATACATGTGCACTTTGACAACATGGTTTATGGAACATTTCCAGATAACAATTTATAAACAAAAATAATGAATATTCTCAGTAAAAAAAAAATCTGATTATGACACCTCAGAATATTGAAGTAAATGAACAGTCATTGTATTTGGTATGTTTGGATATACTATAGAACAAAGTATATTTCCCAATTTTTCAATTTTCTTAAGGAGAAACACCCTGCTTGCCTGTAATTGAGACTAAATATACAAAATAATTAAGGTGTATACACACCTTTTCTAATAGTAGTATGCAGTTTCAATATTGTGTCTTGAACTAGCTTTCATAGGATGGGGTACAGTGTATTTAATGAAAAGGGTTGATTTGAATGACAGCTGAATACCACAAAGAAAAGGGCAGCCCTGCATGGGTCATGACTGAAATTGGCTGCTGCTGTGATTTAGTAAGAGCTTTTCAGTTGGGAAGTGGATATTGTAACTCACAAAAGGTAACTTACAGCAACAAATTGAGCTGAATAGAGCTCTGAATTAATTCATGGTTTATTGAGTTCCCCTCTTGTCAGTGATAGCCAACAGTTAACTGAAGTGATTAGTTCAATATTCAGTCACAATGATGTACAGCCAACTTTCCAGCTTACAGAAGTCCTGAAAGGTTTAATTTAAATCCTGGCAAGTACATAATTTAAAAACAAACTAAAACAAACAAATAGAAACCACCCAAAATTTGTAGCCTGGGAGAGATGGGTTCAATACAAGCCAAAGGATGATGATTTTCATCATAAAACACACAGCCCTTCAGTCTTTGACTTTGTACAGGAGGGATTAGATAGGTCATGCTACTAGCATCACCTGATACACCAAGGAAATTTCAGTAGTGTTTATGATGTTGTCTTCAAACTTCTAAAAATAATAATAATTAATGGCTAGCATGTACACTATATCCTGAAATCAGATTGAGGTGGAGCCTTTCATTTTCCCAGCCTAAAGAGAAGGCAAGAGTGAGTTAAAGTATCAGTAATTCTTTGTAACATTAGCAGGATGAATAAGAAATAAACATGAGTTCGTATCAAAGGGTACCTTTGCAATGACAGGACTTATAAACAAAAGCTTAAAGACTTTTCATACAATAAGGAGCCTGAGTCTCATCACTAGTTGCGATGAGGTTCAGCTCTATTATTCCTTCACTATTTCCAGTTATGGCTGTATATTGGTCCTGGAGGAAAATAGCTGGTTAATTCCTGTGCTCAGCAAAACAGATATATTTGTGTGTGTTTTTTCAAAGTCTACCTGCCTTTTCTTATCCAGATTGTGCAATGAAGTATGTAAAGTCACACTCTAAAGCACAGAAATTCCCTATAAATGCTTGGCAATATCACAAAATATCTGCTCCATAGGAAGCTCTAACTGGTAAGGATTTAAACCAGAAGTTCTGACAGAAAATGTGTGCTCTCCTTAGAGAATGTGAGAAGGTTTGAAGAAAAGTTGCCTTTTCATCCTCATTTTAGAAGAATTTTATGTGATGATATTGGGCCAACATAAAGGAAATGGGTTCCTGCTTTCGTCTAGAGGCATGACAGTTCTGTGCCTTTTCAAAAGCACAGACAGCACCTACTGTTATTAGGAAAGGTTCCTTGTAAACATTTAACTGTAAGCGTAAATGATCTTAAAGCAGGGTACTCCATGAAAAAGACCTCAAGGCAAAGCAAGTGGGCAGTCAGGAGACTGAAAAACCCAAATCTGTTCAAATATGTTGCTATTTAAGTCAAAGAAATCAAAAGCATATTATGTCATATTTGCCCTACTTATTTTAAAATATATAATAATAAGGAAAGAAATGCTACATGAGCATTGAATGTAGTCACTGGTTTATCTGTGATCCCTGGCACTATTTATTAAGTCTTGAGGATCAAATTTCTCTTTGATGTAGCACCCTTGGTTTTAGTGGAGTTCCACCAGTAAGAAGTTTGGTCTTTATGCAGAGCAGCTTGTACATTGTATCTGCACATATAAAAGCATTTTTTTCATAACTGCAGCAGATTATCTCACACTATCATGGCAATGATAATTCTGGCAACAGATTATCATCCTTTTTCTCCTGGTAATAACAGCAGGAGAGCCATGAAAATAAGGACACATAAAGAAGTGTTGCTATAAATTTGTAATTTTTCATATAGATCTAATTGGCTGTATTCATACCCACTTGCAATCATAAGAAAAAAAAATCGATATTGAGTGACTCATCTTATTTTAAAATACCAAGTTGCTAATACTCATAAAGACCGACTACATGGTCAGTCCACTAAGTTAAAGAAAATCCAGGAAATCAGTGGAAATAAATAATAAATTCAGAGAAATAATGATGTTCTGCAAACAGTGAAACACACCACAAGTTAATTCAGAGTCATTTATTAAATTTTTCAAGGCAACACATCTGGCACAATCAAGCCAAACTCTCAGGCACGTGATTAACTTGAATAATGTGACTGGCCTGACTAAACCCAAGGGATTACACATATTTTAAAAGTCACAATCTTCTTAGGTATTTTGTATTGGAAACAGAAGGCTTCTAAATGTGTTACATGGAAATTTTGCCTTTCATTTCGACAGAAGATGTATTAAGTTTCACTCCATGTAATTATTTATTTTTTTCTTAATTGCACATAATTAGCATTCATTGCCCTATCTCTACAATTGTGTTTCTGCCTGTGCATTTCGGAAGACACTGGAATCATCACACGTCACATCCCACAGCTGGGAAAAAAAGGTCTTCAGTAGGACTTCCAGGTCTGCCTTGAGGTTGTCATGCGTTTCCTCAAAATGGTTGCAAGGAGCACAAGTGACTCTACTGGTGGCTCTCCAAAGAACTGTGTTAAACTTACTGCTGAGCTGTGGATGTAAACTAGTAGGGAATTTAAAAGAGGCTCTAGGCTAATTGAACAGGCATCCTAACCTCCAAAGTTACACAGAATTATTTTTCAGAATCATGAGAGAGACATTGTCTAGAATTGTACAAGATTCATCTTCACTATCTGTGTCATTTGGATCAGGTGTGTATTTTGAATTGATTCTTTCTAATTACATATTTTATGGTGCTTTGGTTCACACTGAAGAGTGCCTAGAAGAACAAATGGTATTTATTTTTTCAGATGAAACTCAACAAGAAGGAAGGCTTGGAAAAGGAATCTGACTGTGCTTTAGCTGCTGATGTGTGTTCAGTTCACAGGACCACGTTAGACCTCATCTTTAGGAGTTGCCCATCCTGTATCTGAGAGACCTAGTCCTTCCCAGTGCACAGCATTATTTCTTAGTTTAGGTATAGTTCAGCATGTATAAAGTGCTTCAATGCTAAGCAATAGATCTATTCCAGGTCATAACAGATGGTAATCTGAACTATTCTTTTTTCTATAGTCTAAAGAGATAGCAGAAGAGTTCTTTTCAAGGTAAATATATAAACAATATTCTAAAACTTCACAGAATAATTTAGTCATGAAAATTAACTTTATAGTACATCTGAAGTCTGAATTAGTTGAATTTTTGTAGTGCTCTTTAATTTCAGTCTTTCATTAAGTTCATGTTTGTGATTTTTTAAAAACTCATAATCTTCTTAAACACAGTGCCTTGTTTTTTGTACTCATGAAACCAGCTCTATAAAAGGAAGAGGAATGTGCTCTCATTTCTACTTTATCTGTTAGCTACAAAAAATGAGTTTAATCATTTCATTAATCAGCCATCTTTTTAGATCAAACTATATTCAGTCTTCCCTAAAGATTTTATTCTGTGATCACTGTATGAAAAACTAAAATGGTGAACAGGAAATTGAAACTGTTATTATACAGGAAATAACAGCACTCTGTCAAAATCTACAGAAGAAACATATGTTAAAACTTACTGTCAACATCTAACATATCAGATCAGATAGAGAGAAAGACCAAAATTACAAGAATCATTATAATATCAATTGAGGGCAAAGTTCTGTGTGAAAATAAATCCTTTCCAGCTCCATGAAAAGCAGCTAAGCACAGAGTATCTGATGGAGCAAAGATCCTGTCATAATTTCATATACTGGTGGATCATATGACAGAAAATTCAGTTCCCTCTCCCATCCCTATAGATTTTGTACAATCACAACTGTAATATCTAATATGTGTAATGAACTCTGTGCCTTTGTTATCTATGCCTAGCTTGCAAGAAGTGCTCTGGTGTTCATTACCAGCCAGGGATTAGGTGTTCATGTGCTGTTTTCTGTAGTACAGTCCTGGTATATTGTATTTGGATTTATTTGCAAATCCAACCATTGTTTGATTAAAGCTGCGAGAAAGTGTTGAGATGGAACAGGAAATCAGGGAAAATACACTGATTTCTGGGAATCACTGTCAAGGTTTTTGAACTTTTGCTGTGATAATCATTACTGCCTCAGTACCCAACTGCTATGTTATCTGTATTTGTTTATTTATTTTTCATATAGCAACTCATCACATGGGAAAATTATTTACATTCTTAGGTCAACATCTTTATGGCAACAAGTGGAATGAGAAGCCTACCCATCTCAATGACATGCAGCTTTAACCACCAACTAAGACATGTATTTTCCATATGCATTTCACCTTGAACTTAATTCCAAAGTGGAATTTGGAACAGTGTAACACCTGGGATTTATGAGCCACAGTGCTTCCAAGCAGTTTATAGCCTCTCCTTTCTTAGAACTTACCAATTACAGCTCCTAGAACTAATTTTTTGTCAGAGTAATCCCCAGGATGCTTAGTACAGCACAGGCAGAGCAGCAGTGCACTTTTCTGCTGGTGAACACTGGTTCAGAAATGACTCAGTTTGCTGGAGTCCTGAGCTCAGCATGGCCACAAGTGTGCTTATCATAAGAAATCTGATGGGCAATATTTGAGTAAGTTCCTGTTAAACACTTCTGAGTCCAAGTACACTTCTCTCCCCATAGATCTGTGAAACGGTAGATAAGATCCCCAGAAGATCCCTAAGTTCTCAGGTTGTCCCACAGAGTTGAACTAGGCAATTTGAATACAGTAAGCAGTACCAAGACAAACAGAACCTTGTGCAAAACTAGTTGGAAAACCATCTACAGTAACAGACACAAGAGATGGCTTCTAATAGCTTCTGGCTTCTTCGGTAAGGACCCGTCACCAGTATTCTTGAACAACAACTATTAAATCCACAGCAAAGAGATTGTCACCCTTCACCCTTCACCTTTCCAATTCTTCTTGTTACTTGTGAGTTAACTTGTCTCTCTCACCTCTTTCAAAAAGATTTCCTACCACATTGAATACAACTGTGTTTTCTCTACCATATCAAAACCAAATTCCTTCTTCTTTCTTTTTGTTTCATTCTCTAGGCCTGAAGTTGGCTCCTACAGCTTTGTGTAGATATCTAATTCCTATATGTGATACAATCCAAAATTTGAGAGTAAGTCTAGAACATTAACTTGTTACATGAGTTGTGGACTATGCTTTACTTTAGAATATTAGTGTTATATAATTATCACACCGAAAAGCTGAGCACCTCTGGCTTAGAATTAATGTGCAAAAGCATATTCAAATGTGATATAAGCAGACCAGATCTTTGAAGTTCAGGACAGGTAATCAGAGCTGTTGCAAAACCTACTTTTTCTAGTCATACTATGGAAGGTTTCAACAAATGTCGAAAAGGAGAAACAACAGGAAAAGAAAAGATAAAACATGATTTGACTTCTGTGAGACCTCCCTCCCCTCTTCTAAATCTGCAGAATCACCAAAGACCTCAATGAAAAAGGATCTCTGGATGGTTTTGGTCAATCCCAACTTTATGTTTTGGTGGTCTACTTGGGCCACTACAGACACAGCCATCAGGGGACTGTGCTTGTACTTTTTTCCTGACGCCAGAGTAAAATTGTTCTAGTCTATCTGGCATCTATATAAATAACATCAGTCATTGCCTTTACTTGTTACTTCAGGTAAAATAATGGAAAATATATATTTCTCAGCTCTGTTGCTACTAGCAGTCTCTATCCACCAGTTGAATATGGTTGCTAGCCTTGGAGTTTAGAGAGTGTTACAGGGATATGAAAAGGAAATAAGAAAAAAAAATCTGAAGTAGAAGCCTTTCCATGCAAAAGAGGAAATATTTAGGTTCTTGCCTTCATGATTGAATTTACGGCCACAGCATGGACCCACTGTTATTTAACAAACCATATTACTCTACCATTCAAAACATTTTTTTTTTTAATTTGCACAAATATTTACTATATTAGCAGCAATAGTCTTGCTGCAAGAAATTAGCTTATACATGCTGATAAAACTCTTGGTGAATCAAATTTTGCTTTGCTGAACAAGTCGATAGTGACTTGCAATAATTTACGTTGAAAAAAAGAAAATGTGGCATTGATTTCACCTTGAACACAACATCCATGGGAGAGATGTCTGCAGTTACACACTGGACCGTAGAAAATTACAGTATTATCAATACCATGTTTCTTTTGGTTCACTCCTGGAATACCTCTCTAATTCTGACATGTGATATACTGTGTCACCTCCGTGCCTGGTAGACTTACTCCTTTCATCTAGCTTTCAAGGTAGAGGACCTGAACTCAATTTCTTTTTTTCTTTTCTAGTCTTGTAAAGGCATTCTTCAGTTGAGCCATAATAAAAAGCAGTGGTTTGCACACCATTGAAGTAAGCAGTCATAAAAAGAAAACCGGAATTCACAAAATCAGTTGATGTTCATTCTTTCTTGAATGCAGTCTGTGCAAAAATGAAATTCACTATCTTTGGATTGATTGTTGTGATGTACACCAAGCTCTAGTTCTTCAGAGTTTGACCACCTTGAGTGATATATGTTAATGACTTGCTCTAGCATTGCACCTAATATAAATCGTGCTGTCATTGATGAAAGGAATAAAAGTTTTATTTGTTAATGAAATATGATGTGGTCTTTCTGGTGCTCTATTTAAACATCACCTAGGAGTAGATCATGTTTTTAGAAGTCAGGAGTAGCCCCAGGCCTTCCATAATTCTAATTGATGTAAATGAAGAAAATAATGAAAGCCTGTGTGTGCTGACCCTGTTATACAGAATGGTTTCACCTCAGTTAATCAAAGAACCTTTAGATATGTTGCAAGCATCTAGCCTGAACAGAGAATTCTTCAGTCTCTGATACTAAGCTGGCTGCATTCAGATGAAATACCATGCCCAGATTTCCAGCAAAACAGCTTAGTTTCTAAATGCTGACATGTTGAATACAAAGTACCATGGAACTAACATGAAAACAATACTAAATTCCTCTCTCCAGAAAACATCATCCTTGATTTTGCATGAAAATGAGATGAATGGATAAATCTGAGAACTAAATCCTCCACTTGGGATGTTTGTGTTCCTGCTAAGAAGTTGAAAGCACAGATAAACTTTCATTTTTTTATTTGAAATGTCAAACATCAAGTTTGACAATATTAATACTATACAGAGCAAAACTAGGAATAACACTTCCTTTCAGTCACTATCTTCATAAAACTGACATTTGTAAAAGCTAATGCAGTTCAGAATAATTATTTATTTTTACTCCGTAGTATCTTATTATAGCATTTTTCTGAAAACCCAGATACTCTGATGGCATGTTACCTTTGTCATATCTGATACATATTTCCCATAAAATGACCTTCATGCTATGCAGACAATAATATTTGCAAGTAAAATCTGAAGACAAATGAAGGTCTGTAATAACACACTGGAAGGTTATGTTTCTTGATTACAAGACTGAATATTTTCACACTGATATTCCTTCTTCATAAGAATGAAGGATGAAGTGGGTTTTTTTTTGTTGTTTTTGGTTTTGGTGTTTTATTTTGGTTTTTTTATTTATTTTTTTAACAACTAGAAGTATTTACAATTGTTTTACAGAAGTGGTTATTTAATTTTTTAGTGAGTTCATAGAGTGTTCAGGATCAAAGCAGTAATTCTAAGTACTGGTTGTGTACAGAATGAATTAAAAAAAGAGAAAACAAAAAAGCAAGACTTGCAGAGAAGGTCCACCCATATGCTGCTCATACAAATTTAAAAGCCTAGCGTCTTGAATGCTAAACAGTAGATAATGAAATTTCTATAAGTTTAATGTCTTTCAAAAGTGTAAACAAAGGCTTGTTTTTGCAAATTGTGAAAGGTGCTTTAAAACAAGAAAAGAAGCGGCAGGACAGGAAAAGTACAAGGGTGTGGTGAAGATTTACAATGAGGAAAGGAAAAGAACGACAGGATAACATTCTGATTAAAAAGCAAAAGAGCAGAGAAGCAGTTTGGTACTCTGTATGTACCACTATAAATGGTATTGCTTCTCAGCAATGCTTCTTAATATTACCAAAATTCTACAAGCAATGTGTTATTTATTCTGAGCACCTCTTCCCTTGAAAATCTGTCCTAAAATAAGAAAAAGCTCTGTTTTCATACTGATTTACTGGTACTTGCATCTTTTTTTTTTTTTAATTTTTCTTCCTTTTTTGAAAAAATTCCTGCAATACAAGGTTGAAACAACCCAAAGACTGCTTGAGGTGAAAAAGCCAGATGGGCAGAAAGTAGCACTTTCATGTGCTTTCCCAGGCCTGTCAAAATGGTCCCTACATTAGCCTGAAGGTAGCACTATAAATCTTTCTGTATCAGCAAAGATCAAAATATGAGAAGAACCACCCTTTCCTATTGAAACTAAAATAAAATTCAAAGCTGAGTAGGGAAGCCAAGCAAGGTTTGCCTGCCGGGCTGAACACTCTTCTGTGTATCTCTTTCTGACATTTGCTTGTGACATTCTGAAAGAGAAATGAGTGGACTGAACCTAATTAACCCTTATCATTCCTGTTCTCTCTATTACTGAAGACTGCCTTCCTAAAGCTATAAGGTATTTTCTGACTAAGAGAAAGAAGAGAACTTGATGGAAGAGCAAGAGATGGTCTACTCTTCATCAAAAGGAAACCATGTCCCCAGAACAAGGAAGAATTACATATTTTGACTTGGAAAGACCAAAGATTTTGAATATATTTTGTTTTTGCAAAGGATATAAACTTCCCTTGGATCACTTACCTGAGATATCATTACAGTTGGTTTCACTATGGTCAATTCTATCAATGTAAAATGAAGAAAAGAAAGTCATCACTTGCACGGTACTGAGGCTTTTAAACTGTATCGTAGGCTATGTTCTACAAAACATACAAAGGAACAAAATAAAAATTATCAGTAACAGCCCTCTTGCTTCCATTCCTTAAATGAAAAAAAATTATAATGTATTTTTTAAAGTTCTGTCTGCAAGAGACTTTTCATTTTGCAGAAGCTGTGGGATAAATGGACGTCCACGAAGAAATTCTAGCTTATAAATACAGCACAGCAGAAAAGTTGACTGGGTTTCTGATTTCTCCACTGACCTTTGAGTGCAATTGCCATATTAATACATGACATTAATATTGACAAAGGTCCCAAGAGGCACTTTTGACCCTGAGTGAAATCAAGGACTATTCCCTGAGGGGAAAAGAGAATGGCAACTTGAGAAGGTGCAGTGCAGAGTGATGTTGGAAGTGGAAAGATGTGATGGGTCAGGAGGTGCCTGCAGGCAATCCAGGTCCTTACTTTTCACTCTAACTAATGTAAGGGAGAAGGAGTGGGGCAGCTTGTCCACACAACTCTCCTTTACTTAGAACCGACATTTTATGACACTTCTTGTTTGGAGCAAGTCACAGTGGTTAATAATTTCTTAGAGAAGTAGATGATATAGCAAAAGACTCCTTGGGCTTACAGCACCAGGCTTCCCTCACAAGAGCAGTGTTCTATTCAAATAAATTTAATGCTTCCTATGAGATCCAAGATCAATGGCTATGTTCTTCCTGGATCACATGGATCAGTTGCTATGGGCTACTTCACCTTTCACTAAGTGCATTGGTTGCTGCACATTTCCATGGTTTTTTTAGACAATCCACGTAAATTTGAAGGATCTGGGTCCTCTCTTCAAAGGGTTAAGCTTAATTCCTAGCTGCATGCACTGTCACAGTGCCACATTAAAATTAAGAGCTATTCAAAGAAAAAATAAACAAAACTTAACATTTTCAAGCAGGAACAAAGCTTTAATCTAAGCCTCAGAAATACTACAGATCATTAAATAATACTTTAAGCAAGATCATAATTTACTACTCTAAAATCTTCCTTAAACAGAACTATGATTTGCATCATACGACATGAAACTCCTACTTTTTGCTTTTTTATAATAGAGCTGTCATATGAGATGTTTGGACAAAAACATGCCTCTACTTGATTTCAGCAATTCATTCTGATTCAGCCTTCTATATTTGCTGCATTATTTTTTTCAGCAAAGGCTGCACAAATCTTCTTGTACCTGGTGCTGCTGCATATGTGTTGTTGGGAGGTCTGTATCATTCTTGCTGTCTAGGTAGGAAATACAAAAAAAAGGATACATGACACTGGGTAAAAGAAGAAGAAAGTAGACAAAATGTAAAGGATATTCATTTAAATGTATAAAATACGATAATATTTTGCATTAACAATATCTTATAACTAGCACTTATGATACATCATTCTATATAAATAAGAGGAAGAGTTTCTTCTGCAAAGCATCTATTTTTAAAAAAGAGCTACACTTTCTTGTTTTTTTTAATATGTCTGAACTGAAAGATCTATCATATTACTTTCCATACCACTCAAAGACCACTTTAAAGTACTACCTTGCTTTCTTAGTATAAATTTCCGAGCAGGAAAAAAAAAATCAATAAAAATGAATAACAATAATACGAGAGTCTCTTTAATTTGTACTTATACAAATGAACACCATGCCATATTATTGAAGATTCATAGACTTCTGTGTTTTTTTCCTGAGAATACCTCAGGGATTTTGGTTTACTCACCCTCTACAAATTGTACTTACCATTTTTTTCAAATATGACTATACTAAATTCACAGTTGAACTTACGTGTGTTTTCTATTGTCATTGTTTTCTTGTTATCTTAGTCAATGCACACCCCCCTCCTTACTGCGTTCCCTGGAGCAAAGTGAGAGATAGACACAACTTTGATAGATGATATCTGGACAGCAAGTGTGCAGGACTTGTTGTGGTTATACTTGACAAAACTTGTTGACATTTTTGTTCAGGGATAACTTGATCTTTCCATCACAGCATTTGAAATGCCTCTATATACAAAAAACTTTGGTTTAAATCAATGGTTAGGGTGATTTGATTTTTTTCTGAGTTACACTAAAATGCAGGAAGTTTCCAGTCTATTTCATTCTAAGAGCAATACAGCTGTGCTTTAAATATTTGCTGCTGTGATATTCAAACATTTTCAGACCAGGTCTTCCAACTAATGTTTTTCCCAAGACTACTTAAATATCAAGAGGTGCCAAAACTATCTTGGTGTTAATCCTACCCAGGAAAGTTCATTATACAAATACGAACAGAAATGTTAGGAATTAAAGGCTCTTCTCTTATGTATATCTTGAGATGTCTAATCACTAAATAACAGTATAGGAATGAACAATGACATCTGAATTTTTCATGATAGCAAAAACATACTGTGATATAGCCATATGTAATGATACTATTAAATCAAGTATTGTGATGGGCTAATAAATATATAGCGGGGAGAAAAAGTATTGTGTGACCTCCTGGTTTAGAACATTCTTTCTGTAGTATATCCATTGCCAGGATGAGTTTGGACAAGCCCATAGGTAGCTTCTACATGGAAGCTCAGCTGGCAAGAGGCCAGGGGCAATATGAGCCCCTCATATGTGAAGATATATGTATAGACTGACACCAGCCATTCAGATGCCCTGCTGCCTTACCAAGTGTATTGCCCACCAGTGTTACAGAGTCATGTTTCTCTCCTCTTGCTGTCTTTCCAGCTCATGAATCTTTCATTCCTGTGTGCACAGTGAGCTGAGCTTTAGCAGGAGCATTGAGGCCATGAGAGGAGGACAAACTATTTCATACAAAATGCTCATCGTATCATTGTTGTGGTTTAATTAAAATGTTTGTGACATTTATGATTAACCCAATTGATTTAGGTTAGGTGTCCTCTCAACCTGACCCCAGGATCAGGACTCTCAGGGGGCAGAAGGACTTCACTGTGTCTTTTCCTTCCATGCAATTGTTAAAGGGCAAGGGCAAACAGACGTCACCCAAAGCTTGCCACATAATCAGATTCTCTGCTAATGACAGAGAGACTACATCATTATCATAGTTGGGGTTTACAGCAAAGAATAAAGGTTTCCTGACTTACAGTTCTTAAGGCATGCCTTTCCTCTTTTTAATACACTTAATTTTTGTCCAAGTAACTGGCACACTGTTAAAGTTTGAAATCCACCCGGAATAAAATAGATCTAGTGTTGTATCAGGGCACTGGTAAACTTAATATTCTTTCTTCAGTACTTGGCAAAAGATAGAAGGGTAGCAAAAATTCACCAAAATAGCCACCCCCTGCTCAAACTTAGGAAATATTTCTTCTCCACTCCCATTAATTAGTGGATTAGTAGATTAGTAGATGTACTGAAATATTTTTCATCTGATGTGAAAGTGTGTATCATCTAATATTTCCCTTTTTTTTTTCCACCGGCAATTGATTTCGCCAGGGCATTTCTCAAAGCCCTGGTTATTTCTCCACACAGACCACTGGAACAGCTCATTAACTCCAAAGGTGGTTTTTGCATGTCTGATATAAGGCATTTCCTTTCACTTTGGTCCTGAACCTTTCTGAAGTTTGGCTGTGGAGTAGAGACACTATCAACTACCTGAGATTAGCCCAGAGCACAGTGCCAATATTACCAAGGTCATGTGTTTGGCCCCTGTACAGGCTATTCATGTGAGAGTTGTCCTCAATGATTTTTGTGGATCTGTTTCAACTCAGAATATTCTGTGAAACAAATACTTACTTTTCATATAAAGTTAGGACAATTTTTCCACAAGCTATTGATATGTTCATGTATTTCGTTCTTCACTCTATTGACGGGAATGATGACATATCAACGTACTATGCCTTTAGCAAAGAAATTAAAGCTTTCTATATCTGTATTAAATCTCATCCTTCAACTCCTCCCTTTAACCTCTCCTGAAAATCCATTAAAAATCACAAACGCTAAAGCAAACAGTTTAATTAAATGGCTATCAGCTAAACGCTAATTTTGAATAAATCATTGGTTTATTCTTTGCACAGCAATTGCCTAATCCCTACTGACTCTTTTATATGAACTAGAAATTGATGCTGCTACTGCTGTTCAGAGGCTTGCTAATGTTTTCTTCTGATCATGCATTTTAGGATTTGTTTTCTGGTTGCATGGCTAGTGTACACTTTCCATATTTTTGGTGCCAAAAAAATATTAAAGAATGTAATTACTTATACTCAAAATCTTTCTGTTATTTCATAGGGCTTTACAAACACATCTCAATAGAATTTGACCAAATAAATCTGGTTTCATAAACTGAGTAATCAGGTACATAAAAACCAGCTGCTGCAGAACAGGCAAACAAAAAAAAAATATACTAGATAGAAACTAAAAACTCTCATGAAAAGAATGTAAAAATTAAGGATGTCAATATAATAGAGAGGTGAGAAGAGAGGGGGAGGGAGGATGGGGGAGGAAGGTTTGTCACTGGGCTTGAGTTAAAAAGGAGTGTAGGGTTACTCCAGGGTGCCTTTGCTAATAATGACAAGATCGTTTGCTTCTCACATCTGTAGGAAAAAAATGAGAGGAGAAGATGGAAAAGAGGTCCTGGGATGTACCAGCTGTTGATGTTGGTCCTCCCTGCTGAGCCCAGAGCATTGTGCCCCTACCGGAAGGCATCGCAATCTGTTGACATCTCCAGCTCTCTGCTACTTCGGGACACTCAGCTGAATCTAAGGCGACGATCATCTGGCTGAGTGAACAAAAATCAGTGCCTACAGTGAAAAAGCAGGAATAACACACAAAGCAGATGGCTGGAGGCCTGCTCATTCCTGTTTCTGGGGCTGTTTACACTCTTAAGTGACTAATTTTGACATGTTATACTACTAATGAAGTTTTTTGGTTTGACCCGGCAAACTGCATGTAGTGCAGTCTGGGAACACTCTAATTTGATGTCTGCAGCCCAGTGCTATTTCTGATCTACAGAAAGTCAATTAAAATCATGGTGAGTGAGCAATCAAAGTGAATTTCAGAATGACAGCTTTCTCCCATATATAATAGTCAAAACGTACAGTTTTACATTTTCTTAGCAAAAGTATTATGAAAATTTCAAACATTGGTCTTTAGTATTTGTTCTTCTGGGACAGAGATCAGACTCATGGTACAGAAGATTCACAGGCTTCCAAGAATGACATCACCATCCAGAAGCATGGTATTTTCTCCAGCCTTTCCTATACCAACTCATGCTGACCTGTAAACTGCAAGAGAGTATTCTATGATGGAAACATTAATATTCCAAAAGCACTGTTAAAAAAAAATAATTCAGTTTACCAACTCTTGCTCCCAGACCTGGAGGCTGTTGGGATTACATTGACAGAACTACAAAATCTAGACCTGAAACACAGAGCCAAAATTTTAATATTTCAAGCCAATTTAGAATTTAGTAAAATGTCATGGAGAAGCTTGATCAAAAACTTATTTCATCCCAATCCAACATTCTATTTTTTCCTCTCAAAAGATTATGAAGGATATTAACCATTAGAATCTCAGATATCTGACAGTTTTTGAAATTGAAAAATAATACAACCATCTGGATCTATCCTAGTCTGTGGATATCTCCTCTGCCTTATCTTAAACTTATTCACAGTCTCACAGTGATGGTTCCATAGGCACTGAGGATCAGTCAGTTATTATAATTCTAAGTAGTTAAAACTAAAAATAAAACTCATCAGCAATGAGTTTAAGGTTATTCTGGGTCTGCTATGGACAAACAATCTAATGTACAATAGACAATAAAATAATAAACAATAGTAATGCTTGAATGATATTCCTTGCTTTGTCAAAATTAAAGAGTTTGCATACTCTGGAAGTATTTTCCCAAAACAAAGAGGAACCAGCAACTGTTTTCAAGAGTCCAGATGTGGATTTACCTTGAGCAACACTGGTTGCAATGACTTATTCCTTAACATTCTTCAGCTTCGTGACTCCTTGGGCTTTTCCATTTTAACCAGGGCAATACCAGTTCAGCCACATCCCAGCGGCTAAGTTATTCAGGGTGGAGGTTTGGGGGTTTTATTTACCATGTGCTATTCACCATCATTTCAGATCTGGTTTATCTAAGTAGTCTTTTATTATAGTCCCTCCAGCTAATGAGAGAAGAGTGTATATTGAGGTCTATATTTGTCCTACCTTTAGGAAAAATTCCTATTTTATGGAAGTGATCTGATAAAAGGTGACCCGTGAATTGTCTCAGTATCAATACAAAACATTTGGCTGCTAAAAAGGCACAAACTGTAAAACTGTGACTGATTCCCACCTGCAGACCTGTGTAAGGTTCTGGGATCCACAGCACAAGGAACACTTGGACCTGCTAGAATCACAGAGGAGGCCATGAAGATGATCAGAGGACTCCCCTCTGAAGACAGACTGAGAAGGCTGGGGTTGTTCACCTGGAGAGGAGAATGCTTAAATTTAAAAACTTAAATTTAAGAGAAAACTTAAATTTAAAAACTTAAAAAACCTCCAGTACCTAAAGGGGCTACAGGAAAGATGGAAAGGGACTTTTCACAAGGGCCTGTACATGGAACAAGGCGGAATGGCTTTAAACTGAAAGAGGTCAGTTTTGGATTAGATATTAAGAAGAAATTCTATAATATGAGGGTAGTGAGGCACTAGAACAGGTTGTCCAGCAAAGCCATGGGTGTCCCATCCCTGAAGTATTCAAGGTCAGGTTAGATGGGGCTTTGAGTAAACTGATCTAAAAGAAGAAATCCCTGCCTGTGTAAGAACCAAAGGTCCTAATGCAATTTCAGTCAACTGTATAATGCTCAGAGACATTTCTCTTGTGTTATGAAATGTACAGAAAACAGTAAACAAAATATTTATCTGTCAATATTTGCATAAAACTTTTAAATTCATTTGGTTTTCTTTAATTGTCTTATTTTTCCCCTTTCTCTCAGTCAGCTAAAAAAACCCAAAACATTTGTGTAATGCTCACCAGTATATAATTATCTAAACATTACTTAATATGGGAATTTTAGGATCTTGTCACTCAAACCAATCCACACTTTGATTCTTCACATCCTTCCTTTGATCAGTAAGAAAATTCTGAAGAAACTCTGTTTCTTTATTTTAGACCTCTGAAGAACAGAGTAAGAGAAAATAAACCAATATCACGAGCCTCCTAGATGCTTTTTTCTCTTTAATTTCTCATTTCTGGGGCTCGGAGGAAGGCAATTACTGCCTTCTCCCACCACTCAGGCATTTCTAATTTTTGGATTTCTGAGCAGAGTAGCTGTTGGTTCATGCACTTGATTTGTTTTCCTTCCACCATTTTAATCTGCCTTGTCCTGGTACTGCCCATCCATCTGCAGAACTTGACTGTAGCAATGAAAAAGATTTAATTATCCATAAGGTAACTTATTATCCACAAGATTAAGGAGATAATCTTAAATTTCCATTGTCTCATGTAACGAGTTCCACTACTCTTGTAAGAAACCTTTTTCGTATTAGGACATTTTGCAGTGACTTTGCAATCATTCATCACAGCTGAAAAAGTCTCTAAAAACCCACACAAGACTAGGACTTTTTGCATCTTTTTGCATCAGAAATTCAAAATACTAGGTCTTCTCCTGTCACTATTCATATATTAACAGAGCACAAACAGTGGAATAGAGACAGGATTAAGTTTAGCAATGACTGGTACCATCTGAGGACAATATTGGTACAACACATCTTCACAAAGCAACAGCAATATGAAGGCGTCAGTGTTTCCCTAAAGAAGAAATAGAAATTTCTTTTTGCGTTTTCCAGAAGCAGTGCCTAATGACAGAAGTTTTAGCCCAAGTTAGCTAAATGGGATAAAATTTCCAGACCTGATCAGATAGGAACTTTCTGATGAGTTGCCAGATATATATGAAGAAAATGAAGTTCCCATCTTTCCCAACAGGTTTATCATAACTGTTCATTAATGTGAAAACTTCAAAGTTCCTCATCTTCTGTAGGACTTTACCTCCAATTATCCACCTCAAGGTAATAGCTCAACCTGACTTCATTTTTACTGGGAAAAGAAGTGTAAAGATAAAGGCGGGAAACTCTTATAGTGTATGAACTGAGAACAGTGTCAGGAGTGGAATTTGCTGGGCTTCTGTAACCCTTTGTGTGCTTAACAGCTTTTACAGGACTTTTCAGCCTTAGGGTTTATCTAACTTCCTCTGGAGATGGAGCTGGCCATGAACTGTACCCAGAGGAGAATTAGGGATATTTGTTCTTTAAGTATGTTTCATAAATGTGTTTGATGTTGTCCAATACTTGACACTGTGTAGATATTAATTAAGTGCAAAAAACTATTTCCTCTACTTTGTTCAGGGAAAAAAAATCAGCCCTGCTAGGTTTCACAATCAAAATTATAATCTTTCTCAAGCATGCAAATTAACAATTAGAACATCTCAACAATGGAATTCCACTAATCCCTCCACAGGAGAAAATTGGTTATCTGCCTACAGCACCAATTAACTAAACAAAAGCTGTTTAAAGCAGAAAAATAGACAGAAAATTTACTAGGATTGAATTGTTTTACACCCCAGATAGACATGCCCTCTCACTGTGGAGCTGGATTTAGGGCAGAGGCTTGTGTGTGTGTGTGTGCAAGCTGCTGCAAAAAGGTGTTGGGTTGAGGCCAGCGGGAAGTGAAGTTCATTGTTTTAGGAGGTAGAGTGTGGTCATTGCAAACTGCATTCCCACATCCCTCTCTGCCTGTGGAGTTCAGCACAAGTTGATAATAAAATCACAGCCCTCTGCAGCATTTTCAATGCTTTTACTATTCAGGGCTAAAGACAAGATCATGAACTAGCTGGACTATTGGGATCACTCCGTTTTCCATTTTCTTAGTGCAAATACTCTTTTTTATCACCTAATTTTATCTCATACAATGATTCTGGAAATCTCTGTGTAATAGCATCAACTACCCCTGACATCCAATAACAAAGAGTTGCTCCAAGTTCAAAAAATAATTCTCATAGATTTAGCTAACATAAACATTGCCAAAATAAAAAAAAAATCTATTATCTCTGGGTGTGGCCAATCTCAGTACTAACATGTTTAAATTTTGACCTACCTGAGGGGAACACCCAAATCACTGAAGTAAGTGATGCTGGGAAAAGGCGTGTGAAAAGAAAACCTCTGCACCTACAGAAAAACTTTACAACTTGGCTGCCTTCCAGTTTCATAAAATAAGGGAAACATCATTTGTGCAGGTGTAATATAACTCATTTTGGTTGTATGTAAAAATAAAACTTTCTTTCAGAAAACATTACTTGCTCTAACATGATTTTGCTTGGGGTTGGAGTATAACAGGGATAAGATATTAGCATTTTGGAACAAGCCTACATGAACAAAAAAAAGAAAAAAAAGGGTGAAACATTTCTTAAAAATAAAAGATTGAAATAATTAAATATACCTTTAAAAAGCTTTTTTTTTAATTTAACACAAAAGTGAAAAAAAAAAAAAAAGAAAATAGGATAAACCGAATTCTGGAAATTGAAACCTTCCATCTGTGTAATGGATATAAAGCAAATAATGGTTATGGATCTTGCTCTTTCTTGTCCCCTCAGAATGCCTTCAACTGACCTAACTGGGCTTTTACCTCTTATCAGAATAAAATACAAATATTCCTCTTTCACATTTTTTAGCAAGACAATAGTGTTATACCTGTATCTATGACACTTATGTGCAATTTATTCCCCGGCTTTTGTGAATTTATAGCTAATACCTCAATAGTATATGACTGTCTTTTGCAAAAGGAATTATTTCATGTAACTAGAAAGTCCAGAGTCTTCTAGGTATATATCTCCTGGGCAATATGATTTAAACTCATGCAAAGTGAGCAGTAACATTGCAAGTTGTGGGTAATAATGTTTTAAACGTTCAGAGGATTTGCTTTGCCTTCAAGACCACATGCTCAGTTTTTAAAGTGCCAAAGTTCGCTCACCAATCCTAGTTATAAGAATATCTTGCATCAACTGGAAAGGCAGGCTTGCTGGAACAGAATGTTTATTTATCAATCTGCTTTAAAAGAACAAGTTATTTTTGGTTGTAAATTGCACAAACTAAGCTGTGCATGAAAGCAAGCTCATGAAGGATGAAGCTCAGTTTGCTCTGACTCCATCTCTGAGATGACCCACCCACTGGCCATATTATAGATTCTCTTGAAATACTGTTGATTTTTTTATTCATCTTTGTGATCTGCAAGTAAAAAAATATTTTAGTTTACCCTTCCCACACCCCCCAATCCACTTGTGTTTCACAATAGAGGGCACATTGTAATGTATTTCTAAAGGAAGTCCAGCTGAAATGTCTACAACTAAATCTTACAGTTAAAATTCCATTAAACAATGAGATGCATTTAGGAAGCCAGAGAGAGAAAACACATTTAATAACCTAGAGGCTGGGTGCAACTTCATGGTGCTTCAAAGTGGTTCCTATTTTAAATCTAGTATTGCTTGAGGCAAAAAACTGACTTTATTACATTTCAAAATGAAAAAAAAAAAAAAAACAACCAACTCATGCACCTGCTTTTGTAACAGATTTTTTTTTAGATATTGACACTTAAAGAAGGAATATATTGTGTAGATAATGTATGTCATCAGTTTAACAGCAATAACATGAAAATTCATTGTCTGAAAAACAAAGCATTGGGGTTCAATCTATGTTGGTTCACTGAAACAACAGTACTTTAAAAGTGGCTACAACTTTACACTATAAAGTGGAACATTTAGGTTGTCATTCTGGCTCTATGTCTGACCTGCTCTGTCACTTCAAGACAGATCCCCAAAAATACTCAGTTATTTAAATATAAACTATAATGAATGTTAAGTACCTACAGACCATATAGGTCTGAAAGAAATGCAGTCAAGTACATAAAGCCACATTCATGTGAGATTTGAACTTTTAATTGCATGACCTTTAAAACTATTCCAAACTTTACCCACTTTTTAACAGTAATTTCATGATGAAAGTAATCTGACAGGTGTGTTGCATTGTTAGGACTACACTCCTACCCCATAAAAGATTGCAAAGCTGAGCCAGAACAGGACAAGAAGATTTTCATTTAGTTTCCAGAAAATTTATCCTTCAGGATAAAATGGTTTATAGGTGCGAAGAACAAATGAAGGTTTTCTGTCTTTTCTATGCTGCACAACCTGAGGCCTGGCAGAAATGATGAGCCTTTTCTATTTCCTAAAAGGATAGGACCAAATGAGGGTTTATGTACCAGTGAAACTCTGGTAAAAGTTAACCAAACATTCTCCTTTCCCTTATTATATTGTAGTTTCCTTATGGCTTTTTACAGACTGAAAATAATTTAGAAAACTTTTAGCAACCAGATTCAAACTTTTTCAAGGGTCAGAATGTGATATAAATGCAAGCAAAGGAATATTTATTTGAGAATTCTTGTGAAATGTAATCTGTAAGAATCAAATAAGATAGCTATATGACACATACATATTTAAATATAGATATATTTTAAACAGAAATCACATTTCTGTTAGAATATTAATCCTTCCAGGAAAAATTCACGATGCATTTAAATAAGTCCAGGATACTACTACAATCTCTGAACAAAATCCACATAATTTAGACAATTTTTTTCTCCATTTTGTGTGTCTAGAACAACTGTAGTATCAGCCAGCCATACTTCAGCCTATGCATTTGATAAAGCCTCTGTGAGAAGACAGGCAAAGGGCAAAATAATGGAAGCAAAGTTGTGACCCGCTGTGAGCTGGCACAGGGTTCAGCTTCTATGCAGAATGGCCACCCCACAACACTGCACAGTCCCACAAGCTGAAATATATTAACAGTGCATGTGGTCCTGTAGGAGTTGCAGAGGTTCTGAGGGGAAGGATGACATGAATTTTTTAAATTTAATCCGACAATTTATTTTAGCTAGAGGAAACATTGACCACTATTTTTTAAAATTTCTTTTGGTAATGTTTAATGTTGCTCTTCCAGCAAGCACACAGTTAAATTGACAGGACTTCATTTGTAATCCACAGAACAATAGATGACCTGAGTAAAACTGTGCACTATCCTCCAGATGTTGTGTGCACTGGAACACCTGGAAGAGCCACGGGAGAGAAGCAAGAATGACCGCTGCATTTGCTAAAGTAGCAGCTGTATGTTCAGCAGGCAGAACACATTGCCCTACCTTCAGCACTTATCATTTCCATGCCTTCTGAATTTATTAAACCCTTGACTTAGTCCATCATATAGCTACTGGCATGTTCTGTTTCCCATGGCAAAAATCTTAGTGGTTCTCTCTTCCCTCAAGGTAAAATACCATGAAACCATAAGTAGAGCTTTTAGTGCTTGATTTAGCGTTTATCTGACTTTGGATGTGGACCTAAATGCTTTGCTGGATTCACACTTTGTCTTGCCTCAATGCCCTGCCTCTGTCAACCTCCAGTTTCACGTGAAGGCACAAGAAAAGTAACACAGCCTTATTGCACCATGAACGGTCTACAAGAACCTTCTTAAAATCTTACAGGTTTTCTGTTAAACATTTTTAGAGTGACATGGTCCCAAAATTTCACCTTGTTTCATTTAATGTTCTCTGGGTTTGCAATATATTTTTCCTTACTTTTAAGAAGTTGGGTGTCAGTATGCATTCTATTTCATAACTAGTATAAAAAGAGGGTTTATTCCTCATAATTCTGAGTTGTACTAAGTCCTCCAGCTCTCAAGAAACCAACCTGTTCCTTGGTCCCCCAAATGCTCCATCTTTTGTTATTTGTGTACATTTTACAGAAGAATTGTAGGAAGAGGTCCAGACCACAGGAGAAAAAAAATCAAGCCAGTAATAGCTAAGTTAAATTGAGTGAATAATTATGGATGATCGTTTTTTCCACTGACACCTGTGGTCATTAGAATTTCCTCTGTTTACCAATGGATGTGAGAAGGAAAACGAGCCTTCAGAAATTTCAAATTAGGTAAGTCATGTTTTCTGTTCCCGGTGCAATTACCACCCCAGTTTTTGCCCTATTCTGGCGTGTTCAAAGACTGTGTTCTCATCAGGTAGTCTCACTGAAATTAGTACTTTTCAGCATAAGGCTGTTAGAATTCAGTCTTATTTTTGTGGATTTATTATGTCCTGTTGAACAACTTGCCACTAAAATGACGATATCACAGAGACACTAATTACTGAGCTTTTCAAAATACAAAGAGTATCAAGTTAGGAGTTTGTTTAAACACAAAATGTTCTAAATGAAAGTAACATTCTGGAAACAAGGGAAAAACACTGGGGTAGATGCAATATCCATTTCATCTTTCCAGAACAAATATCTCCACCTTTTTTATTTTTTCCTATAAACTTTCTTTACCTTCACAACAGCAAGTCTGTGGCTAGTCTGAAGTTATACATATGCACTTTGATCTTCTCACACATGCAGCCTGAAAGAAATCCTGGCTACCATGTAGATCTGCTCCCTTGTCAGCAGCAGTAGCCTAAATTTGGGTGTCCTTCCTCTGCCCAGATAATAATTTTCACAGAGCCTGTTAGGGGCATTCTTGTCTGTGAAACATTTATGCTTCTTTCAGACTTGTTTGATATAGGCAAATGCATTATTCCCACAGCAAGCAGGCAAGAACAAGGATATACAAAAGACGGGTAACCTGACCTTGTATGCTTTGCTTCTGTATCTTTTAAAATATGCTCAAAATACAAAAGCTTTCACATTTTCGCAGCTTGACTAAGAAACCAATATATGTATGAATATGTGCTGAACAGTTTTTGGCATCCCATCAGAGACATTCTTTGGAATTGACTGCAGCTTCATCCAAAAGGCCAGTAACTGAATAAAAACTAGGAATGAACTGAACTTTCTCCCTGAGAATTTTTACCCTCCAGGTGTTATTTTGAGTGTTAATAGGTGAAGACAAAAAAACCTGCTGGTCATGTCCTACAGCTTTTGTCCAGGCTAAACCTAACCTGTACCTGGAAGGAGCTCTGGTGGATTAAGTAAGCTATCTTTGGCAAAATGCAAATTAAGTTATAAATATGTGAAATTAAAAAAAGTCCTAAAACACGTTGGCTAAGAAATCTTTACATTTTTGTATCTCTGTTCCTTTGTTTCTTTGTTTCTTCTTTTTTTTAAAATTTGAATGAGGTATGTTTTTTGAGAAAAAAAGACACATATACTTTGGGCAATGTTTTATGCAATAACATAGATAAGGTTTTATACACCTTTAGAAGAATTTCTGGGTTTCTAGCATTTTGCTTACAAAACTTCACATCATTTTCATTTGCAGAGCAGTTTGTAGAAATATCCCCAGCAGAGGGAGTGGCTCATCCTTTTGAGATGAAGCCTGAAAGATTAGCAAAAGCATTTTTTACTTCTGCTTTACACATGAAAAATACTGTTAAAGAGAATAATATCCTTAAATGTCTGTTTAAAAAAGCATTTTTACTCTGTCACCAGTATGAAAGAAGAGCATGGTAGTGTGTCTTCATTAAACAAATACAGAGAAAATAAAATGTCCAATTGTTATAATAAATTTCAGAAAAAACCCTTAAATTTTCTCTACATTGTACATCACATTTTCATTGCACTTAATTACATAAAGTGTAGACATAAGATGCCCGAATAACAGAATTTTAAGCTCTCTTATCTTGACAGTATGTAGTTATTTAGACCTAGTTTTCAAACAAATGCATAAGGAGATAAATTGAAAATCATTGGAAAACTACAACTCTAGGCCTTTCTGGATATAAATCAGTATTGACAGATGAGTGAGTTTAAGTGGAGTTAATCTATATTATAACAGTTGTGTATTTTAAGGTAAGAATGTTAAATAAGATGGATCTTTCTTTTTTAAAAAATAACTTTAAAATGAAAAGCAGGTTTTAGTTAGTTTGTAATTCATTCTTTTCAGCAGTATTAAAACTGCTATCAATAGCAAAACACAGAACAGCCTAGTTACCTAAAAGGCCAAGGTGTGACTACAATAGTTTTGTTTAAGCCAAACCATGGTGGTTTTCAACCCTCTCTTTCATGGCCACTATTTTCCCCTCAGTTTTAACATCATAAGGGTACCTTACTATTTCTTCTGATGCCTGAAAACCCACTTAGTAAATCAACACCATGGTATTTAATACCAGCACTCTGTTGTACCCCTGTGTGACCATGTAGGTCCCATTCTGGTGGTGGGACCTAATGAGACAGGGTCTGCTAGCCAGGGATTTACCCCACATAGGAAGCCAGGGATATTTTCCGGTGTAAAATGCATTTTAGTTGGTGATTCGGGAGTGTCCTGAATCATTTCCCTCAGGGAAACACCAAGGAGCACATAGATTCAATAGAGGTGGAGACATTTCATTGTGCTCAGTTTGCACAGGGTCTGGTTGCAGCTAATTTACACTGAGCATCCCAAAACCACTTTAGGATAGGGGTATATCTTGGAGATCAGGTCCCCAGTTTCAAGGGCCCCAAAAGCCCATTAATCAGTCAGAAGCACAGTTTTCATGGCAACCAGCTGTTTTCCCAAACACTCAGCTCTGAGCATCTGGAGAAATAGTTAGGTAAATTCTTCCATAAATCACCTCCGTGGTCACTACATCTGATACTGCTCAGTTAATCTCAGCAATGCACTGGGCTTAGTGCATATGTTCAGGGTGACATTATATCCCATTGCTATTAGCCTGAGCTGGGAGATTGATTGATGTGTGGGACTATGAGAGATCCCTGAGAGTATTGCCTCAAACCGCGGTCAGAGGAGCAGCCACCCTGGGCTTCGGAGGGCAGACTTTGCCCTGTTGGGGACACTGGTTAACAGAATCCCTTGGGAGACTGTCCTGAAGGACAAAGAAGTCCTGGGATATTGGATGTCCTTCCAGAAGAAAATCTTAAAGGTGCAGAAGCAGTGTTTGAGTCACTATCCCTGAGTATTTTAGAGATGTACAGATGTGGCACTTAAGGATATGGTCACTGGTAGACTTGTCAATGCTGGATTAATGGTTGGACTTGATGATCTCACAAGTCTTTTCCAACTTCAGTGATTCTAGTATTGTATGAAAAAAAATCCTAAAATTACTCGTCCCATTTAGTTATTAAACTATAACTTATCACAACAAGGTTTCAAACCAAAACCCAAGGCATATAGGGCAGAAGAGACAGAGAGTTACTAAACACAGAGAATCGTTTTACAGCCATAATGGAAACCGATCTGGATCTCCAAACCTGGATATTTCCTCAGTCTGCTGTATTAAAAATACCTAATTTTCTCAAAAGTCTTCTAATGGATCCATCTTTTAATTTTATAGTATAAGCAATGCCATTCCTCTATGAGGAATGTTGTGTGAGTGTGGCTTGAAGGAATTACTTCAAATTATACATATATATATATATAAACATTTTTTCCTAAAGAAGCAGGAGTAAGATTACAATACCTTTACCCACAGTGGACAAATATTATCTAGATTTTTAAGAATTTTCAAAAATACTTTGATCCATTTAACTAATTAAAATTAACCTTATTGGGGAAACCACTTAAGTGCTATGTTAGCTGCTTGTTCTTAGTATCCCTGCGGGATTACTATGGCTACATCAGAAATCACGCAAAGTGCATTGTAGTTGGAAAGGAAAATACTGGCTGGAAACAGTGAAGATACTGGCTGATACAGAACAGCACCTGGGTTATAGCTGACAAAAATGAGGTCAGAAAAGAGGAAACTCAATAATAATAACATTTGTGTTTCCACAGAGCTGTGGTGACTCTTCATGACTAGCTTTCTGGTTGTAAATAGTGAATGTTTATAACACTTGATCAAAGACTTTCCAGCACACCACTAATTTTGCACATGTAAAGAGAAAAAACTGAGCTACTCTCACCTTCTCCATGTTCTTCTCTCCCTTTCTCCTCATCCAGACAATAAGGAGAAGTTGCAAGAACCTCTGTGCCCCAAAGAACATTGTAGGTCAGAATCTCTGGAGATGAATTCTGCTCTGATAAAGGAAATAAGAACAAAAAGATCTGTCTCTAACAGACTATAATACCCTACGTTCTCACCTCGTACTCTAGTGCACAGGACAGGAATGTAAGCTTTACATCCTCTAGCATAAATATAAAGACGTAAATAACACATCTACATGCACTTTTCAAAATTCAAGAAATTAGGAAAAATTATACAAAAAACCACCAACCACCTTGCTGTATGGATTTTTCAATCTAAAACCTGAGTTTATTCTTCAGCTCCTGTCCCCTAGAGATAGGCCTTTTCCTTTCAAGCCCTTTGAGACGTACATTTCTTCTCTCAGCTTCACAAGGTTATTCTCATTTCTCCTGAGCATAATGTAAGAGGTACTGAAATATCTTTGCTTTATATTTGCCATTTTGAATTTGAGAAGGGAGAAGGAAGATGGACATCAATCTCTTCATTACAAAATTTGTGCCCAAAAGCTAGATTTTTCAATTATGCTAAAAATTCTCTGCAGAAGTGAGAGGACAGCATTTTTAAGTGACTAAGTTTTAGAAGAGTTTCTGAAGTTTCACAGGTTGGGGTTGTTTTTTTGGGTTTTTTTTTTGGGGGGGGGGTTGGTTTTGTTTTTTTGGGTTTTTTTAAGGAGAATACATAACTTGTTTATCTTAATAGTAATTTTGTGCTACCACAAGCACTGAAGTTTATAGCTTGTTCTGAGAGCATTGAACAAATGCAAGTCTGAGCAGGTGCCACTGATGCCACATACAACCATCTCTTAAGGCAAATGCCTACCAAAAAAAACCAAAAGCATCAGAGATTTTCCTCTTAGGTCTGGAAATCAGACAAGGTGTTTTAAAATGAAGAGTTGTGGTAGATTCTGAGATCAGCCATACCTGCTGGGTAAATATATCAGTCTGCACTGGTAATAGGGATCAAAACTCTCTGAAAGGCAACCTTAAGGAACAATAACTGATAACTGTTTGACATTGATGCTCCTCATTGATTTTAGTCAGAGGGGGATAGGATATTTGGGAAGGCAGTCTGCAAAATTCCCAATGCTTTAATGTGCATACAAAATTCAACCATTCAGACACAGCTATGGGCTGCCAGCACCTGGAAAAGTTGATCATCTTTTAGTGCAGTGACTGAGAGATCATTATAGACCATGAGGAATGCAGCAGTAACCAGCATGACCTAATACCTTCAGCAAGTTTCCCAAGGACTCCATGGAACGGATATACTCCTCTCCAGAGCTTCTCCTGCAGGATTCCAAATTTGCGAGCACCATTTTTGTTAGTTTCCCCAAACTCACCCTTCTTCCCTTCCTGTACCTCCTATTTATTCAGAGGTACTTCCAAAAGCCAGCAGGGTTTTCCTGCACTGGAACAGCACTATGGCATCCTGTAGGCAGCATGCTAAGCAGTCATTCAGGGAGGAAGATGCTGAACTTAACACCCTTTAAAAGGTCACTGTTTCTGAGTGTTGTAGATATATAGGCACCACCTGCTCTCTTGTTGTCAGTTGAGAGCTATTGAAAAGTGTTGTTAAGGAACTTGTAACCCAAGGACTGGAAAAGTTGCCAGCTTGCTTCTCACATGCAGTTTTATGGCTTAGCCCTGGATCTACAGCTACCATTGCTACAAAGCATTTTGAGGACTTCCAAAAAGATACAATATGTCCTCTTAGTCCTTAAACAAAACTCAGAAACACACTTCTGGTTGATTTTATCTCCAGTCCATCAGAGTATTTGAACTCAAAATCAGATTTTGCCAAACATGCATATGTAACCATAAGAGCTAAAATTTCTTACTAATATACAAATGTATCTGTTTACATCACCTTTAAACATTCTGACCTTCAAATATGGAAATTTTTTTACCATGTAGGGAAGAAGGGTTATATGGAACTTTCTTCCATGGTGCATCCTTTCAAGTTCTGTGATGATTTTCCTAAGCAGAATAACATATACTCAAATTTCATAGTCAAAAGAGGGCAGGTTGAACTTTATTACCAATTACAATACCTTTGATGAGTCCATAGTAGTCACAGATAAAATCAGGTTAGGGAAAACAAGTTCACATCTTTTAAACTGGGAAGAACATAGCAATTACTTACTAAACAATTAAAAATTATTAATTATACCACTGGATGTAGGCCTTGCAGGGCCTAAAGAATATGCGCTGCTTGCACTTGTATGCACTCATTAATCACAGTCTGTTACTGTAATTTTAATGAATGTTTATCTTATTTTCTTTGTGTAATCCAATTACTTTTGTTTTTTTAACCATCGTCAGGGATCTCTTTTTTTTCCGGCATCCTGCCAATCAGCCCCCTTTAGATGTGAACAATTCAATTCATTATCATTAGGTTTCTCTTTTAATCCCACTTCTGGGTGAACCATAGAAAGAAAATCCAGGAACAGAAGTCCTTGCACAGCAGGGGGAATGAAATGTGTTCTGAACACCTGAGCAATTATGTGCAACAGTTCTCCAGAATGGTAGCCTAATGTCTTTCTAAACTTGTACCATATAAACAATTAGATCATCTGTCATTTCTGCTTTAGTATTAAATTAATTGCAAATTGACTTTAGGATTGAGGAAAAAAATTAAACTGCTGGAGTGAATCTAAGCATTTTGTGTTTGTTTATGTTTTAATTGGTACGTTGCACCTGTCCAAATCATTTCTATGATGCAGATGTTATTACTACAGTCCCAGTTGATTACAACAGCCCCTACAGTAAACACAGGAAAAATCAACCCACCAGATTACCAGATCTAGTGAACAAGGTATGTCTAAAACATGCAGAAGTTTTCATGAAACAGACATATAATTATGCACCAAGAGTAGAAGACCAGCAAACAAACACCACCATGATATTTCTAGCAAAAAATATAGGATGGTGAGTACTTAATCATAAAGGCAACTATTTAAAAGCATAAATAAAATTACAAAATTATTTTAGTAAACCAGAGACTAGAAGACTTGTCAGAGTAAACATGAGGCAATTGAGAAACATAAGAGCATGACCAAGGTTTCTTTGTTAACAGAGATAAAGGAAGAAATGTTAAGCAGCACCACCAGGCTCAGATCCCAGAAAGAGAACAAGAGCACTGCCAGGCTGGATCACTTCTAGACTAGATCCACTTCCCTGCCCTGATGGTATGGCCACACCACACAAGTTCTGGTGCTGTCACTTGGCAGTGGCTCAGGGTTAGCAGCATTGGCACCATGGCTTAGGTGCTACTGTTGCTTGCTCATACTGTCAAGAGGGCAGTGAGTATCACCCACTAAGAGAGCAAAAGCCTGACAAACTAAACAATGAAGGCAATAGCTGGGGGAAAAGCCAAACTGGCTTTTCTTCTCAGTCTGATGAATGCTTTCCTTCAGCACCTTCTCTTTTCAATTTTTAAACATGTTTTCTGCTGAAAATAAATATCACAAAGATACTGTGATACCAGAAATTCTCTGCAACACTGCAAGACGAAGTATTTCAGCCTATCAGCCAGAGAGTCTTGAGCTGGAAATCATAATTTAGTCTTGGCTTAAGGCTCAGACATTTTTCTGACTGACACTGGCCAGCATTCTAACTGCTAGTGTGCTACCTGATGTGGCTTAAGTAGCTGTAATGTCCCTGTTGATAGATGGAGAAATATATAGGGTTTATTGTTCTGTCTCTTAGTCTCTTCTGAGAGAGCAAAGAGGGGAGGTTTGGAAATAACATGATGCCATTGCCTGGCAAAGACAACGGGTATTTACTCATTTGGATTGGAAGGTTATAGAAGCCTTATCCATCTCAATTTGCTTGACTTCTGCTACCACTCAGAGACAACAAATCTGTTGACAGAGTGCCATCTAGATAGTAGCTAACTAATGATACGACAAGTAAAATGGTCCTCTAAAAACTTATTGGAGACAGACAGAACTCGGGTTACAAGATATTGGCAGCTTGGTGTTCAGTCTTGGGAACTGAGAGGTAGTTCTGCTTCAGAGGTTCTGGTGAGCTCAGCTTCTTGATGGTCAGCATTCCACAAGACTGTAGAGTTCACAAGTTCCTCATTTTTATCATCGCCTGTATTTTTTTCCAGTTCTTTATTCAAGTCTGGGAATGTAACCACTTGACCAGGCAATACACTCTTGGTCTTTCAAACTGTACTTGACTCAACCTCCCTTATCTCTGTTCTGTCTCAGGGAACCTCATATCACAAAACAGTGCTACTCATTACCTTTTTTGCTTCAGTCAGAGGTATTTTATGCCAATAGTATTTTATGCCAGTTATAGGTTATTCAGTCTACAGCTGAGGTGATGAGACAAAGACAGATTAATACTCTCCAGAGTACTCTTATGAACTATAATTTCACACACTTCTTTGTAATAGCGAATCATCAAATTATGTTTTCCTACCTCCTATATGGTATTAGAGATTTTCCAGTATGTCATGAAAGAGATCATATACCTGAACCAAAAGATGGCAGAGAATAATGCAGGATTCTTTCTGCCAGTCGTGTTTTTGACTCCCCATCAAAACATGTTTTGCTAGCATGTGGGGGGCCAAGGGTAAGCTGACTGTATTGATTGGTAGCAGGTTAGCAAAGGCACCTTTTATATGAACTGTGGAAATGAACTAAAATGGTCTGGAGTTCTTGCTGGAAGATCAGAAGCAGTGAGACTGGGACATGTGACCCTGGAGTTTTCCTATCTCCAGCTGAAAAGATGAGGAAAAAGTTCCTAACCTGATGGCTTGGTTTATGTGTCACACTTTGGATTCATGCTTCTTGGTCCATCTGACCAACTTTCCCATTCTGTGAATCATAATGGTCAGTGCTTAGCAGTCAGTTATCTGTACTGGCTGTTAACTCCATCCCTCTGTTGTCACTCAGAGTCGAGGCCCCTTTGATCTCTCACCTCGCTGGTTTGACCTGCCCTACTTGCCAGTATGTGCCAGCCATGGGCACTTGCTATAGTAAATGTGCCCTGTTGGACCTTTTCACCACCTCCTTCTTCTCTGGGGAGTGAGGGAAGAACTTCACTGTTGTTTTCTCCTAAAAAAACCCAGAAAATCTCATTAAGTTAGCAGTTTCTTGTTGCCATCATATATGATATGGTACATGATATATGATATGAAATGAAATTATATCATATCATATATAATATCATATCATATATCATATCAGTTTTTAAAACAAGGCATGGACCATGGTTATTTCTTAATCCACACCTGCCATTCGTTCCTACTGCAGAGTAAAAATTCTTTTGCATTTCACTGTTGTAGAAAAGTAATTCAGTGGCAGATTCCTCATCAGGATGGATTATGCACGGCAGGCAAGTCAAAGGTCAGAGAGCAGATAGGAAAAAAAACAAAATGGTCACCCCATTGGGTTAAGAAACAAACCTTTGTGAAATATACCCGTTTCAGCAAAAAGATAAATAGGTGTTTTTGCAAACTATAACTTCTACTGATTATAGGAAGTGTTTAAGGAAAGGAACACACAAAGTCATCTCTGAACATATCACACCCACTGATCCCATACTAAAACTAGAGTCAGGCCAGATGAGAAAGAAATTATAAACAGGCTGGTCAGGGAACTGTTCTCTGAGCACGACACTTTTATAAGGATAAACAAGCCAAGTCAGAACAAAGTTGATTGTTTTCTCCCCACATGAAGTAATATGAATCTGGGAAAAAGAAATTGTCCCAACCGCAGTGCAACAAATGGTAAAAGTGTAAAAAGAATTAGTTTTTATCACAGTTTTTTTTCAGTGAAGAAACAAAAGAGAAGAAAAAAGCCAAAGAAATCAAGATGTAGTTTTTTGTTCAATTCTCATCAACTTTCTGGTCGACCTGGTATCAACATTTACCTCTCAGGTTTCTAAAACATGAATTGTGTTTTTAACTTTTGAAGATAAGTTTATTTTTGTCTTCCTTGATGAGAGTAAAAGTCTCTCCATCAGAAACAATATCTCATCTATTTCTTCCAAGTGTTTCTTCCAAGTGTATCTGCCATCTTTTGGATATATATAAAATCAGAAAAAGAACTCACCTCTCCCCTACAAACCTGAAGCTTACTGCCACAGGATGTTTTACATTTCAAAAGTCTGTGTGAGTTAAAATGCAGTTAGACAGCTTCATGGGAAAGGAGGTTCCTCAAACGCTGTTAAATGGAGCAGCTCAGCTTTCCTCTGAAAGCTGGAAACAGAAATGAGTAAGTTACTGCACACTTTGTCCTCTTTTACTTTCTTCTTCAGTGCTTCTCCCAGACAATACTGGATGGGAGCTAGTGGTGCTAATGAACAACAGAGCTGATCCAAATGATCTGATGTAATGCTAAGGTCTCAAAAAATCAGTTGTGGTAAATAATGCCTTGATATTGTCAGCAGATATAATGCATTTTCCTGTTGGTGAAAGACTCTGAAACATAACATCTTTTTTTCTCTCAGTTATTAGAAATATATTCAAGATAAAATTTATGTTCCTGATATTGCAAGGCAAAATGGTTTGACCTCCACTGGAAATAAGAATTTTTCTGAGTGACTTTTCTTCTTTACCTCCAATGTGGGACCCTTGAAAAAAAAAATAGAAAAGGAAAGGAAAATAATCTCCCATGTCTTTAACAGCTTTATAACGTCACTAAAAGACAGAGTTACAGTAGTCTGAATGTCCAAACTACATATTTACATTCCTGAAGATTTTTTGTTAATTCTCTTTACATTTATCCTTAAACGTTTTAATTCCCGGAAATTCATAATGGGTTTTGTAAGTTGTCAAACATCTAGATTACTACAATATTTTACTTCAAGACGTGTTTTCAAAAATCACCCTACTTCAATGTTTTTCTGGGGAGAGGAATATAAATAAGAGGGGGAAAAAAGTTTGACATTCATGAACTTTTTCAAGTGTTTGAGTCTTAGCCCATCTGTTCTTTAGTTTTTCCAAATTTCTTAATATACAAGACTTTCTGTCGTGCTTTACAGAAACAGCCAATCATGCAGTATTTGAAGACAGCAGCTAGCCCAATACTGATAGCCAGATGTGGTGTAATCTTGGCCGGGATTAATGGGATTTCAGAACAGTTCTTGACCTCACAGAAATCAGGTCAGAGAAGGCCAGGTGAAAACAAAAGAGGGATCCTGCATAAAGAGAGTTGAAACGGTCTATTTGTGAAGGTAATTACATGAAACCAGGGTTAGGAGGTAGCTGGGCAAAGTGAGGCAGGACTTAATACAGAACACGTGTGTATGAGGAGAGGTACAAGTAAGGGTACAAAAATGCATTAAGATTGCTTGAAAGTATTGACAAAGTAGTAGGAAAAGAACTGCCTAAAGCAGTATGTAAGAACCTTCACAAAGTCTTTGGGAAAAGTCTCTCTTGCTAAAGAAAATGCTGCACAAGTGGCACCACCGATGGGAGGAAGGGCAATAAATTACGAGTTTCACAGTGAGAAAAGAGTGAAATCAAGATGCCTCAGTGTCCTGCCCGAAGATCAGCACTGCTCATTTGTATTCTAATGATCTGGAAAAGCAGAGAAGCATGATACCACAAAGTTATTTCAGGTTTATCCTCACAGTGATCTCTGAACTCAAATATTTGGAACAACTTAATCAGGTAAAGTGATCAGGAAAAATGAGCTAGAGAGTTAAAATCAACCTTAATGAGTAAAATACATTACAAAACATGCTCTAATGTTAATGCATTCTTAATTAATTGTATCAGGTCAAGAAAAGATTCTTTTCAGTTTGAGTGGCTCAAGATCATAGCTCAAATTTCAGCAGCACCAAAGTTACTCAATAAAATGCATGCGAATGGCATCAGAAAATACCAAAAATTGTGATACTTTACCATACTCTGAACATAACATTCACCTATAGCTATATGATCAACCTTATCATGTATGAAAGTAAAATGTAGCAGAATTAGAAGTTAAAGAACTTCATACTGTTTCTTCAGATGTATTATGAACTGGAAAAAAAAAGAAAGAGCATTGTGACTTTCAAGGCAATAATCTACAATACAGGAATAATAGTATTTAACCTTAAAAAAATCAGAAGGAAAAAAAGAATTGTGCTGAAAATGAAAACAGACACAGAATGAAAATTCCAGTAAGGGTGAAACATTGACAGAAGACGATGAGTTCCCAGGAAAGGACAGCATGAAATGCCTTTGGCTGACTTACAAGCAGTAACATTGTTTTTTAACAAAAGTATTTTTTATTGAAAAATTTTAGCTTCACTAAAAAAAAAAAATCTAACCTGAATAATTCTGAAAGCAGTGACTGTACTTAAATCTTGTAAGGGATACAGAGCCATCTACAGCCAGCTAGCAGAGTGGGAACCAACATATACTACAGAAAAAAAAGAAAAGCTTAGCTAAATTAATGTCTAAAGAGATACAATTTCATTAAATTAAGTCTACTTAGAGGAATTAGCACAATAAAAAGTCTAACCAAAGCCAAGCGAGTAGCAGCAGGTTTCTGGTTTAAATTAAAGATGTGAAGTGGAAGGATACAAACAGAGAATTCTTAGAAAATGGAAGAAAAAAATCTTGAAAAACAAAGAAAAATACCCTCAGATCTGAAAGTTTTAATATGACTATAAAGCTTTGAATCATTTCTACAAATAAAACCAAAAATAAGAAACTGCTTTGGAGAGAAGATGGGAACAAATGTTCCATGATCTGTTGTAGGTAGCTTTAGGGTAGAGAAGGAAATGGATGATATTAAGGACTTTCTTGAAGCAGGAAATACAAACTGATTTCTTAAATATAAAGAAGAAACAAAACAGAACAAATATCCTCAGAAAAATAAGACACAGAAAACTAATCCAAAGAACAAGATGAGTCACTGAGACACAGTAGCAGAATGTAAAATTAAAATAAGAAAACAAGTCCCCAAAAACAGAAGATACCAAAGGAGAAGTAAATTATGGGTTTGGGAAATTTCCTAGGTTCTCTGAAAAAATCAGTACTGCATTACAGCTTTATCCAGCTAGCTATTTTGTTTAAGCAACTTAAAAATTTATTTTTGAAAGGGATGGTGTGAATTTCCACATAGATTGCTTCAAGTTCTGGGGGTAAGATAAAGTTACAGATCAGTTTGGCATCAAATACTAAAGCTTGGGAGTTAGTATGCATGGCAGGCTATGACAATAATATCAAAAAATACCAAAACCAAACCTAGATTCTAAACACATTTTTTCGGTAAGGAAACATCATTATCTTTATTCAATGCACTAATTATAAATAAGTTATAAAAATATAATGAGATTCATCTTTTCAGAGGCAGAATTATGTCCTGAAAATGAAAATAATAAGAAAATAATACATGATGGATTAGTTAAACATTGTGCAGATTTGTTACAACCATCAGAGAGTTTAAAGATGTCAGAAGATGGTTCCATAACTAAGAGAAAGAACATTTCTGTTACAAAAAACTCACACTGTTCTTAAAAAAATGCCAAGCACAGACATATTAGTCATCAGGCCATATAAACGGGAATGGAGTAGGTAATAAATTGACCATAACAATCTGTTTTTTCTTAAAAGACATACTGATGCATGTAGAACACACTGTGGTTAGACTGAAGTCAGAAGCTGTTTAGCAGGAAAACTGACAGTAGCTACTCTGCTTGCCCTCATGTAAGGTCACCTCCCTCTTTTATTTGCTTTATTTCTTAAGATCCTTCATAAATTTTGTGAGGGAGAACAGAAAACTAACCACACTTCATCTGAATACTCAAGAGATACACAAGACAAAGCAGATAAAAATGTAACAATGTTTTTAAAAGAAGCAGATCTGAATATTGAGCCAAGGTAGGATACTCATTTTTGTCTGCCACCTCACCTAGTCTGAGATGTTCCTGGGGCAGGACTTTATATGGACTGAAATACTAAAGTGGAGCTACCTACATGATCTCTGAAAAGAAGCTCTAAAAAGAGACTGAAAGGCTTCTGATGCCTCTATTAGTGACACTCTTAATAATAATCTTCACAATAATTACAAGAAGCATTCTTTGAGTGCACTCAAAGCAAGCAGGGAAGACAGAACGGAAATGAAAATGGCTTCTACAACCAGCTGTCTGCCTGTTCTTTGTGTCCTTCTTCCAGGCAAGCAATTCAGAGGTGAGTTGCAGCAAGCTCTGTCTTCATTCCCTCTAGCCCCTGTTACATTATTTTCATCCCTTTAGAAGCCTGCTTGTTTGATCCTTGCTCTTTCCTGTGGTCTCCCATCTCTCTGCAGGAGCTACATGCTCCCAGATCCATGGCTTTTTTCCACCACACCCTGAGGTCTCCAAACCTTTCTGCCCCAACATATTCATTTGCTCTCAAAGGAAAGAAGCAGCCACTTCCTCCCTCCCTCCCTCCTTCGCTCCCTCCCAGGATTGCACTTGAGTCAGTCATCTAAAGGAAGGTAACAGAAAACAGAAATAAATCTGCAGAAAGACTTTTTACCGCAGAACAACAGCAAAAATTTTCTGTGGTTACTTCAACCTCTGTAGATGTCACTGATCCAACAGTGTGCTGTTCTGGCTGGCATTCAGAGCCAAGAAATCAAAACCAAACAATCTTTGTGGAGACTGGATAGACCACTGCTGGGTTAGCCTCAAGGGCAAAAGGATTGTGCATATATTTTGTAAAATAGATAAGAGAAAGTGATGAAAATAGATAAGAGGAAAGTGATGAAAATCAAACAGAAGAAAATATGATGATGTGCTACCAGGTCAATGGTGGGAGGTAGACCAAAACAAAGTTTCTTACCTTTAGGAAAAAGAGGAAAAGAAAGCAAGCAAGAAAAGCAAAAGAGAACAGAAAATCTTACACAAACTTGCATTTCTAAGTAATTAGGAGATTTCTGTGCTAGGGAATGGAGTTTCATCTTGCAGATTTCAGTTAACCAGAAAAACTAGACAGGGCTGGCTCCTTTTGTTTCTGATGGTTACTCCAAAGAAAGCAGTGAGGCAAGTTTTTCATTAAAACAAGCAAGCAAATAGAGGACAGGCTAATGCAAATAATATAGTAAAGGATGCTTTTAAAGAATGGGTAGGGCTGGACATTGTTGGAGGAGGCAGAATGGCTATTACTAAAATAAATTTTCTCCCCAACCTTTTTTTCAAATTTACTTTAATAAATGCATGTATATTTACAACCATGTTAAAAGTTTGTCAATCTTGGAAACTTCCTCTAGGAAAAACATATCACTGAACTCAGTGATTTCAATGGTCCCAGACCTCTCAAGAGTCAGGAAAGTGGGACAAAAATTGTGTCTTTCTTTTGTTTCTTCATCATTGGATTTTTTCTGTGCAGATATAAAAGTGTAGATGAAGAAGCTTTCACTAGGGCAAAAGTCAAACAGCAAGGAGATATTTTTCTTATAGGCAAATTTAGCAAACTATCTAGGGTAATAGTTAATGTTTTGCTCTCAGTTCCTCAAAATATCCCCCAATTGTGACTGATTTTTGCCTGACACCAGTCTGTGGCTGTTTCTGTGAGAGTCTATTAGTGCTCTCACTGAGGTCAATACAGGAAACTAATGCAAAACTCTAAATACTTCTATTGCCCTGAGGATATGAAGCTTCTGATGTGTAAAGCAATCACTTCTATCTATCAATTAATATTTTTCTTTGCATTCCTTTGAGCTACCTCCAACTCCTCATTCTATTTCTAATAACAAAGTGGTTGGAAAAGGATGTAACCTTACAGATCAAGTCACCTAAAATGGACAGGCAACAAAAGCCTCCAAGCATACATTTCAAAGCTGTGCTAAACTGTTTTTGTCTTCTTGTTGCACGTACTTCAAGTTTCTTCTTTTTACTAGTTATATATTTATACACACTTTGAATTATTTTTAATTAGATGGATTGCTTTACTTTTGCACTTCTGACATCATCATGAGTATATTGTGAAGTATATAGGAAGATGTAAGGGTTGTGTAAAATTATTTTACTTCATCTTCTCTGTTTTTACAGGTAATGTCAGAGGTTTTTTCAGTTTGCTTTGCCATGTGTAGCCTTAGTGTGCTTTTCAGTCCTTTTAATGTCAAGAAAACATGAGATACAACAAAGCCTAATTATTGTTTGCAAAATCTGGAGAAATTTTAGCAAAAAACCACTTTATGTGTACCACAATTATTTTCAGATTTAAAAAAAATATGTCTTAGGCTTTGTGAATTTACAATTTTTGTCTATAAGCGTAACACATTTTAACTTACAGGGACTTATTTATGGCAGTACAAAGCACCTCTGTTTTGGGAAGATCTGACAGGTTTGTGTTCGTTATTAAGACAACAATGCCTGCAGTGCAGATAGAGCACTAAATGGCTCACTTTGTGACTCTGAGGAGCTCAGTCTGAGCTGTTAATTTCCAGCATTCTTCTAAGGACTCCTAGCCATGCTGTAAAACTGAAAGTTCAAAACCTATATTCTATGAATAAAAAAAAAAAAAAAGGAAATTAAAGAAACATTTAATGCATTTTTTCTCCACCTTCAATGTTTTTTTCCTTTTCATTTTCAATGTAGAGATTTTAGATTCTTTCCCCCCCCATCTCCAGAAATTATTTATAATTTTAATTCAGTTTCAAAACCACAATTAATCTGGTTTTTAATTAATTAAGGGCTACCTTGTTCCAAGTTCTCGTACATTTTAGCTTCTGTACAAAGTATCTTATCTCTTTTAGCATTCAAAAATATTTTTCTATTATGACCAAAAGGATTAACAGCAATGATCAAAAATTGCTTGATGAAAATTCTTTATATCTAAAAGTAAGATCTTGTCGTTATCCTGCATGCCTAGCTTACCACTACAAATTCTATTGGTTCCGGGCTGATCAATTGTTGATAACATCTTTGTTGAATGTTGCAGAAATTTATGGTTATAGTTGCACAATTTGGGAAGATTTAATATTTTCCCCAAAATAAAAAAAAAAAGCAAATGTTTTCTATTTTAAATGCAAAGATGCATAAGCAAATTTATATGCATAGTTTTATAAATACTATATGCAAGAATAACTTCACTGGTACCGGACTGAAGTTAAAAAGAGTCTTTGTGATTCAGAAGAATTTTGATAGATTAGAGTTATATTCTTCTGCCCATTTTTTAAAAATTTTCCTAGGCTTTACTCAGGTTTGTAATTCCACCAAATGCCATTGCGAGCAACAATAATAAGACAACTGTTAAACGATGGGTCCAAAAGAGGGAAACAATCCCTAGCAAAACAGTAAGTTATTACTAACTGTTGACTGACCTTTCCCTAATTGTGTACACTTTACAAGTAAACCACGGGGACAAGGGTGGTAGGAAGGCCCCTCTTCTGCATCCTTACAAAATGAGTTTCTTTTTAAAGTGAAACAGCATTATTGATCAAAGCAAAGGGTAACACCATATGTAAAGAAGAAACAGCTGGCAGTCACCTTTCTGTCACTCACTTACACAGTTCCACACAGACCCACACTCATTAAAAACAGGTCGGATTGGATTCCAGGTTCACCCTGCAAAATTAATGACAACCTTGCAATAAAGTAACAGCATGAATTTGAACCTTGTAATACAACGTGATTACTAGCGTTTTTATTAGCTGGGTTTGAGCAGCAGGCAAGGCCGGCTGGTACTTGACACACAAACAGGGATGTTACCAGGTGCACTGCTCTAAAGTGTCACATCAAAGTCACAGCCCTGCTGGCTTGGTTTACACCTGAGCCAATTAGCCTGGGAGATCAGAAGAGGCTGGAAAAGAATACGTCTTCTTATTTTTGTGCTGGAGAGAATCACTTGATCCCAAGTAAGACGATACAAGGGGAACAATGGTAGATAAAGTATGGCAAAGGAGGCAGCGGGCACCAGGCAGGGGAATCGGTGAGAGGCTGTGATAAGAGAACTATCATCAAATAAAAACCAAAGTGGAAAGTAAAAGTGCCATATGCCTGTCCCTCTCTCAGTGTGTTTGTCAGTCTTTTGTTTGCAACAAAGGGGCTAATTGAAATGAAACAATCTCCAGCCTGTTTGCTGGCACATCAAATATGCTGTAAGATCTGCTGGTTCTTGCTTTTCCTGAATTATTGAAGAAGTATGGCTTCTAGAGAAAAAAAAAAAAAAAAAAGAAGTGTGGAGGGATCTTCAAAATACACTGCTTTTTGAGGGGGGTTGGGGGAAGGATTATGCTTTTTTAAGTGATCTCTTCTGGTTTTCTCAGGTTTCATTCAGAATAATGTAATAAAAGGCCTGTACAAAAGATGGAAGAACTTCAAATGCAGTGCTTAACTGGGGTATTCCCATTCCAAGTTAAGTGTCTGAGCCTGAACCTTCAGATACTTTGAAATGACTTTAGCGTGACAATCTCTGTCCTCTCTTTCCTCCTGCAGGAAAGCAGGCTGTCAGCTGTGAGTTTTGCCCTCTTTTAAATATGCAAACAACTTAAGAAAACAGAAATGAAAACAGTTTCAAGGTTGCAAAAATCAAAAAGTATGGGTTTTTTAACCAGTTTATTTGGCAGTGACATTCTCATTATATAAACATGAAAAGCAAATGTTGCTGTATATTAAGGCAGACAGAAAAAAATACAAAATTTAAATAAAAACTGACCTGGCTGAAGTTGAAAAGCTGAAATACTTGGAACAGGTGTTTGCAGATCCTGCGTTTTAGCATTCATTAAGTTATATTTTATTTTTTTTCCAAATCACTCAGAAACAGGATGATAAAAAAGGCAGATATTCCCAGAACTATTTTACGTGAGAAGAATTGAGAAGCTATTAATTAAATTAAATTTGATCTCTGTAGAGTAAAAATTGCAGGTGAATAACTTCACTTTCTCAAGAGATATCTACCAGAGTAGATCATCACATTTATTCCCAAAATGTCTTCTTTCCAGCATAGATTTTCAATATTTAATTATAGTTATTATTGAGACCAATTGAAGCAGTCAGAATTCCAGACCAAGTGACTCTGCAAGGCAGGGCTGAGACAGAAGTAAAGCAGCTTCTTCCTATCCCATGGTAAGAGGGACAGCTGAATGTCTTTCATGAAGGGGCAGAGTTCTAGTTGGGCATTCTCTTTATCATGCAGTGGGAGATGACTTCAAGGAGCTGAGGCCCAGAGCAGGCACAAGACAAGGGGTGCACCAACTCCAGAGACTCACAGTGCTCTCAGTAGATACTCTCACTTTGCTCTCAGAAAGGATGCACCGTTGTTCCAGTGTATATGGCTCAGTGCACATTCTACAGGGCAAAAAGTAGCAGCCTAGATACTGCTGGGACAGAAAAACTGTGGGATCTATCTGACTTTCCCTATACTGTCTGTGGTTTCCAAACATTTGCTGACCTTCTCTCCACTGCTCCTCGAGCCACTTGAAGAGCAGCAGCAGCTCTTTAGACTCCCTAAGAAGGGCACTGCCGACAACTGATGCAAGAGATATGAGTTCTTAAACTCTCTGACAGCTGGAAAGCTTTATAAAAGATGGGTGCTTTTGCTATAGCCAGGACAGAGTGAATTACTGTGACTGTGATTATATCTCACAAATGCCTCATTTTGTGTATCCTTCATTGCTTTGGCTAGGGATATGTTTAATAGAAAACTCCACAAAGTCAGCTTCAAGCACCAGGAAAACTTGCCAGTCTGTCACTCCCCTAAAGTGACACAGGTAACTCTTTATTTTCTCAGTCCTTGTGAGTGTGGTCTTCTCCACTACAGCCATACCTATATGGAAGTTTAGATACCACACAGAGATTTGGTGAGCCACTGGAACATGTAAATGAAAGCATGTATAGGAGCACAACTGTTCCATTAACTTTAGTTATCATCTTAATAAACCTGGAGCCTTCCCTGGAAGGATTCTAGTTCTTTCAGGATTATTTCCCTCCTTAAGGATTTCTGTCAAAAACCTTTAGGATTCTGTCTGAATAAGTTCTCAATATGTAATGGAAGGCTAAATCTAAGTCATATTCTCTGGTGGCTCAAATAGCTGCCTTTATACAAACAGCACTGTGTAAAAATGTGAATTCACTCATTCTATTAATTTCAGACAATTGATATAATTTTAATCAAGGGCTTAATCAATTCCTGTAGTAAATAGAACTGATCCCATATGTGTGTGAAATCATCTTGCTTTCTCTTTTGACTGCTTGAGCTTCATAAGCACCTTATGCATTTGAAAATTCTTGATTAGAAGTCTTTGAAAATAATTTATTATGATCTTGGCTCGAAGAAACTGAAAATACAATAAAAAACTACAAGGTTAAATTTTTCTTCACAGATTTTTAAAGTGTATTTATTTTTTTAATTTATATTTTGGAAATATTTGGGTATTTCACTTCTCTCCTAACAAAATATTATTATCACACATGAATATGCTCGTGTTCCCTTCAGCAAGTTTTCATTCATTGGCCACAGCCATCCAAATATGATAGAGGAGTAGATTTGGTGGAGAGAATAACTCCCACAAGCCTTGTCAAAATAAACATTGTTAGACATTTATTATTGTCCCCACCGAAAGAAAGGCTCACGTGGAGAGAATCCACACAGAAGGGAATCCAGTAAAAACTCCCACTGTGGGAAAACTTCAATCACATTTTCAATCAGAGACTGCACCTTCTTAAATGCCAACTTCATCAATCTTTGGTAAGAATCCATAAAAAAAATGAGTGTCCATGCTTTTTATGCACAGAGAACCAATTCCATACTTTTTTCCTCTCCAGGCTGTTACTAAATTTCTCTTTGTCCTTTCAGCTTTTTAAGTTGCATGTAGAAGAAAAGGGTGAGAGGAGATAGGAGTCATGGGGAAAAACAAATTATGAAACAAAAGGTCATGTCCTCCAAACATACTTTAGAACTGGAACTGCAAAATTTCACCAGAAAATGTAGACATTTTCAACAATTTGAAGTTTGTGATTATTTTAATCATTATCCAAAAATATCCAGGCAACTCTAAGAATATTTTTCTCACTTGTTTCAATAGTAATGGTCACAGTACTTTTATATAGAAAATAAACTCTCCTTTCTGCAAGCAGCCTGCTCCATTCTACTGAAACAATTTAATTTCTTGTGTTAAAGACTAGTTTTTCTAGAGTTATTTCCCGTTATGTTAAAACTGAGTCTTTGTTGATTATGAAAACTTGTAATGTTTTAAATTACTTCACTTTTTATAGATCAACATATGCTATAGAATATTTTTTAAATTGAAGACAAAATACTATGTACTTTGAACTACTGCTCAAGTACATTTTTTTCAATATTTTCTAAATGAAGAGAGAATGTAAACAGCAAGAACAGGTTGGCTGGAGTCAGAACCCTCCCAACAAATCAATTAATGCTCCTCTACTCCCCTTAATGCTTTTAAATTAGATTAACAGAATGCTGACCCTCCTTTAATAAAGCCTAGTTTCGCCCTGTGGTGTGCATTTAGATACAAATATCAAAGAAACAAGTCTGACAAAGGGAGGATAAAACTTACCAGTAGGCCCTGGTTCCCTGCTATTAGGATAATTGCTCAGGCTGTAGAGTTGTTAAATTATGTTAAATATGCAGACTTTTTTTCTTTTACTGACTGCACATGGGAAGAACTGCCAGAAACTTTCATGTATTCTCTGACTGTTGCATTTTAAAGAACTCAAAGTTGGAGCTAAACAACAAACAGCGTATTTTCAATATGAAGTAGTAGGGAGAAAAACACTATATGCAGCCAGTTGTCTATTGTGACTACTTCTAAACTGCCATATTTCAAAGGACATCAAAAACCTCAGAAGCTGAAATAACATCAAGAAGACCCAGCAAACAGCTGAAAATAAGCAGCTGCATATATCTATACCTATATCTATATCTATATCTATATCTATGTGACTACACCGTTTATAGTATGTACAACATAAAGCATAATGGGTTAAATTTCTGAAAACAATGTGCTGAGATTTGAAAAAAGACAGTATAGAAGTAAAGTGCCAGATCCAGGAACTCAAAAATTGCATATTGCTAGCACTATTTTATCATCTCCCCAACCATGTAAATAAAGCAGTGATTTCTTTATCCACTTTGTGATTGCATATTCCAAAAACTTTTCCCTCAAAACATTCTTCCAGCACAAACTGAGACTTTGTTTATTGAACTGAACTTGTGCCCATGTCATACTGGAGTCTCTGCCACTATCTTCCTATGCAGGTGTGTTTTTTGGTTGTGGGTTTTTTTTTGTTTGTTTGGTTGGTTTTGGTGTTTTTCTTTTGTTTTTTTTTTTCCCTTAGTATAAACCTTCTCTCTAGTGTTGACTTATTTATGATGATCAGGAGGTTTTGGTGAAAAATCCATCTTCTCCTCAAGTATTTGCAGAGGGATCTAGGGAGAATGTAAAAATTCTAGCCACAAGCTTCTTCTCATGTTTTCAAAAATATACTAAATGAGCTAAGTGATAGTTTTCATTTGTAACTTAGAGTGAAGGGTGATTTTAAGCTGTGCAGGCCAGTCTTATGTGCACAGAAACATTTGAGTGTTTGTTCAATTTTTTTTTTCTCATTTGGAGATCTGATTTACATGGACAAATGAGCCTTTCACATGAAAAACGAAGACAGAGAAAAAATGTATTGGTGAAAATTAAGCTCTGCACACTCAGCTTAAATTAGGTTGGTATGTTTTTCACATCACTGAAAAGACAGTTCAAAATGGTGGCTTTAAACAGATGTTTCTATCCACTTTCACACACCTTTAAAAAATAACTGACTGATAGGCAGCCTCAAGCTATTTGTCATACTAAAGAGGCTGATGAAAGGGACCACAAAGCAGTGGATCTCCCCCAGATTCCTCTAATGGCTCTCAGAGAGTTCCCTGTTATTAACACTGGTACTGGCTGCCTGCTGAGATAAAGATATAGGCCCATAAACCCCATATACTCCCAACCTGGATTCCTCTCACCCAACTTTGAATGTTTAATGACTGGGTCTCAGTTAGGAATCTCATGAACCATGCTTCCCCTTCAGTCAATAGATAGACATGCTTGCCTTTCTGGAAATTAATTACACCTTAAGTGGGCTCAAACACTGATGGAAGGCTGAGTCCAGTCTCTTCTCCCTGAGCCAGGGGAGACAAGGAGCCTGGATTGTGCTCATTACTGTAGACAGGACTCTGCCTCATTCTGCCACCTCAGGAATACACCATGCTGCAGCCTTTGGTGCCTTCTGCTGCTGTCTTCTTTGCTCACTTCAACATGAGTTTTCCTTCTCTCTGAAGCTTCATACATCCTCCCTCACTGGAAGTTTTTCTCCACAACCAAAGTATCACCTGTTCTTCACAAAGTTGTCCCTTATTGCTGTTTTAGTACAACTTTATTTCCCCTTTGGCAGCATTTTCAGCCACATGCAGATCCCTTCAGATCAGCATTGACTATTCCCTGATGGGTGCTGCTGTCAGCCCTCCAGAGAGCATCTTGCTTGAACCTTCTGCATTGTTCTTTGGGGGCTTCAGGCAATCTCCACTGACTAGGCTTCAGGACTTCCAGGAAAGTTTAGCTGCTGAGTCTGACATGCTGGGCTGTTCTATTAATTATTTGGCTCCTTCTTCTCTGTGCAGCATTTAGAGAATCATGCTGTCCATCTCTGAGTTCATGACCACATAATTTAGGACAGTTACCTCATACTGCCTGTGGCGTATCTGTATTTGCACACCCTGATCAATTAGATCCTTGAACTATTAGCTATGGACTGCTAAGTTAACTTGGTGATGATGGTCAATGGTGTTCTCACAGAGAGTGCAATGAGAGAGTTATTCCAGTGGAATATGTCAGACAGCATCTCATCCTGCATGGCCTCCTTAAGCAATCTATGAAAGATGCTGAAAAGATGAAATGTTAATAATCGGATAGATTTTAAACAGTCATACATAAACTTATTGTCGTCAGGCTCTGAAACCAGCACTGGGAGGATTTGTTGTTCCTTACTCTGAGCTAAGAGTAATCTTCACTTGTAAAATGGTATCACACTATATCAGTAATTATTTAGGTTCTCTCAGAAGATAAATGGCATACATTGAGGCATGCTATGGAAAAAAAAAAAAAAAAAGGATTCCCCTACATGTTCTGATGCAACACCTTAGACCTTTTTAAAATTTTTTTGAAAAACCAACCCTAAGCAAAAGATTTATCTAAGCCACTTCTTTAGCTACAAAGACTAAAACTGAAGATGAATTTTAACATTCTCCTGATGTCCTTGAATCCTGGTCTTCCCTTTAGGGTTTTCTGTGTTACAGAGTGAAATGTGGTTAACACAGTCACTAATGCACTTGACTTCCTTATTCCCCTCTGGAACATATTTTACTTCAACAGATGTTTTCAAAATAATTAAATGGTGGTGAGCATGCATTATTGACAATGTCTGATGCCACACTAATGCACTCCACGTTTAAACATTTGTCACCAGCAGGGCTGTGTGTTCAGGAATGTTGTGCTCTTTATAAATAACTTCTGTAAAGTATCTGGATTGTAAATGGGAAAAAATAGGGAAATTCTGATATCTGTTAAATAAAGCATGAATGCAATTGCCATTCTGTAGCCATGGTAACTGAAGTTTGGCTGTTATCATTTGTATATTGCTCTCTAAAGTAGAAGGCAAAGCACCCCAAAGATCCTGTCTTCAGCCACTATGAATGAAAGTATTTAGAGCCAGAATTGTGAAAGGAAAAGTATGTTTTTGCAAAAAGATATACAATCGTTGTTAAAATCTTCTGGTGAAGTGCTAAATATTAATGGAAAAATGTGCAGTTGATATGAATTTAATGCTATTAGATCTTGTCCATGTACTTTTACAATGAAAAGAATGAATTTTTTGCTTTTTATTTACATATACAAGAAAGGGAAAAGAAAGAGAAGGAAAATTATCCAGCCTCTGCCGTTACATTATTAGTTTCTCTAAAAACTGAGAAAATATCATTACCATGCTGTAACAAAATTATATTAGGTGTCCAAGCTAAAATAAAGTTAGACTTTTTCTCTTATTAGGATTTAATGATATTATTATAATTAAACTTCTTATTAATTTTTTTCATGCTTTCTATTGAGTTACTGTCCCCTGCAGATTTGGAATGAAATGATCATATAATTACAGCAGTCCATTTTTAAATGAGGATATTTGGAATGTAGGCTTGCACCTAGGGTTTTCTGAAATTATAAATCCTGAGTAGAATTACAAGAGTAATTCTCTTTTGTTGAACCTCATAATTAGAAAGAAGTGGAGAAAGAATGTTATACTTAGAATTAATGGATAAAAGTGTCTGATGCCCAAATAGAAGTGCAATGAGAGTGGATATACATTTGTAGATATGCACAGGAACATTAAGCACAACTAGTAATGATGCTTGCTGATTTTAATATTGTAAAAGCTAAAATTATCACTCAAAATTATCAAATCTTCCCTTCCCTAGCATGTCCTTAAGTGCAACTCTGAAGCTACAATATACTTGGGATTTTAAAATTTTTCTTGTGACTCTTGCAGTTATGATTCTGCTGCAGTTAATATGTGAGAAGAGAACAATGCTTAAAAAGTAAGATCCCAAAGAAAGGAAGTAGGGGCATTTGTCAATAATTATTATGAAAGGCTAATAGATAAAAAATAGTGCATTTTCCTGATAGGCATATGATATGTTAAAGTACCATTCCCCTGTATATGCGCGTTATGAATCACTCAGATACAGAAGTAATTAAAAATTAAGTACTTGGACAAAGTAAATGAACTCTATATTCTGCCTCAGATGACAGTAAGAAAAAACTCCATATAAACCTTTTCCTGAAAAACTACAGAAAACAAAAGGGAAACATCAATTCTCTTGACTTAAAATAATGCCCTTTTATGACACTCCTGAAGAAAACAGTCAGTGTTGGAAGAATGTGTTCAAAGCATCGTCATACTAACAACTAACGTAGTATACTAATGATGCTTAATTAAAAAGTAGTCCATATTAAATTCACACAGGCCATATTAAACTTCAATCAGTACCTAGACCATATAAAAACTTATGGGAAAATAATAATTAATATAAGCTGATACAGAAGAGGTCTTTAAAGTGACAGGAGTACAAGTCAGCAGTTTCTTTTCCAATCACCTCTGAAAACATTGACAGTATTCATGATGATTTCAGAAGAAAATTCAGAGAAGACTTTTTTCCCTAAGAGACAGATTAAGTCAGCTCAGGTTCATTTCTAAACTAAAAAGCAGTGAAAACAATGAGGAAGCAGGGAATATGCAGGAACAGTTTAAAATAGCCATGAAGGAATAAGGACAAAACACCCCTACAGTGTCTGAAAATAAATGAAAATAACATTATTAATCACTAGATCTTTGAAGAGGAACTGGAAGTAAAAGTACAGCTTACAAACATAAAAATACTGAATTTGAAACAGTATCTGAGGAGGAGGAATGGCTGTGGCAGAAGAATGCATTGCATTATGACTGTGTCTCACATCTTCTCAGTGGGAAAGAGTTAAGAGTATTTGTGGCTTTTTTTTCATCTCAATGAGGGACATGATTAGACAATCATAAGTGTGTGATGTGATCTGTGTATAGCAAACTTAAATACATTTCAGGTTTAGAGTTTAGAAAACTTATCAGTTGCATGTCAAAGTTCAAAATTCATAGAAATTTCTGTTCTCTGAATTTCAAGATTCATGCCAAAGTTTTGAAATGCAGAGAAGAGAAAACATACACACACACACACACACAAAATTTAATAAAAGGCACAAAGTATTTTCCAACTTTCCCTTTTTCATCAAAAAGTCCTTTCTTCAGACAGAAGACTCCAGGTCAATTTTTTGTGTCAAGCTATCCTTCTTAGTGGGAGGAAAAGGTTATTTCTGTCATTCAGTTCTAAATGTGACAAAACACACAAAGTCCCAAAAGAGAAAAAGGAGAGTAGACATCAGGAATATGTGTTTTTGTTGACATTCTCAGAATACAGGGAAGCTGAGCAGTCAGATGGATGCCTTTCACTGAGCAGGTCAGTGATGCACCTGATTTGCCATGCCCTGGCTCACTTCACTGGGCTGGGTCATTGTGTATTCAGGTTGAGGCAGAACAGACTCAAGCAGCATCAGAGAGCTGGTGTCCTTTGACACAGCAGGTCTCTAGATTAGGTGACAAGAGAAGAATCAGATGGAGAAGTCACCAAAACATTAAAGGGAAAGAAAAGGTGTGAAGAAGAGTCTTAACAGTTTTTCAGGCTAGTTCAGTGACGGAAGAGATGCTTTGACCAAACAGTGTCATAAATAAAAAGGCAAGTGCCATAATGGAGCAGAAAACCATAGATTTTCTCTTTTTTTTTTTTTTTTTTTTTATTTTTACCTTTTTCTAAAAATTCTTGAGCAGCAGTAAAAAACAAAAAAAAAAAAAGAAATCAAACAGAAATAGATGACAAAATATTGAGAATTCATCTTACCATAACAAGTTATTTTTCATTTGCACTTCCTGATCCCAGACTCCTGGTTTTATGAGAGAAAATCTCAATAAAGCAGCAAGATTACACACATTATTGACCTCCTTATATTATTTTTTCTCCATTTAGTATTCTAATCTTTTTCTCCTGTCATGCCTTTTGTATGGTTTTACTTACAACTGAGGTAGCACTTCTAAGCATATATTAATAGGAGGAAGAACTTCAAGTGCATGTTAGGTTCTCCACTCTTCAAGTACCTAAATGAAGATGAATTGATAAATTGATAAAAAAAAAGTCAGTGTTGAAATTCCAGGTGTACAAGAGGTAAGTAGAGACGCAATGAGGTGGAGATGGAAAAGTGTCAAATCCTATACAACAGGTTGTAACTCCCTCTGTCTCACTAGAGTTATACAGGAATGATGTCCAGGGAGTTATGCTTCTTCCTAAGGCTATATACAGACTGTGATTTTATTTGTTTCTCTGTGTCAGAAGTAAAGAATGTTTGCATTTGCATATTATAATGTACATTTTCTTCTTTTTTTAAAAAATTATTTCAGGCTATCATTGCAATGTTGATTTAAAGTGGTCAAAAATCCATTTACGAATAAAGCTTACATCTTTATTTGAGAAAGAGCAGGAGGCCTTTTTATAAAGAAAAATGAATTTCACAAGGAAAACGCTAAAAGATGGGTCAGTCAATAAAAATACTGTGTTTTCTCTTGAATTCTTTGTTCTTATATCTTAATCATATCCAGCATAGCACACAGTTTTTCTCCTACTGGTTTGTAAAGCAGGCTTATAATTAATTTATAAGCACTTCTAATTAGTAGAGACAAGTAAGCATTGAAAACCCCACATGATGAGAAGGCTCCCCTTTAAAAATCTCCAAGTTCTCCAACATACTTCTCTAGCAAAAGCTAATTAAAATCACAGTCCACTTGAAAGTTGTGGATAAGAATAAAGCAGTGACAAATGCTAGAAACAAAATGTTAGATAATTAGCTTCTGAATTTTGCCAGACCTCAGAGAATCAGAGATATTTCTGATGTATTGCAAAAGATCTGGCAAGCTGGTCTTACCCCTGCTCCTGCTGACCTCGGTGGGCTTCCCCTCTGTTGTCAGCTGCAGCAAGTGGCTGGGCTGGACCCCTCAAGAGTGCTGGGTTGGTTTCCTCAACCAAGGGAGCTGGAGGCCAGAGCACATCCACCTGCTAAAAGCAGCAGGGCTGTTGATGTGTTACAGACCTGCTGGGCAGACCTGCACCGTGTAACCCCTTCACCTCTGCCTGTGTGGGTGCCAGAGCCGGCACACACCACCCATGCCAAAGGCAGCTGGCCTTTGTTAGCGAGGGAAGCGCCGGGTGGGTGAGAAAGAGCTGTTCATCTACAAGTGAAGACATCCTGACATTGGTGCTGATGGCTAAAACGCTAATCTCCTGTCACATGGCTGAAGGAAAACTTTCTCAGCAACACTGAATCGCTAGAGGTGGTGTAAGAGGAGGCCAAGCTGGCTCTAAGCAGGCAGAATAAAATGACTGCTCTGAGTATGGACAAAGTGGAAAGGAAGCAAGGGGCAGCAATAACTGAGGGATACTGAACTAACTGCCAGTGGACAATGCTGCGTCATTCCATTCAACTTACTAAGACTCAAGGCATCCTAAATTCAATGAGCTGCTAATATGAGGTGTAAATACACACACACGTAGGACACCATTATTCAGTTTGCCTTCCCGTATTGGTTTTAAACTCTGTGATGCCTTCGTGTGACAAGTTCAGGTCTTAGAGGATTTTTCCTCCATGACAAAAAAAAAAAAAAATCTTTTAAGGATGCTTAGATTCTGACACCATCAAGAGGGTTTAGGAGATGGGGCTTTTAGCAAAGCCCCATCTTGTGAAAAATCTTACAAGACTTGACAACCTTTACACACAAACCCCGACTTTGTTTTTTACCTAATTTGTTACTATTTCACATTTCTCAGACATTTTTAGTGGTTTCTAATGTTCTCAGTCTCAACAGTACAAAGGCAATGTCTGTGGTTTACCCCCCATAATTAATCCAGGAAAATACTAGGTTTAGGATATTTATAACTCTGGTTTTCAAGTTTGTTTGGGTTTTTTTTTGGTTGGTTGTGTTTTTTGGTTTTTTTGTTTGTTTGTTTGTTTTTGTTCTTTGTTTTTGTTGTTTGTTTGCTTGTTTGGGGGTCTTTTGGGTTTGTGTTGTGGGGTTTTTTTCTTTTTTTGCCTCTCTGCTTATTTTTTTTCAAATTTAGTAGTACCACCAGGTACTGTCTTTTTGAAGAAAGTTAAGGTGAGTCCCTGAAAAAAATTCTGAGAAACCCTCCTCAGGAAAAGAAAAATATTTTGCAGGTTTTGCTTGACCTTTTCCTGACTCCTGGAGGAATAAAAGTGATGGTATAGCATAAAAAGTTCAGACTTTCTTTTCAGAGCAGCACACTCTGTCTTTCAAGTTAGCATAAGGCTGCAATAAAGCCATTATACACTTGTGTGTGTGAATATATTAGATGTCAATTAATAGTTTTTTATGCCGATTCTAAGATAATACCAAAGTTCTTCAGAAGCTTGCTTGCAGTAAAGGAATCTGATCTCTGAGAAGTGCTTTCTTTGTCTGTGATGTCCAGCAACTTTCACAATCTGACTATGGTTGGGGTTTAGGTATTCATGTAAGGGTAAGAAGATGAGATTTCCTTTTCCCTCAGTATTACTGGTCAAGCCGGATGGCTTCACACACTGTGGGGCTACCACTCTCACAAAGTAGTTTAAGGGGTTTGACCACTGTATGGAACATCATCATAACAAACCCAAATGCATGCTGGTGTGTTCCATCTGGGTATTCATAGGGTCAGAGAATGGTTTGGTTTGGAAGGGACCGTAAAGGTCATCCGGGTACAATCCCACTGCCATGGGCAGGGATATTTTCCACTACACCAGGTTGCACAAAGTCCCATCCAGTCTGTCCCTGAACATTTCCAGGGATGGGGCATCCACAACTTCTCTACAGCAACCTTAGGTCTTTCACAGATCCCTTATTTTCTGAGGAAAATAAATAATAATGTCACTTGGCCATGAAAAATACTTTCTTATGCAGAAGTAAAGTGTTTTATTTCTGTTTGGTTGACAAGTAGGAGGGTTTTTTTTTTTTTTATCTAGAACAGAATTCAGCTAAACCAACTAAGGGATTGCATGGATATTTTCACTCATTTTAAAACAGACTTATAACTGTTTTCAAGTCACTTCTTGAACAACCAAACCAATATTGAAAAAAATGTCCCCACAAGTCATTTAAGCAAAAGGAAAACATTAGTACTGTCTTTTTTATTAGTTACCTATGTATATGTAAAATCACACTTTTAGATGAAGTCTTAGAGACTCCTATTTATACAATTTTCACTGGTAAAGAAAAATGTCAAAAGGACCTCTTCTCTAACAGAGAACTAGTTGACAATCTTTGTGGGAGACTCTTTATTCTGTTTTGGAAAACTAATCTCCTGAGATAGTCTTCTCAATACTCTTATTCTTTGATCATCATCTGCCCAAACAGAAACTGATGCAGCGGTATTGAAATAAATTTAAAGTTTAAATTTAAAATCAAATAAATTTAAAACTAAATATTTTAGTTCCTTGAGAACTGATAATTGTATTAGCACTCGTGGTTGTTTACTATGCTTCCTGAAATGATCATCTTGAGATTGAAACGCATTCATAGTCAGTATTTAATTTTGAAAAACAAAAATACAGATTTTTTCATATTTTCTTAAAATATGGATGGTAAGGCACTTGTGAAAACCTCCAGTCTACATCTAACTGGCTTGCAAAGCCAACCACACTGTTTTCAATCTGTGAAAATGTTTAAAATAAATTATTTTTAAGCAGTCTGTTAAAAAGGAAAGTCATCTCAATATTTCAGTTCTTAGCTTAAAAGGTTTTTCTCCCAGTATGTGCACAAAGTTTCTCTTACCGTAATCACCACTACAGACTCTATGATGTTAAAATCAAAGCACAGATCTCAATTTCTAAAACAGTAAACAATTAGGGAAAATATCTAGTTAATTCATACAATGTTGTCTATAGAAATAGAAAAGGTCTTCACCTTTGGCTGCAGAAGAAAGAAGATACTGCCCTGAGACAGCAAGTGATTTTTGATCACAGTTGAAATTACAAGATATATTTCCTAATTCAATGTGTTAGGTATGTCTTTTGTAGCTGCTTATGCATTTAAGGAATGCATAGCCTTCCTAAAACTGTGATATCTAGTTGTCAGCTGTGGGGAAGTCAGAGGTGCAACAGAAAAATAAATACATTTCCTCTTCTTCCTCCTATTCAGAGAAGAAGAAATGATGAGACAATGCAAGAAACATGAGAAGCAATGCATAATATTCCTCCTAAAGGACTAGAGCAAAGAATCCCGAAACGAACATCTTGGGATTCTCTCTCCTTGCTGTATTAGTGAAGAGGCATTGATTGAGAGAATTTTACTGTCTGCCATTTTAAAAGCAAAACTTCCTATAGTTCAAATATCTGCAATAGCCTCCCATGATATCACTGAGAATTAAATTGCCATTGTTCCTGCCAAACAGCAGCTTTTACTGTAAACTGGTGGGAAGACTCTTTAATGAACCTTTACGAGCCCATCCGCTGGAGCGATCCCTTTCCCTGGAGCGGCGAGGCTGCCGGGGAGGGCTCCCCGAGAGGCGTTCTACCTGAGTGCACTTTGCCAGATTGATGAGCCTCCTTCCGACAGCTGACTTTTTATGTAGAGAATTTGTTTGGCATGCGCAAGCTGCTTACATCAATATATTATTAAAAGGGGAGGAGGGAAGGGGCTGCGGACACTAACTTGTAGCCGTGCTGCAGCTTTTCCAGCCGGGTTTCTGTATAAATGTATACACATCTTTTAATCTTGCATTTCTGCCTTATTTTTTTCCCCCCCCAGAGAAGCCATTTAGCAGTGCAGTGGCATTTTTCCACTTCCCAAACACACGTTTGTTCCTCCGCAGCTGCCGCGCCCCTCTCATTCTAAGCAGCCCTTTTTTCCCCCTAAATTCTCAATGGTCCTTAGTACAAACATGAATAGAAAGGTTACTCAGCGGGTTTGCATAGTAAACACAAATGGATATTGTTCTTGACATCTTGTGAACTTGTCTCTCTCCCTTGTATCTTGAGAGAACATAGGACCTTCTGGGCCTGTACGAGCCTTGCTGCATTTTTAATGCTAGTCCCTGAAATGCAGGGGAGAAAGATGTTGTCACCTCGGCATATTTTATCCCTGATCAAACATTAGTTGGCAGCTGTTCTAAACTTGTAACGCTGTCTCATCTATGCCGGCTGCTGGTTTGGTGGCAAGAGTGCAAAATCTCACCCAGCTTCCTTTTCACATCTCTCTCTAGCCCCCTTACCCACGCCTTGGAGCCCTGCTCTCCTCTCTAGCAACACAAAATCATGTCCAGCAAGTTCCAATGCACAGAGGAGAGAGTTAGCAACGAGACTGCTCATTTTGTGAAGTAATCCTTACCAGAATCAGGGAAAACATGCCAAGACATTAAAACATTTATAAATACTGGATGTATTTTCATATGCAGAGACAATAGCAGACATGAAGACAGGTTCAGTGTGTTACATATGAGCATTTGATTTTTGGTTTTGTTTTTTTTTTTTTTCTTCCCTGACTGGTTCATTAGGTCTAAATATTGTTATTTTAGGTCTCAGGGAGGGGAGGGGTTGTTTGTTTGTTTGTTTGTTTTCTTTTTAAGAGCATAATAGTTATTTCTGAGAGAGTATTCACTGGTAAGGAACCACCAATATGAAGGATTCTGGCAGGTGTTTACAATCTTCTATTAAAAAATAATTGCTTAAGCCATCACCATCACTGCAGTCTGACAAAATTATTTTGATGGTTTTGAAAAAGTGCAATTTATGTTTAGCCAGTGATTTTTCATGATCTGAAGGTCTTCATTATTAAGCTGGAGCCACATAATTTGAAAGTGTTGCTTGTTAATATTTGAGTGTCATTCAGCAATTCTGCACTTGGAGGGAGAAGATGAATGTTTTTTTAAATGGTGTTTCTCAAGTCAGTGTAAGAAGTAGGATTTATGGAAGCAATCTTTAATCCTCTCGTTACTATTCTAGATTAGAAAAGGGAATATAAAAACTCAGAAATTCCATTTAATATATATGACATTGACAAAAAATATATAACACAGCTTTTCCATTTGAAGCCCCTTTAGTATACAGTTATGCTTTTTTTTTCCTTGATCCCAAACAAGTAGCACTTGTTCTGCAGTTAGAGACCTTGCTTTGCTCTCATCTTTGAAAATGCCCAAGTGGTTTTGGAGCATTACACCCACATCTTCTACGACAGGTTACCAGTGAGCACTGATTACAATTAGTAAATGTCTCTTTTAACAAATTAAATCCAACTGTTTTTCTATGTGGCTGATGGACATAAGTCCATTTTTTATTCAAGAATATTCAATACAGATGAGATTGCTGAAGACACCTTAAAGACCCTGATACAACTGTAATCTTCTTTCTTAAAATATCAAGATATTGTAGAAAAATAAGTTTCCTGCATAGGCCAAAGAAAATTTATACAAGTTTAGAAATCCAGGGAGGGTACTCTGAGATTATTAAATTCTTTGGTCAAAATTTAAATCATTTTGAGTATTATGTTCTTTTCTCCTTACTGCATTGGAGGGGAGGTGGTGGGGTGGGGGAAAGACTTTGCAGTACTTGAAAAGGTAAAGAAGGGCAACAAGGCTAATCCAGGATTAAAGAAAACGAGCTCTGAGGACAGTCAGAGATATCTTTAAACCATATGGCCCAGAGGGAAGATATTTAAAGTGGGAATCTCTTGGAAGTGTACACACTGCCAATACTCAGGTTATTTTTTTCTGGATTTGTACATAGGCAAGACATATATAAATGCAAATAGGAAAAAGGTAGTTAAGGGGATCACAAAAATCTACTATGCCTGACATCACAAATACTGCACTGAAAATAAACTGAAGTATGGTGCTCAAAAAAGGTCTTTGCTGAAGAAAGCCAGGCCAGAGCTATGAAAATTTAACAAACAACAGACATTCCCTCCGACTTGTTCCTCAAATACTGTGAAATCATCATGATTTCATTTACGAGATCATGACAAAATCTTCTTATGAGACACTGTAAACAGAAATCTGACTTTCACTCTGAAAGGAAGGATGTTATAAATAAATTGCAAATAACATTTAACTTGACTTAATTAGCAAATGAATTATGAAAATATTTTACCCCTACTGAAGTTTTGTTTTCTAACAAACAAGCGCTCACTGTTTTGTCCGTACTTTGTTTCATCTCTGCTCTCTTTCACTAAAACAATAATGCCAGCTACAAGGAAACCTTGCATGAATGTTTTTTTCCCAAGCTTTCTAAGCACATATTGACAGAGAAATGTCAAGGAAAGTGCCATTTCCGAGTTTACAGCTGCAAAGGTCCTTTTCAGGGAAAGGGAATAAGAATCAGAGGAGTTTGTGGGCAGATCTCCTTTCACATACCATATGATTACGTGCAGTGGAACAGCAAGAAGAGAAAAAAGAAGCCTTCTCTATACAGTGTCAGGGAATAAAGGGAATCCAAGATGAGCTAACAGACTATTTTGTCACAGAATTTCTGAATAAAGTGAAGTCATGTGAACTTGAACAGTTAACAGTTGGATTAGAGACCCAATTATCTGTGGTACTGTATATGAACTCCAACAAAGTTGCTGTGAAAGAGGCAGACTGTCCCCTGGCAGATCTGCCTCAAGCCTGGCAAAATGGGTCACTGGTCTTTATTGGAGCCCTGGGACACACATGGCACAGTACTTGTTGCTCCAGTGGTAAGTCTGGTGATAATAAAACGAGCTTTTGAAAAGCTGTTCAAAAGACTCTGTTTCCCTTTGACTGACTGATCTCAGACTGATTACAGCACAACCATTTCATAGAGAAGGTTTGAATTAGATGAGGTTACAACCCAATTCAGTCAGGTTTCATGCCTGCTCATCCATTTGACTCCTCAGAAGCCTGAGTGGCAGCCTGATGAAGGATCTGCAGCCTGAATTCCCAGGGTCTTCAGCTCCTACACAGTTTGACAAATGATTTCATGTCACGATATACTCAAAAAATTTCCAGAACTGCCAAGCAGATGGCACTGGGACTCTCAAAACTCTTCCTCTTCTTCTTCATCACTACTACTTTTCCAAGTTGTGTAAAACACTCTGAAAATAAATTCCAGGTTTGGAAAGGTAGCTCTCCACAGGAACAGTAATGAAAAACTACTCATACATGAGAACCTGGTTTATGTAAACCAACCTACAAGAAATTTTAGGGGAAAAACCCAAAATCCATTTGTTTCAAAGCTACTGAAATGTTTTGCTTTCATATTTTGTCATAAAGAGGCAGCAGAGGGCAATTAACGAGCATCTGAATTTAAAAAAGATTTGGAATTCAGACTGAAATAGGAATGTCAATGAAATAAATCATATACTTTTTTTTTTTGATTGCAATTAAGTAACTTAATGAAAATTATCAGGTAATTAGACTATTAATTTTTAAGTTTCACATAGACATAGTACTGTACACATCCTCAACTGGCTAACATTCCACGAATGAACATACCACACTCTCAGTGGGGTAGGCAGAGTGGCTGGACAGTTTTGCTGTGAGGTTTTGGTCATGCTGGAGGTCAGACACACTCTGGACTTTGACAACAACACAACTGATGAGGTACCAGAGCAGGGGACAAGGTACAGCAACCTGAGAACTTCCTTCCTGGGTTGGGTCCTACCTGCCAATAAACACTACAGTCCTAAAAAATATGCAGATCTTTTTTCTGACAAAGGGCAAGGGCATATTCCAGATTTTTTGTTGTCTCTTTTGCAGGGAAATAAAAATACAGGCCATAAAAATAAAAACAGGTGTAGGTTTTTGTAAACACTGCTGTAAACAGTCACTCAATGACCAGAATTATCAGATTTGAAGTATCTTCAAATCAAAGCTGTCTACTTTGCTGGAACCTGTGCATTCAGTATTGGGCAGCTCCATCAGATAACAACACCCTGCAATAAAAGCAGAGAGGACTAGAAAAACCAGTGCTTCTGGCTTCAAACCTGGTGAGTTTGAAGAGAATCAAGAGAAGCAGAATAAGAGGGGGGGCTTGGTTAGAAAGCCACACCACAAATTTTACAGAGGAGTCCATTCTCACTGGTCACAGCAGAAAAATAAATTTGACATCCAGTGTGTCTGAGAAAAGATCTGCCCAGCCCCGACTCTCAGCTGAGGAGACTGAAGAGGAGTCAGGGGGACACTATCTCTTTATGACATGATGGCTGACTCTGATAATTTGATGGCTACTCCCAGGTCTAGGAATCATGGCAGCTGATCCAGATACATCATAAAATGTGCAATACATAACACAACAAATCAAGATAAAAGCTTTCTCTAGTGGACAAAATACTCAGGCTATCACTACACTGGTGTCAGGTTAAAGTGTGTGTCAAACATGAAACATTGTTCAATGTAGCACATCACAGCTGAGCAGAGGAAAATCTTTATCATAGATTTCCTTTTCTTTCTTCTTCCTTTTCCTCCTTCTTCCTTTTCCTCCCTTTTTAAAGCTTGTACCATGATGCAAAATCTCAGATAGTTTTTCCACACTGACCAGAAAGCACCCGCAAATTCCAGACCACAAATCCAACATGCTTTAATCAAATTGGTTCCTTGCACATGCCAACTCTTGGTTGTAGGCTTTTTTGATCAAGAAAACTTCAATTCTTTCCTCCAAATTAATACATTTTAGACAGATGGGTACAATGTCTGACTATGTTCTGCACTTCTACCACAAAGCCAAAAACTTTGGCAGCGACAGCTGTGGAAAGAAGAATGAAAACTGGCTCTTTTGCTACATGAGTTCTTAGTCATGAGCCCCCAGTAGGCTTCTCCCTCAGCTATGGTTAAAAGGGCTAAAGGACAGAATCTATGATCACCTCCTGTAAACAGGAAGGTCATTTCAGTATGATCAGTTTCCTCTGATCATACAGAAGTATTTACCTAACACAGCGTCTTGCCTAACTGAGGCCATAGACTTCTTTAAGGTGCACATCTTCAGAACACAAGTACCAGATCAGATAAACCAAAAAAAAAAAATAAACCCCTTAAACCACTGTCAGCTAAAACTTTCATCTAGTTTGTAGTAGGCAAAGGCAGCAATCCTTCCTGGTCCTTATCAGTGCAGTGATTTTTATCCCTGACCAACCTCTGTCTTGCAGCATTTTACTCTATGTTGCAGACTCACCAAATTCCTAAAAGACACCTAAATACAACGGTAGATACCAGTGAGTAGGATGCTTGTTCTAGTTCCACTGAAGTTTTTTGCAGCTTAAAGCTCAGCATTTCCTGATACTTCTGAGTAGGAGTGACTCTTCTCCCAGCTCAGCAGCTTCTCTGAACCCACTTTCCTGTGGAGTTCTCCCCACACCTTTTATAGGAATGCAAGGAGTCTGCCAGTAAAATGGGCACTGTTAGGCAGAACACAGAACACACCAGAGTCAGGCTCCACATTGCTCTTACCTGCCTTGTGCATGCCCTACCCTGCACTTTAAAATGGCCTCTGATAATGCAGCCCTTCTTAATTAGTGATACGTCTTACCCTGTGTTAACTTATATCAGCATTATGCATTTTTAAAAAATGCAGGTACACTTCCCTTTGGGTCTTCTGGAAGAATTTCTTTTCAACTTTTCTCTCGATTTATTGGGATTAATTAAATTTAATGGGATTAATCTGCTTCATCCGTCACTCCTTTTATTTCATTGTGTGGGCCTTAATCTATAGGTACACATTGCAAAATAAGATGGAAAAAATAATTTCATGTAATCTCAATTCAGAGTAGCTGATTTAACAAGTTATGCAGTGGGACTCATCATCATAGCAGGCAGGGGGAAGAATTTTCTGTCCTTCTCTTCAAATAGCCATAAGAATGTTAATTCCTATTCTTGCTTTTTCTCCTTTTTTTTTTTTTTGGTCTTTTTGGTAAGGATTGGGGAGGAAAGGATCTTATGCATAATTTAATTGCTTTGTCTTTCTCCCTCAGGTCAGTATATTATATTATATTGAAAAGTAATTATGCAGCGAAAGTAAAATGTCAAACTGCAGATGTCTGGTAACAAGTAGTACAGATGTGAACGATTCTATTATGTGCCATCTTGCAGACATCTTTATACCTTTCCTCTGAAGCTTCACCCTATGTGCTTATACGTTTGAGTATTTATGCACCCTGGATGAGATTTGCTTTTTTTCCCCCCCCTTTGCAGCATCTAGATCCCAAGCTGGGTTGCCTTGTTGGCAATGATTGATTACCCAATATCTAATTAAACCTGATCCAATCACTTATTATGCAGAGTGGAACAAACAAACTGAAGTCGACTGTCAGAGCTGTGATTGATGATACTGCCAATCCAGCTTTTGTTGCGTCTAATGTCCTGACGCTTGTTACAACCAGCCAAAGCTGCGCTGGTCAAAGCGTTCTGTCACTCTTCACACAAATTCACTCCCCTCCCCCCCCACACGCTTCTCTCTCTCACTCTTTTTTTTTTTTTTTCTTTCTTTTTCCTTTTTTTTTTAAGAAAAAAATTATTGAGAACAGCAGAGGTTCTGTTTGGGTTAGTGTGTACAATGAGATCAAAGTCCCCCAGAGATCCAGAGTCCTTAAGTGGCAGGGAGTGGAAGAAAAAGAGTGTGTGCATGGGGGAGGTGGTGGCAGGAGGTGCACTTGGTATGGTAATGAACCTACCTTGGGGAGAGTGACAGATATGACATTAAAGCAAACCTAGCAGGGTAATAATTTCTTTTCTATTGTCTGCCAAGCAGGACTCTCTTCGCAGCTCTCATTTATAAATTTTTCAGTTTTAATGCTTTAATTATTTAAAATGCAAATAGGTTCCTGAAGAAAGAAGCAGAAAATACAAATTCCCTAAACAAATTCAACTTTTGAAGTTACATTCACACATTGTAAAACCTTTTTCTTGTGCTTTGAATTAGCTTAGGTTAGTTAGGTTTCACAGCGGTTTTTTGGGGTTTTTTTTAGTGAGTCAAAAATTAGTTAAACTTTTTGTAGTTTTTCATGTTCATATTTTTTTTTAGCTCAAGCCTTTTTCTCTGTTGTTTTTTTGCTTGGACAACAAGTAAAATAAAAAATCAGATTCCCTTGAAAAGAATTAGTCAGAAAAATGCAAAAAGGCTTTTTATGATGGTACTTTCTGACATTATCTGTATTTCAAATGTTCAAGCTGCATTTAGTTATTAGGGAAATTGATTATTTATATCCCTTTAGATGTTGAAAAAAAATTTTAAAGTGTCCCACCTCATATAAATTGTTTATAATCAATGTGGACAAGTCTCCGTGTGCATGTGCGCATGTGAATGATTCCCATGTAGAATCTTTCTTACCTGGAAGAAATGGTAAGTATATTTTTCAAAACCTTATGAAATTAATCATATGTTTACAATTCCATCACCTACTTTGTAATCTAGCTACAAATTTAAGATTCCTGACTCCTGTAGAAATTCAAACAGCTGATATTCAGAACAGAGCTAAAACAAGAGAAACAAAATTCAGTAAGATTTTAAACTTTTTTAGTCTTAAGCTAGAATTTTATAGGAACAGTTATTCTTTCTGAATAAAAAGGAATAACAATATACAGTTTGAAACCCTCTTTTGTTTCTAGACAGGTATTAAAATTCTAAAGTTTATTTGTTTCTTTTCCCTGCCAGGTGAGACACAAGAGCTCTGCACATTTGGCCAAAAGCTGTGAAGGTTCCTAGGTCAACATATTTCAGTTCGATTCTTCTTCATGTCTAGAAAAAAACATGTAGATTATTTATGGGCATGTTTTAAATATTTCACTCCTCTGTCCTAGCCCTTAGATCTCAATGGTGCAGCACCTGGGTGGATGAGTGAGTTCATGAAATAACCCCGCTATCACTAATGAAAACTCTTAAATCATACCAAAAAGATGTTTCTGTAATAAATTAGGAAGAAGTCAGGTTAGAGAAATAGTTCACAGATTGGTTCACAGCATGGATGAGGTGGAAAGGGACCTCTGGAAATCAGTTGATCCAATCTTCTTGCTCAAGCAGAGCCACATAAAATCAGTTTCCCAAGACCATGTTTAGAGTTTCTCAGTATCTCCAAGGATGGAGACTTCACAGCCTTCCTGGGCAACCTGTGCCAGTGCTTGGCCACCCTGACAGTAAAAACCTGTTTCCTTGCATTCACACGGAGCCTGTTGTGTTTCAGTTTGCACCCATCACCTCTTGTTCTGTCACTGGGCACCACTGAAAAGAGTCTCTCTCCATCCTCTTTGCACCCTCCCATCAGATATTTATATGTATTGATGAGCCCTGAGCCTTCTCTTTCCCTGGATGAACAATCCCAGCTGTCTCATATGACAGATGCTCCAGTCTCTTAATCATCTTAGTGGCTTTTTGCAGAGCTCTCTCCAGTATGTCCACATCTCTAGTATGGTGGAGCCCAGAACCTGGCACAGAGCTCCAGGTGTGGCCTCAGAAAATGCTGAGCAGAGGGGACAGGTGTTTTACCACTGGCACTAAACGACTGGCCATAACCATGTATCATAGGTACACAGTGCCAGCTTATTTAGCCCAAAATTGTTACCTTTTAGAGAAATATACTCACTGCGTGGAGCTATGTTTTTGTCAGAGGAATATCTGCCAAACTGTGTTAGCATTTAAACAAATCCGTCTTGAAAGGATGTAATACACACAAGCACTTGCAGGATTTTAAAGAGCAGTAAAATAGGCTTGAGGGTAGAATGCAGCCCTTCTTTACTAGCAAAGACAGTAATGGAAGGAAACACTGAAAATACCAATACAGGGAAAAAGTGTTTTGGACGGTGCAGAGCTACAGCTTGTGAATGTCCATACCAGAAGCTGCATGGAGCCCTTTATCTTATGCTCACAGTAGTCACAGCAGTACCATGTTGTCTGTCTTGATAGGAGTCCTCCTTCAAGACTAACTACATTGCTAGATGAGTCACCTTGGCACAAATAGCAAGAAAAACAAGCTTCTATCATTCAGACTGAGTCTGTTGCAGAGCTAGAGCTAACACAAACTTCAGGTACTGCTGATACCTAAAGCTTACCTAGTTCTAATTTTATTAGAACTCCAGCTACCCATCCCCTTCTGCAATAAACCAATAAACATTATATTGGTTTCCATGGAAGCTGCAGAACTACAGTGAGGTAAATGGGAGAAGAATCAAGCCTTTAATATTTTAATCATGCAAACATGGAGTTAAGAAGAAAAAATGAGAAAAAAAGTCAAAGAATCAAAATAGGTTTCTCACAGCATTAAAAATAAATGTTTTACACTAGGGCAATAGGAGGCTAACATTACCAAAGGAAGCTAAATTTAGCCTTTGAAAGGTTATCTTGGGCAAGCACTTATGGTGCATTTCTCTAAATTTTCACTTCAATTAATCTCTAGAAATTCAGTGTCTGATCCCAGTGACAGTAGCCTCTGGCTTCTTGAGAGCGACTGCCGAGGAAAAATTATCTGACACATATCAAACAAGCAAGAAATGACACTGGACAACATTAATCAAAACTTTCTCATTTCCTGAAGAATTAAGCATTAAATAATTAATTCCAGCACTACAGGCAGCTGTAAAAGAGGCCTCGTGCTTCCCCGCTGGTAAGAATTTGTCCTTGTCTAAAAGACTAGATTGATATATTTATTATTTATCAGATTAATCATGGCCAAGAACATTATAGATTGGCAGCCAAGCCCAGCCAGTTATATTGTAGTGGCCTGTTATTGGAGCTTGGAAAGAACCTGGTACATCAGCAACGTTCAAAAGAGGAAGAAGTAGAAGAGTTTTCCCCCAGGAATTATTTTAAAAAACCAAGCAAACAAACAAACAAAAAACCCCAACTAAAATGAAAAGTACCCTTCAAATATTTGGGGGGTTTTGTTTGGTTGCTGTCTAGGGTTTTTTTTAAAAAACAAAGAAATTGGACAAAGAAGATGTCATTGATTCAGCAACTCAGTGGAGGCTGCTAGCTCCTGGGGTCATTTTTATTTCTGTTTGCTAAGGACTGAAGGAGGCCCTTAGGATGTGGGTCAGAATATCAACTATTCTACGTGAAGCCACAATCATTAGTTTTAAAACATAGTTTCAGTGACAGACAGATATAAATCAATTTAACCAGCAAGAACAAGATAAAACACTTCCTACCCTTAATTTTCCTTCTGTTTATCCAAGTAGTGTAGCTGTGAGACTGATTTATGGTTTAGGTTTTCTTTCATATTTGCTAGCTGGCCATGGTACCAAGTAGCAGTGTAAGTACAAAGTTACAACCTAGGCAATCAGCATGGCAGGATTCTGTAGATTAATAGGTGTCAAACAAAATAAACTTTGTATAATTTCACGTAACTTTACCATGCAGACCTGGGTTTGGGGCTTTTTTCCTCTTTTTCAATTTTCCCCCCTCTTGCTTCTATTCTGCCAATCACTGAAATAATATCCTACATGGAATTTTGCATTTTGAATAGACAACTTCTCACTCTCTTTTAATAAGCCTGCACACACAGTCAAAGGAAGCCATAACAATTTAGATGTTGTTCCAAATGCTAGCCTCCCCTCTACATATTTTCTTGTTTTGGTGGTGAAGAAAGGATGGGTGAAACTTCTCTTGCCCCACAAGAAGTTTACTGCCATGTAAAAAAAAAAAAAACAAAAACCAACCCACATAAGGAAGACTGCTATGTACTTGATGAGTGAGAAATAATGAGCTATTCCTTAAGGGCTATTTTGTTTCCACACAGACCAGGAGTACCTTGCTAGTCTATTAGACAGGGTGGCCAAACACTTTGAGCATTTTATTTTAAGATATATAAGACAAAAGAGAGCAACAGCAAAATAGGGGCCTGAAACAGCTGAAAGAAGAATCAGCAGAAGCCATGCTCCTTTGACCTGAGAAACATAAGAAAAGTTTGATAAACATTTCATTAAGATTAAAAGAATATTCATACTACATCACACGTAGAACCCATTCAGTTCAAATAAAATCAAATTGCTCATTCTTAGGTTAGACTATAAAGCCTCCAGCTTTTGTAGAAACCAACAAGGGATTCCCAGAGTCTAGGGATCATGAAGCTGAGTTCCAGTGGTTCTGAGATCTGGAGGTCAAAGGTTTCCTGAGCTGGAAGAATGGACCTTTAATATAACTAATCTAGACAGACTCTTCTACCATGAGTTCTTCTACCTGTTTCTTGATTTCATGTGACTAATGAAATCAAGAATTGGACTAGTGTCCAGTGGCAATCAGTTTCACATTTAACTATACATTTCAAAACAAACTCCCTCTCTTTTCTTTTGAACAAGCTAGTTTCAGAATCCAATGAACATTTTTCTCCCTTTGCTCCTTGCGGCTTGTGAGATTACCACCACTGAGCATACTGACACTAATAGGCTGTTGTCAACAGAATTTTCTTCACTTCTCATCATAATCTTGTGCTTTGGAGCACAATCAAGTCTGATGCATCAAGCAGCTACTTTATCTTTCTTAAGATTCTACCTCTTATCTTTCTTAAATGTTCTATTTCAGTGTAGGGAAAGACAAAGATCTTTTCCTTATCAGATACTGGTGGAGAATACTTAGACAAATAAGCAAAGTAAAAGGTAAAAAATGTATGTTTGTTCATACAAATGTTTTAATCTTTCCAAATCCTCTCAGAGGGTCATATCCTTAGTATCCCACAGTTAAGGGATACTTTATGGCAAACAAGGGTATTCTACTTATGATTAGACAAGTCACAGCTTTTGTGTAGCAGAAAAAAGAAAAAAAATTGATTGAGGAAAAGGCTTAAAAAAAGCTTCAAAACTTAAACACCTGAAAAATTAAATGTAAAAAATAACCCATTAGAAATATTTTTTTCTTGAAACAGTTTAGCTAGCAAGTGTTGCAGAGCCAACTGATGTATTTTGGTTTTTTAAACAGAAAAGAGGTTGAAAATTTACCTTGCCTTCTGCAACACAACTACTTCAAAGATATTCTTGGACATTAACCTGAGGATGTGCTGAATACTTTAAAAATCAGATCATTTACTGTGACACATTTTAAGGATACCCAAAAGCATGTGAGGGAATAATTAAACAAACCCCCCAAAACTCAGTCCTCATTTTCCACAGAGACAATATGTGTCTGATTAAATTAGCTGGGCAAACTTCAACCAACATGTGCATTCCCCAATGGCAGCACTGTGGACAGCATCCTCCTTAATGGGAGACAACAAGCTGTTCCTGAAGGAAAAAGAAGAGGCTGGTCCCTGGGGGTTACCAGCCCTCTGTTTACATCCCTCTTTGCCTCTTGATGCACAGGAGAAAACCCGTGGCTATTCCAGCCAGAAATGTGACAAAGCTCCAGCCTTTGGAGGTTTGTGCAACATTCCCCTGAGGCCCCTCTGCTGTGAGCTAACAAGCAGCTCTTCTGGCAGGTCTCCTGGGAGTGATTAACACCCCTGAACACAACATCCCCCCTTCTGGTCTCAGCATTTTAAGTGGGTGCCTGAATCCTTTGGCTACCTCCACTCCAAAAGATCCCATTCTTCCCAGAGCCTGCCTGAAGGGCAGTGCAGCCACAGGCAGCTCCATGCATGCTGATGATGGACAGATGTGTTGCAGGCCAGGGTGACACCAAACCTGCAAAAGCTTTTTTCCAATGCTCTGCCATCAATACCATGCAGTTGATTTTCCCCATGTTCTCTGCCTCACCTCAGTACTGTGAAACCACAGCTGCAAAGAGCTTTTTTTTTTTTTTATCTGCAGGTAGAGCAACTCTTACATGGTTGCCTTTTGTTGTGGTAGAAAAATATCCTCATGGCTGAATACAACCAGTTATTCCCAAACCTGAAACCTTTGTAGCTGTACCACACTGTATAGTTAAATTCAGGCAATTGCTGTGACATGTCTCCAGTGAGGGATGCACCTTCTCTCTAAGTCTTTTTTCCTTTCCCCCAAAAATTTATGTTGTCTTCTCTGTACAGGATAATTAGACTCCCTCCTTTTGCAAGTGTAAATAGGCAACTTCAAACTTGAAATTAGGAAATTTATAAGGAAATAGATTCAATTCTGCTGAACTCAGCAGGCCAAAGATAGATATTTTCAATGTCCGCACAAAAGTAAATTATGTAATGTTTTTCAATGGGAAAATGTTTGATAGAACATGAGACATAAGCAAAACTGTATAGCTTAAAATGTCCACAGTGGAGCACAGAACATCATCTTATATGGATGAGAAGCCATGGGGGAGTGGGTGGTTCTGCTGGTTATGGCTTTATATTTTAACTGCAAAGGTTAAAAGCAGAGTCTAGCAGGCCTGTTTTTTCTGATGCAGCACCAAAATGAAGACAGGCAGTCTTGCTCAGAAATCAAGGGGTTTTTGTGCCTCCTGGGACCCTGAAGAACTATTTTTAAGTTTACTTTAACTCTGGGTTTGTCATCTTAGGAACCCAGGGTCTAAACTGGTGTAATAATTTATTAAACAAAGTAAGCAATCTTTCACAAGGCCCACAGAAAGAAAAGCTTATGATTGATTCTAAGCAAAAGCATCACAAGTGTCACATCTGCATTTTAGGCTACTGCTCTCTAATATCAGGTTTATTATCTGACATCATATACTTGTCACAGTTCTCCTCAGAGAAAGAATATATTGTAAAAGAATATATTGTAAAACCCTGGTGTGGATCTGTGAATTGTTCACAAACATCTTAAAATGTAAAGTGTGTTCTTTTGTATAAAAGAAGAACTAGTGGAAATATTGAAACCAACCATAATTCTGTGTTAATGTATGTGTTCTTTTATGTACTCCTACACATATTTTCAATAATAAAATGCACAATCAGCTTTTGAATATTGCATATTATTTCTCGGATAACACTTTGTACAAAGTTGACTGTTTCTCTGAATATTGCCTAAGTATTTATAATTCCTTCTTAAAACATACAGTTATTTTAAATTTTATTCTAACAGAAATAATGAAGACTTCCCATATTCCATCATTAAATGTTAAAAGAAACAGAAGGTAAGTTGCTTCTTATTTTTCATAAGCTCAAGTTCAAGAAAAGTCTCTGGTTGGAATTCTGGGAAGTTTTTTTTTGTAAAATACAAGCTTTGAAAACTAGATAAAACTTTTAATATTTATCTGCTAAAGTAGAAAGGAAAAGACAAAAAACTCTAGGAAAATGATTGAAAATATTGATCCTATACAGTTCAACACAGAACTGCATGGAAAAGCTGAGCATGGCTGAGCATTCAAATCTAAACCAACAAGCTGGCCATGAAGGAGGGAGCCCAAACACCGATAGTACCAAGCTTAGGACCAGCTGTTTCTCAGTTGGCTTTTGAGTTTGGGGTGAGCTCCATGGCATCAGAGCATCTGTCTGGGCCACAGGAAGCAGAAGCAGGTCTAGGGCCAACTAACATTCCTAGTGCTGTCAGAAAAGGGCAATCAGGACAGAGCACTTCAATCTTACACATTTTTATTCTCCAGTGGTGGCTGTGATAAACGTGAGAGGTTCAGACAACCAGATTTAGGCTGAAAAAGAGCAACCAGACCTGTGGTCACATCTCACACAGATGGAAGAGAAGTTTAACCTTCTGAAGTGATATTGACTGCAATAGAAAGCAAAATCAGAAACAACCATGATACAGTAACTGGTTATTTATTTGCTGTTTACTACATGTTCCCTTCAGCAATTTTGAAAGGACATGGCTGTGTGGAATAGGGTAAAGCTGCCTATTTGCAGCTTACCAGTATTCTGGGTAAGAGGAAACTTCTGAGTGTAAGTAAATAATTTTAAGGAGCATAAGAGGGACATAGAAAGAGAGAACACATGCATCTGATACATACATACGAAGACCTTAGAGGGGATAGAGGGATAGGGAAGACTTTTCATAAAGACTACAGGAAACTGCACAGAACTGGTTGTCAGTTGATACTCCACTGAAATGCTGATAGACCAAACTAAGGAAAATATATGCCCTGGCAAGATATGGTAGGCAGAGGCAGACATTTTTTTGTAAGTTTCTTGTGGTTTCTTATCCTTTTTTTGCCCATCCAGTCTACAAAGGATGTCATTACTACTAAGTTTTCATTACCCTACTTTGAATTCTGACAAAACCTAGTTCTAGATCTTATAAATCATGTTGCTTACTTTACTTTGTGCTATGGCCAGATCTAAACAAACACCTGGTTTTTATTAAAATCTGACAGAAATGGTGATATCTGAGTGAATGTGGAGGCACTAAATTATTCCCCATCTACATCACTGAAATCATTATATGTCAGTGATTGAAGCAGGACTAAGAACAATGCTATGTACTGCTTTCACTGCTCTGTAACATTACCCACTATAAGGATTTATCATTTTATGTGATATGGAATGGATGGAAAGTATTAAAGTAAGCAAATTGAACATCCAGAACATCTTCCACGAGGCAGTTTAATGATTCATATCAGAGCTGGAACAAGTAGGGTCAAGTGCTTTCAAGACCAAATTGACTCGCTGCCCTTCACACACTGGGTGACAGCTTCTACTACAGGTCAGTTGACTGACACCTCTGACCACCACTCCATTTCCAGCTGTGACACAAATTGGGAGATGGATCTGAACTCAGAGGACACTACATAATACCACATAGCAGCTTCATCCCTACAGGCAAGTCAAGTTTGGGAATGTATAGGTTTCACTAGAGTTTAGAGACAAGTTACAAAAACTAGATTAGGGATTAAACGCTTTTGATATCACTTCCCCTAACTTCAAAACATCTAACCTTGGGAAAGTGGGTACTGAGGGCTTGTCTCTGATGCTCAGCCTTAACCCAAGAGTCTTAAAGCTATGTTAACTTTACAACTGAAAATGATATTATATTGCAAACTCAGTGCTGCCCTGCTACAGCTGTATTAGATTCCATGAGTAGTAAACTCAGCAGTGACCTGCCTATCCACTATCAAGGTCCTGCTCATCCCTAACTCAACCCTATCTACTTGAGAGAAAAACCTCCCTCATGTTGTCAAGTTTGGCTTTTACTGAAGACTAAATGCTCTCTTGACATCCAGCCTTCATGCACTCCTGCAGACCCCTGTGAGGAGATCCCATGCTGATCACAATGGAGAGCTCCAGTCTTCCCCCTGCTCCCCCCACCCAGGAGATACTGGAAGCCTCCAAAGCTTGAGCCCATCAGCAAAGAAAAACAGAACAAGATGATACCTCCAACAGGGAACATTTAGACCTGTTGGGGAAAAGTGAAACAGGTGAAATGAAGGTTGAAAAAAATAAGTCTGTGCACTGTCTTTTGGAGAATTGGCTTTTCCCTCCAGTCTATTTGTTGGCTTCTTCAGCTACAATGGTCCCACAGAGTCCCTAGGGAAGTCTCTCAATGCATATCACCTTTGAGCCTTTGGGCTGGGAGTTGTCTTCACTGCAGGCAGAACTCCTTTTCCTTTCAGAAGTCTCCCTGTTGGTGTTCATGTTGCAAACATCCTGTTTGGTCCCTCTGTCAGGACATGAGTACTTGATTTTGGAAGCAAAGCCAAAACAGGTTCTTTTTCCCAAGCACTTGTTCCCACATACCAGTTCCCAGATCAGAGTTTTGGAGACCGCGTTGTAAATCAGCTCTCTGAAACAATTTGAGCTAGAAAATAATCTTTTTTTTCTTTTTTTTTCTTTTTTTTTTCTTTTTTTTTTTTTTTTTTTTTTTTTTTTTTTTTTTTTTTTTGTGTGTGTGTGTATGTGCGTACTGATTTGCAAAACAATAAAAAGCCCGTAGAACAAAGCAACCGTATACAGAATGGCCATGGGGCAAGAGCCAAGGGGGTGCATCCTCTGAATTTGTCATGCTGAGTAACAACACCAAGTGTCCTGTGGTGCCACCCGCTCACCTTGCCCCAATCTGCATTCCCAAAGCATCCCTGACAGAGCAGACTGTTTCATGTCACAAAAGATAAAGCAGTCCTTGCTCCTCCTGTGAAGGCTTGGGCAGAGTTGGAGCACACCAGCTAGGATACGCAAGTAGCCACCGTCCCTCCTGCCTTACCACAGTACTTTGAAAGAACAAGTGCTTTTAAAAGAACTGGAAGCTCTGTTAAATTACAGAGTTTCCTCTCTGTCATAAATTCTGTAATGTAAACACATTCCAGCAGCAAGACTTACTTTTTAAAAATATGAGAAACACAAGATGAATTATTTGTACCTGCTGTACAAATAACATGGTATGATTTTAGTGTTGAGAATGTAGCAGCATCTTTTAAAGTTGATGCCTAGTACTGGCTGCTGAACAATAATGAAATGAAAAGAATTGATAAATAAGATGCTTTTTTGCCAAGCCCAGATAGTATCTGTTTCCTAAAAAACAACCAAAACTGAAAATGGGGTAGACAATGATATTGGAGGGGAAACACAAAGAACTTTTAAAGATGCTATTCCCTTATTTACATCTTATTGGCAGCTGCTACCATTTCTCACCCACCTGTTTAGCTCACAGGAAAAGCTGTCACTTAAGTCTCTACGGCAGAGGAAAACCAGCAAGACTTAGCAAGAATTTGAGATTTTTGATCATATGAGTCTTTAATACAAGACTCATCTTGTTAATGTTACCTGTCTTTATGAGGTACTAACGTACAGATGGCAGGATAGTTTACTTCACTTTGGCCTTATTATTGTTATTCTTTCTCCTCTTTTCTCCCTCTGGTACTTGCCTTGATCTTTCTAAGAACTTTCTACCTCCCACAAGACTTCTGTGTTCTTCCATTTGCACATGAAATATATGGTTGCCATTTTTAAAATCAAACTGAGTCTGGGGATTATCCTGACCTGAAACACCAATAGCAGCTCTCACAGTCACAGTCCATTGAACATTATTAATTTATGATCACATCTTGCTGTGCCTTAGCCACTTTCACTCTTTCTCTGAATTGGCTTACCACAGCAAGCCTGCCTGCTGCACAAAATACTACAAAGTAGGATAACATCCTGCTGAGACACTCAGTATGTCAGGTAATGGGAAAGTATGCCACATCTGAAGGATGGTAAGTTTTCTGCTTTCTGTTTTGACTCTTCTAGTTGTGCTTAATGAAAGTCATGCAGGAGCACAGATAATTTAGTTTAGCATTTAGATGTTAAAATGCTATGATTTCTCTTTGAAACAATTTTGTCTTTATCATGCTCCAACATAATCAATCTTGTCTTCAAATAAAGGGGTACAAAACCAAACAGTATTCAGAAACCTACCTCTTCTGTTAATTGTACATGAGGAAGAAAGCCACATGCAGGCTCTTTCACCAGCCAAATCCATGATTTTCCAATACATTTGGAAGTGAAAGCCTACACAGCTATATGATATTTTCAACATTGCTTTTCAAATTTCCAAACCCCTTAAATAAGAAGCAACATAAGGAAAGGGCTACTTGATCATTTGTTAAACAAATATCAAAGATATGCATACTAATGCCAGAAGGAGTGCTTTCGGGTGTTCTATTTACAGAATTGTAATTACATTTGCTGTTTGAATTGGCCCTCCAAAGAATTAAAAATAAGCAGCCATGGCTTTTTATTGCTATCCAGTGTTCCCTGGTGGCTTCTCTCTGAGTGTTCTGACTGGCAATTGTTCCAGGCTTACTTGTGCCAGTAATGCATTTGTTAATTAGGCTAAGAGTACTACAAAACCCACAACACAAGCCTCTTGTCAGCATATGCTGATCTAACCTCTTGAAAGGACAGTTATTTAAATAGATGCCTTTTGAGCTTTTGCTGGGGGATTTTTTTCAAACATGTAAATATTCCTCTAAATATTAGTTATGCTGGTTTAAATTTTTATGGGATCAAATATTTGTTTAATTCTTGTTTTCCATGTTCACTTTTCCATTTCAATGTGCTTTCCTCACCTAATCTCCTACATATAAAATAAGGAAGTCTTGAAAACAAACTTTTTTGACACCAGTCTGAACAGCTTTCTGCACCTCTAGTTACATCTAATATCAGCTCTGCAAAGACTAGGAGGAATATGGAGATTTTGCACTTTTCTGCACCAGCTTTAAGGACACATGAACAGTACCAAAGACATGCCAGGGAGCAAGAGGACAATCCACAGTGGAAGGGGACTTTCTAAAAAACCTGCACATCAAGGGGCTCTGATTCTGTGCTCCAGCCATTCAGATGGAAAGAAAAGGGATGAACTTAGTTAGGCTGCAACTTCATTACTGGTTTGAGAATGATCTAGCAACAAACACTCACTGCAGTCCATCAGTCCTTTTTAATAATTTTCAACTGTCCAAAAGTTGCCACCAACACTCTAATCTACAAACCTGCTTTCACACCATTCTCCACAATTCTTTATGTAGGAAATCTGTAAGTTATGGGCACAGTGCTGGTCAAGATGAAAAAAAGGAAACTTAGGCCAAGAGGAAAGCTACAGAAACTTGGTGCTAATCACTGAGAATAAACACAAATATAATTTGCATTTTAAAACAAAACACAATAAAGGAATACCTTTGATTTTCCTATTAGATGATAAAATACTTAAATTGTAATCATTAGAAAGGCAATTTTAGCAGATTTTATTTTGGGTGATTTTTACCTATATTCTATGCAGATTTCTTGAAATAACTTTATTATTATTATTATTATTATTATTATTATTATTCCATGCATAATAGGACTCAGCATTTTAAAAAAAGCTTTGCTTACATATTTCCTATCTATCTCAGACAGCAGTATTTACAGCTACACCCAGAGTAAAAAGTTGGTCAACTCAATCCAGCATATAACAACATTGAAAAAAGTGGGTTGGTCTTCCCAACAAAAATAGCATGATTCACTTGGAAATCAAGCAACTGTGTTTGGAAAGTTCTCTGTTTTGGTTATCTGCCCAAGCATATAACTTCAGCCCACTCAGGGGTGGGTTGAAGCTCGATTTTTTCTGTTGCTGCCTGTTTCTACATTGAAAATATTTGTTTATTTCCCCCTGGAAAAAAGGAAAAGAAAATATCTAAAAAAAAAATAATATTTATTTAAGATGCAAGCGACTGAAGAGAAAGGCCCTCTAATTCTTCTTTTAGATATATTTATAGAGACAGATAGATAGATAGATAGATAGATGTGTTCATATATGTACCTTTTCTTTTATGTACTGACCTCAACAGGTGCATAACAGAAAATACATTTTCAATAAGACGTGTTCCATTTCTGAGAGTGGATATCAGAGCTGTTCAATCTATTACATTAATAAGTCAATGTAAGTGGAATTTCTGAATGCAAATTTACAAGCTCCTACTTTTCATATTAAAAATACAATAAAATTTCAGAATGCTTACCTTGAAGGGAATAGAGAAAAACAATCCAGCTCTGTTCTGATAGGACACACTGTAGACACAAGTGCTTTAGGTGGCAAAATTATTTTTCTATCACACAGACCAGTACTTCAGACTAAAGAATTTGTGGACAGTAGACTTGAATACATAAACGGGACTAAGACCAACAGTCCTGCAAAATCTAGCAGTAACCTCTAGAAGGAATTTAGGAAAACAAGGAAGACCTGTTTTGAAGACCATCCTAGTAACATCACAGTAGTGCTTATCTAGCATTATATAGAGCAGAATATAATCCCCCGTGATGCTTTGTCACCCCCATCACTCAGTATGTCATCAAAAGTCAACCCAGTTCAGGAGAGGACAGAGTAGAGTCTGGCTGCACTGCTGGTGAATGGGTCATTGACAATGAATGGGTCATTGCCTTTACATCCATGTCTGCCAGGAAGGAACAAGCCCTGGCACAGCCCAGCACTCCCTCCTCAGGGCTGTAACTGAATTCATATTGTACCTGGGATCACCAGGCCTAGTTTAAGTCAGCTCAAGCACTGCTACCCATCACAGCACTAGAGCAGCTGCAGTGTAGACATGCTAAAACACACTGAGGTGAAGAAAAGAATGGGGAGGAGGCCCATGAGCAGGCCTCGCAAGACCTGTCCTTTGATAAATTCACAAAATGACATAAATGAGCAGGGATTGAGATTCTGAACTACAGTGAAGCCTAATACATTGAACATCAAAGTGTCAGCCAACTCATTAACTTGTGCTGTGAAACATGAAGCAGGAGTACAGAAAATATTTGCCTTTGCAGAAAATATTTGATGAGCATTTCACTTGAGAAAGAAGTGCTGTAAATGCCTACACAATTTGCTTGCATGTGTAATTGCCTTTATGAGCAAGCCAGCACTGTGAAATTATCACTAACTCTCCAAAAGCTTGGTTTTGACACTTCTTGCTTAAGGCTGAATTTTAGTATGGACTGGGTTTCCAGATGTTGACTTTTCCCCCCTTTTAGACTGTTGTCAATCAAGAAGGTCTGAGGAAGAAAAGGATGGGGAAATGATCTCACGGAACTTTTAATTTACAAAATTATGGAATTAAGGCTGCCAGTAAAATACTGGCTCAAGCACGGCCAAACCCATAATGGTCTTAGAGCTCCTGGGGAGTCCCTCAGACGTTCTGTGATAGGGAGGAAAGGTGCTTGATTTCTGAAGCACAGGAGATGAAATGATGCTCTGTAGGCAGGAAGGAGAGGAGACAAAAAAAAGTTTTAAACGACCGTCAATTCTTTTCTACTGTTCAGTAATGTCCATGTCCAGCAAAGAGTTGCAACTGTTACAGCAACCTCAAGCACCTACTGCTACCCAGTGCATCCTGCTGTACCTGTTTTCTCTGCTATTTATGGCTATATACCATAAGCTTTTTGGTACTGCTCCCCTGTCCTGCCTCCACCATGGCTCCAGGAGTTTCTGTCATCTTCACTTGCACAGCCCTTGGTTGGTGCCATCAAAACAGAAAATAAAACTAAACCCAAACTAGAGTCATTACATGATAGACTTTTGGAAGTTCAAGGAAATTAAATCAGAGAAGTAGTAACACTTCTTTATTTCTGACTTTCTTTATAGAGAGCTGACAGGTTTTCTAACTCCTGAAACAAAAGAGAATAACCAAAGTCCTCCAGCGTCATGAGATCAGTGAAGCTCTACTTTGTACCTGTGTTTAGGGCTGAGTTTTGAACAGAAAATAATCAAATAGGTTCAAAAGCCTCCAAAAGCTGAGTAGAATAGAAGAAACTGACAGTTCTTAGCACTTGAAGTGACTTCAGATTCCCATGTGTCATACTTAATTTCTGACTATTTGGTGTGTCAGCAGTATATGACAAACTCTCAGCTAGCTGAAATCTTACAGTAGAAGTACAAAACCAGGGATACATTAGAATGGATAACATAATATTTTTCTGATACTATGCCCATCAACTTTTCTATAAAACTTCTGTCTCAGATGCTCTTGAATAATCCTTTTTGTACTCCAGACTATTTAAAATAGTACCTATCTTTCACTGGATCTTATACAAGGACACAAATTTTCAAACCCTGAGCTGGGGCTCAGAAAGCCTTGACAGCTTTTCACAATACAGTAGCAGGCTTTCTTTCCTCTTCCTGCTTACACCTCTTTGCTTACTCTGAGAGGTACAGAGTGGTACATCTTAATAAATTGCTAGAACTAGTGAATGACACAAATTACAAGCATCTGTGCAGTATATTCTGTGGTAACCTCAGTGTATGTCCCTGTAAATACTGTACCACTGACAGTAACCAAAGCTCAGTCTACCCAGAGAGGGGCAGACACAACTACCAGAAAATTTTTAGAGGTGTCTATGAAACATTTTTATCATGTAAGCATCAAAATGAGTCTGCCATGGTCATTCCACCAGTCCATCAGTTTCATCCTTATTTCACAGAAAATTCACCTCTGCTTGGTGGTAAATTCTTGTATTATTTTCTGGTTTCTCCATGGAGCATTATTTTTATTTCCAGGGAACAAAACAAGATATAGCATGAGCACTAATGGAAGCAAATGGTTTATTATTTATTTTTCCCCACTGCAATTTTTTTTTTCCATATGCAACAACATATAGACTGAACCAGGTCGAAGAACTGGAAAATCACTAACTAGGGCCCCAAGCAAGATAGGGGAAAAATAACATGAATGGTGACTTGAAAATGATAATTTTTGCAGGATTTGCAAGCAATATTTACCATGCCCTTTTGATGGTATTTTCAACATGTTTATGTATTTACCACACTTTACAGCATCAGTTCCTTCTGACCTGCCTGAATCCTACCAAAACTCTCCCTGTAACCTGATAAGTGAAGTGGAAAAGTTTACTATTAGCAGGGAGTGCTCAGTATACTCAAAACTGTCATTGGTTAAAAATCTGGACAAAGTGTTAACATTACCAGGTGATGAAAAATTAAAATGGTAGATGAAAACCAGACTTGATAAATGCAAAATAATATATAGTGACAAGTGTGACTCAACCCATAGATACGTACAGCTGTGGACTTTTGTTAGGTATTGCAATGCAGAAAAGTAATCTTGGAGCCTTTTTTTTTATTTTTTCTCTGGAAGTATCAACTCAATGTTCAGTAGCACCAAAAGAGAAGTATAATACAAGGAATTATTATTATTAGAGAACAAAACAGCAACACTAAATCATTATGGATTGAACCACAAAGAACTTGTTTTTTGGACATTGACCATAATGTTGGATACTCAGTCTGAATATTTATGTAGCAGAACAAGGACCAGTACAGACAAAAATGACGAGAGATCCAGAATCTCATATTAAATGGGATTGAATATTCTTGGAATCCATAGAATTATTTTGAAAAAAATCCCAACCAAACAACCACAAATGAAATAAAATCTGATAGAAGATGGACATATAAAATGTTCAAAGTTGCTCATAACATGATTGGGGGAAAATTGTTTACTATTTTCTTTTAAAATAAACAACTAGGGCTTTTCCAATACAGGAAGTAGAGGTTAAAAAAAAAAAAAAAACACAAAAAAAACCCACAAAAACAAAAACACCACCACGCCAAACTACATTCATTCCAAAAAAGCTCTTTTTTATAGAATAATAAACAGAATAATGCACAGAATTCACCACCACTGCATGTTGGGGATGCCAAAGGTATGTATGGTTTCAGAAACAAAATTACACATCATTGTTGCAAATTCTTTCTCAGGAAGATCCTGTCCTACTAACGCACAAATGTAAGGAGCTCGTTCTGAATGAAAGAGCAAGCTGTACTTCTGTTGGTTTCTTATTCATCTCCTCAGCATCTGCTGCTCTTACTGCCATGGATGGAACAATGAGAGTGACTTTTGATGCCTTTGTTGGTTTTGCAACTGTTGGTGTTAATCCTTTAATCTTTTTGGTTTACTTTGTCCTTCTTAAGAATATTTCACTTTATATTTATGGGCCTAATTCAAGGTTAGTGAATGAAGCCTAGTTTCTTTTGAAGTCAGTGGGAATAGCAGACTCACCTTTTCCCCTTTAAGTTTCAGAAAGCAATTCTCTTTCTCAAATATAAATTTACACGACCTGAAGTGGTGGGAACAACTCAGATTCCCAAATATTTCTATGTTTCTTACATTACATGCACCCCTCAATAATGCTTCTGTCAAGGAGAATCTCCACTCCTCATGATCCTACTGGAAACAGAGCCAAATGACACCAAGTGTGTTAAGACCTTAGGGTTCATATTCACAGATGCTTCTTCCAGCTTCATCACTTAAGAGGATATCCAAGACAGGCTTGTTTCTACAGGAACTATGCCAGAATGTTTGAAATAATATGAAATAGGATGTTATTTGCTTTCACATATTTATTAGACGGATAACCAGTTCAAAACTCAGCCGAAGGTGCTGTTACTATGAGAGATGTGATACCAGCAGGCCAGCTTTGGTTTTTTTTGTTTTGGTTTTTTGGGGGGGTTTTTTGGTGTGGTGTTTTTTTGTTTGGTTGGTTGGTTGGTTGGGTTTTTTTGGTGTTTTTTTTTTTTTTTTTTTAATTTGAGCTTCTGAATTGTCTCTCCTCTCAGTTGAAAGTAACTTTCAGGTTTTGCAAAACTAGTAAATACGTTGCTTGTATTTGGCTTTAAACATCTGCCTTGAAAAAGTTACATGCACTGCATGTTTTAGGCATACTGAGGAAATTGCAGTTAGATTTGTAACAAGCTGAACAACATTCCTGCAAGAGAGAGCTCTTAGGAACAATTTAACCTGCAAATTGTATTATATTACATTCCAATCACACCTTCCCTAACTAAAATGGTTTTCAACATTTTCCTCATAGCTTCTCTCTCCTTATTTCCGAAAGTGACAGGACAACTTACAGTATACATAACTTTCTCAAGCAAAGGCACAAAAAAGTACTTTACTGCAAATTTCTTCCCTACCAGAGACATCTTTTTGTTGCTGTTTTACAGTCTTAGTTGCCAAATCCATAAATAAGAGGAAAAAACATTTGGGTATTTTTCAAGCAACTGTCAAGCTCTTTTAGGGATTTCTCTTCAGATCAAAGTATTTGCTTTTAATATTCCTCACCTGAACTTGGATCTGCGCTTCTTGCTTAGAGGCATGAGTGCCATCTATAGCACAGTGACAGGCAGGTATTTACTTGAGTGTCGAGAAATAAGTGAGAGTTTTGTCCCTGTTGTCCCAGGAGAGAGTTTTGTCCCTTTAACAAAGAGCTCTCTTGCTATTCTGTTTATGTGCACAACACATTCAGTAATTTTCCACAAGTAGAGGTTTAACATAAGTAAACAAGTGTCATTACAATTTTAAGCAGACAAGGAATCACTGACAGAGATAATGATATTGATATTTGTTCAAAGACTGTGATGATGTTTTAATTTAAAATTAACTGTATATGCCTGGTGCAGCAGCTGAGGTGCAAATATTTAGTATAATGGGAAATACATACTTTTTTTTCTGCTGTGCATTAAATCATGAAAGAAAAAAGAATGAAAACTAAACAAATAACTCCCACCCCACTCTATTAATTCCCTTCCTCTAAATAAGAGCATTTTATGATGGGTTATTTATACAATGATTTTCCTTTGATCTTTCCCTCTAGTCTCTAATAAGATATATAGAGGTATTGAGTATTTTAGTTCCATTTCTATCATAAAAGCTTTCTTCTCTAATCCATTTCTTTCCTTGTTTCCTTTATGTCTGATGGTAACCACTTTTTCATGATGAAAAGGATTTTAATTGAGGCACTAGGAATAAATTTGTAATCCTTTCTATGAAGTCTTTCTTCCTGTTCTGTATCTTTAAGTTGCAAATATATCCAGCTTGTAATTTAAAACATAATTGTGGGTTTTCTTATGGAAAATGCAGGCATGGAAAGCAGAGGGCACCCTATCACATGCTAAGTCCTTATCACAATATTTTTTTTTTTTAAAGGGAGAAGCAAAAAGAGGAAGAGGAAGAGAGAGGAAGAGAAGAGAAGAGAAGAGAAGAGAAGAGAAGAGAAGAGAAGAGAAGAGAAGAGAAGAGAAGAGAAGAGAAGAGAAGAGAAGAGAAGAGAAGAGAAGAGAAGAGAAGAGAAGAGAAGAGAAGAGAAGAGAAGAGAAGAGAAGAGAAGAGAAGAGAGGAAAAGGATGAAAGGAACAAAAGAGAACTCGCTTACGTCAATCTAAAAAAAATCCATTTGTGATCACAAATGAAACATTTCCAATCTCATAATGGGTAGATTGCTCAGTTTTATTACCAGCCATGCAAAGCAAGACCTCATCAAAAGAAGTACTATGCAGAGGTCCCATCTTTCCATTAAAATAATTTCAAAAAGCCTTTTTTCCCCCTTTTTCCACTGAAAGAATCCATTTTGCAAGATGATTTAGCTCAAAATCTGCTGGGAGTAACCCTTGACATAAAGTCATATTGTGTTGGAGTTTAGTCCTAAATTCATACATCAATTATTTACTGTCAACGCAGATTGTATAAGTGTAGAAAATTACTAGGAATGATATTTTCTCTCAGGCAGAAAGAATGTGATACAGCGGATACATCCCACCTAATGTGCTGTCCCACTGTCCACAGGCCAGAATTATTTATGCATTAGAAAACACTGTGCCAGGGCAAAAATAAGAGGGGAGAGAGAGAGACAGACACATTATTTTAAACCTTTCATAACATCCATAAATATTTCATAACAAATAAATAAAGAATGTTGGGCTTGTTTGGAGGACAGCTGTAGCTGCATGGTTCAGTGCTTTGCAAAGCTCCAGAGACCCCACACTTACCCCTCAGTTAAGCCCCCATTTCTTTTTAATCATCCACTTAGTGCATTGTGGGTAGGGGAGCTCTCCAGGTGAGTTGAAAAGCTGGAGGTTATGTATGTGAATACAACTTTTTATTTTAGATTGTTAAAGCAAACAGCAGAAGGCGAGTTTCTCTTTAATACCCTGTTCAGTGCTTTTGTCTTCTGTTGTTGCAATTTTTTAATATATCAGGGAAATGGCTGCTTTGTCCCCAACATTATTAAAGGGTTGCCCTACTTCTTTTATTTCCCCTTTTAAAAACACACCATTTAACAGGTTAGACACACATTTTATGTAGAAAAATTAATTATCTTTAAATGTAAGGAAGTTATAAAAATATTAAAAGAAACAAAATTATGTTTCTGCATTGTTGTAGTTGAGTGCACAACTGCCATAAGGAGATTCATTTCTTACTTTGGGGTGACAGTTCGAGTTCTTGCACCTCACACCATTGTAATGCACTTATTAATGGTGTACATGGGGTTTGAATCATATAAGAAACAGCTACCCTAGACTGAGGGTTAGTGCTGTACTTCAATTTCCTTTTATGAGGAATTAATAACAGACTCTTGATTTAGCTGAAAGAACTGAAAAAAAAAAAAAATCAGAACATAAGTCTGGATTAGATCCAATTAATTTTAAGGTCTCAGAGTTGCATTTCATTATATTATTTGTTATATTGCATTAAGTTACACCATAGTCTCTGGAGAGACCCTTAAGTGCATGCCATTGCTTTCTGTGGTAGTTTTTGGATTGCTTCATGTTCTGGTACAGCCCTGGAAATTTATGACTTCCATCCACTAAAGGTGACTGTGGAAAGCAGCATTGCAAATGTTCCTTACTGGCTGATTGTAGAGGCTCCTCAAGGACAAGAGCTGGCTCTGGAGCCAGACCCCATAGAACAGCGTCATTCCCCTCCTCATGGCATGCCACAGCGTGTCTCCAGAGCCCTTCCTGGAGAGTCCAGTGTGTGACTTGACATCCAGGTCCACACGGCTCTGAGTCAGGTTTTGGAAATGACTTTTATTTACCTGGGGGAATGTGGAACCTAAGTTTTGCACCTTCTAGACAGAATGATCTCATTTGCTAACAGGAGATGTAATGCACCTCCAAGCTGCTCTTGAGCCTATCCAGAAGGGTGCAGAGGGCCTGAGGCACAATGTTGAATGCCACCTCTCATCCCTGAAGTGACACGCTGCAGGATCTCTGCCCCTCCAATGGTTACTGCATGAAGAACTGTGCAACGATGTTAACTTGACCTCCCTGGAGCTTCCATCACTGTCATTGAGGACTGGCTTTTTTGTACTGTGAAAAAAGAAGGACAGACACTTGCTTTGGCATCCTGTTGGTGTGGAAGGTGAAGCCCTGACCTTTCTCCAGCACATTCTGCAACTGCAGTCTCCAGCCTCACAGTGAGAGGACTTGTGCCTCACATCTTCCTACAAAATTTCCTACACCTGAAGAGGTGAAGCTATAGGCAGGAAACTAGAAATTGAAATTTGTTAGGTGCATTTGCAGGAACACATACCTGGTAGCAGAAGGTGGTTGTGATGTTGAAGGATACTCAGCGGAATATGAACTGGCAGCAAAAATGTTCACAGTTTTGATCTGCCTATACAGATGCTGACAGATCCCAGAGTGGACAAATCCACAGAAGTGGAATATCATGTTCAGGACATGTCATTGACAAACTGGGGTGAGACCACAGAAGTGCAACACCAAGCATCACTTTGGAGGGACTCACACACCAAGGAAAATCCTGGACTCCTTCTGTAAAACAGGGTTTAGACTAGCACAGAACTAAATATTCATGTAAACCAGGAGATTAATTTAAGGTTAACAAATAATTACAAACCTGTCCTTGTATGTGGATTCTCTCTGTAACAATGTATGAACAGTTTTTCTGGACATTAACCCTCAACTCACTGAAGACAAAGCCTGAGTTCCAGTTGTTGTATCTTCTACTTCGGGTCACTGAATCATACGAAACATCTGTGAATGAAGAGACCATTACCTACTCAGAGGCTTAAACCTGACCCGTCCTAACTAACCCTCTGACAAAAAAAAAGGAGTTTCCATATTGTTCTTGCAGCTTCTCTTGAGCATTTGCAATGCTACCAGCAGCTATACTGAACCCTGGACACTGAAGTGGGAAGACATTTCCAAAGATAACAGCAACAGCACTACAAGCAGAAATAATATGACCCTTCAACTTACATTTAGTATATTCTTTTATATATCTCTAGAGATTGCGTTAGTCACCTTAGTCAAAAGCTGGATATGCAGAGACTAGTTAATGAAAACCAGGATGAGGGGAAAAAATGAAGCCTCTACACCAAAAATCCTGCAAAAGAGTAAGAAGGTTATTAGGTGTTACAGTGATCCCCAGAAAGGTAGTAAATTTTCAGTGGAAAATCTGGTAGGAAAAAATGACAATTAAAGAAAAGATAAAGCTGGCCCTATCTTCCTAAATGTAAATATTTTGAAAAATTGATGCATATTCCTACTTCAGTGAATTTGTCTTCTCTTCAGTTTATTTGTTTGGTTGGTTTTTTTTGGCTTTTAACTAAGAAATTATAGATATCTTTTGTTGGAGTTTGTTCTTTATTATATCAAACTATCACGATGTCCTAACAAGCCTTTGTACTTAAAACTCATTAACCCATAGTTAAAGAGTTTTAAGAATTAGACAAAAAAGCATGTAGAACAGGTGGGGTTACGCTGCTTTTTCTCTCTTTTTTTAAAGTATTAACAGAGATTTCATGTTCGGAGTACAACACAATATTTTAAAAGTGATCTATATTTTAAGATGATCTGAAGAGGGAATCTTTTTTGAAAAAAACAAAAGACTATTTGAAATATTTTGGTCTTTCCTAACTTGTTGGTGTTTGGTTTTGGTTTTCTCTTTTGGGAGAGAAGGTTAGTCATCAACAGTTTTCAAAGGCAAGCAAATTGAGAAAATTATTAGACAAAGATGTAGAAAATCCCTATTCCAGAAGATTAAGAAGATAGATATAGACAGCCTACTGCAGTCTACAAACATACTTTGTTCGATTTCCTACATTTTCACCAGAGTGACTGTAGGTCTATCCCCTTTTAGAAAGGACAAGCAAATGATACCCTACTCTCTGATGAATAGCATTATAGTTCTTATTTTGTGCTTTCTCAGTGAAGAGAAATGGTGTTGAAAAGTTTCAAATACTCTTTATAGTTTTCACAAATGGGCAAAATTTGTGTTCTTTGCTGAAAAAAAGAAAGGTGATTATTTGCCTAAAAACCATTGTGTTTGCGTTTGCTTGTTACTTCAAATATTCTGCACATACTCCCTCTGGAAATGCCTTCTGATAGGAGAAACTGATTGGAGACTGAGACACCAATTTCAGAAAGCATCCTTAATTCCAACCAGCAGTGCAAGACCCCATCAAAATGTAAATGTGATCCTGAACTTGGATATCCTTCTGTTTCTTCCTTTTGAATGAGGGACACAGCGGTGATCTTCGACAGGCAGTGCTTCTTCAGAAACTGACCAGCTAAGTAAGCTGACATTTTTACTAGATTATTTTAGTTCAGTCCTAGGGCTGAATTAAAGGAGTAGTATTTTTGTCCCTTGCCAAACTGTATTAATTATTTTCAAGAATATATAAAGATTAAAGATTATTTTCATAGAATATAAAAGCAATAAATACAAATGAATACAACACATGTCCGGGCCTGATATTGATTAACAGAAAAATAATGGAACTCTTCTAATTTCATAAATAATATTAATCTTTGGTTAAAGATTTGTGTTGACAATAATGAAAACTTTGCTGTGCAATCCCAGCAATTTGCAGAGAAGTATGGTAGTTTTATTTCTCTTGCTTGTATACAGATGACCTTCAACTGAGACACAAGCAGAAAACTGAATTTTTTATATATAGAGGCTCGTGAACAAAAGGTCTTTCCTTGGTGTCCATTTTCACAGGACCCATGCATTTAAAATACTGTAGGCTTCATTTCATTTTATGCTGACTGAGATGTTTACTATTGTCATGTTATTAACCTTGCTTTACAAAGGCTTTTATAACATCAGTATTAGAGTTTATTACTAGTCTTATTTGTGATATACAGTTCATGGCCTTATTAAAGAATGTGTCCTGCCCTTGGAATTCCCTGGTATCAGGTAAATAAAAAGGCACTTTTCTCTCTTTAAACAATCAAACATAATTACAGATGTATGTGTTTCCTTTAGCATCCCCTGTATAAAAGAATTTTGAGGAAAATTTGGCTTGTCAGCAAACCATTAATGTGATACAAATTCTTTATAATTAAAACCTAGCCCATGAAGTCAACAAATGACATGTATTACTTCCTGTTTGTCCATTTCACTTGAATTAGTTGATGTCAGTTCCCAATGGATAATTTGCCTCCTAACTCTTCAGAGTTAGTATGTTTCAAACTTCTTTTTGGATATATAAGCCAAGAAACACAGCAAGTGTGGGGAATTTATTACTTTTCAAGTGTGTGCTATAAGAAAGCTTCTGAAGGGCTGGGTTGACAATTCTTGAGTTCATGTTATGTTTTGGTTGGTGTAAAATAGTCACAAAACTTGAAAAAGTAGTTCTGTCTCAACCTTGAGGAGCACAGTCTATAACAGGACTGAAATGTTTCAAGAGTTTTGTGAGCCTTCTGGATGATTCCTGCCTATCACAAACAGTACATAATCAGTAGTTTTGGTACTCAAAGCTATCCATGGAGCAGAGTTTAATCCCCTCACCATCAATGGCATCAGGTTTCTACTTTCTTCTTTTTACACATCAGCCTTCACTGCAGATGCCAGAGCCTCTATGTGCTCTGCACTGAAAAGAATTGCCAGAAGAGCTTCACATCTGAGTAACACCATCTTTCCCATGCTGGCCTCAATGTCTTTAACCCTACTTAGATAAATACTTTTCCCACTTCCTTCTCCAGGAAACACTCCTATCTTGAGCTTGAAGGAAATTTACTTCTGCAAAATGCTGAGATTTTCCTCTCTTGGATATTTTCTAACTTCACTTCAAAATGATGATCATGCATGAGAATGTTCCCATACATATTTTAATACTGTTCCTTTAGTCTTTGGCTTTAATTCACTGCCTTTAAAATTTCTACAAAGCTATACAGCTATTAGGTATAGGTCACATGTGAATCTGGTTTACTCTATTCATAACAGAGTTCAGAATCATATTCTTTAAGACTTGTTTACTTAAAATCAAATGTAACTACAGAGCAGAACTGTTGGGTTACTGCTCTATATAAGTACTTTTAAGGCTGTAGCAACTGAACTTTGTACATGTTTGCACTCTTGTGAGATATACGTGAATTAGACCACTTATGCTATAAAGTTATATTATGAAAGGTTTCTGCTAACTCACAGTTCTTTGGAACATTTCCTGGGACTCAGGAGATCACTTGTCCATCTAGATATGACAAACCACTGACATTGGAGGTATGTAGAGGTAAGCAAAATTTTACATTGTAACAAAGTCCCTTTTAATTCCACCACCAAAGATGGCAAGTCGTATCCCCCATTTCCTCCTTATGTGCTCCCTGTGACAATTTCATTATGACCAGAAAACAATGGAGCAAAATTAGCAAGTGCTCTTGAGCCTCACCTAGTTCCAGTTTCATAAGTCACAAATGACCTCTGTACAGATATATGTCACAAGCCTTGGTTCAGGTTAACTAGTTCCTTTCCTTGCAGCTCCACAGGGGAATTACCTTTTCCAGTGCTCGTGTTACCTGCCACAGAAAATGTTGACTGCCTGTAACGATGGATTTGTGACTACAAATGTCCACGCCACTGGGAAGTACTCAAGGGCACCACACAAGGGTATCCCTCTTTTTCTGGAAAAGTAGCAGAATGGCTCAAATATGGTCAGTTTGGGTTTTTTTTTCCAGAGCTATATCAACTGTTTTTACAAGATACTGTCTCTCTCTCTCTTCTTTTTTATGTTTTTTGGCTCTTGTATAGGAAAATAACACTATAAATAATGGTGAGTAACACAAGAAAAACTGAGACGACTGTTCATAGTAAACAGGACCAGATTAATTGGGAACTGTGATATCTTTCATTGGACTAACTGATATAGCTGGAAAATTTTGACAAGTTTCCAGGCTCATGTCTTCTTGCCTTGAAGACAAACCCGAAGATCTTGTACATTTGGAAGTTTGACCAACTTTTCCTAACTGTACAAATTAGTCCTAATATGCATTGCTTCTATTTACAAACTTTATTCTGACAGTGTTCTTAAACCATCACATATACAGTAAAATACTGGGACTTGCAGTTTCATGTATAGAGTATGTGAACTGTTCATAATAGGCACTATTAAACTTAGCATTCTGGTGTGGCATTCTGAAGTGGCAGCTGGAGTAGTTGAATAGCAACACCTTTTTTGACATCTTTTTGTCATTTAAACACATGCAATGTTGTGGACAAGGAAATTTTAGGTTTAAAATAAAGGAAGTCGGGCTTCTTAAGATTTTAAATAAAAGAGCTGTAGGTTTACATTTGAAACTAAACCCAAAACCTTTAATCTGAATCTGAAATCCACAAATTAAAAGGAAAATTATGTGCTGGTATGCATTGTTTTCTGAAGAGGAACAATAAAAAATATCATGGATTCTTAATACAACAGCAGCTTTTCTAAACACATGTGATATATATACCCATGGTCTCCACTGATTAATCCAGAAATGTATCAGCCACAATTCAGATCTCAACTAGTATGATATCTGAGAAATATCCCTTTCCCTGAAAAATATGTAAATTTCACAGAGATTTCTATAAAATTTAATAATCTAATTTCAAGCTTGATTATCAACTTTAGAGTCCATGGAGGACTTCAATGGAAAAAAAATAAGTTTCAGATTATTTTTGCCTGAATGCAACGGTATTTTCTGATGTATTCAGGGCTTATCCTAAAAATTAATGATCTACAGAGAATATTCAATTAAACCATTTTTGTTTGCATTTCTTAGCTATCTAATAAAAGTATCTCAGTTGAGAGGATGTAATGAATTGAATATAGGTGAAGAGAAAAGTTCTTTTCTGTTAGGCATATAAAAAGGATAATAGAATTCATACTTTGAAGAATTATTTCACTTGTGGTAAATACAGGATTGTCAAACAAACCAAATAACTTCATTTTATATTAAATATTATAGTAGGCAAAAGATTCTCTCTTTTTAAAACTGACACCCAAACTCCACTGCTATTTTTAAAATCAATGTTTAATTCACAGTAAATTAGTGGATTTTTTTAATATAGAAAGGTGCACTACCACCTTTGGTGGACCAAATAAATGTGGTGGGACAAACGTTCAATTTGCTCAAGAGAAGGTGTACAGAGACAGAGTGAAAAACTGAAAAGGCAACTGGAAAGCTGAAAATTATTTTACAATGGGAACATGCTACTGGGAATCTTTAGAGTCATAAGTTCTTACATGTTCCTTTCAAAACATTGGAGTCATAACTCCATGCACTAAAAAAAATCTTTGTCTTCCCACCTGCAAAATATGATTTTACAGTGCTTTAGGCTTTACATAAGAAAAGGTTTGGGTTTTTTTTTCTGAGGATACACAATGTCTGCAATGCCTCAGGTGCAATTTATATGACTTAAGTGCAAAAAGACCTCAATTCTGCTGGTGAATTGAGAAAAAATTCCATTAGCCCAGATATGGTTTGCATCAGTGGAATCAGAAATGCTCTCACCATCAGTGAATTTTGTATCAGCTGAGATGAAAGCAAGGTATGACAAGCTTCCCTGGTTTAAGGCACATTTCTGTTTTGCTGGAGTTCCATCACTCTGTGATGAATCTTTGTTGACCATGCATGTGCTAGAACTGCAGCAGCAAAGCAAAACATTTTGGTCTTCTTCAGCATGCAGAAATATTTTACCATCTAAAATTATTAAGAGAACATTATTTGCTGTTCCACAACTTGAAACCATGTTGTAACAATACTCAGCAGTTTTTCTGCTGCTTTAATCTTTGCTCTGCAGTCTCATTTCACACACTACTGCTGCTTTCAAGATGGGGCATCCCACAAATTCAATTTTAAAAGTCAGTCAAGTCCCTTCCCTCAATATGCAATATTCTATAGTGAAGGCTATGGGGAAAAAAATTTCAAAAATGCAAATGTCCAATAAAAAAAAAAAAAAGTAACATACACATTTGTCATTCAATGTAATACCATAGCATTCTAAGAGTATTTCACAAATCTAATGACACCTCACCTATTTCATATACTAGCACACCATGACAAGTTTTCAGCTTGTGTGAGTTAGTGGAGCTGTATTATGGTCAATGGAAATACACTTACCACAAATGATGACATCAGATGGATTTTTCCGAATCTTGTATAGATGCAGTGAGTGGTTTTTTTGATTTGTTGTTGATTGGTTGGTTGGTTGGTTTTTGGGTTTTTTGTTTTGTTTTTGTGGGTCTGTAGCATGTTGTTTAGGATAATATCCTGAGGTGTTAAAAATAAATAATATATTGAGGTGTTAATAATAAACACCTCAACAACTCCAATAATCCTATCAGGTTTGGTTCTCCAGACTACTTTCTGCTGGGAAAAAAAAAAAAAAAAAAAGGTAGTGGAATTGATCCACTGCCCCATTGCCTGTGATCTGAGATCAAGATCTTGCACAGCTGTGTTACGTGGTTTCAGTTGTGCTCTCTGAGTGTCCCCAGAAAGAGCACAGCTGTAAGGAATGCAGTCTGTTGTCAAGCCAGAGGCACTGCTACTTCCCATCCATAAATCCCTGGATTTTGCACTGCACAAATCCAAATTTATTTTGTTGATATCCTCTCCTTCACTTATCCCAGCTCACTGGTTCTGCACATCAAAAACTGTCACAAAGTTATGTTAGGAAGTCTTTACCAGAAAATGCAAGAACTCGCCAGTTTTGTGCCAGTGTTTAAAAAATACATTGTGCTCACCTTATGAGTTACTACTGATTTTTAACTTCTCTTGCTTTAAGTAATGCTAATTTAACCACAATGTAAAATAAAATTGCTTATGAAGATTATCTTCATAATCTCTCTCTGAAAGTAGTAAGTCAGGTCTTGGAACAAAACTTTCAGAAGGACTCTCTCTTAAAAGGTTGAAGCAGAGAGAGAGAACTGTTCCAGCATGACTGGGTGTACATAGTATGGAAAACTGGAGCCAGAACTGTTAAAAGTGGTTAGACCTAATTCAATACTTGGTGTTAGAAAATTGAAAAGAAAAGACAGTAGGTTTAATTAGCCTAACACAACTAGTTTCACAGTCCCCTCATCTTAGACCTGCACCTTCATTAAAAAATTAAATAGCTTTATGTCCCTTACAGAGGTTTTATTTTGCTGGATTCCTCCAAAACCAAAAATATCAGTAGAATGAACATTCATCATTCCTAGACTGCTCTAATTTTCACACTCTAGTCTTCAGCTTGCTTTTATATGTATATGTGAATGATGTGCCCAAATATTCTGCTGAATACATACGAATAAACTGCATTAGTATTTGCATACCATATGCTCACTAAGGGTTTAATTACAGTTTGTTCCATAAACAAGTATTTTTTAAAAATTAACGTATGTCAGCTAATTATTTTTCCTGACTTATTTACTTTTTCATTTTACTTCATTTCTAATTTATACAAGACCTCTTTGTGGCCTTGTTTCATTTTCCAAAGAATGATAATAAGTGAGGCTCTAATACCTCAAGCACTCAGGAACATCTTTTAGTTCATCCACTGAGCAGTCATCAAAGATTTCTATGTACAAAGTAAGGAAAGTTACACATGAACATAAATTTTTCCAGTTTAGATGCTGAAATATACTCATATGCAATACATATTGCACAAACTACACCTTACAAAAACTGGAGATTAGATGGAAAAAAAGCCTCTGCCACTCCACCATAGCAATCTCAAATTACATTATTTAGCAGGATTGTGCAGAGGTACATCACTCATGTTCCCTTCACATTCCACATGATCTTTTTACAACATGTTCTCACGTAGTCAACACACAAATGCATGCTTCATATACTTCAAATATTGATTGGAAGATAAAATTGATCAGCAGATATCCTGCTCACCAGGATATTAGAACAAACCTGACTAGTGGAGTACCAAACAGCCAACCTCAGGACACCCAAGTATTGTAGAGTCATTCATATGGCTCAATAAGTATACTGATAGATCCTTTCAGATTGTGTCATTACTTTAAAATCCAGGGCCCTGGCATTCACAGGACACCCAAAGAAGCTAAGGACAAGAAAAGTTGTTTTAATTTTTTTTAATTACATAGAACAACGATGTTTCATGTGAAATTTCTTCCTGATCAAAGGCAAAAATAACTCACAGAGAGTGAATTTACAGTTCTCACACCGAAAGTCACAACAAGCAGAACAGGGTCTGCATGACAAAGATTGCTCTTTGGATTACAGTCTCTTCATACAAAGGATATACTAGCAGCTCCTGCAGAGGCAACCTGGGAAACCCAGGAGCATGCATCTGAAACCAGCTTGTATCTGAGCACAGATTTTCCAAGCTCACCCAGGTTCCTCCACACATACTTGCCAGGTAGCTTGGCTTCAGTTATTTGGGCTTCAAACCCATGCTGGGATTCCCATGCACCTCTGTCTTTAGTACCCTCTTCTATGATCATGCAGGTGTACTGCTGGCAAATCCAGAAAAAGTAATCAAGTGTGTTGGAAGAACCTCAGCCAGGTACCTGAAGGGCAACTCCCTATTAACTCCCTATCCATGGTTGTACCTACTGCCACTATCTCCTCTGTTTTTAAGGAACCCCATGCAAAGCAGCAGTGTTTTGCTGGGGTGGATAAGTACTTCTGCTCACAAAATACACAAAGCTTCTTCTTTTTTTCTTCACCAATTCTGACAGGACATTAAGAATGGCACCTAAAGGAAAGTCTAATGAAGACCTAGAATATCCAGCCTGGGGATACAGAGACACAACCCAGAACAGGTTAGACAAATAGGTGTGGCAAGCACATGGGTATGAGTGTTTGCCTTGGTGCAGGGACTGAAATAGAAAGAGCCCCTCAAGATCAAGATTTTTTATACAGGTCTGTGTAGACATCATCATTTCCACCAAGTGTTTTCCAGGACTTTCCATCATGCTGGAAAACATGGATAATGCTCTGGAGCACTCTTGCTGTAGTATAAACCCATTTTCATTTGTACCATCTATCATCTGGAGAGGACTTGGACTTCACAGCAGCCTTTTGCATATCTCTCCTCATTATTACATTTTTTCCCTCATCTTTTCTTCTTCAGCTTAAATAATCCTGATTGGTTCAGCCTTTGCTTGTCAGCTTGTTTTTTTAGCTTGTAATTTTTTCTCTCTCCTTTCCGCTTACTGTAATTGACCATCTTTCTTCAGTGTAGAGTCCAAAGGTATCTCACAGGGTTCAGGACCTTTCATTTTCCCAAGTCAGTAAGATGAGCACGTATCTTGCAGTTAGGATGTTGTTCACCTTCTCTCAATATGGTACTTGCAGACCATGGTACTGTTCCCTCATGCTGTGGTTTCAATGTCCCTCCCAGCATTTCCCACAGAAAAGCCAATTGTGTTAGGTGCTTGCACAGCTGATAATGCCTACACAGGTGCAAAATCTTCCTACCTGAAAAATAAAAAGGATTTCATATCACATTTTGGAATTTGCTCTGATTATTCCAAATTCTGTGCTTATCTTTAGACATTCAAAGGCCCTCAACAAGTTTTTATGTAAGAAGCTTATTCCCTATATGAAAACCAAGGTGTTATTTAAAGTAATTCATAAAACAGAACTCATCATAGGTCTCTAGAGAAAACAATTCTTTAGTACTTTTTATTACTATTTTACACCTTTTTTTAGTGAAAGATAAAAATATAATGCATTTTTTTTCAGTATATTGGGATACATTTTATTTTGTTTAATATATTTAATACAAACGCTCTCCTAAATAACTTGAAAGAACTCTATACAAAAAAAAGAGCCTCTATTGCACTTAGCAGGGAAAAAAAGGTGTAAATACAGTATTTAAACAATAACTGAGAAGATTGACACATCTAGGCAATAGGAAAAAAGTACAGAACATAAAATATTTATCTTTTTGCAAAGTTTATTTAATTTTCAAGTCGTAAAAAAGAAGGGAAGCTTATGAGACAGTGAAGTTTAAATTGTTCCAAAAAGTAATCACTTTATAAGAAGTATGTCAGTTGTATTGTGATAAGGAATAAGAAACAGAAAAGCACTGAAATGCACAGAAAGGAGAGAAGAATTTGAAGATAAGAAGTTTGAATTTCTCCTTTGTACCAGCTGGAGCACAGGATATGCAAAGAAGCTAATTGCAAACCTCCGATTATGGAGTCTATTCAGGACTTTGAAGCTAAGAAAATGGGTACAATGGTAAGAAGTACCAGAGGGTGGGGATTTTTTGCTGTTTAGCTTCTGGTGATTGCAAGAAAATGGTGCTGGGATTGGCCAAATCCTAGGGACGGAGTGATCACTGTGGATGCTACCTCTATAGGGCTAATGAGAAGAGACATTCTAGTTCCCAGTCCCAAGACAGGCTATAAGGCCTCCAAGGACATTTAAAGCAAGTCCTGTTGAACACTAAGAATCTCAGACTCTTCTGGGCTGGATGAAGCACCTCTAATATATTGTCCCACTCGATTGCTTTACATAATACTGCTGGAACAACCCAGATAGGAAAAATTCTATGGGAGAAGCCCTTGCAAGGGGAGAATTTCTTCATAGAAACACAGTCAGAGGCTGAAATAACAATGTCAATCAGAGTAAGAAAGATTTAGTCTGGAGAGGTCTGGATAGCAGGAGAAGCAGGAGAAAGCAGAAACAAAGTACAAAACACTGGTTTGTTGAACCTCCTTCAGCACCACAATTATAAACTAGTAGAATAAAGTTGCTGGAATATCATAGAATCAGACACATCAGTCTGGAGTCTAGAAGGCACGTTATACATAAAGCAGTCTGAAACATCTCCATATGTGACCCCCAGAACTAACATATTATGGAATGTACTGTGAACCCTGACACAATAAGCTGAAGTGGAATCCTGTGTTCTGCCTTTATTAGGGCAGGACAGACAGGCAACAATACCAGCAAGTTGCAAAGAGATGTAGTGGCACCAAGGTTAAACAGCCAGAGTGCAGTGAGCAAGCAGTATGCTGTGCTGCATCCTAGAGCTGTGTTTAAATTCTCTCCACATGCTGTTTATGGACCCTGAGCAGGAATCTCTGGGCTATGAATTGTACTGCACGAGCCCTGCATCAGCACAGGGGCTGCAGAGCCTTTTCTAGGTAAGGTCATACCTGGCTGAGTGTGTGTCTGGGGTCTGATAAGAACTGGGCAGAGATTAACCAGGTCTGCCCAGCCACCCACGGTGATTGCCAGCTAGAACTTGAATGCTAATTTTTTTTCCCCTGATTTTAACTTTTCTTTACACAATTTTGTTTTTCTTTCTTTTGGAGATTGGAAACTTCCCTTTACCCCATTTGGTTGAAATAAACATACAGATTACCAAACTGAAAAGTTTCATCTATACAGAGTTAATAATTTAAATGTATTTTCTCACTTTCACAGAAAGTGGGAGCTGGGGCAGATTAAAGCTCTCCTGTAATTTCTGTGCTGCAGCCTTATAGTTCACCACCAGGCACAAGTGAGATGCCTGAACTCCAACTTTTGTAAAGCCCTGGAGCAGGTGAAACTTGTACCTACCTCCAAATAATAATATTTGATGTGACTTGACAAATGAGTATAAACCAAAATAAAGTATTTCAGTTCTAGTGGAGACTTTATTGGAAGGAGCTGGCTACTGAATACAGAAGCACTTTTAAATTTTTTTGGCAAAAAGTTTTCCCATCCTAAGCTTATTAGAAATTGCGTTTATCTGTTTCTCATGTGAGAAGAAAGCTTTTCTGATCATCTCTGCTACTTTTCTGAGAATATACTGGGCAATATTTCAATCACTCTTACAGCAGTTTGAAATGCTGCTTATCTTTCTTTGCAGTGTAAACATCTAGTCCCTAATTTCCATGAATAGGGTTAGCACCTTTAGATTGCTGGGCTGAGGTCAAAAACAACTTGCTCTTCTGAGGCATTTCTTAAAATGTGACTGAAGATCTTTAATTGTTAATTTTCAGTCAGCATCAGAAATCTGATTTGTGCTCCTTATTATCTCAACTTCTTATTGACTTCCAGGTGCTAACTTTCCATCACTGAAAGTAATCTTCTCCTTTGCAAGCTCCTCCTGAGCTGCTGAATCTCAGAATCAATTCACAAGATTTTAATTTTTCTGTATTCATTATGCAGGTACCATGCACCATTAACAGCGGGTTGATTCACACTCTTTTAGTTGTCATTATACTTAAAATACTTAGTTGATGAATATCTGCTTTATGACCAAACTGGTTTTGATTTCTTTCAGAAAAAACAAGGTGTTTTTTATTTCCCACCCCAAGGCTGAAACTAACTATGGCTCTCTTCAATATTCTTTCAAAAATTCTTTTTTCTTATTTCTTTATTTCTTGAAAAAAATTCTAAACCTTTCTGCATTTCCTTCAACTGCGTGACATCTCCACTCCAATCTACAGAACATATTATAGGTATTTTTTTTTTATCAGCAAAACAGAAGCTAAAGTAGATCAGCAAGGAAAAAGCCAGAATAAATTAATAAAATGGTTTGTGGGTTTATAATTTTTTATTCAATTCCATTTCCCAAAACATAGCCCAGATATGGAGAGTGCAGTGAGCCCAAATCAAGCTACAGTCTGTCACACCACACATTAAATTTCTAGTAAAATGATACAAAATTTGATAAAAAAGCATAAGAAAAGCTTGGAACAGAGAGAAAAAAAAATAATACACAAGAAATTAAAAGTTAATGGAAGAAATAAAACCTTTGAGCCCCAGAGAGTTTATTTGGGGTAGAAGGAGAGAGGAGAGAAAGGAGGAGAACAAAAGATAAATAAAAGATTGCAAGGGGGAAGGAAAATGGTGCTCTGCTTTCACTGGGAATACTTAAATGCCTCACAAGATGAGCAGAGCATTAGGATATGAAAACCTAAAGGGCAATATAATCCCAAAGGGGAGGACTAGTTTCAAAAGAAGGTTTATTAAAACTTAGCTTGCTTTGCATAATGTCAGAAAAAGAAATACAGTGAAACTCTAACCTTTTTTCCTTTTCAACTTTCAGTTCCTTTACACTCTTTTTTCTCTATGATCGCTTTCCCTACCCTGTAGCTTTACTCCTGCTTTCTGTTTATAACCTTTAGAATACTTTCATGAGCATATGCTATAATTCTCTTCCCTTTTCTTTATCTCCTTGTTCCTACAAGCTGGCTTGAATAAAGAAGTCATTATCAGCAAGCCCACAATGGGTCCAGACATCCACATTCAAGATGTTGTATAGATGATATATTGATCAGTCCTCAATGAGTAATAGCGTTCTAATGAAAAGAGCGTACAGAAGTTAATGTATCTGCTCATGCAAACCACAAATGAAGCATTCTGTGGCACAAAGGCTCTGGCCCTGTGAATTATAATTACTCCCTACAACAATAAAAGTCAGGAGTGGTTTTATTTATTTACCGCAATCAATGATAGTCTGTGGGCTACACATTGAAAATTCGTTTTACAAACCAGCACCCAGACTGTTTGCCTTCCCTGTGTCCATTGGGAATTAACCCTTCAGCTGCCGCTGCAGATCCTCAGATAGCTCTTCCTACTGAAATGGAAACACCACGGTTTGTTTCAGTGTTGTTCAGGTTAAGAAAAGCGACTGCAAGCGTTCAGAGAGGAGTGACCATATGTGGCTGCTCCCAGTAGAGACAGCATATATTAAAGCAGGATGAGCATATAAAAACAAAGACTTTCTGTCCTGCATGAACTACTTGGGGAGTCCCTGGGTTGAAAACTGCACCACAACGCTGTGTCATGCACCTTTCACAGTCTGATGAGAGTGTTTTTAATGCTTTAGAACTTTCTCTTCTGTCCTCAAAGCAATGAACAGTAGAATTAATCCAATCTGTGCTAACACGTAGAGTACGTAGCCAAGGAAAACAAAAGAAGCACCATTCCACTTGTAAATTAAATTGCAGGGAAAAAAAAATTAAATTCTGTTGACATCTATACTAAAAGAGAATGAACTTGTCACTGTACTTTAGTAGAAGAGCAAAGAATAAGAAAAAAAAAAAGCCTTAAACCCTAAATTAAAATTAAAATATAATTATGTAACTTTTGTGAATTATGTTTTGCATCTAAAATATTCAAAGCCAGACAGTAAGAAACTTGGAAAGAAAGGCAATGTGGGTGATCAAAGGTGAGAAATAGTTCCTTTTCAAAGAACAACTGAAATAAAGGACTGGTCAGACCGGAAAAGAAACACTGGGGGTAGTGGAAGCTCATAAAATCCATGTATGCCTCATAGAAGATAAAATTAGAATATCTGTACTCTCTTTTTCTCATTATGACATCTAGGGGACAACAAATGTAACTAGAAAATTGAAAACAAATAAATGCAGATACTGTTCCTTACAAAGAACATCTTTTCTCATTGTCCCAGGATGCTACAAATGTCAGAAGTTTGTGTGATTTCAAGAGACGACTGATCAAACGTCATGGAAAAGAACTCCTACAGATCTCTTTCTCAGGAAATCCTAAGCCACAAATCACTAGAAGCTGGAAAAGGTTCTGCAGGAAGTGCCATTAAATGGTAATTTTACCTCCTCATCCTGGATTTTGAGATTTGCCACCGCTGGGTGAGGTTGGCCATTGCCTGGGCCAATGAGCTGGGTGCACAACTGACAACAACTGACACATAAAGCAAAGTATTATTTTATGCAACTGATCAATTTGCCAAAAAAAAAAAATTAAAAGAGGTTCTTTTTTCAATGCTTTCACTATAAGTCAGATTAACATGTGACCAAAGCACTGTCTGATGTAAAGCCTCATTTCCTGACAGAGGGCTGCAACATGACATTTGCTCTAACTCACCCATCTGTTTAATCTGTCCCTTACATTTTTTTTAGTTGCTTGTTTGTTTCTCAATGTTGTGAAACTGCACTGACTTGTAGTTTGGTTGGCTTGCAGCACCTATGATGCAGAAGAAACAAAGGGTTTCCTTCATGGGCACCAGAATGATATGCAGTTAGCTTTGAATTGGTATGGGAGGCCTTTGAAGAGCAGAAGTGAAGGCTCCAGAATTTCTGTCAAAAAAACAAATTACCTTCCAGGGCTAAAATCTGCACTGATAGGAAATGCAAGCTACTATCCCTTGAATCCTGAATAATCTGGGTTCTGAATTAATTATATCTTTCCAAAGCTTAACCATAAATAGGAGTTGTCATCTTTTTTTTTTTCTTTTCTTGTCTGTTCCCTGCTGTGTGTGTACATGTGTCCTTCTTAAGTCTTGGTAAATCTCTCTGATTAAGAGCAGGATTAATATAGAAGAATTAAACTTTTAAGATCAAAAAGAAAAGACATTTAACTTTTGCCAAGAAGAAATTGTTACTAACAAGCGTTCTTTGAGTGAAAGAAAGGCTCCCTGGGTGCAAAGGACTGTTTCACTGAAAATACAAAGTTTTTTCTTTAAACAAGTAATCTTCAAAAGGAAATATTTCATTTTTTCATTTATTTCCACTTTAATCCCATCCTTTTCCTACCTCACTTGGTGCCTTCTTAAAGAGAATGATATTATTAATGGTTTTAAAGTGTTATTTCCATTCATCACCTAAGCCCCATATTAAAAGTAATAAATGAGGAATTATAAGTTAAAAAATCATTACACTCTTTGTGTTGCACTCCTGTTTATTATTTGAGACTATACAATATAGTTTGAAATAATTTTAGAACTATTAGAGGGAAAAAATTTATTCTTTTTCTTTGATACATACCACCAAAAAAAAAATAAAAAAGAAAGGAGACTAGTTAATCCACTAATGGTATCTTCATATATTTAATTACTATTATTTTTATAGCAAGATCATTTAACTGACCCTGAACACCATTTTTCATATGTAGCAAGAAAGTGTACATTCCATATATGATGGTAGGTAGGTGAAAAGGAGTGCAACATGTAAATGAAATATCAAAATCAGATTCAAGCTGACTTACCTAAAGTTTCTACATCTTTTCAGGACCACTTACAAAAAGTCTGACTTTCCCCAAGTGCCACAAGAACTCCTTAGCTGAGCTGAACGTTCCTCCAAGAGAGTTCTGTTTGTCAATGAGGCACAATTTTTTTTCTCAGTTCTTTACATAAATCCAGAGAAATTTCATTTATTTCAGTGTTATTACCCTGGATTTCCCATACCATAATGAGAAACAGAATTATTGCAAATAAAAAAATCTCTCTTCTCCTTAAATAGTGTAGAGAAATATTTTAATTTTTTCAGACTTTACAGTATGATATTGAGATGCATATTTTCAGTAAATGTATTTTTGTGGTTTTTTCCATCTTTATGACTTCATATGGCAGTAAGTTTTAAGTGCATGTTAGAAGGTAGGCATAGGTTGTCATACACCAAGAGCTGAGAAAGCATCACCACAGATTTCAGAAAAGAGAAGGTTCACTTCTCAGGTACTGCTGTTATAACAGTGCCAGAAGCTGAAGGAATCTTTTGTTTTGTTCTTTCATATTTTTACACATAAGTTTCCCTTCCGAATATACTGTCACATAATCAGCATCATCATTGGTGTCAGCAAGTCAGTTTGAGGGTTTCATTAGGTTTGAGAGAGAATCACACTGGAAAGGAATTGTAAAACAGGTGTGAAGTCTATGCAAGGTCTTCCATAAGAGACTAGATTTAATTTGGATATGGAAAGGGAGCAAATGAAAGCTACTGAAAGTCACCCTGACTTTTAGGTTACAGGTCTAAGGTCTTTGACTGAATTGCATTAGACTTGAATTAGGAAATTAAAACAAATTGCAGGAGATACTTCACCCATACTAAGTGAAGTGAAATAAGTGAACAGAAACAACAGTGAAGAGAAAAGAAGTAGGGACAGTATATGAAATGGAGGGGACTGAAATTTAAACAAACATTGGAAAATAAAATTAATATATTTTTAGTGGACAGAATGTAAGCTTAAAATTCACTTTGTTTCAGTCCACACTAGGAATGATTAAAGGACAAAAGTCTAGCAGAAAAGTAAGCTGAACATTCCTCTTGATTCTGAACACCAAATGAATGGTCACAAAGAAAATTATACAGTTGAATTAGAATATGCAATAAATTTGCTATCCAAAATTTGGCAGATACAATATTGATGGAGTGGAGAAAATATGTAGAACAAAAATTTACTTCATCTTATAGGAAATACTTTTGGGTTTCTGCATTATTTGGCTGTCTTCAAGATCAGAAATTAAATGTTGGAACCTTGTGCCCTGTTTGTTCTGCAACCTACTCTTCACTAGCACTCCTAAGAAAGTAACAAGAGTCAAAATCATCACATCCTCTCCCATTCCAGGCAACTACATTTTTATAATTCTAGTTTTAAATTTACCTAAAAACAACAACCCTTTGCCCTTTCTGTCTTATAGCAAGTCTGTTCCAAAACTTTACTCTTCTGCAATATAGAGACCTACTTCTTGTCTGAGAAATCTCAATTTTTTTCTTTGTCCAGGTCTGTCTTCTGGTTACCAACCTCTCTGGTGTTTATTCCTATAAAGTATTTATAAGAGAAATTCTGGTTTTTTACCTTTTATTTTTGATAAAGCAAACCAGGCTCTTTTATTCTGCCCTGTAAAACAAATCTTCATATTTTCATATCTTCATATCTTCATAAACATTACTGGATATTTTCTTTCCACATATTAGTTTCAATTAATCTTTTCTTCTCCCTAAATTGCCAAAATTTCCAGTGTAGCCTACAGGAGGTCACAGCAGATGCAGATACCTCTGCTCAGATGTAGGTATCTCTGTCTAAGACGAATCCATCCCCTTATTTTTGGCAAGATGAGTCTTTTTGAGGACAGACAAGATGTCTCATCCTATTGGAATCCAGTTATTGATGTGACAACAATATTACACTGAACTTCTGCAGAGGAAGAATGTCCCCTTCAAAAAAGACAGCCAAGGAATGTCCCTTAAATGACCTTTAAGGATCTCATCTTCTCATCTTGATGCTGATCCCACAAATACTTATCCTTATTTTTCCACACCCAAACGTTTTGGTTTTTGTTGGGTTATTTTGTTTGTTTGTTTTTGTTTTATTTTGTTTTGGTTTTTTTCTTGTTTTGTTTTTCTTTTTCTGGTAAGAGACATTTAGGTCAAAAACTTCCAAAAGGAGGCAATTGAAAACAATGGAAAGCGTCTTCCAAGATTTTTTTTTTTGTTTCTTCTGGGGTGTGAAGGAGTGGCTTGTTTTGTTTTGATTTGGGGTTTTTTTTTGTTGTTTTTAATAGGAAGGTATTGAAGGGCACAAGGATAACAGCTGAAAGAATAGTGACCAAAACAGGAGCAGTAATGATCTCCAGGTTAAGAGAATGAGGGGCTACAGTGGAAAAAAGCTTAATGTTGCTCTCTCTTCCTCCTCTAAAACCCCTATATCTGATACCCACCAAGGTACAGCAACTAGTGCACATCTCAGCAGGTTCTAAGGACTGACCTTTTAGATGCCAGGCAGTCCCAGAAAAATACCTTCTGGGAAAGTTATGGAATGTGCAGATATTTTTATGGTTCCAGGTGACCAGGAAGGGCTGAGCAGTCATGAAACTGCAACCAAGGACATTGTAAAAGCATCAGTATGAGGATAGGGATATTGTGCTGAAGTGGAATAAAGTCAGTGGGTATATTAAATGTGAAATACCTTGGAACAAGAAGAATTTTGCATTGATGACTGGAAAGATATATTAATTCACTAAGTTCTTCCCATGTTCCCATGTTCCCAAACTTTCATCCCTCAGCCTTGGAGCTGAAGAAACCAGTAAGGGAAAGGCTCCCTTGTATGGGAAGGAATAGAATTTGACAATTCTCTGCAGCTACTGCTTAGAGCATGTTATAACGTTGACCTCATCTCACCAGGTGAAACCTGGGTCCCATGGACTGGTTTCAGTGCACCTGTTAACTCACCTGCATGTCCCTTCATGCTCCCAATAACAGAAATTGTGCACACAAGGATGTGATGCTTAAAGTTAACTTGCACATTCTTTTCTTCAAGACTCTCTATGTGTAAACAATCCACTGTGAACAAATCACTCAATTCACTGTGAGCAAAGCACCTGTCCCTTCCTCTCTCTGAAATTTTCCTCAGATTGGTCATTTTTATATGAGCTACTCAAAAAAAAAAAAAAAAAAAAAAAAAAAAAAAAAAAAAAAAAAAAAGGGACTGGAATTTAGAGACTTACAGAACAAAAAGTGTTGTAAACACTGAATGTTTACAATTCGGACAACATCAGCTGAGAAAAATTTCTGGAGCATCATAGTAGTCGATGAGACTTGGATACTTTACTCAAGCTGAGGATCTGCTCTTTCATATGATCTCCTAAATAAAAAAAAAAACCACTCCATTAGATGGCTTTTATAACAGAGGAATATAGCCTGAATAGATCAATGCAAGCATGATTTCTTCAGGAAACAAGTGCAGAAAAATTTAAAGGAAAGGAAAAAAGAGGGGAAAATACATAGAAGTTTTATTAAATTTCTTATCCTCTAAGGGAAAAATAGCTGACTGTAGGCATTAAATATAGCTCCGTAGTTTCACATTTTAAAATGTTTTGCCCTCTCCCTGAATTTTAAAGTAAGAATGAAAGGTAGCTGAATAAAATGTGTTTGTTTTTATACTCCTTGTACATAGTTTGTGCATAGATATAATGGCTAGGTAAGCAATTCTGAAACAAGTATCATATATTTTTACATGTACAAATACATTTTCTAGGTATAAATATCAGTTTTTGCAGCTACATACCTGTGCTCCCTGAACACAGTTTCTTTACTACTTTGCACAGATGACATTGCTATAAGTTCCTCTGAAAAATGAACCTAAATGTTTCATTTGTTTGACTTCTGGTTCTTATTTTACTACTAAGCCACTGCTGGTAAATTCTAATATCTAGTTCAGGTAAACTTCAGAAAATATTAGCAAAATCATCATCAAGTTCTTCCTCACCAATATTTAAAAAAAATATTCTGCCAGTGTGTCTTTCTCTGAGGATAAGAGCACAGAGTGAATTAAAACAAATAGTTCCAATGAAAAAGGAAATGTCAAGGGTGAAAATAAGGCAAGAAATGAGGAGTGAAAAAATAGAGTCTTAGGCAGAAAGTAAATGTGATGGAACTTTCCCAATGTAGAGTGGCAGAAGTACTATGTTCTCATACAATATACAAATTAAAACACATATTTGCTCTCCCGTAACAAGGCAAAGAGTGTTCTCTTTGTTTGGTCTTCAAAAGGCTTTTTTCTCTGGACTTTAACTACTCATCCTTTAACATAAGCAAATGTAATCTGTCAAAAACATTTTTCAGAGCGGATCACCTCTTCCCACAGACACTGAACAAAATATAGCAGATGTGCCCCTTTAATCACATTTATCCTCCACACCCTGTGCTTGCTTTGTGTACACCATGAGCTTCAGTATCTTTATTGCTTGACCCTCCTACCTGATGGGGACAGGAAGAAGAGATGTTGTCACAATGCCTCCACTCTCTGCAGCCCATGTTAAAAGTTCAAACCTAAAACCAACTTGTGCAGAAAAACAAAATGTCCTCTGAAAAATGTCCCAGCAAATAGCATTGAGACAATAAATATTTTTATCTAATACTCAAAATAGTTTATGGTCCTTTTTGTGTTTGAATATTTATCCTCTTCTCTGGGCCAATGATTACCTTTTAAATCTTGAGTGTTGAAAATGTGTGGGAATATCAGATCAAATCATCTTACGTACCATGGTTTTAGCTTGCATTTATGTATACAGAGAGAACTGACCTTTATTCCAACAGGCCTGGAGAGGTTCTGTGTGCAACAAGACTTGTGGCTGGTCAGGAATCCAGGGTAACACCATGAGTGGGCTAAATGAGGTATGAGAGACATTTGTCTTCCTTTTACATAAGGTAGAACCTGTATAAAATAATGGTAACATCTTACTGCAATATTTGTCCATTTCTTACATGATTTATAAGTAACTTACTCCTGAGCATCTGTCACACACCATCTTCTTGCCACTCATCCTCTGCAAGGGGGTGGTCTCTCATGATCCCTTTCAGATGCACTAACTGTTTCAAGGTCTTTTCCATCCGTATTCCACACATGATCAAAGTACATGTGTTTGTGCTGTCTTCCCATCTTGGTAACATAGAAATTGTCTTCTTTTTTGATACAGGAAATAGGTGTGTCCTCACCATCACTATTTTTGAGAGTCCCCCATGGTTTTTTGTGATCAGCATCTATTTTTCATGATTTTTGCTTCCAGAGACTATGGAAGAACTACATTTTGCAAAAAAACTTTTGTACATTCTTAGAGTCCATCCTTTCCAAGACTCGTGGGAATGGATGAACGAGCCATTTTTAATTTTATTGCAATTTTTTAAGAAAATCCCTTTTGTTGAACACACTTTGAATTCATCTACTGCAATATGACCATTAATTTTGGGCATTGTCTTGTTTCTGGAAAAAGACACAGCCTTCATAGCTTTTAGATTTGATCCATCTTGGGATGATCTCATGCCCTCACCTAAATTAGAACCATGGTGTTCAGAACACGGAATCAGAAATGTTAAGGAAAAGAATGCTAAGTCACCAACTTACCTGATACTACCTATCTACCTGTTTCTTCCATTTTTTGAATCCTCACAGGAATTTTTTCATTGTACTTTCTGCATATAATTTGAAAAGTCCAACAGAGAAGCATACAGCTGGATACGTGAAAATCTACTCACTGCCACAAACTGCTGACAATTATGCAGGTGGTAACTAAAGCAGGAACTCCATGAGATGCTTTGGAATTTGGGTTATCTGCCAGCATCTGTCAAATATCGACCTTTTTGAAAAGTATCAAATGTTGTAAATTATCAGCTAAACAGGTGGTTAACAGGTGGTCTCATTTGTACAGTTTTGTGTGATGTATATTCTTACGTGTCTTGTCTGGGAAAACACTAAAAATGAGTGTTTTCCTTCCTTTTGCAGAGCTGATAGCTCTGTTCCGCCTCAACTCTTTTGTTCTCTTGGTCTCCAAGACAAGTTGCTCTGATGAGCACCCAAATTATCAGAATTTACCATGAAGCAATACAAAGAAATGGGAAATCTGCCTAAGAAATTACTCTGAGAATGTTTTAACATAAACAAACCAAATTTTTGGTGGGGTTTTCAACTTTTCTTTTTTATTCTTATGGAGGTGTAAGGTAAATTAGCACAGAAATTTTTTGTTCAAAAGTCGACATTGATTAAAATTATAACTACCAACTTTATTAAGAGAACAGTCCAGCTGTGTTAATAAAGAATGTTGTTTATATTTAATAAACTTATTAATGTGTACAAATAAACAAGTAAACATATTTTTGGGGTGGTAGAGGTCTTCCACCTGCTGATTGATGCATTAAATCAGGCTTTAATTTCTCACTCACACACACACACATGCAAACACACAAGATTTTTAGGAAATACAGTGAGAATTGTAAACTTTTTTTTTGACAGAAAATAAGCAAGTGACACAGTTTGATGAAAAGATTGTATTTCTTAAATAATCCTCATCTTGGGATCATCACTGATTTGGCCCATATGCATACACATGGGTAGTTACCAGGATGGAACCAGCAGTAGGTTAGAATTTTATGTCTACTCGGGTGTATTTCAGATCCCATATTCACCAAAGTCATGAATTAGGACAGTCCCATCTCTGCTGCAATGCAGGAACACAAATAGCCTAAAGGACTAAATTTTAATGAAGTGCAAGTTAGAACAAGGCTATTCTGAAAATACACATGATTCGAACTGAGTTAGAGGACAAGACAACAGCCAAAAAAATATTTGAAGAGGAAATCTTCTGCCCCTCACCCACAGCCACCCTTTTCTCAGCTGGCAGTAGTTTCCTGAAGAGCACAAATCCCCTCACTCTCTCCTGTGAGGGTAACCTGTCTGTGGCCACCCCTGCCTGGAGCATGGCTGTGGGTCTGCGTCACGCTGCAGGGGACAGGAAACTCCAACCCCACTTCCACACAGCATAACAGCCTCCTTGTGACAAAAGTATTTTTCTCTTGTGCCCACCCTCTTTCAGGTTTTACCACAGGAGGGAGTGATTTTTCACATTTTATACTGAAGTTTCTATTAAATTATATGTTTTTTAGAGTAACTTCTGTGGAAACCTATTAATCTCTATAGCAGCTTTTTATACCTGTTAAGTTCCATATAATTTATTTTTCCATAAGGATAGTCTTTTATCTTCATTTGTACTGTGCAAGGGGAAGGAGAGGAAAGATTTCAAAATCAAGAGATAACAGAAATATAAAACCAGCAGGAAAGAGGAATTTATTTGGTATTTATTTTACTATTATGGGAGTGAGTTTTTTTCAAAGCTTGGTTTCTCACAGTTTCAGGGACCAAACCATTTTTTAAAATTAATTTTTAATAATGTGTAATAATCTGAGTGGCACTGGTCTGTGTGTGGAATTAGAATTCCTCTGATAGAAAAAGAAATATTTGTGCAGAGTTTTATGAGCAAAGTTGACCTGAGGCTTCCCAAGGCTGATTGAGAAATTGCAGTCAACGAAGATCCTTAACCCCTTCCCAGCTCCATTTTTCAATATACTAAAGGAAAATTCTCTGTGGTTTAACATACAAAGAAACTAACAAAGGCTTGAAAAGAGAAATAAAGTCATATATGATTACTAGAAATTCAAACTCCTTTTAAATTTAACTTAATGACCAAACTAGTTTTTAAGCACAGAAAGCTGTGAACCTGAATTTATACATTTCAGAGCTTTACTTAATAGAGCACTACATTTCAACCAAAATGTCCTGAGGTCACTTCTCTACTACCCAAGAATTTTCTGTTAATTTCCCTTTCTTTGGTTAAGAGACAAGAGCAGCAATCAACAGATCACATTTGATACAGGCCCAAGAAAAGTGTCCAAGAGGCTGGGCAATTCTGAACCGATAGCCAGGAGGGGGGAAACCCTGAGCTGAATGTGCCTAATCCTGACAACAACCATGGAGCTAGCCGTCCTAATTCTTTCTGGAAAAGCCTGAAACATGGGTGTTAGCAGGGGTTAAGGAGAATATTTATGAGACCTAAAGATAAAGACCCTGCTAATGTTGCTGCCTGTTGCCACACATTTCCATTAACCTGCAACAACCTACCAGTGGGCTAGCTCTGTGGGTGTTAATCTCCGTAAACTTTTTCATCCAGTCAAACACGTTCTGCCAGGGCATTGTAGTAACCTCAAAGCTTCCCCTGTTTCAGCACTGCTAGTGATAATGGTATTTATTAATGATTTCCGGTTACTCAAGGATACTGAATCTGCCGTGCAAAGAATGCACCCCTCAAAACAATGTTGTAAAAGAAAGTAAACCCATCACTATCAAGGAAAACTCCTAATCTCTAAATGTTGCCAGATTTAAAATTCAGTTTGCTATGTTTAACCCAGTGGGTAATACGATCAGGAAATCATAATGTAAAACAAGAGACATATTGCATAGCCAGTGAATTATTTTACATAGATTGTCATTAAAGAAAATTATTTTCAGAATTTTTGTAAAGGTGACAGGATTTTACACAGAATCATTTTTAAATTAAAATTTATTGCAAAATTTGCCAAAAAACTGAAGATGTGGAAATTCTTTAGAAGAATGTAACTAGAAATGAACTTTCATGGAATATGTCACTGTGCTCCTTATTTAAAGGAAATAAGTATGATATGCAATTTCATTTTGGCCCATCATCTGACATCTTTGACATTAGAGGACTTGAGGTCTATGTAATGGAAAAATTTCTAATGCTGTTGCAAAAAATTTGAAATCTAACAAATTCTGCTCATCTATAATGCTTAACTCTGTACTAGTTGACTTAGGAATTAGAAGAATGGGGAAGTGGCAAGAAGACCATGAACTCTATTCCTTTTCCTAGAAAGCCTAATGAAATTGTGAGTGCCCTGGGGTAAATGGGATTTTTGTTGCTGAGCTGCTCTTGGGTCAGGATATTACTGGAGATGAGGCTAAAAGTGTCTGCCAGGATTAGGAAAATTAAGAGTACTTCATAATATGTTAGCCACTCTTTTAATTCATTTACTTGAGAGCATCACTCCACATCTGCTGGTGTTTGCTGGTCCAGCTCAAGCTCACTGGCAATAGCCTCTGCTCAGACACCAAAGTATTAATGAGAGATACTGACACACCTATCTGAGAGCAAGAGGAGAAGAACCACTTCATGAACATAACATCTTCCTGTAGTTAGGCCTTAAATAAGTGCACATGTGGGAAAATATGTTAGAAACGTGTGTTACGATAAGAGAAAGAAAGGTTTCCTGCTTGTCAAGGAAGACAGAGGGGATATCAAGGCTGGCAAGGATGATACATGTGGAAGAAACCTGCACAGTTATCTACCAATACAAATCTTCTTGCCCCGATGGCAGAGTGAGCTATGTGCAAGCCACAGTTTGGCTGAATGACACCTGGAGGAGGCCTAAGACAGGGATAAGGGCTGGTACATCACTGATTCTTGGAGGGTTGCATGCCCATGATACCAAATCAGGATAAAGATATCAACTTACTGTGCAAGATGCAAAGTGGAACCTATTCAGACACAATAAACTTGGATGAAGGTTTCTTGATTAGTTCTCACATGATTTCTTCACCTTTCTGTTACTTACGTTCGTACCTACTTGCCAAGGATTTTTACAATGTTTATTTCACAATTTTTTGTGTATTAAAAATAAAAAAAATCAGCTAGTGTAGAAACTGTGTAGTTTGCTTTCCTAATCATATTTTTATTAAAATTTTATCTATATTTAGAATAAAAGGTATAGTTAATAACACCATCTGTACTGATGGACTCAAAATAGAAATTATGTATTGTATTGTATTCAGTAAAGAAGCTAGAAAAAAAGAAGGCAGATAAAAATGAAAAGGCTTCTGTTTGGGTGGAATGAAAAATTATAGCTGTTAGTTATGCACCCTTAAACATGTACCTTTTTAACATTCAGTCTCCCGTTTTTGGACTGGGGTTCCACCACTGCATGAGGCTCATCTAAACAAAACATGAAAATCCCACCTCCATCCAACCCCCAGACAGGTGTTACTGTTATCCTTTTTCATGCTGAGGCTGGGGAGGACAAGAAGGCACAGGCAGTAATCTACCTCACATGGGCATGCACACATGCCAGTGCTAATGCTGATGTGAGAGAAGGGGCAGAAAAGTGTGGAGACACAGCAGATGGTAGACAAGAATTACAACCTTAGAAGCAGACAACACTTTGATTAGCTTAAACCAGTTACAAATCCTCAGCCTCAGGTTTCACTCACATTGAAATTATCTATTTGATGAGGAAAAGGTCATACTTTTGTTTATATCAAGGATAAAGGTTCGTATAATTTCAATTTATAATAGTTTTAATACATGAAAAGCATAGTTTTACTGGAAATTCTCTAGAAGTGAGGAGGAAAAGAAAGCAATATTGTTTCACAAAGTTTAAAGTTAATAACATGGTATAGTGAATGTTTACTCTTAAGAGAGCAGGAAAGACCATTATACATCTACATAAATATCAACAGTACCTGTGTTCACAAAAGCAGAAATCGGTTTTGCCATTTCAAGCTCCCTTATGATGCTGATCTCATAGACATACAACTGGCCCTTTAAATTTAAAGGAGAATTTGAAAACATGTTCTAACTCAATGGCAGAACTTTCAGCAAGAGAAATAGGCATTACTGCCGCTTCTGGGAGGGAAAGGAGGGCAGTGACACTCTGTGGAAGGTGAAGCTGCTCCTTGCTGCACTGAGCAAGGCGTTCTGCAGAAGGCATTGCAATTTGGCAGCAGCTCAAGGGTCAGAAGGACTGCAGGGTTATGCCCTCACACTTGGTTTCCCTTCCCTCTCACAAGGACACCTGTCTGTCCAGTATCTCTTTACACAGGTTTTCCTTGTGGGAGATAGAAGTTCTTAAGACTGGAGAAGGAAAAACGCATTCCTCGAGGGCTGTCTGGAGCTCCCTTTGCTTCACTCTGTGTCATAGGACTGGAGGAAAAAGAGTTCAGAAGGAGCAGGTGACTGTGTAGACCACTGAGGGGAAGTCTAACATCCCCACCTGTTGTCATATAGATCCTGGAAATCCTGGTTGTTGATAAAATGGGGCAAATGATGGTACCCCCAAGACCCTGTCATACAGTGCAAAGCAGTCTGATTATGCCAATTCAGTTATTAGAGAATGTCCAACTAACTAGCTGACTCAATTTTTACTGCTTATTTTGTGCACAATTGAGTTTCAAAGGTCTTTACCATTCAGAAAACTTCATATAGGCTTCAAAATACCACCACCCGCACATTATCTTGCCATTTTTATGTAAAGGTGAGTTTACATAAATAAGAGGGGTGCAGGAGGATGTGGCAGCTGATACCATGGCAGGGTTTGTGAAACAGAGACATCTACTGGCTAAGCTTTGGGGGGAAATATTTTGTTTTGTTTTGTGACTTCACAGCGCAGTGCTCTCCACCTTTTCCTTGATCTGAAACATTAATCTGTTATGATAGGCTTGTCACTAATCCATGGCCTCAGAAAATATGCACACATGTTAAAATGAGTTTTGCCATAAATTATTTAATGATTTACAAAGCAACGCTCAATACGTGCCACCAGGTGATTTTTAAACTTCTTTATGCTTACAGTATTTTTAAAAAGCCTTAGTGAAAATTAAACATTTATCACAACATCGAATCACTAAAGCTTGTGGGAGTGCTACAAGGTTTTAGGGAAGTCCATAAAGAGGGAAAGACAGAATTACTGTATCTGGCCACCAAACCTCATAATTTTCAGCTCAGCACCATAACCACTCAAGTTACAAAGACTATATCTTGCTCACTCATTAAGACTGAAAGCATGATATAGGTGAGTAAAGGATCCTTTAGAAAAAAGGAATATTGTATTTCATGTTTACATAAAGGCTATATATTCCTACCTGGTGAGAAGTAATGCAATGATAGGAGGATCTTCAGAGGACTAGAGGTTTGAAACATTGTAAGCAAACTAGCAAAGCTTGATTTCCTTTTTAAACTTCATTTAAATTATCCACTCTTCATATGACTGTAAAAACAGTCTGGACATCCTTGTATGTACAATTTTTTGAGGTTTTTTGAGTATCTCTTTACTCCAGGCAAGCTAGAAATAATATAAGACTTGTCTTGCTGACAAGAGTCTTTTGGATAAATAACATTTTTACACTACCTCCATCTCAATTTAGCATACAAAAGAGAGAATAACATTTTCAGAAAAAAATAATTATGATGATCCATGAATAGAGTGAAAAAATTAGCTAGATTTTTTTTTAAATTAAGGCATTTAATTCAGTAAAAAATGACTACTTGCTTGAAAAAGATTGAAAGGGCTGTATGCCATCAAACAAATGCCACTTCCATTAAGCTTATGATTTTCAGTAAGCCAGGGCTATGTATATTTGAGGAACTAATTCACATCTGTGGTAGTAAGGACCATGTAAAATTAGTAGAGAGGTTGTAAGACAGGTAAGTAGACAGATAGACAGACAGGTATGCAGGTAGGCAGAATCCTTTCAGCTTTTGGATTACATTTCATTTCAGAGCCTCTTAATCCATTATGTCCTCTTGTGAAAAAAAATAGCTTATGCTAAAATGCAGCACTGCTTCAATGAATTGTATTTATTCACCAAACTATTATGCCTGCTGGAACATTTCCCAGAGGATAGAAATATCATTTAAAGACTTAAGTGGGAAGAAGTTCCCTATGAAACTTTCTTCTCTCTCCAGTAATTCTATTGCTAAAAGTGAGCACCAGCTGTGGCTCACCTCTCAAAATGTATGTAGTATCATGACTGATGTCACTCTTTGGGGTTAAGCTAGGGTGGTAGGAGCCAGTTCGGGTCTAATTGTTGAAATGTATGCTTAGTTCAAGTTAAACAATAGACCCATAGGAAAAAAAAAATCAGCACAGAGGTGCTGAGCTGTGAAAAGAGTGTTGTTTTGGGCCCAGTCGCCTGAATAGACTTGTTAAAGCCCATGGCTGATGTATGCTAAGCAGAGCCAGGCAGTATGTGGAGAGAAAGGGAGGGCAGGCCAGTTGAGCAGGCACATCACTCTCTGAGCCAGGGCACACACACTTTGATGGCTCCTTTGGAGGTATGAGTGAAAGCCAAACCTCTGTTCCCTCCTTTTTTTCATTTCTGCCATGCAAAGATAATCAGGTTTATGTAAAGTATGTGTGCTCTTTTGACAGTCCACGATATCTCATTAATTCAATCACACCAAACACCATTGTTCCCAAAGTGTTTGAAATGCGGATAGGCATGGAGGCTTTCTTAATCCTGTCAATCAATGTTAACATTTTTCTTGCAGTTGCCATGGCCAGGGCCAGAGTTCATGAAAACACAGAATAAGAGCCAACAAAACAAGAATAAAGACTTATTTGAGATACTCTTTTTAAAGGACATCTACCATGCACAAAACATGGGAAGTAAATGTAGACAAGTTTGGACACTATGGCTCACTGAGAGGAAAAAGGGGGAAAAAGAATTTGAAAATCAAATAGGCCTATAAAAACTTGACCCAAGAGTCTCTGGGAAAAACCCGATGAATTGCTCCCTAGTAGAACAATGTTCTTTCTTTCGTGCGTTCTTCAGGAGTACAATGCTCAATATATTATAACACATGCCACTGATGTCTTTACACTGTTGTAAGCCAGCTCAGACCATCGGAATGCTGATCGCCGACAACAAGAGATTGTGCGGCGGTAATTCTCTTTCTCCCGCTCAGCTACAAACAAGCACTGGGAAAATTATTCATGCATATAGACCAACAAAGCAGAGATGGGAGATTTGCGATGTCATGCAGCGAGATCATGTGACAAACGTTAAAATGAAACCCCCAAGCCTTCACCCTTTGAGACTTTGTAAAATAACCAATTTATCCCTCTGAATGTAGCGGCCAACACGTCTTATCGCGCTGGTGGAAACCACGGCCATTTCAGTGTCGCTGCCCTGATTAATGAGACCGCGGAGCACAGGCTGAACAAAGAAACACAACAATTACATAATTACGCAATTGCTAAAGCTATGAGACAGAAGTCCTCACTGAGATTTTTTTACAGCTCTGCTTATTCCTAACAGGCCTCAAGCAAGTTTGTATGTACTTCTTAATAACTCGGAGAAAAGGTGTGCCATGAAGCCATGCACAGACCTTTACCCAAGCACATACAGAATTTATGGACATCTACGGAGGTGCCCTCTTTCCACTTTAAATCAAATTTCATTTCCTGTTTAAAAAAAACCTAACAAGACAAAACAAAGCAAACAACAAGCCAAACAATAAACTCAACAACAAGAACTTGTGTGTGGTAGAAGGTGTACCTAGAACATCTGTTATCTTAGCTGTGCAAAGGAGAAAAGCACCAGCTCCTTGGAAATTGTCCCAGATATCACTTCAAGGTTTGTTCTTCGAGATCCCTGCAGGGAAGAAAATCCTTTCATCACTGGCAATTATGGAGTGCTCTATTAATGTTGTGGCAGATGTCCACTGATCTAGAAACATACATCCACACAGATCAATAAAGCCTGACATGATACAGAGCACATGGGTGGGATGGCACAGCAGAACAGCCTCTCTACTGAGAACAGCCCCTCAGTGTACTAGAGTGAACCTGACTCTTCTACTTGTAAGCAGCTAAGGAGAAAAAATGAAAATTTTGCCTTTTTGTTAGGGAAATGGAACTGAGATCCTGTGTCTACATCTAATGATGATGGTCCTTAAACAATGGTGGAAATGTTTGAGCTGTATTGATGTCCTGTCTTGCAGGAAGGGAAAACCTACTCCTCCCAGAGATCCCAGGTTTGTCACTCTGAGTATCCAGCTGTCAGGTATTTGTAATAAATCTTCCACCTTAAGAAGTCAAGGTAAAGCATCTCACCCCAGAGGTCATTCCCATTAGATTTCCCAGAATTACCATGAGTACTGAACCTAGAGGAGTTAAGCTTAGTTGTCTTTGTTCTTCATTCCCATAATCTATTCTTTCCTCTCCCCCTGCTCACACACTGGGTTGATATTCTCCAGGTGAAGCCATTGCAACCACAGTGCTCTCTGAACTGGGCTGTAAGCCCAGATGTAAGTAGATGCTAAAGATTCTTTCTAAAAAGAGGAAGAACTGGTAACAGAATAGGTGACAGAAGCTAAGGCAAAAAGGAATTCTCAGTTTTGGAGGAAGCTAAGGTCTCTACTGCATGTTTTCAGGGATGTTGCAGGTAAGCCAAAGGTCACATCACAGAGGCAGAGTATATAGCTTAGAAACCTTTCCAATTAAATGCCAGGAGTTTTTGCACAATTTTAGATCTATATGGATTAGCAGATTTCTTAACAATGCAGAATAAAACTGTTTGGGGTGGAAGGTTGTTTGGGATTTTTTATTTCTTAGTTTTATCCTGTAACACCTGCAAGATCAAACCATTTAATATATGGGAGGTCTACTGTGATGGCTGTAGCATGAGAGTGTTTTCCTTTGGCATGAGAAATAGAATAAAAGTTAGTGAAATTTATGACTACATGCCTACTCAGGAAATATAGCTACAGGTGACCTAATGAAAAAAAAGTTTTCAGTTGCAGAAAATTACAGTAGCTTTTGTCTCCTACTTGCAGCTATGCAGGTGCTTTACTTATTATCAAGCATTGTTGTCAGAATATTCCAGTACTCAATATATACCAATTCCTGAAATCTACAGCTAAGAAATTAAATGTACAAAAGATGTTATAGCCAAAAATGGATAAGTAAATGTGTTCTGGAAAATGGATGATTATATATTGATTGATTTTCAATGATTACTTTATAAACAATTCCAGTAGATAGATCTTATTTCTGAAAATATCTTCAGCTGAAGATAAATTGTGGGTCTGTCATGTTGTTGTCAACATTGCCAGTCTCCTTTTTTTCTCCTGCCCCTGCATCAGCATTCCCTCACTCCATGTGTTTTGTTTGATCCCTATTACTTTTCTCAGTGCCTTGTGCATAAAAGAGAGTGTGAAACTTTGGTCACTCCACTATTCTTTCCCCACTGCCTCTAGCTGCAATACAACTCCATTTTGGGATATTAATTCATGAGGACAGGGATAAATATTGACTGCTTTTTAATGTCTCTTTGATGCTCCTATCTGACTATTTAAATATTCACCTGGCATTATAATCGATGAATCCATCTTGGTCACACTCCAGGAATGACTCTTACCTCTTTAGATTTTTGGACCATGAGTCTATGTTAGTTTGCCAGTGTGGTTGCACTGATGAAGCTGCACAACTAATTTACTACGAAGGCAAGAAATTAAATATTTAGAATGCCAAATGTATGACATTGCTACAGTTTCCACAGATGTCATAATAATCCTTTAAACAGTGTTCACAGTGTTTACAGATATTAATAGACAGTAGGTCCATTCACTATTTTCTAGTTTTCTGATTTCCAGTGGAATCCCAAAGAGTTGTACAGTATTCTAGACATCATCTTATGAGTGCTGAGTTTGGAGACATAAGGACTTTCCTCCATCTACTTTCTATTGCCCTGTTGATAAGAACCAGTGCTGATAACAGCCTCAGTGCTGCCAGGGCATGATGGCTCCTGTCCATCAGGCCCCCCAGGCACCTGTCCATAGAGTTGCTCCCCTGCATGCAGGGACAAGCCTATAGTGTTGGAAGGGGTGTTCTGTTCCTCAGCACACAGCCTAATATTTGTCCCCATTGCATTTCACATTGTTCTTTTTGGCTCCCTCCTCCAGCTTCCCTGGGTATCTCTGAATGGGACTCCTGTCCTTGAGCACAGTGAGTGGTCCTCACAACTTGCTGTCACCTGAACACTTGGTAAGACTGGCATCCATCATCTCCTCCACATCATTACTGAAAGAGTTCAGTCCCTCACAGACAGCCTGGCAGTTCTGCACTGGTCACCAGCCTGAAGGCAAAGCTTTACCCATCAACCGCTCTCTTCTGAGCCCGGACATCCTACACTTGTTTTCATCCATCCAGTTTTTCCATCCATCTGGTTAAGTCTGAGTGATAACTTGAACATCTTTATAACATAAAAAAAAATTACAGACAGACCTTAAAATTGTGAAAACACTAAGCCTTTTACTGTCACCATTTCTTCACCATTCTTTTTCAAAGAATGAGAATACACATAAAAGAATTTTTTTCTGAACTTCTATGAAACCATAACTTCCTCTGGAGAGGTGTCCTTGCAACTGACTTCAAGTTCCTATAAGCTCAGGAAAAAAAATAAAAGGGCAAAAAAAGTAAAGAGATAAAACTTTAGAGAGGCTTAATTACACTTTGCTATAACATATTTATAGTTGCCAGATGAGCACTCTCAGAACTAATTTTAACACCTTATTAGAATATATATTTCAACCCAAATTAGCTAAAGGCATTAATCTTCTACACATATACATAAATCCAGACTGCAATTCTTTCAACTTTTTTCCTTTATTATAATTTAACACTGCTTTTAATATAAAATGCCATAAGACTATTGGTTACACTTTTCCATTTGCAAAACAAAAATTATTCCATAATTCAAGAGCATTCTAAATATTTTACCTGTAATTTTTAATTAAAACACCCAGGTATACCTCGGAACATAACCCTGCCTTCAAAAGGGGATGAAATGCACAAAATCACATCTGTAAGAGTGAACATACCTGAGAAAATATAAGAACTTTAAAAAATAAAAAAGGATGAGCTTCATAGATGTTATTCTGAAAGCCTAATTAGAGCAAGAAAGAGACACATCAAATACTTTTGGTAATCCCTTCTCCCCCCCTCACTACAATTGAAAGCAGCTTCTTTTCCACTTCAACATGAGCCTGAAGGACAAGCACACGTTCCTCCTCCTTCATCACTTACACCTCAGCAGCTGAACAAATCTTGACTCTCAACTACCAATTCAAGATGAAGTTTTCTAGAATGAAAGCACCGTGCTCCTTCAGTTGATCACACATCTCCACTTGACTGGTCCTTATTTCTGCTCTTCTGAGAAGGAGAAAATTAGATAATCATTTAATCTCAGATCATGGTCATAAATGCAAAGCAGCAACAGCAATTTAGGGCATTGCCACCCCACATCAGTGTCTCTGATCAGGGCCAGGGCAAAGTAGGAGAGATGAGCTCAGTAAAAGTCCTGGCACTGAACAGAGCGAAAGTCTCTGGGTGCTTGCTCTGTGAGTCGTGATGTCTCAGCTGGGGGCAACAATGAGCAAGAAGAGCTGGTAAATTTATTCAACTGTGACAGCAGCTTTATGAATGCACCTGCTTTAAGGATATTGTGGACAGGTACTAGCAAATACAGCTGGAGCAACTTATGGTGCTACAGGAGTAACTACAGGGCAAAAAGATATAAACAGACACCAAGGTCAGTAGTAGTTTAGGAGATTACCCCAAGTGATGAGCTTCAATCAGCTGAGGACTGTAGAGTGTTTACCAGCATGTAAGGAGAAAAGAGAGAGCTGGGAATGGCCACCCCAATACGTTACTACTAAAGGCCTCACAACACTTCTACCAAGGTTTTAAGTCTCACAGTGCTGTTGTCAGAAACAGCTGGCAAAAAATCCTGAAATTCATTGTAATCCTGGTGGGATTTTATTTGTTCTATTCATATATTAAAAAAAAAAAAAAAAGCTTTTTGAGTTTTATTGTTTGTGTTTTAGGATCCTTTTTGTGTGATTTTTTTTTTCTCCCTGGTGGTATCTCTCTTCTCTCTGTCAGGTATATTATGAAAAATAAAATGTTCACCTGAAAAACCAGAGCCAAACACCATTAAGCAGAACTAGGTAGCTCATCCTGGGAATGCTCATTGGGAAGAAATGTATATTTATCTTTGGATTTCTTGTATTGGATTTTTTATACTCAGAGGTACTTAAAACCACAAATGTTTTTATGGCACACAGAGGTATCTCTTCTAAAGAGTCTTCAGGGATTGGGGAACAGTTATATTTAAAGACAGCAACTGAGACATGGCTGCTTGTAATTGATTTTCATAAGGTTTAGAAAACAAGCTTGCCAAGACCCTGTAAATGCAGCAAAATGCATAGCACCTAGTGGAGTAGTACCCTCTCTCTGTGAAAAAAAGAAGCTAGCCTAAGACCTGATAACAACTAATATGAAATTGCACTCTGACATGTAATAAATCCATCCATTAAGAGGGCAAAGAGAGCTCAGATTTCGAAAACCAGGAATAGTGCAGAGTGCTCTGTCAGTCTCATGTTGGACAGGAGCTGGTTTACTTTTATGACACCACATAAAGAAGTAATAGGTTATAAAGATTTCAGAGCCCTAGCATAGGTGGCAGAGTCTTTATGCCCTCTCTGCTCAAGTGGATGAGAAACAGATGCCACAGCTCTTTCCTACGCACTCTCCTCTGTGTCAAAAACTGTCAAGGGAGAAGAGGAACGAGCTGCTTACCCACTGCTTTGTAAAGCTGATATATTTGTTTTGGCCACAGCCTGTTCAGAAACGTAAGACCACAATTGGACATAGATCTGACTTCCAACAGTAGTTTTTAATCCTTTGCAAGCATTGAAATTATAGGCACCAAGTTTATTCTAGCTGAAAACTGTTTACTAGGAAAGTATGACTTCCTAGTAAAGTTAAATTTTCTTTCAGTCTGACAGAGGTTTCAATCTTCATCTAGCAACTCCTTCACTGGAGGGTAGGCTGAACATTTTACTAAGTTACATGCTTCAGTTATTGTCAGGAAAGATAAAGGCCCACTGGAAGAGCTATATCAAACAGCTGCAGGTAGTCCCAAAATTTATGAACAAAAATATTTTCAAGCTTTGATAAGGAAACAGCTGACCAGAACTATTTGGTACTTTTGGAAGGGGATGCATGGAGGAAAACAAAGGTTTTATACTGGTGAGGATGACCTCTCAGCTGTCAAAAAGTATTTACCTGCTGGATGTTACACTCGTTCAGCACACAGGATGCAATGCTTCCACAGTCTTCATAGTGCTTCTCTCCGTGTGCAGTAAAAGGGGACATGGATATGCTGTACAAAACGTTAAATAGCTAAATATGCCCCAGAAAATTAATGGGAATCAGAGGGAACAGAGTTCTTGATCCACATGAATGTGCACAGCGAAAGTATAGATAAATTTGGATTAGCAAGCAAAACTGAGCCCTGTTGTTAAATAGCACTTGATTCCATTAGACTGTGTCGGATTGTTAAAAATGCTAACATTATGTGTGACTATTCATTTTCATCACCTGCTCTTGATTAATCCAGTCCTAAATGGCATCTGTGGACCCTGCCATCTCATACTACTTAATTAAATTAGCAACACATTTGTCTCCCCCGTTTTCCTATCAAAGGGTTGTGCTCAGGAGAAATAAAACCTTTGTTCACTGCATCTCCGTATAATTTACACTCCTTTTTCCCTTTTTCCTCCAGCTCCTGGCTCAGATGCTAAATTGTAACTGGTAATAGGGAGCTATTAGGTCTAGTGAAGCATGTCAAAGAAGTCAGTAGAAAACTAGACCTGAAAGGAGGCCTCAGATCTCATAAAACAGGGTCAAGATTCTAGATTCAGGATTACATTGTACCAAGTTTCATTCATTTTGTAATTTAAAAAAAAAAAAAAAAGAAAAAGAAAAAGGCATATTGCCTTCATGTATATATTTGGGGCAGAAAGATAGGAAAAAGGCTGAAAGAAAAGAGGAGAGGGAAGAATGCTGAAACAGGTAGAAAACCTTTCATTTAGATTTCTTTTTTCCCCAAGAAGGTAAAAATATAATTGTCAATAACAGGCACACATGTCTGAGCAATGGGGCACACTATATTGTGTCTCCAGGATAAGGAATTAATATAATTTGCACTGCTATAAAACAATACTAAAAAGTACTATCATACTGGACAATATGTAGCCAGAAAACATATTCTGCGTGAAAACCAAGCATCCACCTTACAATTAATGATGAGCTTCATTCATGAATTAATATCATCTTCTAAGTAGTTTCCTATGTAGTTTCCTCCAAACTTTGTTCCTCATCCCAGAAGCAAAAAATCCTTTCATCCCACCAGTCCCTAGGACAAATTGTGGAATATGTTATATACAATCAGTTAACAATAACCTAAATGCCAACAACTGGCCCTTAGGTTCTCTTTTTTTCCAGTGGGTATGAGCAGAGACTGAGACAAAGAGCACTTCTGTTCTGGGTTGCAGGTGAGCTGCAGAAGCCAGGCTGGCAGGTGTGTTCCACAGGCCCTGCCACGTTCATCACCTAGTTATCCCTTCACCAAAAGTCTTTTTCCCTGCTGAGATTGGAACCTAGTGGGCTGCAGACTTTTCTTCAGCCACCTTTGCCCTCTTGCAAGTAGTTCTCTGCAAGCAAAGGATAGGGAACTTTACACTGCTGAGAATGGGACAACTTCACCTCTCTATGCCACTCTTTCCTGTTTGGAAATTACCCATCCAAGAAGTATAGTGACAAATTCAGTCACATTTGTGAAACACCCTCAATAGGTCTGAAAATGTAGGGTAATCCATGAAGACAATGAGGAACCTGAGACAGGAATAATAAATTAGATCCCACAAGACACAGTGCTTTTGCACACTCTCTGTAAGGGTATTCTATGCCCTTCATTTGGTATGTGTTCTTACCATATAGACACAGGTGAGTGAGAGTTTCCAGAAAGCTTTTACTGAGGGAAGTATCAGTGCCAGCCAGCGTGAGACACTGAAGACAGACAGCTTTTTCAGTGTTTCAGGACTCTTCCATCTGTAATTATACTGTGAGAAGTGGCACAAAGACAGAACACCCAGTAACCCTCACTGATTGAGGTTCTTCACTGGGATCCAGGATCTGCATTTTCCAGTTCTCTACATTTTTATCGGTTTGGCTCAGGGATGTGAATTTATCTCCTTTTAGTATCCCTCAGCCCCAACTTTGTTAATATCTTCTGCACTTCTTTGTGAAATAGAAATATTTAATAGGCCTGAAGAGGAACAACAGGCTCCATAGCACACTGTTGTAGAAAGAAGGCCTCACATCCTTCTTGAAGCAGGAATGCATTTCCAGTTCTTTGACATCATAAGTCCATGAAGCAGGCAGTCTGCTCAAAGCTGTGCCTGTCCTTTCTGCCCTATCTGCTTTGAGCACATTCAAAGGGCAACACCCCTTGAGCACTTGTCAAAGAGCCATTCCCCTAAATAATCCAAGACTCCTGCTTCAGGGCTGAACAATGGGCCAAGGCCAATGCTATGAGATTCAATAAGGCAAAGTGCTGGGTCCTGCCCTTGGACTGCACACAGTGCTGCAGTGCCCCAGAAAAAAAGCTGGGGGTGATGATCAACAGCAGCTGAACATGAGCCAGAAGTGTGCCCAGGTGGCCAAGAAGGTCAGTGGCATCCTGGTCTCTATCAAAACCAGTGTGGCCTGCAAGACTGAGGAAGTGATTGTCCCTGGGCCTCTCAAGGACAGATATTGAGGTGCTGGAGCATGTCCAGAGAAGGGCAAGGGAACTGGTGGAGAGTCTGAAGAATAATTCCTATGAAGAGTGTCTGAGGGAGATGGGGGTGTTTAGCCTGGAGAAAACGGAGCTCAGGGGGGTCCTTCTCACTCTCTACAACTGCCTGAGAGTGTAGCCAGGTGGGGGTCAGTCCCTTCTCCCAGGCAAGTAGCAATCCGACAACAGGAAGCAGCCTCAAGCTGTGCCAGGTGAAGCTCATGTTGGACATCAGGAAGAAATTCTTCATGAAGGGGTGGTCAGGCTTTGGAACAGGCTACCCAAGGAAGTGGTAGAGTCATCATCCCTGTAAGTGTTCAGCAAATGATTGGATGTGGCACTAAGTTGTATAGTTTATTTGGCATGGTGGTATTCAGTCAGACGTTGCACTTAATGATCTTGGAGGTCTTTTCCAATCTCAGTGCTTCCGTAATTCTATGAAATTCCTGGCAGAACTAAAACCTGAACAGTTCTGTGCATGCCAGCCTGTGAAAACACCAGTACTGACTAGAGGGCTAAAGCATCTCTGTAAATTTGTGGAAACTGAGTGCCTAAAGTGTGAGACGGAAATATGTCTGAATATGTAAACACCCCTCTCATCAAAAAGTGAATGACTTCTCTTGGAGGAGAATTTGGAAAAAAATCTGAAAAACAATTGACAGTAAGTTCCCTAACCATTGTCTGATCTATCTACTGAATAAAACAGAGACCAAGTATATTCAAGTAATTTTACAGTGATCATCTAATTAGCTGTGTCATAATTTACATACACAGGCAGATGATTGAAATTTTTTTCTGTGCAGCCTTGACCTCGGCATTTTCTATTTTCTGGGTGCTTCATTTTTAGCAATATTTATTTTTTTTTTAGTTTGCTGATTGCTGAGTGCATAGTTACAAATATACAATGATGTCAATAAAGATCTTGAAGAAAAATACAGACCTTTCATCAGAACAAAGGCATGATGCATCTTTAAAACTTCTATTTTTAAAAATGTGATTAAGTTGCTCCTTTTTGCAAAAGTGCATTTGGTGCTGTTGCAAGTATATGTTTTCCATTTAAGTCTTCTCATATTGAGGTGACATGTACAATCAATCTTCCTGGTGACATTGTAGCAAAGCAGAAATTATTGATGCTTACTAGCTGCAGGATCATAAATAAGGAAATGGAAATTGATACTTAATTGATAAAGTACTTTCCTTTCCACTTAGTAAGCTTTCTAATTACTTCACAGAAAGGCAAATAAAGCTTATGAATGCACGTGGATGAACTCATAGAAATACAGGGTAAAAAAACCCCAAACATCAACTTTTCATGTGGTCTTTGTTTTTAAAAAAAATCCCAAAGGGTCTTTCATGTGTACTTTCTCTCCTCTGCACATTAAGGATAAATTTCCATTATTTGGCTAACCCATTTTTTATTTAAGTCACTTCTTTTGTTAGTTTATCCTTTATTATGCAAATGTTTGATGCAAAATAAAAGTGCCACATGTTCATCCTGTTTTGAGCTCTACCAAATACTTGGTAGAGATGCAAGCTCCCACTCAGGAAATCATTCCTACTGGGACACTTTTATATTAATGTTAAAAACATGTGTATGTTTTGTTTTCCAAAGGGCTGAATTTAAACACATGCTTCCTTTCAATGACATCTACCGTGGAAATACAAACCTAACTCTGTTACTTTGATTTTGAAAATGAAGACTGTTAAAGATGAGGACAGTATCCTTATAACAAGTATTTATGATGAACAGTCATAGCCAGGTAACTCTAAAAGGGCAAGTGTCCTCTGACATCATCGAGGAATGTTTCCACTAAGTCAGTGAACAAACCAGCTTCAGCTGATGGGTTGAGCACACCTATTTCTCAGAGAGCTGCCAGTGCCTTTCAGGAGAGAGAGAGAGAGGAAACGAAGCACATGAATGGAGCTGGTCTTTTTCAGAGTAATTTTTACCTGTGCAATGCTGCCTGAGGTATCGATGCCCTTTCCTTAATTGTCAACATTTATTCCAACTTAGCTTATTGGGAAACAAACAAAAGTTCATAGACTAAACTATTTCCAGCTCACACAGAAATTCAAATATGTCTGTGTGTTTCCTATAGAACAAAGCATCCTGAGAAATAAAATCTGAAACAATATCTGATCATTACTTCATTACATCTGTAAAAGACTTCACTTCTGTGAAGTCTTCCCCTTCTGTTCCAAGTGGAAATGTTAAAATAGCTAACAAGTGGCCATTTTTGTTGCTTCCTTGTGGATATGCTGTGGCAGAAGTTAATTCAGTTTTTATCTTCCACCCAAAGAGCATATCTTCATTGGATCAACAGAAGAACTTTTTTTTTTTTTTGTAATTAATACATTTATCAATCCAAATCTAGCATTATAGGTTGATGACAGAGTATAGACTGGAATATGAAATTTTATGAGTTGAGGAATAACCTTCATTAGAAAGATTTCATAGACATATAAACCATCAGGAAGCTGTATCATGCAGATCTTATCTGTTGTATAATAAATCAAACAGCTTCCCATTAATTTATATCTTCTGTAAGTGCCTTTTGTGATGTTTCATTTCATATATTCCTGGATTGATTTGAAAATTAAGAGACAGTGATAGATTCTTAGTTTTTATCCTTAAGGCAGAGTTAAAATATTATAAAATCAACATTAATTAAAATTTATCATTGCATGCTTCCATTCAGAAAAATATCAGGAATTTGAACACAGGCAAGCAATTGCAAAACCCTAATGCAAAACACTGATCATGACACAGACAGTTAAAAAATGAAGGAAAGTGTAAATCAGAGACAAAAAAAAAAGCTACGGAAGAGTAAGAGATAAGAGTTTTTATGAGAAATTACAATTTCCTAGGATAAAATAACAGCAAATACTGTGCACTGTTGTCAACTGCACTATTTATTATTTTAGTTTTATTTTGTTATGGAGAAAAAAGATTTTAGTGAAAAATCTATTTTAGAGAGGAAAACCATAGTAATAAACCTTAATAAAAAGGTATATTAGTAAACAGGCATAACTGTAAGCAGATCATGTCACAGATATCTATGGGTAAGTTTGAAAACTATTTTCTCTGTGGTAGGTTATTTAAAGTATTAGAGATTCTCCAAAGCCAATAGCATTTGCCATCCCTTTGTCTGCTGGAAAATACAGAGTTCTGTCATGTTTATTTTAACAATCTATTTCTGGGTAGTACAACTTGACTGGCAAAGTTAACAAATTATATTAAGTGCAGTTCCTGTGTAATATTCTCAGGTGGTAAAAATCATTCCAGTTCTACTATTTGATAGTATTCCACTGAACATTTAGGACTGGAGGCCTGAACAAAATGCAGTTTTACTGCTTATTTCTGGTCTCGTGAGCCTGTGTTTGCCTTACATAAATAAGAAAACTATTGGCTGCTTCTTGGCAGGAGGTTTGTGAAGAGCAGGGATGTAGCTGTGTGCAACCCTAGCCCTGACTGTCTGAGAAGATGCAGACCATGAAGCAGCTACAGCCACACTGGCCTCCCCAGGAAGTCAACAACTGCCTAAGACACAGCATGCATAAGTGATGGCATGTAAACATATATCTTTCTTTTTCAACCTGGTTACCCTGGTATTTTCGCTAAAGTCACTCAATAAACCAATTTTTTTATTATCTATCCTTTTGATCTTAATACACAGCATGCCATGATACAATGTTATGTGTCTGAATGTATTTTCCAGCATTGAAATTTCCCAGTTGGGAAGCATTCTGTGTTTCCAATAAAATGGTTTTTTTTATTATTATCTGTTCTTTTACAGCTTGTAAACTCTAGTCTTCCAGGTTTTTTTGGGTTGCAGCTTGCTGATTGCTGCTCTACTATATGGAATGTTTTAATTGCAGTTATGTGGCAGTCAAATGTTCCCATTGAGACACAAGCAGGCCAAAGAAAGGCCTCAGAAAATTATGTTTCTTTACAGCTTTCACAGTTATCACTGCCTTTTCTACACTTCAGCATCCTCTAAAGATCACGTGTGAGATGCTACATATTTTCCATGCATTAATCAAGATTATCTCTCCTTCCCTCACTGGATGTGAGCTCAGCCACACACTCAACCATAACAGCCAAGCTGCAGGAGCAGTAGTCTCCCAGGTATCTTGATCATCCAACTCAAAACCGGCTTTGAGCACCCACACCAGAGATCTATCCAGCCTATGCACCCTTCCCAACTGTCCACACAAGTTCCTTCTCATGTACTACGGGGGAAGGAGAAAAGGGAGGACAGGAAAGGAAGGAAGACAGGGAAGTGGACTGCTCCCAGCTGTCATCTCAAAATGGAGATAGGACTCATCTTGGAATGCACCTTGTATTTGCAGGTAAAATGCAGTCACTATGGAACAGTATCTCTCAAGACCTGGCACTGTACAATGAGTCATTAAATAATTTAGGGTGGGCTGGACCCCTGATCAACCCACCAGGAGGTGGCTCAAACTGAGCTCAAGAGTGAGCAAAATGCACATAGACTCTACTGTGTCATTGCATCCTACAGCTCTTGTCATTATCTCTGGCAGCAGTTTCTTTCACACTTAGGTCATGAGGAAAATTATCACCACAGGCATAGTGGAGATCTGCTCACAAGTACAGCAGTACTTGCTTGTCATAATTTTTGGTCTGGAATGATCTTCTCTGAGGATGGAAACAGAAAGGACATTTGGCTCAAAACTAGTCAGAACTTTGCATCAGGTTCACACTGACACCATTCCTGATTTCATGTTCTTAGAGGGCCAACTCAGCACACAGGGCTTTGATCTTGAACATTATTGGTGATAATAGCCTAACCAATTCCTGAAATAACCATTTTGCAGACAAGCTGAATCATCTAAATCCCCAAATTACACAGTTCAAGAAGCATTTGGACAATACTCTCAGGCACATGGTGTGACTCTTGGGAGTGGTGCTGTGCAGGGCTGGGAGTTGGACTCAACCATCCTTGTGGGTCTCTTGCAATTCAGCTTATTCTGTGATTCTGTGATTGAACCCTCACAAACAGGATTCATGTCCTATAATGCTATCCAAGACCACATGTAGACTCTTATCTTGAATGAGTTGTGATTTTACCACTTTTGAGAGGTGAAAAAATATTTTCTGGGAATTTGTTTTGTTTCTGTTTATGAAAACATTTTTATTTGATTTGCAAAAGAACATGAATATTCTCAAATTAAATGAATATGGGGGGAAATCAAGATTCCATGCACAAGATTTGTGGGTGAACTTTTGTTTGGGGACCTTTTGTGCTAGGCACAGCAAGCATAAAGGGTTGCAAAAAATCCTTGTTCTGAGAAGTTTATCCTCTAAATAGACAAAAAAGTAAAGCAGCAAAAAATAGCAAGTATATTCCATTATATCTTTGGGGGATGGAGGCAGGGATGTCAAAGAAAGAGCTAGGAGGTTATCTGGGGGTATGTGAAAAGAACAAAGAAAGAAAGAATGTTGAATTTGAGGCAGTTAGAGGAGAAGAATGGCAAAAGAACCAGGTGAGGATAAACACTGGATGCAGAGACTATGAAAAAAGAGGAAAGTCAGACAAAGTAGAGAAACAAGAAAATGGCCAGATTATAAATAGTCTCTGAATGTAGGAAAGCTCAAACTTTGGATATAGCTACTCTCACTGACTAGTGCTTCTGACCCTATTTTTTTACCTGAGAGACAAATGATGAGAGAGGTGGAGAACAGAAGAGGAAAATACTAGTCTCAGTGTGTTAGCTTAAATCCAATCAAATCTGGAAGCATGGAAAAGCACAAAAAACACCTGGGATCCAAAACCAGACTGAGAACAATCAAACTCCCCCATTTCTTAGCTGGATAAATAGAGCTAAATTTTCAGAAGCAACTGTAAGGATTCATGTGTACTTCTTTTCTGTTCTCTATGTAAAGAAATCCATTATTAATCCTCAGACTATATTTGCATATATGAGTTACATACATCTTGAATGAAAATGCAGTTTGTATATGGGTTACATAGTCTTCTGAATATGCACCAATTTGGATAAAACAAATTGCACACACACAGTTTTAGATACTGCTTAGAGGCACCCTTGAAAGGCACCCTTGATTCAAAAGCTATTAGCTACTCATCTTAAATCTCACAAGTCATGCAGGATTAGTCCTAGTATTATTAATGCAGAGAACAAAGTGATTGGAGATTCAAAAGTCATTTTAGATGAATTTAGTAAATTTTATAGCAATCTTTTCACATCAAAGGGTTAAGAGGATAATGGTTATGAATATATTCCTTGATGTTTAAAGGATCCTTCAATTCCACCTGAGGACAGTATAGGTCTGGAATAATCTATTACCCATAATCAGATGGAGCATGCAATTTATTTTGGGTGAAATTCTCCTCATCTGCATAATTGGTCTTTATATACAGGAACTTGAGGGAAGGGAAATTCATTTTGCCTATTTGGGGTCAGAATGTATCATATGGCCCTTTGTAAAAATTCCACAAACACAACTAAAGCTGAGGGGGGAAGGGAAGGGAAGGGAAGGGAAGGGAAGGGAAGGGAAGGGAAGGGAAGGGAAGGGAAGGGAAGGGAAGGGAAGGGAAGGGAAGGGAAGGGAAGGGAAGGGAAGGGAAGGGAAGGGAAGGGAAGGGAAGGGAAGGGAAGGGAAGGGAAAGGAAGGGAAGGGAAGGGAAGGGAAGGGAAGGGAAGGGAAGGGAAGGGAAGGGAAGGGAAGGGAAGGGAAGGGAAGGGAAGGAAGGGAAGGGAAGGGAAGGGAAGGGAAGGGAAAGGGAAGGGAAGGGAAGAGGAAGGGAAGGGAAGGGAAGGGAAGGGAAGGGAAGGGAAGGGAAGGGAAGGGAAGGGAAGGGAAGGGAAGGGACTGAAAACTTTTCCACCATGATCTACATTCACCCATCAACATCTAAGGTCTATCACACAATATCAGTGCATTTTCCCCTCAGTCTTATCTGTAAAGGGAGTGTAGATGTTTATAAAATGTCGGTATGTAATCTTTATACTAAAAAAACCTCTAGATTCTTTGCTTTTCAATCATTTTGATTTTTAAAAATATGTTTATTTATATTCCATGTGTGTTTGCATGTGAACTTTGTCTCCAAATTTTTAAACCCAAACAGGACCCACCCATTTTGTAATTCCAATATTAGACATTTCAGTATCAGACATTTGTATTGAAGTATTGAATGAAGTGTTACATCTGCATAACTACAGTGTAAATATATTGTAATTACATTGTAGTTCAAGTTCTGAACTTGAGACATATAGATACAGATATAAATATAAGTATATAATTTCCACTTTTGAATATATCTGGAAAAATCTCTTTCTCTGTCTAATTTCAGATAATTGCATTAAAATTTAAATTGTCTTATTGGTTTGGGTGCAAGAATTTTTCTGAAGCTCTTAAAATCAGACATTTAGGTAGCAGGCTGAGTTTGTTTTAATGCATACTTCTCAGTTTCTTTCCTTTCTTACGGTTCTTTTTGACAGATGGCATACTCATGTGTGCATCCTTGTGTAGCCCACCTGTACTTTGTTTCCAAGCAAACTTCTGTGCCTGTGTAAAATTATGTCAGGAGTAATCAATCTCCATGTTTCTTCAGCAGGAAATAAAGTAATTTGTTCTCTTTCTCCCCTTTTATACTGGTACTTTGGAGAATGAAGCTATGTTTTAATGTTTTGCACCCTTGTATATGTGCCATATATGTGTCTAAACATTATGCAGCTCCACATAGGTTCCTCAGGACAGAACACCGAGTGATGACTTCTGGGAACCTGATCTGAGAATGGTTGTCAAGCCTTATCTGAAAATAAGTTTATAAACAATGAAATCAAAGATCCCAAATGCATTTATATCCTGGCTTCCAAGGGTAAAGGATTGGTCCCTAATAAAGAGAGAGAAGTGGCAATGCCAGACCACTCCATTTTTGTTTTCCAGACAGCACAGCAAGTAAGCACATGTGGCCATGTGGATTGTGTTTAGGGCTCCAAAGAAGCCTCTTTTTGAACCACTTCTGTGGTAAATATATGTGATTAATTTCCAGATCAAGTATTTTAATTGCAAGGGAAGGAACAGGATGCAGAATGGTAATATCTAAATGAACAAGCACAGGTTTTTGAGGAATCCCTGATACGTTTCATCTGTGATGGCTTAAAACAATCTCAGCACTGCCATGGTCCTAACATGGTCAAGCATGAAAATGCACATCTGCTTCACTTATTTTTTTCAACTTTATTGTGGTTTCTTTGCTTTTTTGCTTTGTTTGCTACAACATAATGATTTTAATTTTCCTATGTGGTTTTTAATAATTTTTTGAAATACATGTTTATTAAATTATTGTCCTTGAATTTATTGTAAAAAGACACATGTACATAGATAATATGAATTTGTACTTTCCATCAACCAAATCTTTCAATTTTTAGATGAGTTGATATATTATTTATAGTCTTCAAAGAATGTTTTCAAAAGTCATGTCTCCCAAGAGGAAGCCTGAAAACTGCAGATACTTCCTATTTATATTAATTTTCAACAACCATTTTTTTTCCATTGGAATTGGGTTGATGAGAAAACAATGTCACAATGTCATTAGCTCTCTTGTATGAAACTTTGCTAGCTTCCTTCTTAGCTGATGTTCCAACACTTCTCCAAATAGCCACTGCATATGGTTAGAGAACAAGAAATAGATTCCTCAGAAGTGTAAGAATATTTCATATTAGTTAAAAAAAAAAATCCCATCTGCTTGGAGCTTCTGCTACAGCCCAATTCTCAACAAATTATCTCTTTATGTTTGTGTCGAACAAAAAAAAAATTTCTATGACTACTTACACAGCTGCTGGGAATCACTGACCACGCTGTACAGCACAAATGAGTTTTGCAATGTAACAGCATTGTAAGTTCAGTGTAGCTCTAGCTAATGAATTCATAGTCTCTGACTCCAAAACAACAGGAGGACACAAAATAAGGTCAATTTACTAAAAATCCACAGAAGTTGCTGTCACTACCACCCCATCACTCCATTTCCCTTTCTATTTAAAAGGGGGTTTACATTTCAGGTTTTACTTAGGAGATGTGTTCCTGGGCTTTTGTGGTGCCTTGGGCTTTGGTGATTTGGGGAATAATCATCTTGTAATGTGCTGGAGATAAGGAAGATATTTAAATAGTGGTCTCCCTCTTTGTTTACCTCTGCAAAAAGCTGAGGGACCAAACAGCTGAGGGAAACATTTTGCAAACTTTTAAAATTTACAGAGTAAATTCAGCAGAGTTGTGGTGAATGCTATTGCTGAGTTTTGTACTCATGCTTGATTCTTTACCAAATTAGCTCCTCTGTGAGTAGATATCTTTCTCAGTTGCAATACCTCAATGTATGTCCTGAAAGTAACAAAACTGATGGAGTGTGTTCCAGATATGCAAACCAATTAGCCTACATAGCTACAACAAAATCTCAGTAAAAGAAGTGCTATCCAGTTTAAAATAATCAGATACTGAATCCAGGTTATACAATTTTCCTTGCAACATTGTGTGCCAACTATAAAACCTTACATTATTTTATGAACAGTTACATCATTAATCTTCTATGCTGCAGTGCAAACTTGTAGAGAGCTGAAAACATTTGAAAACAAAACAAAACAATGCAATGAAAAGAAAAGCAGCACTCTTACCCACACTATCTCTAATTTTTAATTTGCAATCTTTTCACGTCTGATTTATTTGAATTAAGATTTGAAGAAAAAAACTGCACACATTATTAAATCATTTAGTAGTAATAAGATTTTCATGGTATTTTTTTCAAAATAATAATGAGTTAACAATCTTTACATTGTGACAATATCATCAAAGTTTGAACAATTATGTGTAGATTATATATACACACATAGAAAAAGATTAAAAAATATTATATAAATAGATAAGTATACTGATGTATACATATATATATGTATATATGTATTTGGGAGAAAAGAAGGCAATAAAGTGCAAAATTTAATCCATTATGGCCTTAATTTTTACAGACCCCCAAATCATTATGCACAGATTTTTTTTGGCAATAACACAAGCTTAGATTTTCCTTCTAAATTCTGCATAGGGCTTTTAACTGAAAAATCATCTGTTCCAGAAGAATGCAGCCTCTCTCTTCAAACTAAACATTTTGATGGGTTTCTTGTTAGTATGACTGACTCCTGCTACTTTTTGAATATTATGCTATCATTCGATATTGGTCCAATTTCAGTGTTACTTTTACCATTACAATATATTATGACAAACATATGAAGCCTTCTTTTAAAAAAAAATAAAATAAACAGTCATCATGGCATTCACATGATACTACCTCCAAAGAAAAAATAAATAATTTCATGCACAGTACTTTCATGACATGGGTCTTCTAACTTCATTGACTTTAGGACCCAAGGGAAGCCCAGGCACAATTGTCAATAGACCTCCTTGAAATAAAAACATCATTTTTCCTTCTGCCCATTGCAAGGAAGACTGAAACTGCCACTGATAATTAATCCACTGAGAGAAATCAATATTGCAACCAGGTTGGAGATGAAACAACCCATAGCAAAATAAACTTTTGCCATGACAGTGCAGCAGTTCTTCGAAGCATAGTCTGTCTGTGGGCAGATGTGGAATCTTAATAAATGGTTGCGAAAAAACTGGAAGGCAGTTGTATCAAACTGTTGTATTTTCTGCCATAAAATGCAGCTGTTGTTCTTATATGTGCTGACTTGCTTTTCAAGACATAGTAATGGCCCCCTATTTGCAAAGTCTGAAAGTGTCATGAAAAAAGACAGGACAGCTTGCAAACAGCCAACTGACTGTAAGAAAAAACAGCAGCGTTGTATTACATTCCACTTATACCAGTTCCTGAACTAGACTGCAGGAAGTTAGATTTAGGTATGAATCTCTAGATTTTGAATGAACTGGTCAACATTCACAGATGTATATTCATTTCAACTCCCAGGTGAAGGCCCAAATATTTCTTGTGGAAAAGATTTTAGGTATGGATTAGAATTTTAAAGAATTGAAGAGTAGCTGTTTCAATATGATACCCCTGACTGAAGACAAAACACTTAGGTAAAATCAATGAAAATAATAATGAGCTATGTGCCACTACACATGGAAATCAAGCCTGTAGCTGTTCTGGGAGTGGCATTTAGCAGAAAATACCCTGGCAGTCAATGACAGAGTTCTCTGATGCTGTCTCCTAGAAGCCCAGACTTCAGGGCCAAATGGCTAACATTTGATCCTGTGGTCTCAGCACAGGTGGTGAGTGAACACAGAATGATTCATGTTCCTTTGTACAAAAGGGTGTTGCATTTTATCCCCTGTATGAACCTAGCAGGTTGATTTAGCTGATGCATATCTTCCAGAAAGGCAGCCAGAGTGGGGTTGCCTGCTATTTCCTTTGGCAGATTTTATCAATGGTAAGGAGATGCACACCTTATTTCAATTTATAGACATTGGTTTGGGACATTTAGGTTGTTCCACAGCAATATTTAATTTCCTTTATCAGTATCCTCCTCATCATAATATCTGGTCTACACTATTTGCTGTAACCATTTACGTATGCCTTGGGGTTGGGGTCCTTCTAATTGGATTACAACTGAATTTTGGTTGATCTAAACAAGGTATATAACTTTACTGACAATACCATTTTAACAGCTTATTATATTATTACTTATTCACATCTTGAAAATATCATGAAGATATAACAAAATAGAATTAATCCATTTGTCCTCTCTGAAACACCTAGGGGGTTTGTTTTGTTTGTTTTCAGTTTGGTGGTTGGCTGGTTTTTGGTTTGTTGTGGTGGTTTTTGTTTTTTATTTTTTGCCTGGACTTTTTGTCTTTTTCTTTTTTTTTTTTTTTTTGGACCACCATTTACTGCTGGCTGGGTCATTCTACTTTTCTGTATTGAACCTAAAGAGATCTTTGATACCCAAGGAATCATCCTCTTCCATCTCAATTATTATGTTGCCATAAAGAATTTCAAAACAGAGCTACCACACACTGTCTGAAAATTCTTGATGTAGAAATAAATTTAGTTTCCAAAAAATTCAACCAACAACATTTTTTTAGACTTAATACGTTTTCACACCTACATATACCCAAACATGCAACAGGCAAACACGCATGCTCATAAATATATGTTGTAATTTTATTTAAGTCTGTCAAACTGACACTTCCAGCCTCTGAAAGGCTCATCCTAAGACTTCCCTGCCTGCCCAAGGCAGCCACACCCTCAGGACACCCAGCTCCATATCTCCTCTCAGCAGCAGAGACAATCCTGTCTGCACACTGCAGCAGGTTCTAAGAAAATAAGAAAGGAGTAAAAAACGATTGGGGAAAATCATTTGCCAATGAATGAAAATAAGGCAGGAATGTTGCAAAAAGGGATTTTTTTTTCCCTGAGAATGAACAAGTAATATAGCTACACTTTCCAATGAGAGCTGTACTATGAGTAGTGTCCAGCCAGCATTAGAGGCCAGAAAATACTTCTGTAAGCCATTTGGAGGTTAGAGATATCTTTTTTGTTTATACATGTTTTGTCATAGGATATTCCATTCTCTTATCAGCTCAGGGGGAGCTTTTTTCATCAGTCAGTAGCAAGTCAGTAGAGTCCTTACAACAAGCTTGCAACAGGCTGGGAGACAAAGGATCACTGATAAAGTCTGCTTTGGTTTTCACTGAACTTTCAGTTCCACATCAACATCCCTTTCTGATATGGGCTGAAACTGACTTTTTAGTCTCACCTCTGCCTCTAGTTGCAAGATTTTTGATCTCTGGGGAGAATACAGCTGAGCTTTTCAAGCATGGAAGAGTCTATGCCACTAGACTCAAAGTAGTTGCTGTCAGAAGAACAAGCTCAAGTACATCACAGGAGATACTTAGAACATCTGAGAATATGTGTGTGTGTGTGTTTATATGTAAATGTATATTTTGGTATATAATCCTCTGCTCTGACATCTGATGGTACATATTTTAAAATTGTTTTCACAAAACCTCTGTGAGTCAAATATTTTTCTGTACAGTTTTTACAGGAACAAACCTAAATGCAGGAAAGCAGGGAAGTCACCTTCAAGGAGATAACAGGGTGCAGAGCTCTGAGTCTTGTGATTCCCACCCCCCTTCTATTAAAAGCAACTTTTTAGTAATGGCAAGACAAACAACAGTGTTCCTCTAGAGGGAATTTTCTAGTGTTATGTTGTCCTAGTGTTGTTCTAGTGTTGTGTTTTTTAACCTCCCCTGTCCTTTGGATAAACTGCAGTTTGGGGTTAGGTTTTATAGAAGCCCACAGCACGCATGGAAACAGACTAATGATGTTTCTTACCTGTAGAGAGCCTGAGTCTGGGCGTAATTCATTACTTTAGTTGCAGCTCCTCTGCTTGGGGAAGGCTAGTGGGAAAGATATTACCAACCTCACAGCAAGCATCTCTTTTCATTGGAACTGAGTTTCAGAAGTCAGGCTTGTGGTTCCTGCCCTCAGTCTCAGTAGAGGGGAGCTTTCCCCAGAGGGAACACTAGATTGACACTGGTTTGGAATCTGCCTCTGGGAAAGGAGAGTGTATGCTCCTCTCTGACCACAAGTTACCCTCCTCCTGTCGATCCTGCTGCCCCACATCACTCAATTGCTCTGGCTGCCCCCTTTATTTACCATTTGTCAGCTTTCCTGGTTCCAGGTATCATTTCCTTGATAAATATTCATTATGTCCCATGATTTCTGTTCTCCATCTTACAAGCACAGTATAAAAAAGCTTTTTCCTTGGGTTGCAGACACTGCAGTAGCTTTCAAGTTCACTAGTCTCCCTACAAGAGAATATTTGTCTGCAGAATTGGCTGATGAACCAAATTTTGGAGGAAAGGGGCGGCTCACAGAAGCTGCTGCATGCTGAGCACTTGCTGTCAGTGTTTTTTTCTGTTCAAAAGAATCACCACTGGGCATTGTGGCTAGAGGAGAGGTTGAGACTTACAGGTTTTGAGTGTTGGCTAAAACATTTTGAGCTTATCTTCCTCCTCTAGGATGCATGAAGCCTGACTTGGCCCTGAAGCCACATGCCATTGAAGGAAGCACCCGGTGCCAGGCAGTTGCAGGCAGCCCAGGCAAAGGTTGTAGCAATACAGCTGAGGGACAAGTAGGAAAGGGAGAGGAATCAAGCCTCTAAACCATAGGGCAGGCCCCATTTATCCAACAGAGAAGCACAGGCAAATGTGGGATCCTGTTGACACTGGTGCTGAGAAGCTGCAGCAGGATGCCCAGGTGGGATGCTCTCACCTCTCTGAGCACAGTGGCAGCTCGATCTGCCTTGTTTCTGGGCTGAAGTACATCTGCTAACCCACCACATTCCCAACTCCATGTGTTGACCTGAGGAGGTTTGATGAGAAGGACTGATTTCAAGAATAGATGGCCTGTGTGGCTGATTTATTTCTGCTGAAGCAGACTACCAGATCCTCTGAAGCTGTCTCAATTACCTCTCTGTAAAGGCTGTTATTCTTCTCCTACAAGTAGTAGTCATGTTTGAGTGGCCCGATTTGTGCAGATTTGGCCTGCCTTGTCCACTTAAAAGACTATTAATCACCACTCCAGTTTATAAATCAAGGAGGCCAAGTTGCTGAGAGCAATTGAGAGGCTGAGGCTCCGCAGAAGCACTTAGCCAATTCCCAGACCCAGGCTTAGCATTTCTTTCTCCCCGCCTTTAGTCGTCAGACAATTCATCATCCTTCTCCCATTGAGGCAGAATGAGTCTGACAGAAGAAGGCCTGAAAGCTAATCAATATGATCAACTTCAGGGGGAGAGCACATCAAAAATTTTTTTGGTTTCTAAGTCCTTTAAATAAACACGACCTATTCGCTGTACAATTTGGTAGTTCGAATTTACAGAAGACAAAATCAAAAGACAAAGCATAAACTAAAAAAAAAAAAGATGCAGCAAAAGGGGGAAAACATACCACAGACAGTCTTTTGCAGTAGCTATCTATGAAGAATAAAATGTCAGGCAAGGAATAGGACTATTTTGATTGTGGATTGTCAGTTTTGGGTACTACAGTCACACAAGATCGCTTTTCTTTTACAGCAGTGTCAAGTGCAATTGGCAGGCCAGAAGTCACAAGGTCTGCTCCTACTAAATAAACATCAGCCTGTTCTGTGCTTGCATGTGGACTAATGAGGTTACAATAGAAAATGGATCTGCTCTGTAATAAGGCAGAGTGAGGGAACTTGAACAGGAGGTTTATTTCCCTATTCTGTGATAAGTTGCTTTTACATATTTCGAGCACAGCCTTTTTTTGGAAAGAGAGAAAACATAAATTGTTCATTGTACAGAGGAAAGCATGAGTGACAACTGTAAGTGGAATAGACAGTTTCCATTACCCCCTCACACTTGCTGAAGAATAATTTGCAAAGGCTGGGTAAATTGTGTTTTAAGAAGTGTAATGACGTGTAATAATTTCCTGTCAGCATGTCAGTTACAAGCAGAGTGTGTTTGATAATTTTGGGATAGGAGATAGAAAGAATCGAGGATGGGGGAGGGAAGACAGAGAGAAGAAATGGGAAGGTCTTTTAGGATCGCTGGCTTGAGAAACTAATGAAAGCATAATTGTAAAAAAAAAAAAAAAAACAGGTGGAGTGCTAGATAAAAGCAAGAGCTGTGCAGCAACCCGCCCAGATACTAATTCCCATTTGCTTTCCCATTAATCTTGCATAAAGATTCCAGGTCACAGGTCCAGCTACAGGGAGTATTAAGCAATTTAGTAGGATGGGAAATGGCTCAGAAATCAGAAAATGGATGATCAGAAAAATTTCCTTTTCTTGTCCTGCAAAAGGCATCTGTAGCATAATGCAGAAAAATGTTTCTGCTCTCAGTCTCTCTGAGAAAGGAAAAATAACCCAAACAAATATGGAAGTAAAAAAGAAAAAAAAAAATAAAAGAAACAGTTGGGATGTATTTGACTGCCTACTCATCTTTGAGAATGCACAGTGTGGTAGAGATCAGTAAATGCCACAGCTTATAGATCAACCTAAGATGAATGAGCCAGTTATTTTCACACTGTTTCACTCCTTCTTCTCATTTTTATCTTAAAGACAATATTGCCTGAGATTTATTATTTATTAATTTTGTTATTTTATCATGCTGGCACTTCTGTCAGGAGCATGATATTTACTTTAATCCAGCCATGGTTGAATCAAATTTCCACTATCCATTATACATATATGCACCCAGAGTTAGTCTGCTGACCTCATGACACTTATTACTGATTTGCATTGTTGCAAAAGTAAAGGAAATGTGACCCTCAACATGCAAATCTTATATTATCCACCCCACCTTCCTGATAGACCATGATTTCCTTTCTTCAGTACTTATGGTTGTCCAGAACCATTTCTTAAAATTAAACAGAAGCCTTTCTACCATTTCTTTGGGCTTGGTGTTGGATTGGGTATAAAATAGATATTTTTCTTAGAGAAGCTACTTTAGTATTGAATATAACAATTGACAGCATTTCTCTAGCAATCTATTTCTCTTCTTATTGCTGTCTCAACCATGGTCTTGCACAACTTCCACTGCTCACTGGAATTTAAGCTTTTAGAGGATAAAGTATTTTCAGCCTTAAATGTGCCTTAGAAAGTAGTCTTCTTTATATCAAATGTTGAATTCACAAATAGAAACACTTTCCCCCTGGATATGCAGCAAGGTAAGCTAGTCTTCTGTTTTTAGTTATGCCCCTTTGTAAAACAGATATTAAAATGGTCTGGGTTTGGTAGTTTGGGTTTGGGTGGTTTGGCTTTTTTCTCTATAAAATATTAACGGCTTTTGCCTCCAGATAGGTTTGAACGGAAATTTCCCATCAATTTCTGGTTTTTTCTTTCTAATGTTTAAGAAGATGCAGAGGTAGTCACGTCTTGGGACTGAGCATGGAACCACTCAGCACACTGCTGCATCTTGACTTCAAGAAAGAACCTGACATATCTTCATTGTATGACAGTGCATTTGTCAACCACTAATTTTGAAACTGATTGTACTGGAATAGTTAGGTTACGAATGCAAACACATGCCAGACAGTTGGAAGAGTGTGATAAGTCTTCAAGGTGTGCCACTGAGGTAGTCTCCTAAGACTGTGGCTTTCTTTCCCTTCCTTTTACTCAACAAGCATCATCTTAAAAAAAAAAAAAAGAACACCATAGAGAAAGCTGTTTTAAATAAAGTTAAAAACCAGCACAAACACAAAATAATCATCACTATCATTATGTTACACATGAAAACATATTACAAATATGACAGCACAAGTAATAACTCTCAAGAGGTAGTTTCAACGAAGAACACCTTTTACATGAGTGCTTTTCAGTGAGAATCTTCAAGAATCATCATTTCAAGTCCAATCCTGCAGAATTCTATCAACAACCATTTGGCTACTAGACCCAAGTTTCCTTAAAAACGTCGCAATGCAAAGCTCTATGTATTGTTGCTAGGCATGGAAGTTAAACCTCCAGAAGGAGACATCATATTCTACTGAGGAACATCTCCAAGAAACACTTTGGGATCTGGACTGAGAAGCAACCAAACATGAACTACTAGTAAAATGCAATGGTAAACAGCATAGAAACAGGGAGAGGGGTGAGGGGATACATGTGCACCCAAACAGGGGACACCTAAAGGAGCCAGGAATCCGTTTCTCTTCTGTGAAGAGCTTCACCAAAGTGGTGCTGAATCGCAGCAAATTGGCTTCTTGTCCCTCCTTTTGGAAGGATGTTGACGATATTTTGAGGTTACAGAAAGTAACAACAGAAATGATCCATATGCTGTATAATCCGCCATGTGGTAAAGCATTAAAGGAAATCAAGCGGTTGGGCTTATCAGAAGAGAGATGAAAAAATAAAAGATGAAGGTGGCTTAATTATAGTTTTATAAGTACTGGGCACTGAAGTGGCTTCTCATCTACTAAAGAAAGAATAGAAAGAATCAGCAGCCATAAGATAAAAAGACAGATAAATTCATATTTAGTACTAAGTTATGCTTTTACAGCGACACTAACTACCAAGGGAAGTGGTGGATTCTCCACAACTTAATACATCCAGAGCATGGTCTGGAAACCTGCCTGGAAGATATGCTTTCATCAAACATAAATCACTGAGCTCAGGAAATAAATCTATATGATCTAATGGTTTTTTTCTAGCCCTTAGATCCCATGTATTTATAAAATATGGTATAGATTAAAATTTAACTAATAGCTTTGAGACTTTCTTTGGTTTCTGTTAAATTATTGTCTGTTTTTAAATACTTAGTGGGTATCATGGCCTGTCTTTGTTTTCCCTAAGAGGCTGGGGTCAATTCAGAAGTATTTCTCTTAACTTTAGAGAATAATTGTAAAGGCAGCTAAAGCCATACTATGCACAGATGGTCATACTGGACTGAAGAGCAGTCCAGGAAAAAAAAAAGTATGCTTCGTATTAGGATATCTCCCTAAGCTGCACAAAAAAAGAGTTTGAAGAAAGGGTATGTGTTTTGAAGTTTATGTTCTTTCACAGGTTACAGAAGTTATTTCAAACTGGAGCAAGAAAGGCTGCAAAGGTTACTTTTAATTCCTACTCTTATTTACCTAGAACCTGTTGAAAAATATTTCTTCAAGATTCTTGTTTTTCCTTTACAAAGAACTATCAATGGATCTCCCTTCAATAAATATGAGATAAACAAACAAACCAATATTTAAATGTTTGAAGTTTCTACTGCATGAAATAAAAGGTTTGGAAAATTGCACCTTCATGTCTCCAAAGTGACCATCATTTTCAATTAGGACAATAATATAATAAATTATTAAATATTCTTAAAGGAAAAAATAAGTATAAATCTTATCCCTGAAAGATCATTATTTCAATCTAAGAGACATAAAGGAGTCAAAATACAGATACAAATCACATATAAGTGGAAAAATTAGAAAGTTGTTAGTATTTTCTATAATTCCTCAATTTCCCTCCTTTTAATATTGCTATTGTTACTGCAGTGTTTCTCATTAAGTTTGTGACTATAATTAGAATTTTCCATGTGACAAGCTCTCTTCAGATAGAAAGGAAGGTGTAGATTCTGTTTGGAAGTGCATATTAATGATAATTGTGTTTCATATTGTTTCCATTTTTAAGAATATCTAAACAATGAAACTTCAAAATGTTTTCACTTAAATGTGGTGGAAGTAATCACTGTTTGCAAAGGAGAGATCAAACACAGACTAAGCTTACAAATCTTTCTTTCCCATAAAGATCAATTCTGCCACACATGGAAATAAGGAGCATGCATTCTTGACAGATACACTGATCCTTGCCATGGTTATGGAGTGAGCTTGGACACATGGTGTGCACTGGTCTGTGAATTGCCCTGGACTGACAGGAAACAGAGCAGATGCTCATCAGGACTGCTGCAGATACTTTCACCCTCTCTTGGTGGCTTGAGGCATGGCTATATTCCAAGCCAGGGCCTCTCCCACCACAAGAGGTTTTGAGTGAGGGAGGCTAAGCCTTCTGAAGGAATTGCATTTTCCCAGAGACATGGGTTGACCAGAAGTGGAGTTGGAGCTTTAGAATTCCAAACCCTCAACTTTGAGAGTTTATACCTTCCCTCCAGCACTAGTATAATGTCTTCCACAGCTACAGCAATCTGAAAATTGTCATTCCTTTGATGCAAATCAACTTGGACAAACAGTCTGTCAGAAATATGGAGTGGCTGACATCTGCTCTGCATCTCTAAAGGTACTTGGCTCCTGTACAGTCCTCAGTACTGTATTTCTCCATGTCATGTGGACCTTCACTCACCTGACAGGATTCATACAGCCCTCACATCAACCTTACGCTGTTGAAATGGTGGCATCTTGACTACATCAGTACCTACTCTGCCGATTTTGCATCACCCATTTTGTTTTTGCCTCAGAGTCTGACAAAGGGAATAGATAAATTTCTTCTTTTTTCAGTATACATTGTTCTCCAAAAAGTCAGGATTCCAGTTCATGCCATAAGAAACAACAAATGCTCTCTATACCCTGACTCACACGGCCATTTCAAACAGGTTGAGGACCACAGCTGCTTTATAACAAGGTCCAAAACTGCTGCACAGTCAAGGTGAAAGGTTAATTCAGGCAGCCGAGTGAATCACACCGGGCAGACCTCTGAGATAGGTACACCTGACCTCAGATAGGAGGGTTACTGAACTCTACTGAGCCTTGACCATTCTGCACAAGGGGGGTGACTAGCCCTATCACAGCATCACGCTCAGAGTTGGACGGGGACCTCTAGAGACGATCTCATCCCAGCCTTCTGCTAAAGCAGGTTCACCTAGAGCAGGTTGCACAGGATCACATCCAGGGACATTTTGAATATTTCCAGAGACAGACGCTCAGTAACCTTTATGGACAGCCCCACATTCTTCTTGCATGCCTTTGAGCAGCCTGATAATCCAGATAAATCTTCAGTTAAACAAGAGCCAAATGATACAAAATAAAATGCAGAAAATTCTGGCCATATAGGTCTAATGGAGGCTGTGTTTCCATGTGAAATGTATTTCCATTCAGTATGCTTTAACTAAAAACTCCCTTGCAGTATGCTATGGGAAGGCAGTAGAGCTAGAACCAAGTTCTGCTCCCTAGAGGTGCCTGTGACAGCAAGGAGTGTGACAGTGACACTTTAACAGCATTAACTTCACACAGTACTCCCTGCATCTTTGCCAGCTTCCTGAAGGAACTCTACCCCAACATCAAAATGTGCAGTTATGGACAAAACAGTAGGTTAGACTCACTGCTGGATATGTCAAAAAAAAAAAAAAAAAAAAAAAAAAAAAAAAAAAAAAAAAAAAAAACTACCTAAAGAGAAAGAAATATGAAAATGTTTTTAGCCTCCTCTGCTGTGCAGCTGCTGCACACTATGCTGTTATGTGGGATTTTCTGACTGAGTGCCAGCATGGTGTGGCAGTAGGACTGCTCTGACCATTGCAGGGTGTCTCAGTGCACAACCACTTGCACCCAAGTTCACCCGCTCAGATGACTGCAAATTCAGAAACTGCTGGTCTCATTTGATACTATACAAGGCCTGTTCTGTTTAAGCTGCCCACAGCTGCATTATTTCTGTTTTATAGACACTGTGTAAAGGTAGATTTTTACTAAAAATTTCAGAGACTATGCAAAAAGTATGATGAAGTCCTGAGCTGCAGGCACTCTGGCCATGTTACAAGTATAAAAATGGTTTCTAAATGCAGTTAAAATTATGAAAGCTCTATTATTCATGATGACACTGATTATCTTCCCCCATACCTCACTGACAAATTCAGCCACTGCTTTTAGATGAGATATCATACTTTGTCCACAGACAGCCCTAGAGGTAGGAATTAATTATTAAATACTGGTTGATGATAATTACATGATAACTTTATTGACCAAAATCAGAAAGGAATGTGTGATATGTTCTAAATCTTCTCTATAAAATGAATCCTCTGAGAAAAGAGAATGTCTACTCTGAAACAAAAAAATAGCTCTTTTATAAACCATCTTTAGAAACCTCTTTGTCAAAAATCATGCTCTTAAAGCATAAAATGTGGAAACACATTTTAATCCAAATGTTTTACTTGTCAGCATTAAATTAAATATAGATAATAAAACAGAACAGTAATTCAAATTCAGTACTGAAGATCACATACAAACTGTGTGTCCCTGCAAAAATTCATATTTAAATTTAGTTTTGTATATTCTTGTGTCTTTCAATACTCACCTTTTCAGAAAAGACATCTGAGTTAAGAGTCTTCAAATTGAGTGATCTTAAATGAAACTTCCAAAAATCAGATAAAATTTACAAAAAAAAAAAAAAGAAAGGAAAAAAAAGGAAAAATCAAGCTTCTTCATTATATTACATTGCATTATTATTCCTTACAATTGTAATTGCTACTGATTAGTTTTCTGTAATTTTAGAAGAAAAAGTGTTTCATGAAGGACAGATACTACTTTTCTGACTCTTTTTGAACATCATTACAATAACAGAATTTCCAACTACAAGGGATGATGCAAAGAGTTGAAAACAGGTTTGATAGCTGCATATTGCCTATTTCAGGATGCTTTACTTTATATCTGGGGACCACTACTTGCACTTAACAGTATTTTACATGTATACAGAACTAAATTAAGAGATAGGAGGTATTGCAGGAATAAAAATCCACAAATGTAGAGGAGTGACAGAAGTATGAGAAATGAATTTTAACATGCATGTCAGAAATCAGATTTATAACAGAAAAACAAGGTGTCTCAGAACCCCAGCAAATTGCTGCCATAGCATTTGAACAAAGCTTTAGCCTTTATCTCACCCAAGGTGGTAAATTCTCATGAAGAATGGGCCTAGAGACTGAAATTAGAATGACATGGATCTACAACTTTATGAAGTTAGATGCAAGTGACAGTTGAAGGTAGGATTAAACAGTCTAGTCTGGTGCTTTCTCAAACTCTGGCAGTCACTGTGGCTCAGTCCCTGTTCAACTGCAGGTCCCAACCATCCTCCCTGCATAACTCTGACTCTGTGACCAGATTTGAGAGGAGCACAGGACAACCATTTCCTTTCAAGAGGAAACTCTGTTGGGTTGAGAGGATGATTTGCAATGGGATACACACCTTGCCAATAGTCTTAGGACACACAGTGCCATCCAGTTTCAGCTGGGAAAAGGGCCTGATTTTGGCAGAAAATCAAGGACTCATGAACACAGCAATTCACAGCACTGGTCTGTGAATTGTCCTGGACTGACAGGAATACAGCACTGCATCCCCACAGCTCCACCAGGATGGTGACATCTCTGCACACTTGCATGGCTTTTCTGCTATGGCCTCAAGCCATATGGACTCAAGCACATGCAGCAGAGTCAGGGATGGCAGAAATGGCAAGCAGCTGGTGAACTCAGAGGAGAGCACATTGTCTCAAACAAGGCTGCCAACATGTTTCCCACATGGTTTCCTAACTTGAATCCTCTCCACGTGGTCATATGCTGGTATGAAGCAGGGCACACTAGACAGATTTGAGGGTGAGTAGATGCAAGAGCATAGGGGATAGTTACTGGGCCAGGCCATGAGGAAAACTGATACATCCTGAGGACATAATCAGTCTATATTTTTCCAGTGTCTGCCTTGAACACAGCAATATGGACAGCATCCCCTTCCAGCTGGCCTGGAAGTCAGAACTTAGCTCTGACATGGGTCACATGATTGTATAGATATATCTTTGTCTTAATTTTGGATTGATAGCCCCAAGCACAAATGTAAGGAACTCAGTACCTCCTTCACTACCTGTTCTTTCAGAGGACATGACAAAAATCATATGCCTTAACATCAGAGATATTGGAAGAAGGTTGTGGGGGATGTCGAATAAGAACTGTCTATTTTTATTCTGGAAGTGGGCCATCCACCCGTTTCTCCAGGAAAGTAATGCTTACTACAAGTGTAATCACTGCAACTGAATCATTATGTTGTCTGGATTTTTATTCTCTCTCCTTCTGCCTTGTTCAATACTCTGCCCTTGACAGTATATCTTTCCAAAGTCTGTTTCACTGAATAGTCTTTAGACAGTTCAGGTACTTTTTAAATACCAGATTGAAAGTCAAGTCAGATAACAGATAGAAATCATATATAATGGCAAGAGAACAGAATTAGTGGAAGCTTTATAACAAAAATGTATTTAGAAGAGAAATGATTAATCAGTATTGGTTGGAATCTCCTGTAATGATGAATAATTCAATATATAACTGGTAAGAGTATCACTAGCCTGTATCCCTATACATTTGGTTCATCTGAGAAAATCACTATGTAAATAGAAAGAGCACAGAAGCACTCCAAGGCCTCTGTAACAATGGGAAATTCTTTATTTAAATGATGGAATTAACATCAGCCTGAGGCTTTCCTGTGAATTTCTGATGCAAAGCTGCAATTTGCATATCTGTGAATGTGTATGATATAGATTATCGCATATAAATAAAGATCTGCAGAGCTCTCTGAATTTTTCCTGTACAGATCTATGAGTAAGTAATAATGTACTGCCTATTTTGGATTTCTCTCTGCTCAAAGGAGCATTAACTTCCAAGCATACAAGAGTAATTTAAATTAGTGGTGCGTAATGTATGGGTGGGCAGCAGTCTCTCCACAGTGGCTCTGTAGCGTTTTCTGTGTAGGAACAGCAACAGCCCAATCCAAACTGAGAGTCTGCCCCCTAAATACCTCCTCTCCCTGATTTCCCCTCTTCCTGAAACTACCTGTTAGTACCCTGTGGGGTGAGGCCAGCTGTGCCTGTGGTGTTGCCTCCCTGAAACTCTAAGCAGCAGCAAGCAGTAACCTGGCAAAGTTCAGCTGCATGTGTGGCAGCAGGGGAACCACCCAGAAAGGCTGTGAACAAACCCATGAGCAGCATCCCATCCCTCCCAGTGACTGACAAGAAATGTCACCCTGCCTTAGGTGAGGGCAGAAGAGAGCCATCACAACCTGTCAGGTAACTGGTTCCACCTCTGACCGGGGAACCCCGAAATACAGGGGGGGTCCCTTTTGCTCCTTTGGAAAGTCTGGAAAGTTCCATCATCTGGAAAATGCAACGGGACAAGGCAGAAAACAGCCTCAGAGTACGGACTGCATAATCTTTGATCATGCACTAGCAACTGTCTGGTCACTTGGCTGGAGAGGTAACATTACACTAGTGAGGAATTAACACCAAGGTGGAAGATAGGGATCTCCCAGTATGTGAGAAACAGTCTTGATCCTTGATGCACTCCCACCTAGGATTTGAACTGCTGGGAGCATCTGCATCCCTCCTAATCATTTGTCCAGCTATCCATGTTACTCTTTGTTTATGTGGTGCCTCACTCTCCTCATCTTATCCTGCACTGATAATGGGAATCATTATACAAATGAGAGGATACAGCACAGATGACAACATAATCTATCATTTCTTCCTATAACTGCAATATTGTATGATATTCATGCAGGCAGATCTGGAAAGAGAACCTTGACATATAAAGGGGCAGTACCACGCTCACTTTGCCTGTCTTTGAAAAGAAACAAAGAGTGTGGCAGTTGCAAAAAAATGTGCTGCATATTGGTGTCACTGTTCATAAACTTGACTTGTTTGACTTGCTCATGGACCATCCACTGGCCTATGAACTGCCACCAGTTTAAATGAAATAACTTTTTTTTCAGGTATTAGAATTCTAGACTAGCTGAAGGACTTTCTATTGAAAAAAACTTAACACCTGAAAGTGAATTTGGATTTTTTATTCATATTTTGCAATTACATATCCAGGGATAATACTTAGGCTAATAAAATACAAACTTTTCAGAAAACAATGCAGAAGTACAGTGTGTTTAAGACCTCACTAATGATATGGATGGTCTAGTTATATGCCAGCTAGATAGCTTCTCTTCACTGAGAAGCAACTTATTTGAAGAAGATAACTAATGATAAAAGTTTTTCACAAAAATCTGTAGCAAGGATCCTTACAGAGGACAATAAAAGGTACCAGAATCACATGACATTCATAAAAGAGCCTTAAAGGAACTCAGGCATTATGTGAACTAGTACTGGTGACACACAGACTATAACTTAAAGAAACTTGGGAAAACATCCTCACTTTTATGGGTGTGGTAGAGAACTGGGTGCATTGGTGAATTGTTAAAACTCCAATGAAACCTGCTGACAAAACCAGAGGCGGGTTTGATGTAGCTTTAGTAAGAAAGTCATGCCTTAAAGATCTGCTTGGAGCCGTTGAAGGTATGAGCAAGTACACCAGTAAGCTTGAACAAAATGATTGAATTTCCAGGGGTCTCACCCAGGGTTCCTTACCACTGCCTTCGAAAGAAAGCAAACTCTTCTGGAATAAAGGAGAAGATGCAGGGGTACACAAATACAGAAAATAAAGAGTGTGAAAGGAAGGTTACCAGGGTGTGCCATGAGATTCTACACTGGCATCTATGCCCTGCACCATACTGCAACAAAATGTTGAAGAGAAGGAAAATACCGAGATGACAAAGTTTGCTGAGATAGAAAGTTATTTACAGTAGTCAGAACCAACTCTATGTGAAAAGTATGTCAGGGGAGCATGCAACTTAGTGACTGATCACATGACAGAATGGCATTAGAGATGCAACGCCAACAAAAGGAAAAGGAGGGCATACACAAAAAATATTCTTAACTACACAGTTTTGGATTCTCTGTTATCTACTACCACATGCAAAGACAGCAGTTCACAGTTTGCTGTTCTGTGCCAGGCAAAAAAAGCAAAAACACTATTTAAGAAGGAAAAACAGTAAACCAAAGTAAATTCATTATGTTACCATTATTTTTTTTATTAGTTCGTATCCTGAATACTCATGTGGCTCTACTTGTCACGTTTCACAAACTGACCTTACCCCAAAACACTCCAAAACAAAACAAAACAAAACAAAACAAAACAAAACAAAAAAAAAAAAAAAAAAAAAAGTACAAAAGGGTGTAGAATAACACAAAGAAACATATCAAATCCAAGATTTTTGGCTTGCCACATAACCTGCTGAAGAAGTATGTAATGAAGATCTGTAAAACAATGGTTCATTTTCACTCCTGACAAAAGAACTAGGAATACCAAAACAAATAATCACTTTGAAAGTCTGAAGCAACAGGGTATTTTTTTAAAACAATGCACAACTAAATACTGGAAGTTAATGTAAGATGAATTTATTAAACCCAACAACTATAATGCATGGTTTTCTGGATGTGATACATGGATCATAAATGAGTTAAATCAGAAAATCATAGAAAATCATAGGTTAAGTTAAGGGGACTATCACTATATGTTTTTCTCTCCTTAATGCAAACTCCATTTTTTTTCATCTGCCCAAGAGAGGTTAGAAAGATCTTTGACTGTACCCAGACATCATGGATCACCAAAAATGACCAACACCTTATACTGGTAACCACATCACACCCTTGCTCTTGCCCTGAACTTGGTGCTGAAGCTCACGCTGAACTGCTCACAGGGCTGCTGTGACAAAAACCTGTCAAAGTACATTGTAAAGAGACCCATAGCAACACTCATCATCTTTTTTTTTTCTTCCAACAAAGGTTTTTGCACACGTTATTGTGCACTAGAAAACTAGAAGACCTACCACTTCAGTTTTCATCTGAATACTACAGTACCTTTTGAAATACACACAAAAAAAAGTTGCAAACACATTCAAACAAGTGTAAACAAGGAAAGCAGTGCAGATTTACAATGAGCGAAGGGGCCATGGTCACATATATTAGCACTACTCAAATGCACATCTTTGCAGTACCTCACCTGGGCTGCCGGGCTTTGAATGCATCCATGAAGGATGAAGATGCAGGAAGGAGTACTGGAATGAGCAACAGATGAAAAACAAAACTTAAATGCTTGGTTGCAAGGCTTTGTTTCGTGATAAAGTTGCTGGGAGGTCAGCCAAAAGAAATGAAAGAAAAGAAACAAGCAGCAAGCCAGCGAAGGTTCATATTTGGTAAGGAGGAAATGTGTCAATACAAGGGTTTGGAGGTGACTGGCAGAAGCAGAAGTGTAAGTGAAATAGCTTATTTTGATGTGACAGCATTCTTGCTAGATTTAAGGCAATAAGTGAAGTGTTGCTAGAAGGTTTCTAATAAGCAATTTAAGAAGTCCCAAGTGCCTGAACAAAAGCTGTGTAACGAAGGGCATGAAGGGGATTCAAAGATGTTAAACAGGAAGGAAAACATGCACACTATATATAGAAGAGGTAATGAGAAGGGAGAAGTGAAAGGAGCATTTGAACACAGCAGTTTTAGGTTTTAGTTTTCTAGGCTACAACTTTTGCCATCTATAGCAGTGAAGGCAGACCAGAGCAGAGCAGAACAGAGTAGCTCCAGAGTGATCAAGAGAAATTGACAGATTAGAAAAAATTAAAACAAAAGAGTAAAAAAAAAAGACTGAGTCCAGTTAGAAGAAAGAAGATATTAGATATACTATTTTCTTTTTTTTTGAAGCTTTGGGTATTTCTATTAAGAAAAAGATGATACTGAGATAGCCAGAAATTACTTTTACCAAAGCTTGACATTATTGCTAAACATTGCCAGAACTAGGAAGCTGAGGAAAGTTAAGGATATGAAATCTGTGCAAACATCCATAGTGTGAGGTAAAAATCACGTAATGATTGAACTCTACAAGGAGTTACTACAGGGCAGAGAGATATATAATTCCACACTAGAAGACAGAAATAGCCAGAGTACTAAATAACAAAGCACATAATGTGATTAATGAGGCAAATATTTTTAACAGGTTTGAGTTAGTAATTGAAACCTTGCAAAAGACTGCACCCAAGAAACAAATTTATTTGAAGTCATCCTTGTTTCATCTTCTAATTTTATGCAAGGACCGGAAATTATGCATTTGTGCAATGCCCAATAAACTTTTTTTTTATATATTAACTAAGAGATAAAAAATGAAGAGGTTTTTCTGTCTGAAGTTTGTGAAGCAGCTGTTTACAGTGAGTTCTGAGGTTGAGAGAGGTTTCCTGGTATAAATCAAAGCCAGTCACATGCTATGTGGTATTTTCTATGTCCTTGATTATCTAAGAGCACAGCAAGTAATCAAGAGTATCTTTCCAGCTCAGCAGAAGCTATTTCCACTGACTTTCTCTGAAAGAGAGCCTCCACTTCAGCTGAAGTATCTGCTGTAGCTGGAAAAAAATTGAAGGCTTTCTATTTTCCCCTAGGGGCTATGTGGCTTGTGTCCATCAGTAACCTAGCACATTATTAGCTACAGTAGAATTTACCAGTTACGGGAACCTGCTTTTCTTCTTCCTCTTCACTTACAAAATGCTGGGGCTTATATTACCGTTCACAGACTGAATTCACACCACCTTCGCTGTTAAAATCCCTTTGTAAACACGCGCTACTGTCAAGCGCCTGTGGGCGCGGCTGCCAGCGCTGGAAGCCGCAGCTCCGCAGGGAGGCACCTGAGGAAAAGCAGCGCTCGGCTGCTGGAGCGCTGCTCTGCTTCTGCTGCCTCCCCTGCCCAGGCAATGCCTCCTCAGCTCACACGGGATGATGAGGTACCTCCTTGCCACCACCCCACACCAGCTTCACAAAGAGGCCTCTTTCCCTGGTCCTGAGTGTCTCCTGAAGGACCAGACTGGTAGGATTTGAAGTCCTTATCCTTCCTTCCCAGTCTTCCTATCCTAGCGTACCCAGGATACGTGTGCCTTCCTCTCCTCTGATATATTCTCTGCTGAAAGTGAAAAAGGCATCCAATGCCACACTGCAAGCATCCAGAATTAACTGTCCAACCATAATTAAGCACACAACATCCAGCCTGGAAATGCCTAACCACTAGATACACAGAGCAGTCGCAGAATGTTCCCAGAAATCTGTTCCTATGCCTTAACTTTCCAACACCCAGGAGTGCTAACTCTCCAGTCATACTGAATTTTATCTCCTAATTTTCTCCAGGCATTGAGAAAGACGTGTATTAGAAAAATCCAGTTTATACACACCATCCAAAATACAGTTATTTGAAGTTTTGCATAGATCAATTTATCATTTCAGGAAGAAGCATTACATGGGATAGTACCTCCCAAAACTTAAAAAAAAAAAAAAAAACAAAGAAAAAAAAAGAAACAAATTAAATTTTCCCATGAAATCTACTTAATATAAAGAGTGCCATCTGCTGGCACTGTTGAAGTGAGGCGTTGCTCATAGGCATCGAGGTTCAATAAAGTTTTGCTATGCCCTGGTAAGGGCACATTTCGACTCTAAGCTGTTTCACACTTCCAGTTTTATTTATTCATGGTATTGCCTTCATGGAATAAAAGGGCAGTCAAGCACAGTGGTGTAGACAGCTCTTGTGTGAACGTGGGGGAGAAAAGCATCATCTATTAATTCACATTTTTATATTCAAACTGTGTCTTTGTTGTTTTGGGATTTCTGCATCTATATTGCTTTCTAATAGATATTTGAAACAATCATTTTGGAGAACAGGAAAATTAAAAATATAAGAGAATTTCTAAAATACTGCAGGTGAGTCTTTTAAGAGAACCTACTTCACCTTGTGACGAATGTATCTGTACAAACACCAAACAGCTTCCAAAATCCAGCTTGCAGGTCTCAGGTTGAGAAGCACGTTATTGATAAAATACTATTGTATACCTGCTTGATCACATGAATTTTCTACAAAAACATGTGGATCCAGCCTCCTCAAATGCTACTTAAATGCCTTTTAGAAGTACTGCCTCCTCCAGAATCAGGATAAAAAAATGCTGCCTGCAATGAGATGTTCCTTGCTATGTCCTAGGTCCTGTGCCAACAATGAGCTGACTAGCGAGAATAACTAGAGGGGATGAGGATGAAGGAAAAAGGGAGATAATGTACTACCTTGGAAAACACTCTTTTGTCTAAAACTTGTTAAAGTAACCTTCCCCTTTGCTAGCTCAATGACTGCTTACCAAAGAAGTCTACTTTGCTTTTGAGTGTCAGCATTATTTTTAACATCTACACTTCATGCTGCCCTGGTGAAGTAAAAAAAAATAAATATATATCTTAGAAAGACAACATCCTCTGCAGAGACAAGAGAGATTTTTATTATTATGAGACACTGGAGTTCAGTTTCTGATTTCCAGCATGTTCAAAGCACAAAGTACTTTATTGTCTTCCCTAAAAAATTTCCATTCAGATTGCAACTCACTCCCAGTCCCTCCTCTTACTTCTTTAGAGGCCATTATGTGACGAAGTGTACCGGACCAGTTCCTGAATAGTTAAGCTCCTTCCATCTCTTGTACTGATAACAGCTATTCCATTTTGCTTTTCTTATAATGTTTTTTCACATCTGACTCTCTGTTTGACTTCCTCCACTTTGTTGTGCAGTTCCTATGAATTATTGAGGCAGTTTCCAGTTAAATCTCTCTATCCAAATTAAGCACTCCTATTTTTAACTCCCCACTTTGCTACCTCATAGCGTTTACTTCCTCTCTGCTGTCCATTCTCTCATCAGTCAGGCTAGCAAAAAGCCAAGAAGGTTGCTTTGCCAGGTACTAAACCAGGCAAATATCTCTGCATTGGTGCTTTCACCAGTCTGATGATATGCATTATCTTCCTAAATTATTTCACCTCTAGGTCTAGAAAATAGAGGAATTCCAGCAAACCTCTTTGAACATCTTCTCCCATCTAACTTAACTCTTTGAGCTGCTCTAGCTAGTTTCTTATTCTTACAGTCAAATGGTGAACTGACAGCGAAAGGATTCTTCCCCAGCCTGACTGACTTTCACACTCTGCCAGCCCCTCACAGCATTGTGCTTGGACAGATTTCACACAAAACTTTTTTCCATTTCCATCCACTTTAATGGCCAGTGTCTTAATATTTCTTATCCAAAAAGTCATCTTTCAGAGCAGTCTTAGGTTCCTGTGAAACTTTGGACTTCTTTCTTCCTTTTTGCTTTCTGCTTATCTGCTGTCTTCTCTTCTTCTTCAACCACTAGCCCCTGCTGTTACTATTTATTCAATCTCTTCCTTCTTGCTGCTCAATATTTGGTCTTTAGAGGTTGCACCTCATCACTCCTTTTACAGAACAAACTCTTTCCATAGAGCAAACTCCTTCCACAGATTTCTTTCTCATTCTGGTATTTTCCTCTGCCTTGTCTTCATTTTAATATATTTCTAGAGGTCTCCTTTTCATCTGGGGATCTGCCAATCAACCCATCTGCAACTACAGTTATGTTCATGCTCTTTCCTTTCATCTTATCTGTCATATTCAAACACATTTCTGTATTCTACCCTCATTTCTAGCTGCATTTCAGTCTCTCACACTTTTTTTACCTGAACATTATGAGATGACCCTTCATGCATATGCAAATTCTGTCAGAAACTCACTGAAGGATAACATACACATACAGCTTCAGCATCCAGTCATCTTCATGGTTTCTGCCATATTTTGGTCTTCTCCACTGGTGCCCAAGCTGCTACATTTTTTTCTTCCTTACCTTAGGTTTAAAATTGAACAAACCATCTGCATGCCAGTGTCCTCCCCAAAATTATTTTACTAGACTCATACCAGCCTCTACTTGCTTTGATTCTGACACCTTCGTACCTACATTAGCCCACCACTTCATTTAGGGTTAACTCTGATCAAAGGCCATGATCAAAGGCTTCCTCTGTGTGCTGTTTAAACTAAGCCATATGGCTTTGCAACACAGCTTATCTAGTCTTGTTTGAACTGGTTGTGCACTTCCATGCACAGCAATCACTTCCAATCATAGTAAGAAATTCATGTGGATTTTCTGATGCAGTTATGCCAAGGCTCACATTACAGTTACCCCAGGCAGAGAAGCTGCCTGGTGCTTTGGAAGTTTGAACCAGAATTTCATAACTCCTCACTCATCAGCAGTAAATACCTGGAAGAAGGGGGACATGCTTTGCTTCTGGGGTATGAGTTTGGTGGAGTTTCATCTTTTTCAAAACTAAAACATCAAAACAGAGTCCAAGCATGAAAAAGGGCAGGGCTATGCTGCTGATAATTTGAGAAAAATATACCAAGAGTCCAAAACCTTCCTAAGGAAGCTTCAGATATTGATAAATACAAGGGAGGACAAAACGATATAATGCCCCTCTCAGTCCAGGCAGGGTGAGCTACTTAAATGTCCTCCGACACAGCCAGTAACTTTCACTAAGTAGTTCATTTGGCATTAGATATTACTGATTCCCACTCTCACCTTTTTTTTATTCCCAAAATAAAAATGTGAACCAGATTTTAAATTTGAACTTAATTCTGCAGGGGTAGAAGGTGAAAAAAGTGTATTTTGTTTTACTTTAAAATGCATAGAAAAAATTTGGTTGCAATAAAAACATCCTTTCTGGAAAAAACCCACAGGTATTCAAGATGTTACCCAACACTGCAATAGATTATAATAATTTATAGAAGGCCACATCTGCAAAAAGTGAGAAATAGGACTGGAAACACAACCCTTGATGAACTTCGAGTGTTTTTTACATCTGAAACTTAGACCATTAAGTCACTGAATCAGAAATAATTGTGCTGACTTCAGACCCCAATGTCTTTTCTTAGTTTTGTTGGTATCATTTTTTTTTTTTTTAATCTGGAGACTGAAGTACGCTATATTCCCCTTCTCATAGAATTTCATTTTACAATAATGTACATATTATCTTCCTAATCTTTACCATTTCTGTCATGAAAACATAATATTCAGAAAATATTAATGTGTTCATGCAGCTTCCAGAACCCTAATAGCACAAACACTATTGTATTGTAATGTTACAGCTAAAACTTGGACTAAAGAATCAAAATAAAATGTTTACAAATGCCATATATTAGACTGCCTGGTTTGTTATAAGGTAATAAACAGAAAAGCTTGCATCTAGTCATTCATGGTTGTTAAATAAGATTCTTTGTGACTTGCAAAAAAACTATAACACAATGAAGAATTATCAGTGCATTCTCCACGGAAGTCATCTACATGTGTTTATTTAATAAACAGAAGATGGCTTTATTATACACATTTGATTTCCATATGCAATCGTCTCCTTATCTGTCACTTGTATCTAAGCAGGGTGCTTTATACAAATCTGAAAATGAAAAATTCAGAGCAGGGCACAGGAAACTCATTTAATGTCGAGTGCAGTCAAAATCAAGATTTCTTTATTTGTAGTAACAACGCTGTTAAATCAGAAAATTACTCTCCTTTTCTGCATGTCCTTCTTCCTTTACAATTCAGTTGTTTGATCATAAATTGTCGAGTGCAATGACTTGTCTCCTCCACTTTCCACACTGGTCGAGACAGATTAAAAACTCCGGCATACCACCAACCAGTCTCAGCATACCATTAGCATATATATGAGATTTGAGACATTTTCTAATATTCTCCAGCAGAACTCATCTGTCAGCCAGGTGATGAATTATAAAAACTCTTAGCTTGTTTAGAAAAGAGGGGGAGAGTGAGAGAGAGAAAGAGAGAGACAGAAGAGGAAAACACGATCCCACCTTTCTTTTTCATTTTACCCATCCACCCTTGCAGGTAGTCATACAAATAAGCACTAAACTCAATAAAAGAGACATTGGGTGAGACATTTAAATACACAAGCAGCAGAGCACAATTAAAGGCTCATGGAAGTAGATAGGATTATGGAGTGGTCAGTGATCTACATAAATAATTTTGAACACATTTTTTTCCACCTCATATTAATAAGGACTCATAAGGTGCATTTCCACAGAACTCTCATAAGCTGGTAAACCAGCACAAGGACTGTGTAGAAAGTAATGGAATAATTAAAATGCAGAATCCATCCAAATTAGAGAAGATATGGATATTTTTTGCAATTGTTCATGAGTTCAACAAGTTTTCATGCACATTCCGAAAATTTTGTGTATTCAACTAAAGAAAAAATTAACATTCCTTATTTGCATTTCATTAACCTGTTCCATTTTTTTTGCTGACTAGAAGGTGTAAATTGGACAATGATTTCTTGTGACTTCAATGAAGATACTATGAGCACTCTGAGTAGGAAACAGCAAATACATGATGTCACAAATAATGAATACTGCTTCAAATATGTCAGTAGATAATTACAGTTTATGAGTATATTGGAAAACTATCAAATTGCTACACGGATGCTTTATATTAAAGAAAGGTTGATGTCTACCATCATAATTTACACAATCATCAACCCCTAATACCATTTTACTATCTAATATTAACTAAAAAAATTAATATTAACTAAAAAAATTAATATTTTCTGTGTGCTCTTGGAATGAGAATGGGGAAAATATTAAAACATAGATACATATATTTTTCCACAGAAAAAATTCCCAGGAATAAAGCTCTTCAAAAGCTCTAGGAAAATTTAGTAAATACTGTTTAAAAAAGGAGAAAGGATATCTTTTAAAATGTAATTTTAGGTAATGCCAACATTTTTAATATATTAACTTCCAAGTGTGACAAAAAAGGGTTTTTTCCATACTTCGAGGGTAAAAAATTGATTCAACTTTTGTTTTCAAAATAGCATTTTTATTTAAAAATTAATTTACTCCTTAAAAACAAGGGAGAAAAATATTTAGAAGGAATTAAATAAAGCATTAATTTTCATGAGTTGCAGTACAAAAAAAATTTACAACATATTCCAAGTATGTTACAGTGCAAGTATGACAAGACAAATTCCATTAGAATTTAACTAGAAGTTCTGTTAATAAATGTACAAGTGAAACAATGCATACAATAACTTGGGTTTTTACCCAGAAATACATTTGAGATTTAGGGCACTACACGTCAAGCTGGTATAAACTATGGAATAAAGACATAATTATTTTTAGGTTGGAATGCCTATACAAAAAGTGACAGATTTATATTAGTAAATAATTTGATAGAAGGTTGGGACACAATCCTATTAACAATAGTATGGTATTTGTGTTAATATATATGAGATGTGTGTCAGAGGATAAAGGTTTTAGGCAGTAGAGTGATGACATCTATGTATACATGAACTAAGAAATTAATGTATAGAAATTATCAGAAGTATAAAAAGACATGATTAAGGAATAGTTATTTGGAACTGATACTGAATACCAAGTAATCAATATTTTTCTACTAAGCTGTGAAGCTTTTGAGAATGCAGCTTAGCAGCTAGTGAGGTATTTTTCTAGTTGGAGCACTTGTTCCAAGTTTTAGTGATTAGCAGAGTTATCAAAATCATCATCTGTTTTGATTTCGACTTGCAGGTGTACACAATACCATTATTAATTCCTGCATTTAGAATGCTGAATTAATTTAAGGAACAGATGTGTAACTGGTCCTTTCTCTACATGATAGTCACTGGTTGCAATACATCAGTATTTTCAGGCATTTAATTTTGAAAATGATAAAATAATTTTTAAAAATTTGGACCCAGACCAATACTTCCCCCACCAAATACTTGCATTTACCATCAAAAAAAAAAAGCAACAGCACATTGCTAGTCATATTAATAGTCATTAATTAATAAATATAAATATTTACATATACAAACTATGCCTCAATTAGAACACAATAAGAGATGTAGCACACAATGGTACTGTATTGCCAAGTTTCACTAAAGTCATTGAACAGAAAGTGTGATGTGGGCATCCAGCTGTTTCTTTGTCCATGTACACTGAATATATTCAGTGAAATCACCAGCACAGGAAACATTACACTGAGGTACTTCATCCTGATTTTCATTATGTTTTGGAGCTAAATCTAAGGCCCTTTAAGATTCTGAAAAAAATCTCCTACTACACTACTCCCCTAGAAGAAGAGTGTTTTAGGACTAAAAAAGATAGCTCTGGAAATCAAAACAGATGTTCTTGCAAGACTGCAAAGCCAGTGTTGTAGATTTAAATGATCCGGATAAGTTGCAAGCTGAAACTTTCAGAGATTTGCCAGCAAAACTTAGCAGTAAAAATCTGGTTAATATTAAAAGCAGAGATGCTTTTTCAACATAATCCTAAATGGATTTGTTGTATCTCATTTTCTTAAGCAGCTTCAGCAAAGAAGTGGAATGAGAAAACGCAGCATGCTTTTACCATCTCCACTATGGAAAACAATGTAGAAAAAAACCCTAAACCTGTAGGTCTAAATCAAGTCCCAATAAGCTCCTATTTTTAATTTATTATAATTAGCAATAGAGTATCAAATAAGAACATGGAATCTAAACTGACTTAACTTTGTAAAATCAGGCTCATCTGCTGGTCAAAGCTGAAGCAAAGACTTCACATTTATGTTTAAGGAAGCTTGAGTCCGGCTGTGCACCAGGCTTTAGAGTGTGTTAGGAGTTTCTTCTCCTAATACATGACAAAATTGTCTCTGCAAAACAGAAATTAGATTTTGCTAATTTCCGTGTGGATAATATATACTTAGTAGTTTTTCCTTTCACAAAGCCAAGCAAATGGTTAATTCTTCATTGGTCTGTTCCAGTATTCCCAGCCGTACAAGGAAAGAAGCAGAGAATAAAGCAGAGGCAGTTTCATTGTATGATATAATAAGCAAGATTATTGGCTGAAGAAGTCTTTTATCAATGCAAAATTCATGGAGGAAAAAATATCACAGGAATTAGGTTATTGGCACATTGATAAATGACATGCTTACTTAACCGGGATCACTGCCAGGGGACAGATCCAGTTTCATGTAGGGTTTCAGTTCCCCTTAACAGCACCAGCAGATAAAATGGCAAGCAGTTTATTCTGTGGTGCTTGCAGATCTCTCCATATGTGAAACGGTAGGATAAATGTCCTTTAGTCATGCCATTATTGATCATTCTGGCATTAGTCTTACCAAGTCAAAGTCATCTAATATAGATGTTACACTTGTTGCAATTGATTTAAAAAATTTAAATTTTCTACTCAGCATAGTGGAAATTAATGTCTCATAATCCAGATATTTGTTAATTATGGATAGGTACATTTCAAATGCAAAGACAGTAACAGCAGAAACTTCCACTGCTACCACCCCAATGCTTTTACTCCATGTTAACCCAGACACACTGGTGTTTTAGCTGAACTTCCCACTAAAACCCTGAGCCATTCTAATACTGGGCAGCTTCAACAACTCAGAGGAAACCTTACAAAACATGGCTCTCTGACTAGGTATTCTTCTATTTAGAAAGATTATTGATCCAGCTCCACTCTAAACTATGCTATTTCCCATCTGGAACAGCTTAGAAAAGGAAGAATGCATATTTAAGACCAGTTGTCTTTATAAGAAATTTATGATGATGGTAGAAAACAGGAAGGGACTGCACTAGCCATCAAAATTTCTTTAAAGCTGTCTTTTCATAGCAAATTATCAAAAACTAACCATTTCAACAGAACTTGCTGAATCAAATTCTCCTTTCATTATGACCTTTTCTGCTATTTTGTTATTATCTCTTTCATTTTATCTCCTCTTTCCTTCTTTTTTTTTTTTTTTTTTTTTTTTTTGTTTCCTTTGGTCACTTAATAAACAGACCTTTGCATAACAGATGGACCCCCAATCTTCCCCTCCCAGGTGAATACTGTAACCAGGCTGTAAAATGTTTCTCTCTCAAACTACTCTACACACAGCAGTGCAGCTTTAATAGGAAGCGAGAAAAGTTCTTCCAGTTCAGCCCCTCTGCAGGCAGAGTTGTAGAAGATTTGAAGTCTTTGAGGTGTCCAGAGCTGGCTCAGACTTCTCAGTAATGTCAGCAAAGTTGAATTTTGCCTTCTGAACACTACCATGGGTGAGAGACACCATTGCCATGGGTAAGGAAGCAGGGAGGAGGAGTGGCACCCGACTGAGTAGGACACTGGAGAGCTCACAGATCCTCTCCTGTCTGCACTGATGTGAGACATTGCAGCACTGAGTGTGAATCCTATCCAGAAGCACAGTGTGCCCCATCACACTCACCCTTTCTGTAGCAGCAGCAACAGCACCCAACCCAGGTACAGTCATGTTGCTGCTCTACACAACTCCTTGCTTTGCCTGTTTCAAGAGACAGCCCCATCAGCAGTGAATGGCTCCCAATCCCACCTTCTAACGACCTGAGCTTGTTCAGACACTGCTTTGCTAACTATGAACTTTTACAGCCAAATGCCAATAAAGTTATTAGCTTTCCCTGTGTTTTCAGAAGTCTCATCCAGCTGTCACTATCCAGTACCATCTCCAAACTCTTCCTGGAGTCAGATTTTTAAAGGATTTGGAATTTGATAGAAGATCTACTTTCTTGCTTCCAGATGGTCTAAACTGCTCTTATTGATCAAGCCTGGGACAATCCTGATTGAGTAAAAGGAGCCAAGATGCCTGGGAGCCAACATCCAGCAGATGAGCAGCAGTTTACAGTCTCAGATTTTGACCCACAGGCTAAATTAATTCTAAGTCTTTCTTTAGGTCCATTCCTGTTTGGACAGCACAAAGTTTTATGTAAACCTCATCAACTGCAGTACACACAGCAGACAGCAGACCTGTACCTGGAGGTACAGGTTCACTTTATACAGCACTAACAGCATGTCACAAGATAACAGCATGTCACAAAAGAAAGTACATTTCTGTATAAGCTTTCTCTGAGAAATCTTGTTGACCACACAGCCTGCTCACCAAACCTGCATGTGCAACAAAGAACAACTTAGGTTAACATAATGGTAAATGGGGGGCCAACAATTGGAGCCTTATAACTTCCAAAAACATAATATAGTATAAATTATGCTAATTGACATGAAGACTAATGCACTGTGTTAAGGTGTAAAACAATGCCCAAATCCTGCTCTTTCCTGCTCCCTGCTTATATAAGATTAACGCTTTGCAAAACTATTTCCAAAAGTCAAATTTTGAGAAAAGGCCAATACATTTTGTAGATAGCATTACACCCAAAAGATAGTATATCATCAAGACATCTAAACAAGCAATACAGTGAGTAGATATAACGATCAGCTTGCCTTTATAACAGTCAGGGGTCTGCTATTTTGGCAAAATTTTATTTATTATGTTATTTTAATGGAATTTATTATGTCATGTTTAATATTATGTTATAATAGAAAAAGCATAAAACTGTACAAAGATACAAATATAACAGTTAACGACCCAAATTTCTGTATAGTTTGTTTTATCATATACATTTAATTATAACTACAGAACTATTTGGACCTATTAAAAGCTAGAATACAAAACGATGTTTTCTTAGATAAAAATAACATTTTTGCACCATGTTTAGTTTTTCAAATTATATTAATTACTTCAAGTGTTTTTAAAACATACTAAGAATGAGATATGGAAAAGTAATGCCTATCAAAGAGAAACAAAGATGTAGTTTCTGGGCAGACTTTGAAACAATCACCAGCTAGGACAGAACTCCATAACCTTCAGGTTTCAGGAGAGAATATCCCTGTAATTAAAATGGAACAGAGCTTGGGGAGTCAAGAAATTGCAGGAGAACAAAAACATCAGGCTAAAAGCAGTAAATCAAGAGCTGACTCCAGGGAGGAAGGGGTAGATCAAGTGGGGCTAGAAAACAGGACTAAAATTCATAAGAGTTGTGCAGAGATATGAAAACTGGAAAGCACAACAGGAGAACTGAGAGGAGCACCCAGCAGAAAATGTAACCTTTGTATTCCTTGGTTCCAACTAGACTGTCTGGAGAACGAGGACCAACAAGTACTGCCTTATTTATTTTTTAAAATTCATGTTCCTAATGTATTAGGGGTCTTTGGAAATTATACAAATAAATTTTCTATTATAAATTTAACATTCATGGATATCCACTTAAGACATGTTTCCAAAAAGACTACATGGCTCAACACTAAAAGGCACATGAGACATTGTACTTTCATCCAGAGGGGGACTGTAACCACAGCACACACAAAAACATCTTACAGTAAGCTAGTTCTGGATTTCATTTGTTAAATTCTGCCATTTGTTTTCTCCCTGGCTTATTTCCTATGAAGAAATATGACTTTAAAGGGTCTCAGCTACATATGTTTAAGTGAGGACTTTGGTCAGGAGGAAATTTTCATGCCTATGTAAGGTCAGTAAAGCAATTTGTGGTTGAACATGTCAGATATATTGTCAGAAAAGGTCCAGCTCCAACTCAGGGAATTGACATGCATGCATTTTTAGGTTTAAACTATGCTGTAAGATGCAGATCATATTCCAGATCAGAGTTCCACCTGAACTGAGACAAAGACTCAATGAATCTCTGACAAATTGCTCTCCAGCATGATGTCCAGGGGTACCTACAATCAAAATTTTATCTCCATTTTGGATGACAGTGTTTCCTAAGCACTGAGATAGTCATGCAAATGCATTACCTTTTTCTAAGGTAACCCTAACATATATCTTAATCTGGGATGGGGAATGGTTGAAGACAGATGTAACTGTATCTGTTCCATCATGCACACGTAGGCCTTCCTCAAGACACTTGGACAATGATGAATTCAGTCTACCATTTTACCACTTTACACATGGTAAAATACATTTCTTTTCCAGAAACAGAGTACCAGAAAACTCACTTAGCTAAAAGCTAAGGGATCAAAGCTCTAGATACTCCTGCAGCCTGCAGGAGTTGAAAGCCATAGCTCTCACTTTTGCAGGAAAACCCTTTACCCTTGAAATATTGATTAGCCTTAAGACTGGTTCACCTTTCATCTTACCTGAAAAGGTGAGGGCAGTGTCAGAAAATAAAAGATGGGCTAAGTAGCTCAATAAAGTAGCTCAATATCCAGGTTCAGCTTATGCAGCTTCAGCTCAGGTACCCAAATTACAGGAGCAGTAACACTCCAAGTGCCGTTGTCCCACGTAGGCCAAAATCCAGCTTTAAGCATTCTTCATCCTTTGAGTTCTTATCTCTTTACTGCCTAGGTAGATAAGGAGTTAGATAACTAGTTTATATGTTTTAAACTATCCTTGCTATGACCTTAGGTGTGTGTTCATTCAGGTGCTATGTGTCCAACATGGGACGTCTGATCCTGACCACGACTGCAACCTTGCTATGGTTTAAGCCCACTGCAGCAGCAGGAGAATACTGGTAAGCATTGCAAACACTGTAAAAAACCCCACAGCATATCAAATACAAATATGAAAAATTATAAAACACGCCTGATGGTTGTGAAAGGGAGGATTAAATTATTCAGTGATTATAGTTGTTGCCAGTTCGTTCCAACATAGTAGTCTACTACTTCAACCTCATATGTATCCTTTTCATAAACCATCAGAAAAAGCTTACCACATGCTTGGAATAATAATGCTATCCAGAATGGCAGAAATCTCATTCTTAGCAAGAAAAGACATAAAGTCAACATATTTCAAGACCACCAAGGACCTCAGCTCTCTTCAAGTCTATTTGCTACTGATAAATGCAAAATAATAAGAAATAATTGCATTAGTAAAGAAAATGTTGATAAAAATAATTTACAGAGTTACATCTCCTTGTACAACACCTGTAGTTAGCCATCTGACTCAGTCTCCTTTTTCATAATGCACCTTAAAACAGTAAGCATGGTAGGAAGAGTGTTTCAGTGACAGCTGTAGTAGACATTGTTTGTCCTTGGCAAGATCTTGTTCAGTACTCAATGTCACAATTTAGCTATAGAAGTTACTATTAAATGAAGTTAGTTCAGACCTTTATGAAGCTAATCACAGTGAATCTAAATTATGTATTTAAATAACCACTAAAATCAATGAAATATGTTCTCTACAAGTGACACTTCTATCCCTCATATCTGCTTTCTGGTATATTATAGATATGAATGTAGAAGTAAGTGAAACTACACCTCACTGGAATCAGGACTACTAGTTCTAGTCCCAGTAAAATTTGAGAGAATCGTGTAGGATGGCCAGATGGATGATATTTACAAAGCCCTATCCTATGCTATCACAGACAATTCTAAAGGATGGAGGAAAAAAGAATATGTTCCTTTGCACTGTGTGTGTATCAAATCGGTATCAAATTTATCTCTTTTTCTGTCACAATAAATTATGCAACAATAGCAAATTTCAGCTGGCAAATGCAATGGTCAGAAGACTGACCAGACACATGGTTGCAAGCTGAATCTCTCTCTCCTCAAATGTGAAACTTTCTTATAAAAATGTTCTTCGACTATGGAAATGCATCTGCATTCTACCCTCTCCTGAGCCCATTAAGGTAACTGATAGACTTTAGACTACAGTGACTTGAAAAAATTACTTTTTTAGTACAGAAAAAAAAAAAAAAAAAAGAAGACATTCAGAGAAAAGAAAAGAACAAAACCCCTACCTTTTCAGTAAAAACAGAAGGCAACAGAAGCATTGGAACAAGTGCTTGCCAATAGAAGGATTTCATGCTCTTGTTAATTAAAGGAACAAAGAAAAAACAGTGCAGTAGGCTGTATCCTACATAACAGCTTCTACTAATAAAAAGTAATAGACAATTTCCTGCATTCAATTCTTTTGAATACTATTATACAAGGTAATAGAGTTTTGGAAATGGAAGTCCTAGCAGCCTGTCAGAAAGAGCTTTCTTCCACTTTTTTTTATTAAATGACTAAGTGCAGCAGTCTGTGTCCTATCTCTCCCTCTTGCATCTATTGGATTGTATTATTTTACATTTTGATTGAAATGATGTCACCAGCAGATAAAAGCCTGGCCCAGGCATTGTAATTGAATCAGCCTGAGTTGTTTATTCTGGTGATCTACAGCGATGCTTTCCTTGTCCTAACACAGAATACATAAAAGATCCCCTCTTGTTTAACATGCTACTGATTAGATCTATTTTTTTTTTAGAAGAAGGAGAAATCAAATTGGGGGGTCGAGAGAGTAAGAACTGGAGTTTAGGGGGAAAATTGGAAAAAACAGATGAGAAGAGACACCATCTGCAAAACTTTTCATGTGTGACTGAAAGTTTAAAAAAATAAATTTCACACGGCATCAGTACCAGATGCAAACAGATTTGATTGACAACATTTAAATAACAGTTAATGGGAACATCTACAATTTTTGGAAGGTTTGTCATGCTTAGGTCCTAAATCAGACACATTCAAGTTTTTATTTAGAAATAATGCTGATCTTGAAAGAACAATTATTTTAAATTACTCGGGGGTTTACTGCTCTAAAAATACATTGCATTGGATATTAAATTATTGTTATTAACATGTTCTGCTTTCACTTAAAGCATTTTACATTTAAAAAAGAGTTAATCTTCCATTTCACAAGTTGTTTCAAAAGTTGCTTTCTTTGGTAATTATAAGAGGAAGTCTGTCTTTTATGCTAAGTGCTCAGTGCTGTTTCTTTGTTTTTTGTAGTTGCCCACCACACATCTCTCTACCACCCCCAAAAGCCTCAGTCAAATAAAGGGAAAATTGCACTATTTAATGTATATCATGTACATACCTTCACACAAAACTTCCTCAACAGCATTTTTGGTGGTGGTAGGGGTGGTGGTGGGTTTTCCAGTTTTTGTTTGGTTTGGGTTTTTTTTTTACTTCTGGGTCTTTCCTTAAAATAAAGTACAATCATATGAGGTTTAGTAGTAGTGCCAAGAAGAAAATAAGCCAAGCCTATCAGGCAGTTTCCAGAACAGTTTTCTACTTTAAATCTATGTTTTTAATTGTTTGCCTCAAGTCTGAAGCTGTGAGCTTATTTAATTTGCTATCTGCATGAGAAGGAAACAAAGATGTAATTTCAGAAGGTATTTAAGAGATAAATATTTTTGAATAAAAATAAAATCAACTTTATTTACAACTACAATTAATATAGTATTGTCATGGAAATGGCTATGAACAATATTAGTGACAAATTTAATTTTGGGAACTTTTTATAATCCATTTTTAATATGGGCAACATCTGTAACAAGACTATTTTCCATGTGTGAAAACAAGCTAGCAAAAAAAGGGTTTTTACAAGTCAAATAAAAATCCATCTACAATCTCTCTCTCTATATATCTTAATCTACTGTTTTTTCCTGAAAATTTGCTACAATATATAAATTTAAAAAAATTCCCATACCATTTGCAGTCTATTACTCCTAATAACTGAATTATAAAATTCACTTCATAGTAACTGTGGATAGCAAACAAAAAGACCTTAGAGACCTTCTCTTTTTTTGTAAATCATTTATTGTCCTGAAGGTATCATTATTTGAAAGCATTTGTAAAATGTACTTATTAATATTTCTAGTCAGTGATGAACTCGGAGCTAGGAAGGTACAAGATGCACTATCTACATTAATAAATGTGTTTGTTTGCAGTGTACTGTAATGAATGTATTTTGACTGAAGTTAACCCTTTAATTTGCATTGATTAGATCGAGTTGGATATTACTTTTTGCTGTTATTTTGGTTTTCAACACTGCTACTCACAATGAAACTACTCATTTCATAAAAACAAAACTGAAATAATGAACAAATTAATTCAGATCTGTCATTAATAATTTCAAAACAAACTCACTGCTTTATTTATATACAAATGTGTATCACAGTTGCCCTTGTAACATAGAGACATACTGTTCTGTGACCAAATAGAGAGACCAAGACTCACCAAAGCACCAATCCATATTCCGTCTCCAGAGCTGGTTAAATATAATTTGCATCACAGAGGTTACACATTTGATCTCTGAGAAAAAAAAAAAAAAAAAAAAAAAAGAAAAAAAGGCAATGTTGATTTAGCCTCCCTTCAATACTCTCCAGCAGCTGCCTCAGGGAATACCACTCAGAGGAGCATCCCAATATGCCATGCTTTTTCTCACCATCACATTACTTTCTTGTTAAAGCATAAATGGCTGGTAAAGGCAAATTGATTTCAACAAAGGAAAACCATTGTGAACATGAGCTCCAGCATCCAATCCTCCTAAACATGAACAGAGATTTATTTATAATTCAAAGATGCAGAATTAATTTTTTAATAGCAATTTTCATGACTTTTGGAGTTTCCATTGTGAATTCCTCTGATGTCTGGAGGTCTGCCAAACATCCTAATACCATCAATGGGATTCCCTATTTTAATGGGAGTTGTTTCAGACACTGCCAGCAGAAAGGTGTGAAGAAAAAGAAAAGCCTATAACTTCCATTTATTGTTTGTAGTCATTTCCTTTTATTATTTGTAGACAGTATCTTATGAGAATCTTTCCTTGTGAGACTTGCAGCCACGAGCACATTTGATGATAAAACAGTTAGGGACTTGTGCAATTTGATCAAAATCAAATTAAACTTTCAAACCTATTAAAGCTTGCAAAAAGAAATCTAAGCTGGCAAAATATAACACCAAGAAGTGAAAAAAGTGACCACAAAACAGACAGCAAACAGTAGTGCATGTGTCAGAAATGCAGCAAAATATCAGAGAGATGATGCATGGCTGTTTGTTTGATTTAAATAACTTCATATTAAAAGACACTCAAATCCCAGTACTAATGATGTTTAAGCTGGAAGACAGACCCTACACCATTCCTTCCTCCCTCCAGTGCTCTCAGCATGTGGAAGTCATCTCTATGATCAACAACAAGATCACATACGAGAGTAATTTTTTGGGGTTTATGGGTGGGAAAGGCAAAACTGAGGTTCAGAACAACATAGGTTTCACATTAAATAATGTGCTTTTAAATCCTGAAAAAAACTTTTTTTTTCCTTTCTTTAACTCATTCAGGAACTTGAAATAAGTGCTCAGCTTGTATTGGTAGAAACATTACTAATATTTCAGGTCTGTCTTTAATCACAAAACCAGGCTTGAATACAAAATAAAATTACAAGCAAGATGCTGAAATTTCAAGTATATCCTGTGTCTAACCAAGGTATGGAATACAGGAAAAAATAGGGTGTTCATGATAAGAAATAGCAGTTTCCTCAATCGTCTTGTTTTGGATATAAACAATGTATCACAACCTAAATCCAACTCTTGCTAAACAAACTCGAGTAAGAGACCAGATTTTCAAGAATTCTGTGCCCCAACAGACTGCCCTGAAGTCAATTATTCAGAAAGTTAATTGAGAAATCCAATATACTATCATGCTTTTGAAAATTCTGATCCAGACAATTACCGCCAAGATAGCCAAGTACACATAGGTCCTCCTGCTTTTTCTCAAAACTGATACTTCAGCTCTGTTTTGCCTTTTCTTCTAAAAAATAATTTGTTGTAGCAGCTATGCATCTCCTTCATAAAATCAAAACAAAACCAAAAAAAATGTGTTACAGTCTTACCATTAAGGAACAGTAAAAAAATCCATAAAAATTAAGATGTTAGTGTCAGTTTTAAGTGGTTATTATACACTAAAAAAAATGTAGAGATATGAATAATTCTTTGGCTATATATATGCATATATACACACACATGAACATACACATCAGAAAAGCACAGGATGCAATTTCCTTCTATATTATTTATGAAAAGATCTAAAACCTGATTAATGACATTGTACAAAATGTGATTTTTTTCATGAAATACACTGGAACTAAGAGAAAATGCATCTGTGTAGCATATTTTTTCGTCCAAAGTGTGATTATTTAAAAAAAAAAGTTTACATGTCATCCTGTTCCATCTTTGCATGTACTTGCTCTTTATCTCTAAAGCAGCATACGTTCCATATGAGAGAGGGGGTTGCCATGGTATCTGCACTTTAAAAAATTGAATAGCAGATCTAAAAGAAGCATAAAATCGATTTAAGAAGTTGTCATGTAAGTTACCTTGGCCCATAAGGATGAAATCTATGCACCTATTTCTACATAAAAAATGTTTATTTAGGCAAGTAAAAACAGAAACAAACCACAATTGTAATTTTTTTAGTTGCAGAACTAAATACACTTCTCATTAGGTTGTGCTCATCAACGTACAAATCATTTGGGCGTGCATGTGGATTTTCAATCCTTTTTTTTTCCTTGTCTCTTTAAAAATACAACAAAACACATAAGAAGAAATAACTCTAAGTAGTGTTAGTAGCCTAAAATGCTGACCTATAACCTGAGACAAAAATAAACCTTATTAAAAATTCATTTATTAAATTCTTATTCATTCTAAAGAAAAGACGTTTCAATAAACACCTTGAAAATGGGCACATTTTCTTTTTTTAACTACTCAGAAGAGAAGGCTTCGTAATTCTTACTTTGGGACTTTTAGGCGCAGGCACAAAATAGTCACATTTCTAGTGCCCAATCTGCAGTGTAGCAGTTCCTGTCTAGCTTCACAGGCAAATTAAAGAAACTGTGGTTTATCTCTGTTGGCTGGTTGGATTTTCTTGGTCTGATTTATTTTGTTTTCTAAAGAGAAAAATATGAATGGAAGAGGACAGGTGGAAGATGACAGCTTGTTCCAACACTACATCCTCTCAACTTCCCTGCAGGATAGGTTACCACAAACTCATTGAGTAAACCCCACGCAGAGTCATTACCTCTACCAAGCACCCTCCTTGGAGCAGTACAGCCTTTGGGAAAAGGTCAATGTTACCTAGCAACTAAGAACCAGTGCCTTTTAATAAATTAACCCCCCTTCATACAAGCTTTGGTGATGCCTCAAATCACAAAAGGACACTGGATATTTTATTTTCATTTTAATAGGTTCAACCGTCAAGAATTGCCTGACAGAATCATGGCTGAACCCAGAAATTCTTTTAAGGATTGGATTTGTTCAGTGGAATACATAATCCTAACTATGGTCAACTAGAATTATGCTGATCTCCTATAAAACCACACAAAAATCAAAGGCTGCTTCACAGAAAGTTTCAGAATTTTGTATGCTGAAGTTAGTTCCCAGAACAGGACAGTCCTAAAACACAGCCAAGGTCAACGTTCAAGACAAGATCCCCAGAGAAGTCACAGACACTGCTCCTGCTGCAAGGTGGGTGTGCAGTCTTATTGACTTGCTCTCCTATGTGGAGAGTCTTACTTTGAGTGTAAATCCCATATTGAAATAGGAGATGAATATGACTGGAAATAGGAGAGGCTCTTTGGCTCAAGGATCCCAAATGCTGACATTCTGGGGATGCTCAAGGTAAATGCCAGAACTGTCTAATAGGGGAAGTGTGAATCAGTGTTAGGGAATGCAGGCAGAAACTGTGCTAGGAGTAACTAAGAAGGGAACAACCTCTTTACCTGATTATTTACTTATATCCTAGGACTCAGTCATGGCCCATTGTTTGGCTAGGTTTGCTCTCTCTCAATGAAGTACCTCTAGATCAACAAACTAGCTCCCAAATCTATATATGGCTCACCTACCTACTGGCATGTGCAACCTGAGGAATTGGTATTCTCCCAGATGCATCTCTCAATGCCATGAGACACCAGAAGCATCATCAGAAAGCTCAAAGAGATCCATCCAATGGTTGAACTACAGAACAACCATTACTGCAGGCTCTATCCTCTTTCCATTTGAAAGGACAAATATGCCTCTTTTTAGACACAGTCATTACCTGCACAATTCCTCTGCTTTTTTCAGAGAGATTGAGACAGGAACATTTTTTTGAAGTTGGGTGAGAAGCTGAATTAGCTTTTTTTGCTTCTTACAACATAGCAAATATTTACTTAGTTTTGTTAAGGCAAGCTCATGCTCTAAATACTTTGTGTGGTAAATGACAAAAACATACACCTATCTAGAAGATGGCCATACAAAACACCTAAAGTCTTCTAATGGATTTAAACTCAGTGTCTTAACCAAAGACTTCCCAGCCTCTGCCTGCAGTCTTTAGCCTAATTTGTGGTACAGAAATACAGTCTTGTCCAGTTATTCTCTAGCCAACAGTAAAACTCGCTTGGCTTTTAATCCTAATTCTGCATCAGTGAGAAAAACCTCTAGCTAGCTAAATAAAGAGTTAAGATCTTTTTATGACACAAGTTCAGAAAACCAGGTTTATCACCACATCTCACAGTGTTTTGCAAAAGTATGCACGCAAGAGTAAAAATATATTTCAGACAGAAAAGCCAATAATATCAATTTTGCCCACTCCATTTTATGCTTGATGTACTTTTCCAGGGACACCAAGCTAAAGTTTATGGAATAAATTTATAGAATTCTCTCTCTTCCTTTTTAAAGGAAATATAGGAATGTTACCCAAAACTGTGACTTCAAGAATACATCTAAACCCAACCTTCCCCCACATATATGTCAGACCCATGACAAAATTTGTAAAACCCTGACTGACATGGATAAAAGGAATGCATTATTCTGGAAAAAGAAGTACCTTTGTCATAAATGGTATTTCATACTTTATTTTCTATATTCTTCTGAGTTTCTTTGCATTTTTTATTACTTTGGACTCAACCGTTTCTATTAATACCCTCATCTTTCTACCAGCTCAGAACAATTTATTTTGTATCTAGTAAGACATTAAGTATTTCTTCATCCAACACGTTAGACATAATAGATTTGCCAGCAAAGGACTGTCCATTTGGCTACTGTATTACGTCCTTCTTCAAATCTCTTAGTCTTCCTGTTTCTTAATATCCTAATTAATTTTAGGTCATGTGCATTCCTCATCACCATCCTGCCTCTTCTGCGGAATAAAACATATGGAGTACCAGTAGAACCACCATAACTAATGTCAGGATTTTCTTCTTAAGACGTTTGATAAATTGTCTAAATATATATGTGCTTTGAGTTACAGGACTCATTAAAAAATAATCCTTTTGTAAGGCTGAGAACCATAATTAGATCAGGATTCGTGTCTGTCAAGTTGCCTTTTTTATATCACTAGATTAGGAATTTAATACATAATACATAATAGACCCCAGGCCTTCTCCAGAGCTACTTTGGGTTGGATCCACAAGGAAGGTAAGGGCAGAATTTATTTCAACTAATCTTTGAGACCTACAAAGTAGTTATCAACATCTGAACTATACATTTGTTATTTTTTTATAGCCAGTGGCATTTCTGGGATACAGATCACCTTCTCAAAAGGTAGATGCCTCAATTGGGTGAGAGAAGAGCACCCATGAAGTGTTCACTGGCTGTAAAGGGATTCTAGATGACTACTCCAGGTCTGGAAGGACAAATCTGAAGTGGAATCAGCCAATCCCAATGGTTCAGAAGTGCCTACCTGCAGATCATCCTCTGGACAGTGTCAGTGACTGCTTTGGACTTAAGACAACAGCTGTGTCTATTTCCTAAGTCTAACAGGAATCAAATATGAGATTATCTTTTACATACTTCATATATTAATTGGGTTCTGCTGTGGTAAGTCTTCCAACGTACCAGATCAAGTCAACATGAAAGTCATCAACTGAAGTACGGCACAGGTCCTAATACTGCTGCTCATTCTAAAGAAAGCATAAAATATTTCCAGAAGATAAACTTCAGTTAACTTTTTTATAACGTATGTTTTAGAGAAACAGAGCCTGTATATACATAAATATTTAAATACACACACACAGACATATATATATCCACATATATGCAAAGTTGATAAAGGATCATAATGAGCACAGAATCAAAGTTAGAAACAGAAGAATTAAGCACACAAATCTTTGACACTGGGGTGTTAAAGTACTGTTTGGATGCAGACCTTCCCACCTTTAGCTGAAATCCTACCACAAAAGAATTTGATGACATTTTCATTAGGTTGAATTTTTTTAAGTAATTTATCCTTAAATATCCTAGTTGAAATTTGCAACATGTTTTGACATTTTGTCCTGCCTGCCTACTTCTCTATAATTTTGATTTTGTGCTGCTGGGTTTTTTTCTCACTCTCCCATCTCAATGTTGTGACTTCTGTCTTATTCTGTGTCCTTCTCCTAGCAGGTTGGACAAACAGAAATAATAAGAAAATTTTGAGAGGAGAAAAGCACAATTAAAAATACATATCACAAGCGATTCCTTTAAACTAGTTCTTGTGAAAATGCTGATTATGCATAACAAGCTCCTTGTGTAGAAGTATAAGGTCTCAAGAATGTCTCCTGCACTGAAAAGGAACAAAAGATTACTGAGCTGCTAAAATACCACTGTGAACCTGCTGTTTTGTTCTGAGAGCTTACATCCTAATTATAGCATTTTTCTTTTTTCTTTATTTAAGAGTCTTTTTTATCGCAGTGCAGGACATAAACATTCCTTTGGATCCTGTGTGTAAATAATGAAAACATAAAAACTATGGATTTTTCCCCTATCAAGCAGGTTAATAGTTTAATTGTATACGGTTATTCTTACATTAAAAGCTGCATACCTGGCAAGCTTTATCGGGTAACAGGGACTTTTAAATGTGCCAATGTTTCTACAGAAGTAACGCGGGTCAATTGCAAAAGGGATAACCATAATGATTAAATCATTAAAATTTTGTCTATGCTTCACAGAGCATAGAGAAAATTAACTTCCCACCAACCTCATTTTTCTGCTGAACATGAAATAATGATTTTCTGCCAGTATAATTACAAAGCTAACATCTGATAGAGTCAGCATCCAGGGGGGATTATCACATGCATGAGTATTAGACCTCATTACCAGCTTGACTGCAAAATTATTACATCTTGTAATTGGATGGTGAGATTTATATACAGATTGGCTGGGTTCTCTGTAAGATTGTAATTACAAGCTTCGTTGGTTCGCTACTTATCACACGGTGCAGGAGGAGGCAAAAACAAGCAGAGGAAAGACCATTTCATTAAGCCATAACCCTATCAAGGGAGGAGCACTGTAACATCCCTGTATTTATTAGGCCAAACAGAGCTGTTTGCAGAAGGGGAGGCCATTTATTACCGCCTGACAAATGGGATTTCATTTATTTAACCTCAGTGATCTATTTCAGTAAAATGTACAAACGAGCCATCCATTTTATGATTCCGGAGTCAACGCCTCAATTATCTAAAGGCTAACTGACTGTTAAAGCACCCATCTGCTAGGATGAATTCATTGATTTAATTTGCTTCGTGTTACTGAATGATTCTTAGCAGACGGGGAGGGGATGGAAGGGGAAGGGAAGAAGGGAAGGAAGCAAGGGGGCGGCTGGTGGTTTAGGAGAATGCATTGGAGTGATTCAGCGCGCCGGTGTCTGTCTGCATGTCTGCGCGCGCGCACCCCCCCCCCTTTTTTTTTTTAATCCTTCAGCACAATAGAAGAAGGAGATCAATAGCAGCTTAAATTTTATGAGACAAGGAGTTAAGTTGTTCAGCTCCAGCCAAAACACCTTTGTTCTACCATAACAAGTAATCTCTGTGGCAGAATTAATATTGACAAGCTGGCTTCTTTGTAGCTAATTTTGTGGGTGCCTGAGCCAATCGGGAGCCTCGCAGTAATAGAGTTGTTATTAGAGTTCATTATAAAAGCTGTGGATCAATGGCTACACTGGGAGGGAGAGGACATGCTGCAGCAGAATGCATATGTATGCTCAAGGAAATGAAATCCTTTTAATGTCCTTGTAATAATTTATTCTATAGTTCTCTTTGACTTAAAAAAAAAAAACCCTCTTGCAGAAACAAAATTAAAAATGTTCCCTTGTGAGGCTTTTAATTTTATCCTAACACTGAAATTGATAGGAAGTAGATTTCAGGGGTGGGGAAATTCAGGGAGACCTCGCTACCCAGTGCCGAGTTTTATTAGAACTGGATTTTGTCTGGAAAATACCACCACTTCCATTTTATCCGAATCACACAGGCTGGTTTGTTGAAAGCTTATGCTGCTATGTGTGTAGCATTGATGTCTTTTAAAATACTCCTTTTTCCCATCCTCCTTAAACCCTCTGTCTCATTAAATCTGATTTTTACTTCTTTTTCTTTGATGGGGTGTCATTTTGTAGAAAACATCTTTACACTCAAGGAGATGAAGTCGCAAATAGCATGCTAAAGCTTTTTTCGCATGTTTCTGGGAAGGAATGACCTGTATGCAGTGAGTTAGCACTTTCAGCAAGCTGACAAGGAGTTCACAGAACACAGTTCTTTGTAAAAGGTTGCCTCTTTCAGCTGTAAAAGGGCCCTCCTTGATGTAAGTGTTCCCAGAGTAATAATCCATTTCTCTTGTGGCAGGCACCAGCTCATGCTATAATCTTTCCCACAAGCTCCAAATCAGTACAAGAAAGCTGTTTACTGGACAATTTTCCCTACATCTCAATGTTAAATGATACTGCATTAAAATGTGAGAATATCACACTCTAAGAAAGGCAGGAGGATCAAAGGGAGCCCTCACAGTGAGTGAGTTGAAACAAATTAGCATCTTTTGGTCATGGTTTCCAAGATATAAAAATATGGCATTCCAGGGCCATAAATTGTTTGCTTTGCTTTCTCTCCTTTATTTCACTATAAAAAATAGCCATTTATTTTTTCCGTCTCCCTATGCTTGTCTCTGCCAAAAAAATTGAATCACTTTCAATTGATGCAATTAGATGGGGTAAGTCCCTTGTGTAGACATTGTTGTTTCAATTCCAGCAGATATCATTAAGTCAATATAAGAGACTCTTCTACAAAAATAAGGCCATCAAGTATAAGCACTGTTTAGTCTGTTAGATTTGGGGGTTTTTGTTGGTGTTTTTTTTTTTTCAATTACCACATTTTTCTCAAGGATTGACAAAAACCAATCATTTCAATTTTCTCATTTCTTTTTTTTTTTTTTTCTCCAGACATCTATCTTAAAACTTAGATTCTGCTATTTGGTACAGTAACAGAAAATATTCTGTGAGCGAAAACCAGTGAATTAAAGAAACCTTGCCATCAGATTTACCACCCTCTTTATCTTCCATTTTCTCCTTCCAGCTACAGGAAAGTAGAGGCATAGTGTCTGGAAACAGGAGGCATAGAAAATGAGTGAAAAGTTCAAAATACGGGAACTGTATGAAGCCAAAAATCTTAGGGAGAACAATTTTTCGTTAATTAGAACGTTTTGAATTTGGCAATTTCTTTCTTTTCCTGTAATACAAACCCCATGCAGCTGTATGAGTAGGGGGCTGACTGCTGGAAATCAGCTCTGCAGAGAAGGGCCTAGGGGTTCTGATGTCTGCAGGCCTGTGGGCCCGCTAGGGGACTTCCTGGGGCTATGCCTTGGAATAATGTCCCCTTGACTTTAGCCTCTCCTATGGACCCCTGTTTAACTGACAGGTTGTCAATCAACCCCAGTGCCACAACCCCTCTTGGCCTATTGGCCATTACACTCCCAGTTGACCATATATGGTCAGATTTCTAGCAGTTTCTCCATTCCTTGTAACCCCATTGGTTTGTACCCCTGTCTGTTTAACCTCGTGTTTTCCTATTGGTCATTGTACTCCCTTTTCCCACCCACACCTCTCAGTGATTGGTTGCCACCATTGGCTCCACCCCCTTCTACCCATATATAAGCCTGGACCCTCCAACCATCTGTCTTTGCCTCTGGACCCCTTCAGTGTGTGGATAAAATAAACCCTGTTGGAACTCCACACAGAGGCCCTTCCTGCTCTCCATCATTCAGCAAGCTGTCTGTGGCGTGTGTCTCGTGTGAGTGGTTGCTGCACATCTGCCTGAACACCTTCTTTACGGAGACGCCTCAGGAAGGTTGCAGTGAGTCACCATAGACCCGCGCTGTAACACTGGTGAACAACAAGCTGTCCATGAGCCAGCAGTGTGCTCCGGGGGACAAGAATGGTATCCTGGGGAGTATTAGGAAAAGCAATGCCATCAGGTTGTGGTAGGTGATCCTGCCCCTCTACTCAGTCCTGGTGAGGCCCCATCTGGAGTGCTGTATCCAGTTCTGAAGGGTGACAATTGTGGTTAGGGGACGGGAGCGTGTCTATTACAGGGAAAGGCTGAGGGAGCTGTTCACAGCCTCAGAAAGAGCAGACTGAGAGAGGAACTCATCAGCGCAGAAGTATGTGACGGAAGAGGATTGAGGATGGAGCCAGGCTCTTCTTGGTGGTGCCAAGCAATAGCACAAGAGGCAATGGGCAGGAAGTTCCATCTGAATATAAAAAAGAACTTCTTTAGTGTGCTGGTGACTGTGAACAGGAACAGATTGCCCAGAGACGTTGTGGAGTCTCTGGAGACACTCAAGAACCATCTAGACACAGTCCTGTGCCATTTGCTCTAGGATGGCCCTGCTTGAATAAGGAGGTTGGACCAGATGACCCACTGTGGTCCCTTTCAACCTTACCTGTTCTGTGCTTCTGTGATAAGCTTAAGTTTCAAAATTTGAACTGAATATACCTTGACTAGAATTTTGCTTTGAAAAAGACTGAAAGGGGAAGTAAGTGTGACATATTCCCTTTTCCCCTAGTTCAAATAAATAATTTTTCCAGTCACCCTCTGTTGATTTCCTCTTCTCTTCATGACAGCTAATTTCTCATAGTGAAAGAATATCAAAAGAAATTTATCTGTGATTTTTATGGCTTGTCATGCTGTTCTCTGACATTCACATCCCTCCCAGGATCTTTCTGAGGGATCCTTCTGAACCTCAGATGATTTCTTGATGATTTCATTGTTCTTTGGTGTTCCTTATTTGTCCAGTATGGAAAGTCTTTAAGGAAAGGGGAAAAAAGAATTGGTATATATCTCAGAGGTCAAAAGGAGTTCCCACAGAAAGAAAATTATTGCAAAATGAGCACGATCCTGCAACAATAATGAGAGAAAATAGCAAAAAACTTTTCAGCCACATAAAAGAAATGTGAAGTCAGATCACAATGAGATTGACACAGAGATTAACGGCAATATGGATCTGCCTCAAAAATCAAATTACCATCCTTAAAGAAAAGGGAGATAAAATACCATCCTTAGATGTAAGAGCAAGACAGTCACTGGAAATACAAAGCAGAACTTCCCCCAGCAAATTAATACTTATTAGATAGATACATATCCTAGTAGACCATAATTTTTTTAGCATACTGCTGTAAGCACTCTGTGGTCAGACTAGACAGCTTACCTATGGGAAGCCCAGTACAGCAACTGCAAAATTAGTATTATGATTTCTCCTGTACATCTACCCTCACTAAAATATTTGTCAGACCCTCAAGCCAGACCCTTATAGTGTTGGCCTGAAGTTCCTTAGAAGACCAAATTTCTTTCTGCAACATATTTTGGGACACTGCATGTCAGTGTAATACAAGCATAGAAATCTTAACAAATTGTCTTTAGTTTTCCATTCCCTCTCTAGCAGATTTCACTGCTCTGAACCACTATTAGTCACTCCTTTTTTATTATGATTATTATCCCACTTTATCCCATTTAAAGTTTGGAAATTACTCTGTTCTCTTTTTCTGCTTGATGGAACACAGAAGGTCTCTTTTGCCTTGAATCCTTGATCACTGACTTGGAAAGTTATTTCTATATATCACTGCAGCCCACTATAATTTCTAGTAACATATCTGCAACTGAAATCCCTCCAGCACCAAGATCAGTCTCTAATTCTCCTTGATTTCAATGGAGAGTTTCATGGTGCAGATCTGATGCTCTGTCACAGCACTTGCTCCAATAATTTCACCGTGCCACTCCAGATTTACACTACACTAGAAGCAAAGAACAATCAGACCACTGTGGTAAATGGGTAATTCGTAGCAGAGACTCTTTCTTTGACATATGTTTATCCTTAGTGGAGATGAAATAGATTGCAGAGTTATATTTGCTAAGCTCTCTTGTCACTAGAAGAAATGTAGCAACATTTAAGCTGCTGTTCTAGCTGGATATCCCATAATACTACTACTATAGCAACAACTTTAGAACTATATACTTTTGAGTCCTCAAACACAATTGGAATTTCTTTCTTTGGAGTTTCTGCTTGCTATCTGAAAATATCTGAACAGCAGGGGAAGCCATTCATTAGAACACACATTCTCCAGCCTTAGTGCTCACAATTAACACAGGCAATATACCACCGAACACAGCTGCGTGTTGCATATGCAGCTACAGTAAAAGGCATCTACTTTTCAAGTTTCAAAGCCACTTGTCCTTTCACCCTACACCTCATAACAGGCCTGAGGCAGGAATGTATTGCAGTACAAGTACAGGCCCCAGAGCATGCTATTCTTTAGTAAAATATGTGTTGTAATGAGATAACACTCTAATAGTTTACCATATCATGAAGGCATACAGTTATCTCAATCTGAAGTCTGTTCAGCCTAGTCTTATCTACTCATTCAGCTATTTTTTTATTTACATATTTTCAATACTACTTGATTGTCCATAAACAAGCAAATAGATGTTCAGTGCCAGTTAGTAGTCAGTGTTATTTCAATGCAAGGGCCAATATTTCCACTAACTTTCATAAGAACAGCATACATGCTGAGATTTTTGAAAGAGCTGTTTTCCTCTTTTACGAACTCACACTCAATCTAATCTACATGCATTAAGATACAAACATTTCACAAATTAAATACGTCCACAACTCAGAAAAGACATTTGCCAAGGAAAAAAATAATCAAAAAAAATGTAGTCATGGTAACCTGTAATTAAAGATCAGATCCAAAAGCTTATCACAAAACTGGTATCTACAATACACACATTCTTTCTCAGCTTTTTAGAAATAAATTCTAGAGAAAAGCTGTATCCAAAACCAGATTTCTTTCTAGTAAATGTGGGTCAAAGGGTTCCTTAATGTGGCACATAGGAGAGCATGAGCTGAGCCAAAGAGACACCAAATTGGGTGATTATAGCTCTAAGGAAATTTACTGAAAAGGCTTGTTTATTGAATGGGCTTAGGAAGGCATCAAACTGTGAAGGTGTGTAGAATACCAGATGTCTCTTAACAAGTCTTTAAAAGCAAATATAGCAAAAAACTCTGACTGAGTGAGACTAAATCACATGACAGTCCAGGTTGGAAGGCCTTTGAAAGATCACCTCAACATCTTATGGAAAAGGGAACCTAGATGAGATTTGCTAATAACCTTTCCAGCTGTGTCTTGAAAACCTCCAGTGATGGGGACTCAGGCCCTTAGGGAAGTTGTTTAAGTGATTGATTGTTCTCACTCTGAAAATTTTCTTTCTCATGTCAAGATGAAACCTATCCTGGAACCTGTTGCCCTTTGTCATCTCCATATTACTCCTTATGAAGAGAAAGCCTCCATCCTCTTTGTAGCCACCCTTTAAATACAGGAAGATGGTGATGAGATCCCTTATGAGACTTTTCTTCTCCAGAGTTAAAATACCTCTCTCCTTCATTTTTTTTTTCATAAGGCATTTTCTCCAGATGTCTGATCTTTTTCATGGCTTCCTTTGGTGATGAGATTGAATATTTGCGTTGTCACTTATTCAGCCTCATAACTAGAAAAAGAAGTTAAATGTATTTGGAAGGACAGAGTTGTAGTTCGAGAGTCACTGTTGTCCCACCCGCTACCTCCACACCTGCCTGGTAATTACTTTGCTAATGGATAGGGAAAGTGTTCTAACAAGGACCAGAAAGGATTCAAATAAAGGTTAGATTTGATGTGATAATCAAGAGATTCATGATCCTAAATGCACTTTCACTAAAAAACCTGGAATTCTGGTGAGGCATTTGGGAATTACTGCATCTTGTAATAATGCATCTCGTAATAATGAGACTGACACAACAATCAGTCCCCTGATCTACCCAAGTGTGTGTTTTCAGTTTTGCTTTAATCACTGGGTGAGGAAAAGACTCTGAATATGTCATCTGTCAGACCAAAAACTACCTGCTTGCTGAATGAGGAAAATGCAGCTCTGGATCTAGGTATTTTTAAGAATGTGTTTTCTATAATCTAGTTAAACATAAGAGTATTTTATTTCTTAAGGATATGTTCCTTCCCCTGATTAGGAGGATATGATTAACACACTGATTTTAATGTAGCAGTAATATTAATTAATGATTTACTGTCACTTAGGTAGAAATTTGGTATTCTTGGTTGTACATGTAAAAATAATATTTTAAATAAAGCTTTTAATTCTGGTAATGAATCCTCAAGAGTTCTTCAGAGTGATTTCACATGAACAACTCATATCACAAGATTAATATGAGACTAGAATAATTTTGTGTAACATACCAAGAGCTCTATCCTCATTTGCACAAAACCAAAATGAGCAAATGTCAGGAACACACCAGCACACAAAGAAAGTATTTTTAACTAAAAACTAGTAAAGTCAGGTTTCTGCTTTTGCCATTATCTACAAGTCTATACATTTTTTGAAACAATAGGGGATTATTACTTCAAGGATGATGAAAATAACACAGAACAAGCAAAGCACTTGCTCATCAAGAGTATTTTCCTTCATTGTCCTTGTTCTATTTTGCCCATTGCATTTTTTTCATCAATATCATTTCTCTATTGACAGTAAATGCCAATAGAGTCATCATACTAACAATCTTTGAGATCAAGAAAGAGATACATCCAAACTACTATTGTTTCTTGTTTTGAGAAAAAGGCATTCATTTAACACATATTTTTTAAAGTCGGATATTTCTATATAGGAAGTTCCTCAAAAACATTTTCTAACATTTCTTGTTTGCATGCTAGCCCTGAAAACTGTGATCTCAAAGAAACCATCAGTGTTTGGGCACAGTCAGAAGCCCTTAGGAGTTCTAAAACCCCATGTTTTCCTGAAGATAAACACTTCTGTGGAGGGTGGGGAGGGGGTAAGGAAGAGGAAAAGATTAGTGACAAATTCTCCCCAGAAAAAACTATTTGGAAAAAATGCTTAGAATTAGAGTCAGTTCTTAGGCAACAGCAGCTTTCCACAAACCATAATAGGGTGTCAAAATTATATCTATCTACTTGTTCAGTGTCTTTGACGTAAGAGACAAAGCAATACTCTTTAGTTTGTTCCTCTGCTTTCTGTGATTTCCTAAAACTCTTATGCAAGGACTGAGCAGGCCTAGGTCTATTTAACTTCCAGAAGTCAGAAAAGAAAAAAGGACTTTAGTTGGGCCATCTGGCCTCTATAACACTGCAGATCTCTGGTGGGGACCAAAATGAGTTCTGTATGTTACTGATAGCTGCTTTAAGCAGAAGACCACCCTTCCTCCTCATGGAAGAATGATTTGTGTTCCCTTAACAAAACTACCAGTTTCAGTCAAACAAAATTAAATTACAGCTTGGAACAGAATATAGTAATTTTGGCTGAATAAAGTAATCAAAATAATTCTTATTACTTAATTATAGTAGCTAATGGGGGGAAGGGTATGGGACCTATAGCTTCTCTCTCTCAGATAAATACACAAGTCAGCAGTCAGCAGTGCTGCACTCACCTGTAGGCATAACAATGCTGAAATCTACTGTGCACAGCAGACCAGCTTCAACAAGGGAACAGGGAGCACTCACCTTGGAATATCCTACATCCCACAAGTGAAGGTGATTTCCTATTACAAGCACTTTACACCTCTTTTCCACTCTTTTACCAATTCCTATATGGAAGGAATACGTACACCCACCTTCACAAGGTCCTAAGTCCATGGGCTGCAAAGGAAGAAGCTTTTTCCTTCCTCAACTTTGGGAAAGGACCACTTTCCTTCCACTAAAAATACCCACCAACAAACCTGGTTTTGTGTTTTTTTCTGTCTCTGACTGAACATTTCTAGGAAAAAAAAATAAATACCATACAATTCATTCTTTTCCATATCTACAGTGACTGAGGCCAGTCTTGTGGAGACAGGAGCCTTGCTCACTAAACACAGAGCTCCTGGGGGTTTGCTTCTTGACAAAACCATTCTCAGTCATGCCTATCCCCTCCCTTTTGTGGGAAATGACAGCAAAAAAAGAAACAGCAAGGCATGACAAATGGAAAGCAAGGAAGAAGGGTGCATAAATAATATGCCAAACTCTGCACTCCTGTGCAGGACTGAGTCCAGCTGAACGTGGCAACAATCAGGATACTGGCTCCCTGTCCTTAGGATGCAAAGTGGGCATCATCTCCAGCAAAAATAACTGCCAAATTAAAAAGAGGAAAAGCAATATCTACCCTATCTCCCCACCTTGTTCCTTCACAGGATAGTTTCCTGTTCCCTCTATACCACATCCACCCAACTCCCCTCAGGGCTCACTCAGCCCATGTATGAAGACAAGGCATTTCCCCAGGGACTCTCCGTGTGACTCTGGCCCTGAGGGGGCCCCAGATGCTTCCTATCTGAAAGGAGTGGTCTCATCCTACCCCAGACACCAAAATATCTCTACAGCTCTGAAAATAGCATTTCATATATAACACACGTGCCATAACTTTCCCTCATGCTACAGGACTGTCAAATAAAGTCAATGGAATTGCAGTGATGTAAAATATGCATAAGTACGGTAAGAATAAGACCCCTTTCTGCCCTCTGCAGCCTGATCATATGAGAAGCTGAACATTTCCCACTAAGTGCTTAGTGCCCTCTGCTCACATCTATTTGGTTTCAGTGAGAATTCAGTTAGCAGAGTTAATCTCTTACAACCTACTATTCTGATGCAATATGTTGCTCACATTCAGGAAATCTGAACTGAGTTTAGAAATTCCCAGGTTCCTCTGACAGTCAATAACTTACTATTTTAGTGCAATGAGCACATTAGCCCTGAACAGCTTGAGACTGCATTCTCCATTGATCAGATAAACAATTTGTGAGATATTTTATTACAAAACGATGCACCAATTTAGCCATCTTTTCATCAATGATGTGCTTAAATTGGATGTGAAATGCCAAGAAAGTTGCCTCCCCAGGGTGCCATCAGTGAGAAATGTAAAGCAGAGGCTTTCAGTTAATACAGTTCATGTAGCGGAGTTTTATCTTTCAGTCAAATCAAATTTAAGTCAGCTGGTAATACATGTTTGACCTCCCATTATCTAAAGCCATAAATTGCATTGTAGTGATTTGTTAATCTTGCCTTAAATCATCCAGCAACCTTTATATCATTTTTTTTTTTTTTATGAATCATGGGGGTTTTATTTTTAATTTACTTATGAGTCCATAAAGTACAGTTGATTGAATCTCTGGCTTCTTGTACCTACCCCCAGTCATTCAAGAACCCATACTTCTGTTGAATATAAAATGAAATATTGTTTCTTAATTCATTTAGGTATAGAATACCCCACTCTGGCTGTAAGTGCTTTATTCCAGAGATAGCATAGATAGTCTCAACTAGCCCACTTTCAGATTGCATCTCTGAATCACAAAAGAAACGGAAAATGAAACATACTGTATTTGTGATCTTTTCTCAAGAAGTATCTAAGCCTGCATATTTAGCATATTTACTAATACAAATTTAATTAACAGAAGGGATGTCCTCTTTTAGGACATGTCACAGCCACTTCATGTTGCACCTCTATCACAGTTTCATCATAGAAGTTCAGGAATGACACAAACCATCATAGTTCAATGTATGACATAATTAAACAGGCAGTGTTTCTCATTTCCCTCACTACTGCTTTTCAAAAAAGAAAGCTAAGGAAAACTGTGGAATATAAAGCATACACAGAACTATGGAAAATGAAGTATCTTCGTGGTATTTCCAGAAGAAAAAGGTCAGAAGCCAAAAGTCGTGAGATTTTGAGAAATGTATTTTTTTAAATGTATAGATTCAGTCTCAATGATTCACTATAATCAGACTTTCTAATAATTGCTTTGCTTCAACATCCATGTGATAATGAGTTTTGCCAGCTTTTAGAAACCTGCAGCCTCTAATCAACATAAGAGTCCCTGGCAGAGAATCCAGACAAGGCACAGTCCTGTGTGTTGGGCATTGTAAACATCTCTGGGGAGAGATGCATCATAATCAATGTCATGGGGGTAAGAGCAGAGACTCACCACTCATTTAATGGTGTAGCCACTAAGCCTGCATTAGATGGGTCCACTTTCAATACTGGCTGATGTAAACAGGATTCAGACTACCTATGTGTAAGATGGTAATTAGCAATGACTTGAGAGAACTAGTCTCTCTGCTGATAAAATGAAAAAAAGAAACCAAACAAACCAAACCAAACACAACAACAACAACAACAACAACAACAACAACACCAGCTTTTTTTATCCTGGCAATGCAGTTTTTCCATCCTTCAAAGATGCCTCAGATGGACTTTTCTCTTGGCTTGATTAACAGGCAAACATCCTCTGTCCTCAGGTCAGACCCTCTCCTTACCACACAAAGTTTTAAAGGGATCTCTCTCACTTGACCAAAGCACAGATAGTAAAGCACATATAGGCACAGCACTCAAACTTCTTGATATTACAGTACAGAGCACCTAAGCTAATTTTTGTCAAGGCAAGCTTTATCCTTTGGTCTTGCAGGATTTCTCAGAAGGCTTAAAATCAATTTTTCCTACATCACCACTGTCCTTTACTTCAGCTATCATCTCTGTTACTGTCTGTGTGGATTCCTCTTGCAAAGCAGCTCATGACACCAAGAGCAAAAGAAAACACTGACACCACAAGAGACCTGTAATCACGCCTAAGCTTGCATTTACACTTCAGGGACATTCAAATATCTAACCTAGATCACCCTCCCTCTCACTTATGCCACTGCATGTGAAAACCTTTAGGATGGGATGCTAGAGAAAAGCCCTATTGCAGGAGCTACCTCTGAAAAGTGGAGCTGTCAGACAAACAGACAGAAATTCAGGCAAATAATCTTGTAATTAAAGAACAAAAAGCAATACTGTTAGTTATTCTAAAGAGTTATATTCCAAAGAGTCATGTTTCAAAGGGCTTTCCCACCCAGTAACAATTTACATTAACAACCCTTTCTTCTGTACCTCTAACCTTGGTTCTCAATGTTTAGCACAAAAGTCAAACACAAAAAAATAAAATCGAGCTAGGAAAATATGTTCTGGGTCACCTTTACTTTTTGGTACAGCTCTAAAGAATTCTCTGTTCATTGCATCTCTCTGTGTCACCAAGACTACTCAAGAACTAGCAATAAAGGCAGGAATATATAAATACAATAAAGATAAAACAATAAAGGCAGGTATAGAAGTCTTATGTGGCTTACAGCTCGTTCATAGCTTATCAACATTTTTGCTAAAACAGAGGTGCAACATTCATAAGCATCTAATTTGGAATTTTATGTTTAGAACACAGATGAGTAATTAGCAAAAAAACAGTTGCTAGATGTTACATTTCAATACATTTGTGAAGGTGGGGGTGATATGCAGGAGTTGTGCTTAGTACTCACAGCAGCTAAACAGTTGTTGAGTGTCTGAGTGTTAATGGGGCTGACATCAAACACTAAACAAGAAATCATCGCTGGAACCCCAAAAATATCAGAATGTTTAAAAAGCCAACCAAAGAAACAAAACAAAACAAACAAAAAAGAAAAAATAAACCAAGAACCATAAGGATAGAGAAATCAGAAAATACTTTTAATTTGTCTTTTAATTTGACTTTTTGGTTTGGTGCACTAGGACGGTTCTAAACTTCTCCACAGCACTATAGCACTATATTCTCAAGTTTCTGAATGAAAACTAAGATGATAACATAATCACTCATCTCTTGGAATTAAGGATTTAAATAAATTTATTGCTAAACTGGTACTAAATAATATTCTCATGGTATTATCAACAATTGAACAATCATGAGTCAGTACAAGCTACATAACTAACTCAGATCAGGTAAATACTGAAAGCTCCAAGGCAGGTTCTGGGTCCTGCTTTATTCTCTGAGTGTTGTTTTGACCTCAAGCACAATCGGTGTGTGACACAAACCATATCTGAGAGAGAAAGGACACACCACCAACATGCACCCATGGATCCTAATGCAACAGTTCTACTCATTTTACAGCTTCTCTACCAAGCATTTGAAAGGTATGGTTCTGGGGAGAAGTCCAGTACATCAGTACTTACTTAAAATTAAATCACTTTTGTAACAAATACACTGCTGTTTTAGTTTTGAAAAACCTGAACTCAGATAAAACTCACCTAAAGTATGAACCTTTTACCTAACATGACTCTTTCACTAAATGGCAAATTATCTTAGCTTCCAGATATACTTAAAAATTGAGAATCCATTGCCACAAAATGCATACAAAGCCAAACTAAAAGTAAAGCCATAAAGATGACCTTATCTTCACAGATGGGACAGAAAATCACTATCTAGAAGACACTGGAAGTATTTCATAGAAACATAGGATCATTTCCTTTGGAAAAAAACCTTTAAGATCACTGAGTCCAATTTAAAAAGAAAAATAGAGTTCTTCACCCTCAGACTGACAACACTAATTAAAATCTTTGTCTTTTTATTTGAAAATACCGTATTTTCATATGCATACGAGAAAAAAATCAGCAGGAACAAAGTGATCTTGTAAAAGATCATGTAGTATAAGTTTCAAATGTGACAGAAGCAATCTGGCAGATTTACTATAGGTCAGCAGTCAGAGCAAATTGTTTGAAAAACACCAGAAGTTTTATAAAACTATTATACTTTCCATGATGTTTCCAAAATTCTGAAGAGTCTGCTTGTAAAAGCCTTGCTGGTTTGGTATAGTTTGTTTTGGTTTTTTTCTCATTATTAACTTTAGCACTTATTACACCCAAAAGTGATCTCATTTTTATCTCCATATTCTGCTCTTGCTGCATGCTTGCAAATTTCATAAGACTCTCTTTCAACTAAACAATTTCAATTTTCTATTCATACACTCAAGACTTCAATCACCATGGCTATTTGAAAAATTATATCACCAGCACGAGCAGACAAGAATTTATCTTTTGTAAGCTATAAAAAGAAGAAGATATTTATTTTAATTCCTGTAGGAGAGGCAGGTTGTGACAATAAATGGTAAATGACACCCACAGATTTCAACTGCACATTTAAAGCCTGGGTTTGTTTTCAGAAAAAACATTAAAATTGTCACACATTTTTATGGTTTTGCAGCTGCCATTTATATTCATAAATTTAGCAATGTGTTTAGATGATTTTTTTTTTAGTTTTATGTAACAAACTAAATATATTACATCTATTTGTGAAAAAAACTAAAATATGGGTATTTAAGACTACAAAGACAGGTGTTCACATAATCTTAATAATTTTAACACATACAGGTGGACATGCAGAATCAGACAGAGTAGCATCTTTCCAAATAACCAATATATTTTTTCAAATAACTGTACCAATATGGATAATTCTCATCAGCAAGGGTTTTTCATGTATTAAATGGAAGCATTATTCAATGACAGCAACAGAGTCTGTCCTGGCACTCTGCGAAAGAGAGGAGCTCAACCATAATATGAGATGCTTGTAAAAAAGGTACCTGTTCTCACCGTGGAACTGGTCTGTACTAAACACGATTAAAACACAAAACAAACAAACAAAGACAAACAAACAAAACTTAAAAAACAACAGCAACCAGAAAAAAAAAATCCTTGAATTGGAATTCTCCACTGAGAGAAAAATTATGTGGCTTTAAACTTATGCTGACTGGAAATTCAGATGGCTTCCTGAGCAGCACAAAATTCAGGAATGCTATTGGATGTTATTTTAAAATTTGGTCTTTTTCTTTAAAAAGATCAACATTGCACAGTTGTATTAAACAAAACACATGCCATTTTACTTCATACCATGATGCCAGACATAAACATTATTCACTTTTGAAATTCATAATTTTAAGAAAACATTGCAAATGTATATGGGTAGCCAGGGAGCTATCAATGAAGCTGGAGAACAAAAATTCATAGAGTAAGTAGATCCACCATTGTCTACCTCCTAATGTTACTGTGCCTCAAACTTTTCCATCACCCAACCAACTGATAAATTTTATTAACACATGACCAAATCCACTGGGAAAATAATTTAAGTAGAAAAATTGAATGATACCTGGGAACTGTGTGAAAGCATTTCAGTACAATTAAGAAAGATGCTTTCACCAATTAAAACTACTCTAACAGGTATGAGGCAGCTATGACAGCATTGCTTGCTGATTAAAGAAACAAGAAGCTGATGATAAATATAAATCAGAGTGTAGGAATTATAGAAAACTGCTAAGGGAAGGGAAGCAAAACTACTCAATCTATCATTATTCCAGAGCTAAGGACAGTATTTTTTCACTGAAAGAGTGACTGGGCACTGGAATCATATGCCCATGGAGTCACTATCCCTGGAAATTTTTTAAAAAGACTGGACATGGCACTCAGTGCATGGTTTAGCTAATGAGGAGGTGTTAGATCATAGGTTGGACTTGACAATCTCAAAGATCTTTTTCAACCTAGTTAATTCTGTGATTCTTTGATTCTGTAATTTAAAGGCATATTTCTCCATGAAAGCATACTTAAGGAAGGAAAGGCCAATCAGGAATTACTTTTTCAGCCAAAAGTGAAGGAAGCCTAGGCTTCTGACATCATTAAGAGACATACTGCATTAGAACAGTAGCTCTGTTGATGCTGGTAATTCTGCCCCTCCCTCTATTCTTGCTCTGTCTATTGCCAGCTACACTATCCTGCTGTTAAATCTTCCCAAGTCCCTGCAGGAAAGAAGAAAGGCTAAAAGATGGGGCAATAGAGCAAGGGCATGGTTTTCAAACTTTTCTCAGACCTTTTACTTGCTTCATTTCCTCTGATGGACAGCTGACATCCAAATTACATTTACTGAAATGTTTTTACACAGTTCCCAGGTATTACATTGTCTAGTAACTGCTAGAACTTCCCTCCTCCATCATTTCCCCGACTGTATCATCACACTTAACACACTTCAACTGACTGAGTTAATGCATTACTGTGCCTTTCTTATTAGACTTCACTTCATTGCCCTGCTCTACCTACCAGATGTATGAAATTACTCTTTTGTTAAGTTTCTCCCTCAATCTCCCAATCCCTTCAGCCCCAAACAGGGAAACACACCCACACCCCCACACCCTCTTGTCAAACTGCATTGCCAATAAGACCAACACCTCCATCAAATCCTGCTTTGCAGCCAACCTTCAAGCACACTTCTCTCAGAATGCCTACAGATAATGGCAGTCCCCAGTGGCAAGGCCAGAAATGGTCAGAGATTTCTGAGGTGGTTAGGAGAGAAAGAAAGAAACAGGCAGAAGGCACTGCATGAGGATACTCTCTTCCAAGAGTAAAATGGCTCTAACGCACTGTAGCCACATTAGGCACAGGTTTAACAAACTTGGTTAACTCATTTTCCCCAAGCACAGGAACAGGGCCCATGTTTGCATTACCACACTTCCCAATACGCTCACAGCACCTTACCTGTTGTAGCCTTCAGTTGCACCTGAAACACTGACTGTGAATTTTGGCTTTTCTTACATGTCTGTGCAGTGTCTAGGGCAAAGTAGCTCTGAATTTTTAATGAGGTTCTTAAATGCTACCTTGATATAAGTGGCTAAGAGAAACAGCACTAATAAAACTACCTACTTAGGGAGCAACAACCAGCTCACCACTATGGTTAGTCTAAATCCTACAAAACTATGGGCTGTATGACTCTACCAGCACATACCATTTTGCAGACAAATTACGTTTTGCTCACTGGATGTCTACTCTCCCTTTAGCCACTGAGGTCCTGGACAAGAACAGTTTAAATATAAATTTAAATTTTGTTCATTGGTTCTAGCTCATCTCTATTTCCTGTGTAATCGAACATAAATCTGATCACACAGCTTGGATAATATCATTGTTCACTTTATAGCCATGGCTCACCGTCACACTGGACAAGATCACACAGGGGATAAGGTCAGGGAAACTCTCTGTGTGTCTTCCACCCTGTGATGTTATCAGGTACTCAACCCTAAAGCAATAGAAATACACTGATAAAAGAGGGGAAAGGGAACTGTGATAATAAATCAGCTCAACTGCAGAGAAAGTGCCAGGGAAAACAATATTGATTTTTTCTTACAAGTCAGCGCACAGATTTGTCAGACAGAAGAATAGAGATGTCAAAACCCACAGAATCAAACACACTAATATTAAGAGAAAAACATCCACACTACCTACAAATGCTAGAATGAGTGCATAGCGATGTTTATCAGGAAGATGAATGTACTTTATCATACTCAGAAAATTTAAAGAAAATATTTATATGGTCTGTATTTAGCAACTACTGTTTGCCCCACACTGATTTCACATTAAGACATCTAAGTAGAGTCAGGCAGAAAGGGAATCTACTGCAAAAGGAAAGTGCCTCTGGCCCAGTGAACAAAAGATGCTTCACTCCTCACCTAGGGGAGGTGAGTCACTGGTCACCACCTCCCCAGGTGATAGCAAATTATCTTGCTTCTCTTCAGTGACTTAGAGGAGCTTTCTTTCTGAAATGGCCATGTTACACTCCTGGAAAATAGGGGATTGGTCAGGGGAGGTCAAGCAGACAAGACTATATTGGAGAGAGAAGACATTTAAGTTCTATTCCACTAACGAAATGAAGTATTAAAATTATTTAACCTATTAAAAAACCTATAAAACCTATTATAGTAGACAAAATCATAAACTTTGATTCTCTCACTGAGGATCATAAGCAAGTAGTAAGCAAGTTATATGAAATGCTGAGTGTAAGAATAGGAATAACTAGCAGTTCAGAGCAGTGATTCATCTGCTGTGTAACACTTATCTTTAATAAATTCAGAAAAAAATAAGGCCAGAAGGACTCTTACTTCAAATATTGTATCCTGTGGAACAGAAGCCCTTATTTAACAGTTCCTCTTATTTGTATTCCCAAAACCTGTTTGGCAAAACCAATTATTTTAGAAAGACATTTGACATTGATTTGAAGACTTTATAAGGTGTAGAAATCATCAGTTCCATGGGTAATCTCTGCTAGTACTTCCATGCCCTCACTGTTACAAATGACCACTAATTTCTTATTCAAATTTGGATGCCTTTAACTTCCTGCCATTAATCTTTTCTCTCTTAAATTATAGAACCAAGATTTTCTCACCATAAAAGTAATTGGGCATTATAATCACAGCGCTGTTAAATCTTACTTTTAGAAAAAGGAATAGGCTGAATTCTTTGAAACTCTCATTATAACTTGTATTTCTCAGCAGAAGAGTTATTTTTGTGGCTCCTTTGATCAATATTTTAACCCTCATGTCTTGGGTTATGGAACCAAAAATGTGTATTCTATTTCACCTGCTGAAAACAGTTGGGGAGACGTTCTTCTTTATCTCTTGTAACTCTGGGAGGAGGGGGGCAGGTGCCTTTTGATAATGGGCCAACTGTTAAAACCAGGTGGGGCAGTGTTCCTTAACTCTTTTCACAATGGGCCATTAAGACTCCCCAAGCTGTTCTCCTCCCCAAGCTGTTCTCCTCCCCAAGCTGCTCTTCTCCCCAAGCTTGTCACAAGTTGTCCCATTGTGAGATGCTCCACCCAGTGGGGGGAGCCAACCATTCCTACCTGGATAAAAACTGAGACGTAGGAACATGAAGCTTTCTGGCTTCACCCAATTCCCGGAGGAAGGCTGGACCCTTGTCACCATCACTGGACCCTTCTTACCATCACTGGACCCTTTTCTATAGGATCACAACAGAACCACATCTGCCACTCCAGGAGGACTCACTTTTGGACTGCTTCCAACACCCTGACCAACAGGGTGTCAGGTTGTAGCTCTGACTCTGTCAGGATTTTCCAGGATTGCTTGTTTGTTTGTTTGCTTGGTTGGTTGGGTGGTTTTGTTTTCTACTACATTTGTATTGTTAATATTCCTAGTAAAGAACTGTTATTCCTATTCCCAAATCTTTGCCTGAAAGCCCTTAATTGCAAAATTATAATTTGGAGGGAGTGAGGGATTTACATTCTCCTTTCCAAGGGAAACTCCAGCGTTTCCTGGCAGATACCTGTCTTTCCAAACCAAGACACCTTACCAATTCTGGAGCTGCAAAGGGTTGTTACTCACATGGATGTGGGTTGCACTTGTGACCATCTGGAGATAAACTGATGTCATTTTCCCGATTCACAGGAGGACTTCAGCACTTTTCCTACTACTGCCACTAGGGTACCTGGCATACCCACAGCTACATGCCATGGGATGTGTGCCAGGTACAAACTAATAGTGAACCACAAATCAGGGCACTGTAAAAACATTATGCTTTAGCAAACATTGATATTCTTTAAATTAGACATGCTGTTTTCATTGCTTGGCCTTGTTTTTATTACCATGCTTTTATTTCCATTGAATGAGAAGCAATGCTAAAAAGAAAGAAAATAAACTGTGTTTCATCTTTGCAGGATGGTCACAAGAGTCTTGTTTAGGGAAAAAACTATAGTAGAAGTAGCAGACAAGTTCTAGGCATCACTGGAAAGGTAAGCAGCAGTCATGATTTTCAACACCTACACTTCACCAGCTGCCAGTGTGCTAAAAGAATTATGAACTTTCAAATACTCTTGAATTTTATGTGTACATTCCTTTCTGTGATAGGATTTTTGTTTTCTTTTTCCCATCTTTTCAGCCTCTGAAAGGGTTATTCAAAGAGAAGAAATGTAATGCAGAGAAATATGTATAATTTTATACCCAGTTATTTGATACTGTATCTCTGAATAGTCAGAAAATCTATTAAAATAGAGGCTGTAATTAAACTCTTTTTCTGTCAGTAGTTTTCCCTTTACAAGTTTCCCAAGCTTAAACACATCCATGTCATGAGCCACACCTGAGGTTCCCTTCTCAAGGGACACTACCAATTACTAAAGAAAAGTGCATCATAGCCAAAGTTTTCATAGCTTTCAACACAGTGAAGCAGCTGTCTGTGCTGTGAATCCTTCTCATAGCATGGGCAGTCCCCAGTCCCACCACTGGGACTCAATTAGAACCTCTTCATGATGGGGACACAGCACACAATCTGAAACATGGTCTGATTAAAATGCCAGCATTTGAGAAGGCTTACAGCTAATTTTGTCTGCTTGTTTGTTTGTGGCACAGAACCACAGAATGGAAGCTGCCTTTCCTCAATATCTTCATGAAAAAACAGTTCAATGGTAAACAAAATTTCAGAAGCAGAATCTGTGTCTTTCCTGTTTGTTTTAATTTTTGAGCCAAGTAAAATTGTGTTGAAGTGAGGGCCACTAAGGCAGCCATCCTTCAGCAACTTAAATGCTCTGATAGTCCCTAGAACCTTTAGGAAAAGGGTGATAGTGCTAAATGCACTATGGACAGGATAAATACAAACCACTGGATTAAGAGACCAAGACTTTTGAATTAACACCTACATGTGATAAATGATACAAGCAGGAAATAACAAATCTTGCTGAAAACACACTTTTCCCAATATACACTGGTTTGCTCTTGTTCATCAGGCCTGTCAAACATACAAAAGTTTTTTATTTGGATATTGTATGGGCTATTTACTACCTGGACTTCTGAATTCAAACCCACAGTTTAAGCCACCAAGAGCTCTAACACTGGATTCCTTTTACTTATCTTTGAATTTTTATGAAAACATCTAGACCTGAAAAAACTTCCATGGAACCATATTTCTTAGATATAAACAAAATCCTATCTACTGTTTTAGCAAGAAATTGTCCTTCCTATTATTTTCCTTAAAAATCTCTTTCCTACTCTGCCATGTAATGATTAAAGTGAACATTTTCTTTTCTTTTACTTGCCTGCAAAAATTAAGAGAATTCTCTCTGAATACAAACCAAATAAATAAAAAAAAACCCTAATTGTTCTTAAAGAGGTAGAAAAACCTCTATTGCGTAGGTGAAATTCAAGGTTTTTATATGACAGCTTCATATTACTTATCTTACTAGAAACAATTTAAAATAACATTTATGTTCAAAATTCTTTGGAAAAAATAAAAAAAAACCCACTCTACTGATTTCATCATTTAAATGCTTTATTTTTCCATTTCAAGTGTGTGACTTACAACATGGGCAGCTATACAGAATATTTCACAGGGGTCTACATCTTTATTCTCTTCCTGAATGTCCTGGTTTTGGCTGGGATAATGTTAGTAAAACTGAGTGCCTGTTCCAACTCATCCAGTACTTCCCTCCTTTAGAGTCTCCTGCCTGGCTCACTCTTCCCTATCTGCTGACATAACATCAGTATTGAATGGCAACAACCAAAACATTCATGACAAACTTATCTTGCTCAGCCTGTGCAGCTATTTGTCTGTTTTAAAGACAAGTTACCCTTATGAAAATCTAACATGAACACAACATGCCTGCTGGCTTTTTTCCTTTGCACCAGCACATCTTATGAGCCTAACAAGGCTCATCCATCATCTGCACTAACCACGGACTGAGGTGAAAGGTCAGGAGTCAGGGATTGGAGAAAGTCAACTGTAAGGGGACAGAAGGCATGCTGATAGGTAAAAGACTCTATCACTGTCATCTACTGGCAGCAGTGATTGACAAAGACAATATTGTTTGGTAATACATGACAATTATCCATTTATTTCACATTTTCCTTTTGCTCTTCACAGCTGGAGAGAGGCAATAGCTTCTGCTGAAAGTCCATGAGAGACTTTTATGATTTCTGCCATGTCTGTAGTGCACAGCATCTGCTCAGCTTTTAGAGGTCATCCCTCAGTGAGAGGCTCATAATTTTAGGTTCCAGGTTCAGTCATTTTGCCCTACACAGATAAGATTTCTTATTCCTCCAGAGGGTTCAAGAAAGTCATATGAAAGAAAATGGTCTTGCCACTGTCAGATGTTCCTGACAGCATTGTTCTGGACATTCTTTCTAAATGCTCTTTCTAAAAGCCCATCATTATGTTAAGGCTTCCTTAAAGCCCACAAGCTTCACAAAATAAGCCTCTCCCTCTGAGTAGGGCTTCTCTTTCACTCCCAAATATCCATTCTAGAACCTCAGCAACAGTTTTCCAGTTTCTAAGATAATTACTTTCCATTATTCTAAATCTCTTAATCATAAGATATGACAGCCTAACCAGCAAAAAAACATATACTCCAGTTTTTTTTTTTAATTACATTTTTTCACAAAATTGAGGAGGAAAAGAACATTATATTTGGGATTATTTTAAGAAGAGAGAGATGTTACAGCAGTCTGCTAAACAATTGTATGTCCTTCTCTCTTAAAAGATTCTATGTTGTAAAAGCAGTAAGCAGTAATATAAAGTTTCCTAAATTACTTGACCTTCTTTTCACGGTCCAATGAGCAAATTATAGGACCACTGGTCTCAGAGGGATATTTTAGGAAAACATCCCTTCAAAAAATATACAGAAATATGGTATCCTGGATCTAAAGGAAATAGTCTCCATGTCTTCTGATAAAGATAAAAGTAGAACCAGGAACCGTGACTGTCTTTTGAAAAGCCCAGGTTGATATTTAAATGTCTTTAAAATTTAAATGTCCTTAAAGAAATAATCAGGGTTAAAGCCCTGAAGGGGTCTCTTAACAACTCAGCCTGACTTATTTTAACATTCATTATGCATCTTTCAGCTATCCTATGCTAGACTGAAAAACTTTATCTCCGCTAAAGTACTGTTTGCCCAACAATTGCAGGGATTTTTGCCCTAGGACTTGCCAAGATGCGTGAGGTGAAGAAGCCCCTGTCCAACCCATAGTACATGTCAGTGCTTGCCCCTTCTCACCGCACAGTAGCAGCTCCCAGGGAGTCTCACTCGTTGTGCTTTCCAGAACAATGAAGAGCTCTTCAACAGGCAGCCGTTTTTTTCACCTCAGAAATACTCTCATGCAGCAATCAAGTTACTGCAACCTTTTGTTTTTCCTTCTCTCAGCCTAACAGCTGGAGGTTTCTAAGTCTGCCTTTCAAAAGCCTTTACATCAACTTTGCAGCTCATTTACCCACTGGCCCCACTTCTAAAATATGACCACAGTCAGACTGTGGGGAACAGAACCATATTTAGCTTCTCAATATCTGTCTCACTGACTTGGTTTAAAGAGGTAAAAATCACCTACTTATTGATCCTCTGTACTCATGCCTAAGGATCACATTAGCCATTTTGTCAGCATGGCACTGAAGTCAGTAGTTGAAAATAATGCTGCAAAAATGCTGTTAATGTTCCAGTGTGACAGAGTTTATAGCTAGAAATTATGTCAGCTATAGTATGAATGTCAAAAATATCACATTCCTTTTTTCGTATTGCAGCCCAGAATTAATTGGAGGTTCAGAACGGAGGAGGTGAAAGTGTACACAGTACAGAGTGCTGGTCTGTCTTTCAGTCCCAGCCTTACATGCATGTCTTCATTTCCACAAAAACATAAATATTTCATCTTTCATAATTTTACATCCTGTTTTATTCTGTTGTTTCAAGCATGACTTATTCTAGTAGAACTACCATACAGTCTTAGAAACAGTCAAATCACCAGAATGTTATTAATCTTGAATATATACACCAAGAAAACTCAGTATAAAAGATAAAGAGTAACTTGAGGATTTTAGTCCTTAGTGGAACATTCTTTTTATGTGCCCAGATCCTGAAATCTTACATCAGCCAGCACATTAAACTCCCAGAAGGCAGCAGAGGAGAGGTTCATGTGAAAAAGCACTTGACTGCTGAAGGAGCCACTCTACAAAACTATTAATCCCCAAGAAGGACAACAGAGCTTACACTAAGAGTGAAATATGTTTAATTGAGGGTGCTACCCATTTCATTATTGATTGCTGAATGACCCAACACTGCAATCTGCTGCAAGGAAACAATGATTCTACCCTCCTCCATTGCCCAATTCCTTAACACTGAAGTTCTGAGGTCTCAGATTTTAACATCATAATCATGCTGCTTTTTCTTAAGGATTTCTGGTTTGTTTTTGTAGGCACATTAAGTCAAGACTATTTAAAGGATAATACCTGACTATGAAACACTGGAGAAAAAAAAGAAAAAAAAAAGAAGAAAAAAACCTGCACCAAAATAAACCTACCAACCATTTAGAAATATTTTTTATTAGCAACTGTATAATTCTTATCTCTGAATTCACACTTCCCCACACTGAGAACAGGCCAGAATCCTTTCTTCTTCTGAGAAAGGCTCTTTATTACTCATCAGGTATAGCAAAAGCTAATGTCAGCATAAGGTTGGGAGGTTTTTCTCTCATTGCTAAACTCAAGGTAGTTGCAGGAACTGATGAGGCATGCTCAGAGCACACTTAGCCATTCTGATGCCTCAGGGAGCTTAAAGCTGCCCAGTGAGTAAGATCTTAGACCAAATGTTTAAAATAAGGGCAGAAATATTAACTTAGGAAATAGCTCAAATCTTCTTCCTCCTTTTATCTAAAAAAGTTGTCATTTTCTTTTGATCACAACAGAAATTCCAGGCTCATTCACATCATTTAATGCTAATCCCTGCAAGACGGTGGATTTCTTAGCTGTCCTTCTGACTACATAAGTAAAATTTTCTGTTAAAATACTATTAAGCTTAGAGCCTGGAGTTCCTCTAACTGAATTGAGAGTAGTGTCAATTACCTGTTCACCTCTGGTTGTACAATAAGGTCATCCAAATGACTCTAGTTGCTTCAAGCACACTGTTTTAGCACCTCAGAAAAATCTCACTAGGCACTTATGCGTCTACTAAAAATATGTTTTGGTGTTTTAAATCTGTCCTTTAATGAAATCTCCAGATAATATCTGGGCTTCATTATGTGCCTAACGAATAGGTACTTTTGAGAAAACAGTAATTTGAAATAATCTGTGAGTGGATTTATTGGAATCCATGTATAAAAGTGGATTCATCATGTAATTTTATTGATGTAAGTAATATAAAGATACTTTTCCCAATTCGGTTTCAGATTTGCAACATTTGGTTTTGGTAACAGAAAAATCATACTTTTAAGGTGTCAACTGAATTGTACATTTCTCTCTCGCTTTCACAATGACTCTCTATTTAGAAATGGGACTTCCCTACAGGAACTGTACAAACATCTGAACTCCACAAATTCACTTAAAGTGGGAATTGGTGGGTTATCAAGCCCAAATCACTGTCAATTCTTATGTCAGGTATTGCAGGTGTGCTTCAAACAGTGACTAAAGAACAGGAAGTTGGCCTGTATTCCCAAGTGGATACAATCTATAACTCAGCAGCTGAAAACAGATAATTAGATATACAAAGAAAGATAGAAAGACAATGAACCATTGGTTTGTGTGATTTATCAGTTAATCCACACAAACAATGTGGAAAGGTAGATCTGAACCAAGTAAAAGAAATACCTGCTTCTGTCAAAGACTTGCAGTGTCCAAACTGTAAGCAAGTTATGTACTCTCCACCTGTTCAAAGGAGACAGTGAGGTCATTGGTTAGTCATAAATTTGTTTTCGCTTGACTACAACTTGGCTTTGCAAGGTTACTTCTGATTCCTATTCCAAAAACCTAAAAGTTCATAGACTTGCAGGAGCCAAGATCCTGTGTCAAACTACTAATACATGACATTATGTCAGACTACTTAAAATATTTTGGAACAGCAACTACCAGGTATTTGAAGGCTAAATTCCATTAGTGATCTAACTCAGAAGAACCTTTCTGTTTCCCTGATGTGCACCTACTGCCACCCGACATATTTCCAAGTTCTTTTCCAAGGCATGTTCTCTTTCAATATTTTGATGTGTCCATTTGATGTGGAAAATATTGTCTAGGTAACCCCTCTGTGCATCCTGTGACATTTTAGTACTGTCCTTGGTTAGCAGTTACCTGGTTTTGTTTTGCAATGAAGAATAAAGTCAGCAAAGTCTAACAGGATATACCATTAAATCAAATTATATAGCACCAACTATACAAATATACTTTTGTCTCAGCATTTGTTAACTGTTTTCAGTTGACAATAGGGTTAGTAAGATCACTCCATATGTAAAGCTGTCTCTATGCAACTGCCAACCACACACTTCATCAGGTTTTGTTCTTCAAACATTTTGAAAAGGCTTAATTTAGACTTCTTTATGCTATACTTTGTCTGATGTGTCACTCAGTGCAACACTTTTCCTTAAAAAAAAAAAAAAAAAAAGCCCCAACCTTGCTTGGCAACGATGATACAGAATCAAAGAATATTTCAAGTTGGAAGGGACCCATAAGGACCATAGATGCAGATATTTCTATGGATTTTGAGTCTACATCTACAGTCTGCTTTGGCAAGGAACATCATGAATTTCTGCATCTGTAACAGAATGCATTACATAGCTTTAAATATTCTGTATCTGATCTTATAATATTCTAAACATTTTTAAATACTCTTATCTGGTAATAAAATCATACATAATAAAACAGCATCAAACTCTACTTTGGTCTACTCTATCTCTCTATTATAAAGTATTAAATATTAAACAATTCTTAGATAAAAGAAAGATGAAAAAGAGGTACTCTTTCTATCATAACTTAGCATTAATATTTCATTAAAGTCCAGATGTAACATATTATTAAATAGTGACATTTTTCTTTAGGAGTATTTCTTCTTATCACTGCATTTTTAAATTATTATACTAATTTTTTTCTACAAATTGTTTAAATTTTGAAAAAGTTAAAGGATTCTATATTTTTATGAACTGTGCTAGACTGAACCATGACCAAAATCACTGTACTTAACAGATTCCAAATATTTTATTTTTTCAATTATTTATTGAAAATTTAGAGTAGCATTGAATGACAGTCTCTTCTACTTTTCAAGCAGACTATTTTTTTTTGCCAGAAAGGTGTAAAACTTCAAGTGCAAATCTGCTCAAAACACAAGGAATCATTTTATCTAAGGAGCTGAATGAGAGAAAGGCAGGAAGGCAATCTTTCATTTAAATGTTGGGGTGATTTCTTTTCAAAATATATGACAATAAAAAAAATAAATTCAGTTATCAAGGTTTTATTTCCTTCCAGTTGTTGAACATGCCCTTCCTGCTTCTCCTAGGTAAAGTTATTGCCACCAGGTTTTCTACAGGCTTTTGGTGAGTGTACAAAGCATTTGTATGGATGGCTTAGTCTTCCACAGCATTTGCATTGATGGAGCTTTTTTTTTTCTCTGAATACATGATCTGTAGCCTGTTCCAACCTCTATTTATATCACCATGAGCTCTTTCCATTCTATACTTGTTAGTACCAAGACTGTATTAATGTTCTGTTGAGATGCTTTGTGTTGTGTTACTCACACATGCTTCAGCCAATGCAACTCCAGCACTTAATTGCTGTCTTATCCTCTCAGGCCAGGAACTATTCAAAAAAATAAGAATTAATAATTCTTGTAAAGTTGTAGCTGAAGTTTTATCTCACTTAAAGTACATTATAGTTTATATGTACTTTCTTCATCCTAAGGCTGGTTCTTAATAACTCTAGCCTGACAGTAAATAATGCAGCAATTGCTTGCATCACTTTCAGTGCATTGTGTAGGAAAGGCAAGTGACCCTTGGAGCCTCTACTATTTTGCTGAGATAAATGCACAGTGAAATAGCTCGTAACACATCATAGACACACAAAAAAGAGAAGAGTTGGTAAGACAGGTATGTGTATCACATAGCACAACAGAGACAAGGTTGAGATTAGTGATGATGTGCTTATCATCCCTGGACAGTGTACATCCTTGCAGTTACACCTCTGATGATCAGAAGCTTTCGGGTACACACACATCATACAATAAAAAAAAATATTTCAAACTTCATGGCAGAGAATCGTAGGATCATCAGTGCTGGAGGAGACCTGCAAGATCATCCAATATGACTGTCACCCAGCACCACCACTATAAACTCTAAACCACATAACTCAGCACAAGATCCAGATGACTCTTAAACACCTGGGAAACTTATTCCAATGCCTGACCACCTGGGAAACTTATTCCAATGCCTGACCACTCTTACAGTGATTTTTTTTTTTTTTTTCTAGTATCTAATCTCCCCTGTCTCAGTTTAAGGTCATTTCCTCTTGTCCCCTCACTGTAGTCACAGCAGAAATGACCAGCTCTGCCTCTCTACACCCCCCTTTCAGGGAATTGTAAAGAGCAGTAAGATCCCCCTCGAGTCTCTCCTTCTCCAGGCTAAACAACCCCAGCTCCCTCATGTGTTCCTCATAAGGCTTGTTTTCTAGAGCCTCCATGAGCATTGTTGCCATTATCTGAACATGCTTCAGCCCTTCAGTGTCCTTTATAAAGTATGGGGCTCAAACCTGAGTGCAGTTCTGGAGGTATGGCTTGACCAATGACACATACAAGCAGACGGGTTTTTTTTCCTTTGGGATAAAAAATGTATTTGTTTTTGCTGCCACTGTCCACTTCCCTAGCCATAAACGCTTGACTCAGACTGTCAGGCCCTGTTCACACACATACACACATAACCTTGGCACATAAAAGCTCATGGACTGTAAGTACAGTAGGCCACTAAAGAAAAACAACAACAACAACAACAAAACATACAGGAAAAGAGACATTTGAAAGATTATGAAAGATTGTGAGTAACTGATTTGTGTTAGCCCATCCTACAAAGTTCTTCTAAGAATGTGGAAAGCACTTGTTAGTAGATAAACAAACTGAATGGGTTAGGTAGTGACATTTTTCATCTTGTTTCTTTTGTTTATTCAAGTGAAAAAAAAAAGATCAATATTCATGAAGGTAAAAGCACAAATATCATTGGGGCAGGATTACCACAAGCACTTCAATTTCATACCAATTACTTTCTACACAGACAAAGTGTAAAATTACTTTTAGCTACTTTTACTCTCTATGGCCACATTAAACAAAGCCACAGAAGTTGTTTGCTTTCTTATATGCTCATTAATAACAGACATTGATCAGCCTAATTGCAAGTGCACATTTATATATCACTGCTGAGGGATATATAAATCTCTGCTAAAGGTATTCACCTTTCCCATTAAGTCATTAAGTCACAGTTATTCTCAAAAACATTTTATAAGGGCTTCCATAAAATTACAGTATTTAGAAAGAATGCTGCTTGACATCTCCCATGAAATTGTTTTCTGTAGAAGACAGTAATTAATGATCAACTCCACAAAACTGAAAATGTATTATAATCCATAAAAAGCATGCATCATAATGTGGGACCTACGATGGAGCTTATACTGCCCAGGAAACATTTTTATATATAAGCATAGGAGAATCCAGCACTTTCATAACTCATCGTCATGTCACTGTATTATAGCACGCAGCTTTTGTACAAGATGAGTTAATCAGCATCCTTAATTGACTGTCAAAGGGGAGTGTTTCTTTTCTTCACTTTATTTTCATGTACATCACAGACAGCAGGGAAACTGCTGCCCTTGTCATTTAATCAGACACAAGTTCACAGGTAAGCTTAACTAAGTCTGCCAAATTGATTCATTCCCTGGTTTGCTGGAAGGGTCTAACTCCATAGCCAGCTTCACCACACATTTATTCCAATGTGGAATAAACTGACCTGATCCCTTGAGAGATAAAGAGAGACACATAAAAGACACAGACAATATGATTAGGAACCATGTCACATTACAATCCTCTAAGATGGTCCTCCAGCATTATTCTTGCACCTTCATAAACCCCAAAATGCTTCATAAAAACAGAATATCCCCTTGTTGGCATAGTGTAAAATCTCAGTCTCTTAAGCTTCCAAGCAGCCTTCTGATGGGTTGAAAAATAAAACTGATTACAAAAATAACAAAAACAACAAAAAAAAGTCAAATGGCAAGCCCAAAGCAGTCTTTGGGGTGGTAGAATCTGCAGACTTGCTAAACATCTGCAGAGAGCTGAGCTGAAATTTTGATACCAGGAAGGCATCATGATATAAAAACAGTTGAATGGTCTGTCAGCTTGGAGCTGCCAACTCCCAAAGAAGCATCAAGAAATGCAACTTCAAAGTGAAAAATACGAAATGTCTGTAAAAGTGGTTATGAAAGACCAATAGCATTCTGAAGCAGCTACACACATGTGCCTGCAATAACTGGAGCTCCACAGTATCACTAGCCAGGAAGCAGCAAAAGAGGCTTTTGTGTTCCCTGACCCTGGCAATTACGTATTTTGGGGTGTTACTTCAGTATTGCTTTCAGTCCATTTACCACTGTAAACATTAGCTCACAGCTCATAGAATCTCTGGAGATCAAGACAGAAACACCTTCAGGTCCCCATAGCAGCTCTCTGCTAGTGCAGACTTTTAAACCTACAGCAGACCGCTTGTATGGCACTTTCTGCCATGGTGAGTCCCTGTCTCCAGCGAAGGAGATCACTCCTCTGGCTGTGGGTGTTCTCTGCTTGTGTAAATACCTGCAAACAGTGGTATCCTTGCCTAAATCAAGCAAGAGACAAGGAGTGCAGAAGGCACCAACAGGAATGGTTCTCTTCAGCAGCCCAGGTTTCAAGCCAGCTACGTTCTCCACAATGGACTGTCTGTGGGAACCAGAGATGCCTGAAGAGTTGCTGTAGCTGTGCAAGGCTCAGTGTTTTGCACACCACTAATGAGCTTCCTTGGGATGGCACTCTCCTACAGACTAACATAACACTGAAAAAGAAAGGCAGTGTATCTGCAGTTTGCAGGACATACCAAACGGTTTTCAGAGGCTTATGTAATAGGTTTGGCCTTCTGGCTCCTACAATGACTGTCTAGGGCAGCAGATTATACATGCATATCCCTCCTGGTATATTCTTGCCCTTTATGAATTATTTTCTGATCATAAGGCTATAGAATTAAAAGACAGACTGTACAATTTTAATTGACCTTTTCTATCTTCTGTATGTCTGAGCAATCTTAATGCTATTTCTCCAAAGAAAACCTCGTTACTCAAATTTCAGAGGATTTCTTTTTATTTTTCTTATTAAAGGGAGAGTTTTAGAAAGTTTCAGAATTTAAGTCATTTGTGAGTCTTCCTTAATTTAATCATTTTACTGATTATAGAACTCCTGCAGAATTGGGTTTTGCCATAAAGTTTATGAATTATCTTTTAGATTTCCTTCAATCTTTTACTTACATCCTTTGCCCATGTCAATTCTTCTTTTCTTACCTTATTTTATTCCTTACTTTCTCCATTATTATTTAGTTCATTTCTACATTGCTATACACCATTTCAGACTTCTGAGAAGATCTTCCTGAAGTCCTTTTCCTTGTTGAGGACATCCAGTTTACTGAACATTGAGACGTAACAACTACCTTTGAAGTCACTGACATTAGGAACGACTGGCTGCTGCCAAATAGAAGCAACAAGCCCTGTTTTGGAGACCTTAGGTATAGGTCTGGAAGAGATCTGAACTCTTGGGACAGAAAGGAAGGCAGCTGTGAAGGCATCAGAACCAGCAGTGAAACAAGTGGATTAGTTGTAATAGATAATCCAGACTGTCTAAAACCTATTTCCCATTTATGTATGGGTGGACTAAACAATATTATAGGTAAAATATGCAAGAAATCATAATATTTCTTTCAATGCCATATGATGATTTTAAAGTCCAAACAACCTGTCAAACAAATAAGCTGCTTTTATATCTGAAATTGAAGTACCAATTTTTGAGCTAAGTACAAATTTAACACAACTTCTTAGTCAGAAAAGGTCAACTACTTGTACATAAAAGAAAATGCTTTCTCATCCCTTCAGTTACAGATTGGAAAAATCCCAGCCTCCCATATCATTCCCCTATATCCTTCTAGGAAAAGCACTAGCAAAACAAAGAGAAGTGAAATTTTCTGACCATTCAATGCACTATAATCTTCAGCCTTCTTCATGACTTTTATTTCAAGCCCTGGCTGGAAAGAAGACTGGAAATACTTTGTCAGCTCTGAACCACTGAAGAAATCCACTACCAATAGAAAATTGTCCACCAGGATTTTTATGTATTTATTTCTGGTCAACTTACAGGTTTTTCATTCCTTGGGAGCAACACGAAGCCACTGGATCACATCAGTGAATAAGGCCACAATATATCTAATACTTTTAAGCATAAAAATAGAGCAGAAAAAAATCTAATCCTTCTCATCTCTGCCTCCCTCTCAAATAGCCCAGAACCAACAGATCATCATTCCTTCTTAAGAAATTGCAAAAAAAATATAAAAGGCCAAATCTACTGTTTTTCCTTTCCTGTCAAGTTAATGCTGAAAGTTTGATACAGTGTTTACTTTTTCTTTATCTGATTTCTAGCAAGTGCCTTTCCTCAAAGAAGGAAAGATTTGGGATAAATATTCAACACAAATTAATTCCTCAGGAAAATGGCTTACACCAGATGTCTGTGAGCTGTTAGCCACATGTTGCCAGTTGAGCCTTTTGTTGTCATAAGCTACACACAATTTATCCAAGTATCTTTCGTTCCTTCTAGTATCACCAACTAATCTGATTGAAAGACCAGACAGTAGGTTTCAAATTCCCAGATGGGGACTGCCTGTAGCTGCTAATAATTTTCACACCAGGAAAAAATAAAAAGCCCTTTTCATGTTAAGGGTGTTTTATTTTGTTTTTAAAAAGATAGCTCAGATCCACATCTTTCCACATACTCACTCAAACCACTTGCAAACATTCTTGCACATTTTCACAGTCTGTTGCCAAAATATCTAAAACTAACAGCATCAAATTACCTCCCCATCTTTTTGATTTTCAGACTCACACTTTTTTTTGGCTAGTGTGATGGCTGAGGAAATTGCAAGGTGCTAAAACAATCAGATAAAACAAAACAGACCATTACCTCCTTTTATTGGCATATCCTGCTCTCCTTATGGAACTTTCATATTTGAATAATGATAGAATTGGCTGTCTTCTAGCCCCCTCTATTATAAAGCCAAGGCACTTACCAGAATTAGATGGAAAAGAGAAATAGGAAATATCTTGGGCAAACATAAACCTTCAACCAAAGAGGGAGCCTGAGCTAAAACAGCACATCTAAAATGAACTGTCTCATGGAACTTTCTCTAAACTCCTAAGGTTTGAACTGAGCTATATACACTTTTCAGCTATATACAGTATCTTAATATAATACATTTACATAAACCTTTTCAATTTTACTGAATTCATTTCTTTATTAAACTTGAAATCTTAACATAAAAAATGTACATTTCTTCCCCTCCAACAAGTGCTCTTTTTTTTTTCCTTGCCATATTTCAGGACTGGAATATTTGAGACTTCTAATCTGTCTCCACAGAACTGATGTCAAAGTATAGTGCAGTCTAATTTTAAAAAACAGAAATTATAGAAAATCTCCCTTCCCAAACTTCAGCAGCTGAGCACTGAGGACCACCATAAGAAGGCAAAATGTTAGAGGTTATTTTTCCCTTGCTATCTCTAAAAATGCAACAACATGTAAAATGTGTTATCTTTCCCATTAATGCAAAATGAAATGTGGTTTTGCATGCTGTCTTACAGAGATCTGCGAAACAGGAAATGATTGCTTGATGGGTACAATGGCAATCAGAAGCATCAACTGTGTTACTATACGACATGGAAGTTATCTTTTATCTTAGAAAGCTGCATTTGCTTGAGTTGAAGGCATATTCATTGACCTAGAGGCCTGTCAGGAATTATATCATACCTAGAGAAACTCAGTAAGATCAAAGATTATTTTCTACAGTCCATTTAAATTTCCAGCTACCCTACACTTTCATGCTCTTTGTTCAAAGCCAAAACTTCACAGATAAATTTGCATCTCCTTTTCCAAATTCTTTCATTTATGTTTTTCCACATACCTGTATTTCCATGTGCAGACAGAAATAAAAGCAAATAATTCCGTTGTATTTCCACTTAACCCAGAAATTTACAACCCTAACTTTAAAACAGTTCTATTCCCCCACTATTTGCAGTTCCAAGTCCTTTGCTGTTTGCAATGAAAATTACAAATGCTTTCAGAATGGTTGTTCTTTACAAAACATATCATATCCTCCAGGTTCAAGAATGATCCATCTCCACCTGTAGGAAGTCAAGCAAAGACTGCAGGAGACTCATGCAATTAAACAAGGAGCTCCTGACTAAACTTAAACATAAAAGGAACCATGCAAGGGAGGGATGCAGGCTTAGGTCATACAGGAGAAATATGTAGATACCGAATACCCAAGGATGTGATTAGGAAAGCCAAAGCCCACCTGAACTCAAATCTAGTGAGGGAGATGAAAGGCAGTAAGAAGGGCTTCCAGAGGCCTACCAACAGCAAAAGGAATTATAGGTGTGTCTTGGGTTATGGAACCTAAAATGTGTATTCTATTTCATCTGCTGAAAGCAGTTGGGGAATTGTTCTTCTTTATCTCTTGTAACTCTGGAAGGAGGGGGGCGGGTGCCTTTTGATAATGGACCAACTGTTAAAACCAGGTAGGGCAGTGTTCGTTATCTCTTTCACTGCCCATCCTCCCTCCAGGGGAATATTTTCTGCTAATGGACCATTAAGACACCCCTAAAAGCGCACATCCCAAAACTTACCCTCCCCAAAATAGCACATCCACATTCCATCATCCTATTGTGAGATGCTCCACCCAGTGCAGGGAGCCAACCATTCCTACCTGGATAAAACTGGGACTCAGGAACACAAAGGTCTCTGGCTTCACCTGATTCCCAGAGGAAGGCTGGACCCTTCTCACCATCACTGGACCCTTTTCTACAGGATCATCTCCACTTCAACAGAACCACATGTGGGGGTGAGGGGTTTACATTCTCCATTCTAAGGGAAACTCCAGCATTCCCTGGCAGATACCTGTCTTTCCAAACCAAGACAAGGTGAAAAAGCAGGACTGACATTGAATGGGGCAGAGAACCCAGTGATAATGGACACGGGTAAAGGCCAAGGTACTTTACCTAGAACTTCATTAATAAGACTTCCTTCAGGAATCCCTGGATTGAGTCTAATGAAAGGGCATGAAGACTGGAACATATTAAAAAAAGTAAGTGCTTGAGAAATCTAGAACTGTTCAGTATACAACAGAGAAGGCTCACAGTAATCAATGTGTACGAAAAGACAGAAATAAAGATGATGGAGTCAGACTGTCATATTCAGTGGCAGGGCAAGAGGCAAGGGGAACAAACTGTAATAAAAGAAATTTCGTTTTAACATCAGACAAAAAAAAAATCATTATCCAAACACTGGAACAGGCTGCCCAGAGGTGTTATGGAGTTTCCGTCCTTGGAAATATTAGAAATTTAACCAGGCACAACCCTGTGCAACTTGCTTTAGCTGCCCATACTTTGTGCATGACAGGTGGAATAGACCATCTCCTGAGGCCCAAACTCAGTGATACTGTAATTCCAGAAAGGGTTTCAAATCATATATCCCAAGTACCTCAGAAGAAAAAGCTAGGAATTTCAACATTTGGTTTAAGGTGCTTGAAAATGTGTTTCACTGACCACGCAAGACAGATGTCAGCAGTGGAAAAGCTGACATATACTGAAATATACCTTTTCAAAGGGGCAAAAGAATCTAGCACTTTGTTCTGCCACTCAAAATCTCATTATTCAATAAAGATCTGAACAACTTATGGAACTTAAATAGTAATTATTCAGTGATGTAAATAGTCACTAACAATCATCAAGTGGTAATGATTTTGTGTGTTATCAAGCTTGATGCCTTTCAATACTTTGTAAATGGTCTGGAATTAAGTAAAAACTAACTCATTGTCAGATTTGTAAATCCACCAGAGTCTGCAGACTCTTAAGGTGGAGAGGGCAACTCTGCAGACGGATCTAGAAATTAATTCAGGAAGTTTAAGCCCATTCTTACAACACATACCTTAATACAGTCAAATAGATACAGAAGCAAGGAATACCTGCTTGTACTTTACTCAAGGACTCTATCCAGTAAAATAGTGACTTCATCCCTTATGACTCCTAAATAATTGTCAAACTGCTGAACAAAAACTTCCAGCCCAGTTCTGCCACCCAAAAAAAAAACCAAAAAACAACAGGCTAGTGCGAGTGTGTGTAAACAGAATAGCAGTATGTGAGAATACCAAGATACACTTTACCTCTTTGTGTCCTTGATGAGAACTACAGTGAAGATACTGTAATTCTACTCTCAGAAATAATATATAATTATATATAGACAGAGGAAGTGCAAAAGGATTTAGACTGAACAAAGCCTCACATTAATTTAAAGAACTGCATTGGCTTAGTTTACCAAAGGAAGATTAACTTGTGATTTTGAGTGAATGACTATTTTCATTGAAACAAGCAGTTTAAAAGGCTGTTTATTGGAGAAGAGAAAAAGCAGAACCCATAGGTGATCACTAACATTAAAGAAAGTCCAACAGAATTAATTATGATTTTTAAACAATGAGATAGAATATTGAATCATCACTTACAGGATTGAAATTTAGGTTACCTACACTTCTGAAAGAGTAGGATAGATTATGAGTTGTTAAGCTTTATGCATGTAATGATCTAGGGGTTTGCTACCTTGCCATCTGGAACTAAATGAGTTAATGGTCCTTTCTAAGACAAGATCAATTACTTTGTGGAAGTATCAAAACAGTCACATTTAAGTAAAACTCAATTTATCCTTGTCAAAACTTAAGTTCATTATGAGGTCACCTGTGTGACATGGGTTAAATCTGGAGGGTGGAGGGGGAAGCAGGTAATCAGTATCCCCATGTTCCAGTAACCACATTTTAAGGCATATCCTCTGATACAAGCTGAACACTGACCAGCTATCTATTGTAGTATAAAACATTTCCTATATTTAGTCTATGCTCCCTGATTCCTCAGACAGAATTTGCCAATGTAAGCTTTACACCTCTACTGATATGTAGAATATTTATAGACTCCTGACATGTTTCCAAACAGAAGCATGCAATTTTAACAAAGACATAGCATTAATGCTATTAACCAGTATTAAAAGTCTCATGAATAAAAATATTTCAATTTATATGTTTCTTATTCCAATTTAGCTGGTTTAATTACATTTCAGTGAAAGTGCCATGTTACTCCTTTTACCCTTTACCCTGTCTCCACTACAAGAAAATCTCTGTATAGAGGTGGACAGAGTTTTACACTGCACTGAGCTCACCAGCATGCAGATGGCAACAGTCCCTTCCTCTCTGGTGTGTAGGGGCTCAGGGCACATAAGGTTCAGCTCCTCATTCTGCAAATGAGTGGGGAGCAGATGATCACTAAGAGAAAGAGCAGGGCTGAGAGAACAATGGATTTCTGCTTGGAGAATGAACATTAAACCTGACCAAGCAAAACAAGAAACTCATTTTGACAGTAGCAGATAAGAACTTGTTTCTTTTCTCCTCAACAATACGGGAAAGCAAAGACATTTCCATCTTGGAACAAACCAAAATATTTCATTTTACCTGGCAGGAAACATTTTATTTTTACCACAGGTGTTGCTAAAGCAGCTAAAGCAATGGACTGGAGAGCTAGAGTTTGGGCACAAAACCAAGATGGGAGATGGCTCTTTTTCTCTACAGAAGCCTTAGATTTAAAACAGCCAACTTATTGCATGCACAAAGCTACTTAATTGCTCTCATCCTGAGAAGATCTGAACTCAGTAACTGCTCTTTGCAGAATGCCTGAAACACAAAGCCCTTGGTAATTCTGCTGGAATGTTCTGCTGCTTTTCCTGTTTAAGTTATTCTAATCTGAAATATCTATTGAGACAATGAGAGAAAAGCATTCTGTATCTTCTTGTAATATTCAGAGCCAAGAAGACTGGCAAAGGCTTTAAAGGTTTAAAAGGTTTTATTTAATGTATGAGATCTAACCAATTGGCTGTAGTTTACATAAGTTTCTACACTACCCAACAACCATTTCCAAAAACCTCTTGCAAAGGCAGTTCGAGGTATTTTACTTTTATCTTCCTTCCCCAATAAAACATTAAATAACTCACTACCTAACACTCTGAGACTTTCTGTGATACTATCACACAGTGCTAAGTTACTGTTCCATCTCCATTTCAGAAAATGACACCCTAAGGTAGTTGCAGAGAAATGTTTCTAACCCATAGGTCCCCTCTAACCCCAATGACACCCTACCCAATATATCTATTTTCTAACGTTTTTCTTGAGCAAAATGGCTGCTTGAGTGACTATTAATTCATTTCCTGCTGAATGCAAAACAGAAAACATCTACTTCTTTGCAGTACATTCTGATACATAAGAAATTATATGTTTTCCAACACTGTTTAAAACTATATCTGTTTCTCCAATACTAGCTGAATCATTCAACTCTGTAACATCAGCACAGTGTTGTTTTTACGAATTATGGGTCTCTCCTGAACACCAAAATGCTGAGGTTTTCATTTTGCTCTGCCAATATACACCTGCAGTTGGAATATAACATTCTGACTCTGCAGACATGCATATTTTCAGTTCTTTGAGCTAAACAAAAAAGTGGTAGCAGACAGAAATCCAAGCTTTGTTTTGTCCATCTGTGGCTGAAATACACTGTTGATTGGACCCTGTGCTCCTCTTCAGCTCTAGGAGGGGCTTTACTCTCTTCACAACCCTGTGGTGGAATAGCTGTATCCACACTTTGCTGGATTTAACAGCCTAATCTCCCAATAGGAGCTATTATTAAATTAAACAAGGGCTAGTCCAAATGGATTTGGTTTTATGGTGACCTTTTTAGTGACAACATGTTCAGGGAGGGCTTCCTCAGAGGAGTGAAAGAACAGATGGGCAGCCAAGGCTAGCAACTTGTTCGTTTTACTGCATGGGATATTTTTTCCCCCTGCACCCCCCAGATGTATTTTCCTGCTTTATTTTTTTTGCCTGCAGTTTTAATACATTTCTAAGGCATTAGTTATACATATATTCTTAGGGTCCAAGTCCAATAGCATAAATATCACTGTTTGTCTGAAGTCTTTTTAAAGCAAGACTGACCCTTACAAGAAGCGTTTTTAGACATGACAGTGTAAGTTTCCTTCATTCACTTCAGCTTAGGGCTCTGTCTCTTGTGAAAGCCTCCTTTCTGTGGCAAAAAGTCTCTAAAGTTTTATTTTAAATCAAAATTCAGTATACGTTCCTTAGTGCTCACTCCAGGACTGACTTTCTCATTCCTGGTTGTGAAATGCATTGGATGCCAATGATAACTAATGCAGCACTCTGAAGAAACAATGTTTTCCAAACAGATTTCTGAAAACATACAGATGTTTGTACAGCACCTCTTTCTCCCAGGACACTTACCACACATCTATCACTGCACTGAGAAAAATTTAAAAAACAAAATAAAACACAAACAAATAACAAAAATCTGGGCTCAAGCATTGCCTACCAGATAGCTCTAACTGCAGCACTGAAAACAATTTTCTTTACTTAAGCAGTTATTAAGGATATATGAATTAAAAAAAACCACATTTTTTCATGTGAGGGTGTTTTCCACCCTTAGAGAGAACAGCAACTGCACCCACTCTATGGATTATTTCCCCTAGACCCTGCAGAGGGGTCTCACATAGGCATATCACATTCTGCTGCAGGACACACAGCATGAAAGAACTGAAGCAATTTAGCTTTTTTTACATGCTAAAACTTTTCTCTTTCCAGGATGAAGCCCTCAAATATTTCTTCAAATTTTCTTATTCTTCCCTAAGAAAAGTTGTCCTGTTGAAAAGTGTTTGCCATTATTTTACTATAACATCTTTTCAAGCTGAGCTCTTTACATATTTTCACAGAGTTTTCACATATTCACATTGCTTTTCTTCACACAGAATTATATTTACCACATTCCCTTAGAATATTGTGTTCAGAAGCCTGTGCCCTGAAGTGTATCCATTTTCCTTTGCTACATCTGTCTTCTGTTTCAGTGCTTGTCCTTGGCCTCATTGTGGCTTATGTGACAAGGCTCAATTCAGCTAAAAATAAAAGAGGGGGGGAAAAATCCCATTCAATATCAGATTAATTATTATTATCCATTTTCTATTTTATCAGGAATTATTTTAATCTAGCAGTGCTGTTAGCAGACTTGCATGTGTTTTGAAGTCTTGTAAGCTCTTGCAAAGTGATATAATTCCACCACAATTCTTGTCTCTTCTCAAACTGTGTGTACTTTTTTTTTTTTTTTGTCTTCCAGACACCAACATTCTTTCACCCTTGCAATATTTTGGATCCTCCATCATGAATGATAGGATCAGAGGACAAGATCTGCACTCCACATATATACGCCTAAACCTGTTTCCTTCATAGGAAAAAATCACTTTTGTCAGGTGTTAGTCCTGAGCTACAGAGTAGCCTCTTTTTTGATATTCTGTTTTCTATATTGCCTATTAATTAATCACAAAACAGGGAAATAAAAGGAAAAGGGAAAAAAAAAAGGGAAAAAAAGGGAAAAAAGGGAAAAAAAGGGGAAGAGGGAAGAGACTGTCTCTGAGCGTCTCTACTACTATGTCAGTTCAAAACGATGCATTTGCCTGTAGAAGAGAAAGAGAGGGAAGGGAAGGGAAGGGAAGGGAAGGGAAGGGAAGGGAAGGGAAGGGAAGGGAAGGGAAGGGAAGGGAAGGGAAGGGAAGGGAAGGGAAGGGAAGGGAAGGGAAGGGAAGGGAAGGGAAGGGAAGGGAAGGGAAGGGAAGGGAAGGGAAGGGAAGGGAAGGGAAGGGAAGGGAAGGGAAGGGAAGGGAAGGAAGAGGAAAGAGGAGAAAGAAAGGAGAAGAAAGAGAGGAGAAAGAGAGGAGAAAGAGAAAATGGCTCTTCAGTCACATCACACACAAACAAGTTCATATTTATTTTCTCCTATTCTCTGTTAAAAAATGAAACTCGGATACTTCATTCTTACATCATCCTCATCTCCTTTTCCTTTCTTTTCAACTGCTTTTTCTCATTTGGTAATATTCTTTTTAATTTGAGATACCAGCATTCCATACTATATTCACGACTGTACATGATGAATTTGTGAAGTGGCATAATGAGGTTCAGATTTGTTCTCTGTTCCTTTCACAATAACTCATAATATTCTATCTGATTTTTGACTGCCACTCAGAGCTGCTCTCCTGTTTCCATAAGGCTATCTATTACCACTCAGAATGAGATTTAGGGTTGTAATAGTCAGCTCACAACCCATACAAGAATATGTCAAATTAGGACCATTCTTTCCTCATCGTGCCCCCTCCCCCACTCCCAAGGGCATCATTATCTATTAATCTACATTGAATTTAATCAGCTGTTTTATCATAGCATTCTTGGATTGCTTTGCAGCTCTTTATCATCAGTAGATGGTATCACCAGCGAACTATTGCCTCAGTATTCCTTCTTCTGATCATTTAGGAATACGCTAAAGAACATATCATAGCCTGGAATAGTCAACTTTGTTGGCAAATTCTCTCCACTGTGACAAATGATGTTTTACCCACGCCCTCTTTTACCCTTGTTTATAATCCACTATTAGCCCACATGAAAACGTTCCCTGTTATCTTGTGGTCTCTTAGTTCTTAGAAGATTTTTGCAAGAAATCATGATAAACTGCTTTGGGAAATATATTTACCAAATCCAGAAAAAACTGTCAGACCTGATTTTCTTGGGTTTTTTGTGGGGTTTTTTTTGGATTTTTTTTAAACATAAGATGAAGTCTTATTCCAATATATGTTTCCTACTTGTCCATCTAATATGTATATGCTTAAAAAAAGTTTGCTCTAGCTTACCTAATAGTGAATTTACTGACATGTAGTAATGTTTTAGCTGTTTCATCTCCAAGTTTCTTTAGAGCTCTTAAGCGAACGTCATCTGTCTGTAGATGTATCGTTTCTTTTTTGTCCGTTTGCTCAGAGACTTCATCCATCAATAACTAGATTTCAGAAAGATCCATCAATAAACAGATTTGAGAAAGATCCTCCAACATTTTTCCCCATCAAAAAGCCTTACCATTTGAAAAATCTCAACCAGTTCTTCCTAAATGTACATTAAAAAAAAAAAAGTTTAATTTTTCAGCTATATTGTCTCCTCTTTCATACATTAATCACTTCTTGGACTTACAGGTCTCCAAAACACTTACTTTTTGAACACACAGAACAATGATTTATTACTCATGTCTATGCTTTCAATTCTTCCCCGAAAACATTTTTTTTAAACTCATGTTCTTTACCCACAGCATCCTTCTTTCCAATAATCAAAGAATTCCCTTCACAAGGCACACCAGCAACAGGCATTTGCCCCGAGTTGTCAGTATGTTTTGAGTAGTGAAAGAAATGATCACATAGTCTCATACGTATTAAACAAAAAGTCTTGTAGACCAAGAGAGACATCACTTGTCCCTGCCTCATTTAATAGTAGAATAGCATACACAGTGTGTAAGTGTGTAGTATCTTTACCAAGAGAGAAGTTTCAAGGCATAAGTAGTAACACACAGGACAATGATTACATCATCCTTGAAAACAGCAAGTAATTTGTCAATTCAGCATACCCAAGTAGACCAATATTAAAAAAAAAAAAAAAAAAAAAAAAAAAAAAAAAAAAAAAAAAAGTGCAAAATGAGTGCAGATAAGCAACCAAATCTTTTGGTCATCACTCTAAGCAGGGATCATTAGGTAAAAGCGATTAGACTTTATTAAAGGGTATGGTTATCCCTGAAATGTAGTAGAGTAAGGATACAAGGTAATGAAAGAGTGGGATCTTTACTATCATTCAGTGGGATACCTGGAAAATGCACACACAATGAGCTCATGAGGGCTCAGAATTCAATTGTCTTTTGGAACAAGGGAAAGAGAGGAACATCTCTATGAAACCTTCAGTTGTAAACCAGAACAAGAAGTGAAAAACATTGCTAGCTGAGGATAACTGCCCACAGAAGAAAAACAAAATGAGAACTTGTAGCACTATAGTAATTTGTGAATATGAAGCAGAACAGAAAAGGAGGTCTGATGCCCCAGAGGAAAAAAAAAAGTAAAAAATAAGGGTAACATGAAGGAACAAAATACATGCTAGCTCTGAAATAAGAATACCAGGTATTGGCAACTCAGTGAGAACCAAGTCAGTACATAGGAGCACACAAAGAAAAAAGAAGAGACATTCAGAGTTCTAGATGGAATTAAAAATTACTCATAAGTAAAGGCCGGAGATTCACAGCAACATGTGGAGGGGCAGGTAGTTCTGGTTTAATCTCCAGCTGGACTCAAAATCACAAGAGCAGGTCTGTGCAATCACAGCCTCCTTGCTACTTGCAACAGTCTGTTCAAGAAAGGGATCAGAAAACCAAAATGGCATCATGTCTGTTACATGAAACTGGCAGGTGGACCTGCAACTGGGAAGCACCACAAGGAACCTGAGAAACAATTACAACCCCTCAAAACCGGTACTGCCAATTCCCACTGGAAAAAAAAAAAAACAATGAAGGACTAATGTTTTCAGGGAATACTTGCAAACAAATAGATACTTGTGTGAATTTCAGGGGGATCAAGTCACAAGAGGAGTAAAATGTCTAGTAAGAGATCAGACTAACCAATAGCTAGATGATGAGTGGTATAAGAAGCAGTTGTAGTATTTGACTGTTGAGGTGCATTTCTTGAAGGAGGTAACTTTTCAAGAGATAAATTTGACTTGAATGTTCCAGGGAATAGCTACCTAGGATCAAAGCTGACACAATGGTTAAGAACAGCTTTAAACTAAGAAATGATAGATCTCCAAACACTAGTGGAAGGAAAAAATATTGGGTAAATGAGAACCCAGATGTGAATTAAGTAATCCAGTGGTAACAGGAGAACATATAGTAAATAAAAAGAATTGACTGTGAACAGCAATCAGGTGAAAGAAGATGACATGCCTGCTCTATGTAACAGTGGAGTAAGAAACAACTCTGATGTGTAAAGCTTTCTCAACACAATAGAAAATCTTGAATTACATTTAGAGGATGTAAAAATAAATATTAAGGAGAAAACATAAGCTTGACAACATAGAACATTCAGAACTGGAGCATAGATACAGAAGGGCAGATACCATTCAGGAAATATAATTCTAAAGATGACAGCTATGGGGCACTCACTAAGCTATAAGGCATTATGAAGAAAACACTTTTTATGACATCCATGGTCAGATATAATCATGGATAATTATCACTGGAACATTATTGGAAAGTGAAAAACTATTTGCTATTGTGACAGGAGACAAACTTCCTGACAAAGACTAGAACTGACTACAGCAAGTAGCAGGTAATGATTGCAGTGGAGGTAACTTGCTATTGGATGTTACAACCAACAAATGTGTGTCACAAATACCCAGAGCTAACAAAAACTTACACTATTTAAATTTTATTTTGCTGTGTAATGAAGACTTAAATACTTTAACATTGAAAGCTGAGTTAGTATAAATTAAATCAAAGGGCAAATATAATAGTTTCATAACTCAATTGTCATAAACTTCAGTAAACCTAGGGGCCTCTTCAAGGAAATGAACTAAGAAACCAAATGAACTAAGGAATTTAGACACTGAAGTATCTTTCAATGACAGTAGGATACCTAGGAAACTGAATTCCAGACAGCCAGAGAAGAGTCCTGATTAAATAAAGAAATGTTACAAAGTAGGCTACCAGCTACAAGTGAAGAGCTGAAAAATGCTGCAAGGATTATGAGGGTCATTTAACCTCAACAATAACATGGAAATTGAATGGAACTTGCCAATTTTTTCCCTGGCACAGTACAGCAAAGTAGAGCAAAAAATTAAAAAGAAAAAGAAAAAAAAAAAAAAAATATAAAGAAAAAAGAAAATAAAAGGAAAAAAAAAGGCATATCATGATTTGGTGGGTTTGAAAATAAACAACAAAAAAAATATTATATAAATTGGGCCAGGAGCTGAATTAGTGTTTTGCATCTGTTTTTAAATAGACTTTGATGACAGACTATGAACATTGGTATGGATAGCAAGAGGAATACAGAACAGAAATTATCACAAATGAGGGAAAAGTACCAAAAATTTGAAGCACTATGTACTCTTAACTGGGAAAAAATAGAACTTCTTCCCAGTGATACCAACAAATGCAGTAAGAAGGAGGCTGCAACCTCTCCCGTTTTTTCCTCATCAGAGGACAATACTGTTGACAACACATAAGAAAAGATTTGAAAAAGACTCAGGAGGTTGAGCTCTGATTTTAAGGCAGCAGAGTTTCTCAGATCCTTGACTTGGCAAGACAATTCTGGCAACTTTTTTGCCATTCCATAAACTCAACAAGGAATTGGACATGCCAGCCCACACTAACTCTGGCTTTCCATCACCACATGGAAACAGGGGTGTGAAAATCCTGAGGACCTTGACAATTCAGCAGCTTTCAGGATCACCTTTCACTCATGCTTTGACCCAGGCATGTTTCAACCCAACCATGCTTCAAACCTAAGTCATGCTGCCAAAAAATTGACTACAATCTGCACTGTCACTCAGCAGTGATCTTCAGGCAGATCTTTAAATGTAGCACACCTCTGCCAACAAAATATATAAATAACAAAAAAGTCTGAAGCTATCAACAAGAATATGTCCAAACCTAATGACAGGACAAACTGAGGAAATGTTCAAGAATTTCAGGAAGCCACACCTTCTAAACACTTTATTCCACTAATGGTCCAACAGTACTGATAAGCATCACCACTGGTGGCATCTGACTCTTAGGAAGTTTCTAAGCTCATGACCATCTGGGTTTCAACCTTTCAGGCACATCCTGTAACTGGTATGGTGTCACACAAATTAGCCACATTTAAGTTAATCTTCATACTTTTTCATCCAAATGGCACCTATATATCCATGTTGTAATACTGACATTGGCATACTCTGCAGTGCAGTCAGTGAACAGGCTGAGCCACAGCAGGATCCTAATTTCAGATTAAATGGCTCTCTAAGTACCTCTTCAGCATATCTGTACACCAGTTTATGCGATTTCGAGTATTTCTAAGAAAAATTAAGCTATTTCACTTTCTATTTTCCTGCAGAATTCCAATCAGACCTGTCACTCCCTTGCAAGTCTGGAAATACATGCTAAAGACTCAGGAAGTGGTCATCTTGATGAAGAATTCTGGTTTATAATGAAGGTCTTAATTAGGGGCATAAGCAGCCTGTAAACAAAATTTCAACCACTAGTATATACAATCTGTGTAATGAGATCAGAGTTCATGCCATATTACACACATAGCATTTTTACTATAATAAAACAGTATAATACTACTTCTTTTGTAAAGTACACCTATTACACAGTGAAGCCATTCAAGCTACAGGCAAGAAATACCTGAATAAGTGCTCTGCAAATACCATGAATATCATGTTGTCAAATACTATTTTTCCTGATTAGGAAAATGATCCCTCTAAATTTATGCTTTGGTTCTTCTCACTTTATTCATGTCCAAAATGGTATGAACAGAAGTTGCTGACACCTATGTCTTGTAAAATTACACATACTGCTTTCTATAAAGTGTGTGTGTATATATATGTATGCAAATTAATGTATATTGTAGCAGAATTTAACAAACACTTCATTTTCTTAACATATCTTAATAATTTTTACAATATGCAATACAGTGGCAGAGTCCAAACAAAATGGTATTGCCCCATTTCTTTTGGCTACATTCTCAATGGAATCAACAGGGATCTTTAATTAAGCAAACAATGACATATCATATAACAAAAGCATAGCATGGAACAATCACTGAGGGTAAAATATGCTTCTATCTTCATTCTCTGGAACTGAGCTCTTATAATTTTATACTGATCTCTGCTAAACCAGTCCTAGTAGTCCATAGCTCCTCATTCTTACCCTGTACTAGAACTCTGAATTCTCACAAAATCTGCTCTATATATACATCAAATATTTTAGAAATGCTTCATTAACCAGCATTTCTCTTACAACATAGTCCACGGGGAGCTTTCAACACATGGAATAAATAGCAGTGAAAGAATGCCACATTTGATTTTTATGTGTGATGGATGTGTTACAAATTTCTTAGAATGGTTTTTTTTATTTTAGATCTTGATTCTGCCAAGAAGACAAAAACAAACAAAATAGGCACATCACCCAGTGATATTTGTTTCAGCTATATGTTATCATGGAAGAGAGAACCATTTCTGCAGTCAGTTTTCAGAGCCACTTCTGTATCTGTGTTATCAGAATAGCAAAAAAAAACAAAACAACATTTTGTGATCTCACTTAGAGCAGTCACTTCAGCCCCAGATCCAGAAACTAAAGGTGGCCTGCTGCCAAGTGGGAAGTCCTGCACATCTGCCTAGTCCTCACCCACGCTTACATACAATTGTCTTTGCCCAGGTGTTAATACAGCTGCAGTGTGACTCAGATCAGGGTCTGATCTCATCTCTTTTCCTCTCAGGTTACTTTTCCCTCAGGTCGATACAGATTCAGCTCACACTATTGCTACAAAAAGACTTTTGCCAGCACAAGGGATGGGACAGAGCTGTATGCAAGAGAAGGTCTGTGTCTGAGAGACAAAACCACATCTAGTATTAGCAGCAGGTACTTCAGTCATCTAAGAGTGATTATAGACACTTCTCACTCTAAGGTACTCCGTGACACTTTTCACAACCACACCATTAGATTCCTGTCTCAGTAATTACTATATTAATAGCTATTTAATCTTTAGTTCATGCAATCAGAAAAAGATTCTTATCTCACACAAAGTCGTTTTGTACTGCCAAAGACGAAAAAGCAGTTTCAGCACTTCTCTCAAAGCACAAGGAGATATTCAGTAACTGCACACTGTAACAGGATGTGCTGGACCCACACGTAGCCTACTCCTACCGTTCTGTAGGTGACAGAATCACCCCTGTGAGACCCTCTGACTTGTGTGTGCACCCACAGATGGTGAAAAACAGAACAAGCTCCAGCTGCTGAACCCACTGCCATCAGAAATGAGACACAAAGACAAGCATGCTTGTGCACACACATACAGAAACTTGCAGTACAAAATAACACCAATTCGTTGTGGGGGTGGGCGGAGCCCCAATGACTTTGCCTTGGAGGCAGCCCTTGCTGAGGAGTTAAGAAGATATTGTGCAACCCCACCCAGGCCCAGAGATAACAAAGCCACCCCCAGCTCACCGCGACTTTCCAGGGACTCCCACAAACACCCTCGGGATCTTATGTAGATTCATTGTAACTGATTGGTTTTGTACCCTTCCCCCCTCCCACCTAGCCCCCTATAAAACCCCCTAGAAAATCATCCCGAGGAGGGTCCTTCCCTCAGCCCCCTTCGCTGAAGCCCCCACAATAAAGCTGCTTCTGTGGAATTTGCTGAGACGGGCCCTCACTCTCTCTACACCCGAAGCCGGCTACAAGGGGAAAGTGAAGCTGCATAGGAGGCAAAGGCTGAATCACGAGCTGAAATCACTAAGAGCTGGATACTTGCCTTCTGTGAGCTAGCAGCCCCCAGCTGAGAGGAGCGCCTTCGACCCCCTAGGGGGTGTCTCAGAGGAGATACTTTCTGGGGTGGCTCGGCTCTCCTTGGGGGTCCAAGCTCTACGGACCCCCCTTCACCAGCTGAGGACAACAATTCAGCAGTGTGTGACTTCTGTATTTCTACAGTACTTCTGTATTTGCCCTACATGTGTATTTATGCAATTATGTTCTCCTTATCAATGAAACTCTATTACAGAAATTAATATATATGTGTATATACAAAATACATATAGATGCTCTATATCTATCCAGCATCTCTGCACAGAACAAAAAGATAAAAGCCTTCTGTGTATAGTAAAAAAAAAAAAAAAAAAAAATCTCTGTTCCTTGATATAAAAAAATCCTTTGCCTCTGAAGTAGTACACCTTTAAAAAGTAACACCCCAGTTTGCAGTGTGTTGAGTACATAGCCCATGTTCAGTGTTGGGAAAGCTGTGTAATAAGTAAAATTTCATAGTTTGCAAGTTCCTTTCAAGTCCTTGCAGATGATGTCTCTATAAACCAAAAAAAAAACTCCTTTCCTGAAGAATTGATAAAAAATTATCTTTAAATAGTAAAACTAACTAAAATTACAAGTTATGTCTTTTTATGTTAAGTGTAAAAAAGTAAAAACTTTGAAAAAAAAGGAAAAGATGTTTTGAAAGTTTCATTTGTTATTCTTTCTTTCTTTTTTTCTTCCTATTTTTATCCTTTCAGTGTGTGTAAATAAACTACCTTTGTAATTTGAAGATAAGCCCGTTTTACTCTTTATGTTCTCCCAGCCACATAAAATACAGTAAGTAACAAAACCATCACATGAATAAGTGCATTAGCCAGAAAATCAAACTAAAACTTCACAATATCATACACACGCATACACACGCACACACACGTATTTTTCTCCAATATGCTGCCCAAACATCTCATAATTTAGCAGAGGATAAAAACCTCATCCAAAGTTTTTAAACCTCCTTAAAAAGTATTACTCTGTTATGAAAAAATAGCTCTGAGATATTGATTTTAAATACCATAAAAATAAAACTTTGACCTGGTTTACTTTCCATAGATGTGAGATACTGAAATGTTAACGACTCAAACTATCAGCCACTTAAAAAAGCAGCAGGATGCTTTGCTGAGACCAGGTTTTCACCACCCCAGTCGAAGAAGAGGAGGAGAGATTTTTGTGTGTTGGAAAAACCTCTGATCTGCACAAGACAGAGGGGCTGCACACCCACTGCCAGAGGATGACCATGACAAACCAACCTTTGTCTAGCAACAAGCTGGGTTTTGAACCAGATAAGAGAGAAGGCTGATAAGAAGCAAATCCTGCTAGGTGGGATAGTGATTTTTATCTTGCCAATGTCCTCCCTCACACAGCTGGCTCAGAAAACTCCCCTCCTACTCACACATAGGCCTGAAGGTGTTCATCCCTTCCAATGTGGCATGACTGGCTCAACTACTCTGATGTGAGAGGCAGCTGTCATGTCTTCGTGGGTGTCACAAACCATCAAAGACCCCCAAAGTGCCCCCAGACTCATTTCTGGGGCCTTCCACGAAGACGATGCATGATCCTCAGTGTTGCAACAGACAGTGTTAAACTCACCCCAGGGGAGGTACCTGGGTGCTCCCACCTGAACTGAACCAATTTTAATCCACTGAACTTTTTGTGGTGGGAGCTTCCCCACCCCCAATGAATCAAGACTGTGACCATCATTTTGACTAACACACATCTAAATTGCAACATCAAGTCTCGTTGCTGGATCCACCGGTGGTGGTGATATCTTTCCATTATCTACTCTCATCTTTTCTCTTTCTTTTCCTCATATATTTTCTTAATTGATATCTTTATACTTTTATTGTTATATTACTGTAGATGATAACCAAAATGGCTACATACCTCCTTTCCATTGCAAGCAAAGTGTTCTAAAATAAACCCTACATAGAGATAGAGATAGAGACAGAGATAGATAGAGATAGAGATAGAGATAGAGATAGAGATAGAGATAGAGATAGAGATAGAGAGATAGAGAGAGAGAGAGAGAGAGAGATAAACACTGGTCATTCAGTGTCATTTCACTCTCATCCACACCAAGGCATCTATTAACAAGAACCTCAGTTACACTTGCCTTTAGGGGCAGGTTATAACAACAGAGCCCAACATTGCCTAGAAAAAAAAATACTGCTTTAATGACTACTACATTTGATGCGTTTTTAACTAAACAGACCACCAGTTTCAGGCTAGAATTACTATTCTATTACTTGCTCTAAACCTAGTACAGGAATGAATTTATAGACACTGGCATTTTGTCCAGCTGTCAAGGATGCAAATTAAACAGCCCAAGCAAAACCTATAATTCAGTAACTACCTTTAACCTAGCAGTTACTACAAGCAAAACCTCTCTAAAGTCCTTCAGTGTGGCAGTTGCATATCTTCGGACACAGGAGAGCAAGCTGTGCAGAATCTAAGTATAGGTGGGAAACTGGAATAACTTTGCGGGACAGAAAGTTATGTCACTCCCCAGTGTTAGAAGAGCAGAAGACAAAATGACTTCAAATACCAATACAATTTTCACTTCAGTTGCCAACACAGAGCTCACACACTACAAGGCCATGAGCAACCAGCCCATCCCAGGTCTGGCTGCAGAGGCAGTTGATTACAGCAGATAATTCTGCAGTCACCCCGGGAGGAGGTACCCCAGGCTCAGCCAATTCAGGAGAATCTACCAATCTTAACTGTCTCCAGACTGTACATGCCTCAGTCAAGGCTGAGACTCTCCCTTCTTTCTCACTGGACTGCACTGAATTAGCTACCTCTTGCAGATGGGCACTTTAGTGAAGATTGATTAGAAAAAAACACATTAACGACATCTGCCTCCTAGGTGTTATTTGCCTGAAATAACCAAATTTGCCCCTTCACAGACGACAATTTCCTTGACTTTTCTCTTAATGCTAGAGCACACAGACGATTTCCTGATACCTGTCCAATTTGTTTCTTTTTTTCTCCCATTATATTTGCTATGCTTCTGAGAATAACCTGATCTTTTCTCTTCTTTTCTGTGTCCTTCTTTCACCAGATGCAAATGAAGAACAAATTTTTAAAGCTGCTATCTTACTATATTTCTTATTTTTCATGCAGAATGGAGAATTATGTATATCCTTACTACTCATATCCAAGGAATATCTGTCTCCCTTTGGCTCTCTTATCTCTCAGACCAGTTTCCTGAAAAACTCTATCTTCCACACGTTTTAGTTTACTGGTCTACTTCCTTAAAATCCACCATTATTGTTGTATTGGCCTGATGATCTTTTCAAACCATTCCAACTGGAATCAGACAGCAATTAAACAGCCATTAGAAAATGGTTCTGGTGGAGGTTTCAACCTTGAAAGAACCCAGTGTGGCATTTCTGAGAATGGACATTTTGGTTCTATACTAAATTATTAGTTTTGAATGAATGATCCTGTAGACAGACTACTTGGGCTATGGGAATATCAACTGATTATAAGTGTCTGCCTGAAGTAGAATTGAGAGGATTATGCACTATATTTTCTAAGAACTATAACTGGTCCTTGGAACAAATTGCAGCTCTGAAGTGATTCACACACATTAGGCCCAAGGAATAAACAGAGAGATAAAAATCACATAATACATTTCAGATCACATTTACACAGAGAAAGTTATTAATCAATCACAATTCATATGAGACATTGGTATCCCTATGTAAGAGGCAGACAGAAGTCTGTTGATATTGAATCATGTCATAACCTTGGAAACCCCCTTTCAGCTGCACCAATAAGCATACTAATCAATCACTAATAGTTCCTAGTTCTTAAAACAATTATTTAAACTATAATAAGATCCAAGCTTTTTGCTTTTATCAAGAAGTCTCTAACCATGCAAATGATATGTTCCTTTTTTCTTTTAAACATATATCTTCAGGTATCTCTTTTCTCAGACTTTCCTTTTTTTTTTTTTTTTTTAGCTTTTATGTACATTTTAATAAATACTTCACCACCACTCATTGTCAAACCTGTTAGTTTTCAGACAGCCATCTCAGGTACATATGTAATATGTAGTATTATATATCTTGGCTCCACCTGGGCCCTTACACCTTAATTTAGGTTCATGGATAGCTTCACTTGAATTTTATAACTTGTGTTGGGTTCTGTGCAGCCATAGCCAAAATCATCAGCTACTTAAAGTCATCAAATCTCATGTGTGCCTAGAGAACCTGCAATCATACAGACTTTGAAAGAACATATGAGTATGCTTACTGCAAACCAGCACCTTCCATCCAACTTCAAGAAAAACGCAGCAATTAACTCTTCCCCAGTGCCTGTTGTGGCCCACACTTCAGCAGGGCCACATCTCTATCTGACATCCATGTCAGATGCCACGACATCATCACTCCACAGATTTTCCAGCTGGCCAGGGGTCCAAAGATTGCTGATTCCAAGGAGCCAAATGCAGTGACTTAGCCAGGGAGATTCCTTATACTCCTTAGACTTATCCAATACTCAGTGGCGCTTTTACTTCTATTTTTACAGAGCTCAGATTTTCTGCTTGAGCCATTGATCTTGTTAGCCTTTTTGTTTGTTTCAAGACCATCCAAGCTCATGAATGCAAGAATCCGTTTTGAAACCCAAGGAGGCCAACACAGATGGTTTCAACCATGTCAGTGTCAAGTCACATTCAAATGGATTTCCTTCTCCTTGCACAAAAGCAGCTATTTTTAAAAACTGTAAAACTGCACACATCTGGGAGTGCTTACAGTACTAGTAATCCCTGTATAGTATGTGTTGTCATCGCTAGTAGGAATTCCCTCTTCCTTGACCACAGGCCAAAAGAACACAACTTCTTTTTGAAGCAGCTCCAGTTTATGTGGGCTTAATTTCAGACTCTTGGCCATCCATTTATCACAGATTATTACTAATGTTTCAGTTCCGAAAGTTTCTACTACGCAACACAGCCATCATACTATGCCATAAATACAGAGACAAGCAGGAATACAGATACTGCATTCTTTACTACCCTACCTGTTTCAGCTCGTGCTGAAGAAACAAACTACAATGAGGAGTCAGAGATAGTGAACATCCACCTTTCTTGATAGATTTTCAACAACCTACATCAACTCTCTTCTCTGATGGCATTACCTGGTCAGAGGACTACTGAGTGCTTCAGTATTCCTCAGAAACAGCTTACGCTGACCCCACTCATTACATCTATGTTGACTTTTCTTGTCCCTTTAGAAAATATTAGCAATGTTCTAGAACAAGAGTTTCTCATTCCCTTTCGTGCTTTTTTCCTAGTCCCCTTTCTAACACATCCACAGCTTCATTCTATGCAGCAACCCTCTCCTTTGTTGAGTATTTGCTAGTTTTGAGGGTTATTTAGCAAAACTGTCAGGGAGTTGTTTCTATTTCAAGGAATTCTGCTAATTTCATGCCATTAAGAAAAGTTCAAGACAAGACTAAACAAATCCCTTCTCTTCACTGAGCTCCCACTCGTTATGTCTAGCTGCCATTATGGTTTCTACCCCTGGAGCCAGGAAACATTCAGTGAAAGAAACAACTTTGAAAGTATACTGCTCTCTTGCAGTTTGCCTCACGTAGCCCACACCTGCATGAGGAACTCACATGGATGAAACTTCACTATGTTTTCCCTGACACTTATGAAGAAGTTATTTATCATACAGGAGTCCAAACTCCTGTATGTTTATTATTTCATCCCTTGTATTTTTTGCTTTCCAGCTTTCTTATCAAATTTTACAGGTAAAATAGCCAGGTTCAGTTATTTCAGTCTTGGTTAAATGAATGTTATCAACCATCACCCAACTAATTTCAATGAGTTAGAAGGATTTACACTGTGTCAGGAAGCAGCAAGGGCGGGCTGCTCCTTGAGGAAATGCAAGCCCCAAGGTGAGGATGACCCAGTGCAGGCAGTGCCTTGCAGTGACCAGAGCAGTGTCCCACATCTGAACCCAGGACACAGATCACACTGCTTACTGGGAACAGGGCCCTCTGGTGGTCCCAGAGATGGAAAAATGATTGTCCAGAGACCATACAGGCTCTCCAGCCCGTACAAGAGAAGTGGAAATGAGGTTACAACACAGGTCTAAAGTCAACCCAGACAACAAAGACAAGACAGAAGACAGACAATAAAGAACATCAAAAGGCATCCATTTGGGAGACAAGATACCTACAACACAGGTCTGAGGTCTCTCCAGGAATTGGAGTCACACCAACAGTCCCGAGCTGGAGCTGAAGTGAGGCTTCTGGGTCCATGGGTTGTGGACAGAGGCCCCATGGAGGCTGGTTAGAGCAGTAAAAGCCTATTGGAGCTCTCAGAGCCCTGATATTTTGCAGTTTCTATTTATTTCCTACGTGTTTACTCCTTCAATTTCATTTTTACCACATCTACTACCAGGTTTCCTTGCCCAAAGTCACCATGCCAGTGCACTTTACAGTTAGACCTGTGTTATTGCCCCCCAGCTGTCTAGACCAGAACTAAAACTTTAGGTTCACCCTTGCAATTTTATTTGCTGCTTCTATTTTATATCCTTCCATTCCTCCAGCAACTGAATGACTTTCCATATCTGACACTTGTGACTGTCAGCTCTACCTAAATTTACAGGTACATTTTTTTGTGTCCAGGTCATTGTTTTCTGTTGTTTTGCACTAAAAGACCAAATAACTGAGTTTGGAATTTTTTCCTCCTTCATTTGCATAGTGGTGATTTGATTTCTCTCTAAGCTCAAATTGAAGCTCCCTTCTGGTTAGTGGCAGTACATTAGCCATTTGCTACCATGATTGTTCCAGCTTGGTCCCACAGGAATAGAGATCATCAGTTTGTGCCTTGGAAACTGGATCCTGTTTCAAGGATCTGCTCACTAAGAAGATGACATTTCTGACATTTATCTATCTGTAAGCTGGCTCTATTACAAGTCACAGATGATGGGCTAACAGTTTGTTTAATTAGGAACAAACGTGTAAAGTAAAATGGCATGAATTAATATCTTCTATCCCAGGCTCAAATCTTCTAGACCTTTGCTGCAAATGTTTATGCGAAATGAGCCCTTCCATTTACACTTACAGCAATTGCCCCATGTCTCTTTCACTTTTCCTTCTTTGCCTCACAGTCAATTTAGCAAACCAGGCATCTTGAAACTTCTTGAAAATGCCTTTGACTCGCACCTAAGTCTCACGTTTAAGTGTACCACTGCATAAGAATTTAAGCCATGTCTCCTACACTCATGTTTGGAAACAAAAATGTCAGTAAAGCTCCACCTGACTCACTACAATAATTTAGTAGCAAATAAAGACAGCAATCACAGAATTTATGTCACACGGCTGTGAACCTATTCGTAAGGCCTAGAGTAACATGTTAGTATTTCCACAATTCATGTTCATCCTATGAAAACACAGAATTGTAGAATGGTTTGGGTAGCAAGAGGCACTAAAGATCATCTAGTTCCAACCTGACCGCCATGGGCAGGGTCACCTTTCACTAGACCAGGTTGCTCAAAGCCTCATCCAACCTGGCCTTCAACACTTCTAGGGATGGGGAATCCACAGGTTCTCCCTGGGCAACTTTTTCCAGTGTCTCACCATCTTCACAGTAAAGAATTTCATTGTAACATCCAATCTAAATCTCTCCTCTTTTAGTTTAAAACCCTTCCTCCTTGCGCTGTCACTATTTCCCTGTGCAAGAAGTCATCCTTTCCCTTATTTAAGCCCCTTTAGAGGTTAAACTACACTCCAAGCTGGAAGACTGAGATGTGCTTGCAATTCGTGGGTGTCACTATTCCACTCGTGCCTTTATAATGCTCCTTTTCCACAGGTGTCTGAGAACCCTCATTTCTCCTCCCTCTCCACACAAACCTCCAGGACAAACCCATTTTAAAAAAATCTCAGTTACCTTCTCAGGGGTTCAAAGCCACCATTAGTGCTGCCTAGCGGGCGGCATTGAAGGCCCGAGATCCTTACCCGTGGATTTATTTACGGCCGGCTGGAGGGCTCTCCAGGGTTAGTGCCAGCCTCCCTCACTCCCTCCATCCCCTCTCCGCTTACCCCGGACGGAGCACAAGCACGCTGCCGGCGGGCCCCGCTCCCGGCCCCGCTCCCGGCCCCGCTCCCGGCCCCGCTCCCGGCCCCGCTCCCGGCCCCGCTCCCGGCCCCGCTCCCGGCCCCACGGCGGCCAGCGGAGGGCGCCCGCCCCGCTTCCCTCCCTCTCTCCCTCCCGCCAGCCGCGGCCGCGGGCGGCGGCGGGGCCGTGGGGGTGAGGGGTGTGGGGGTGAGGGGTGTGGGGGTGAGGGGGTGGACGGGCAGCCCCCGGCCCCGGCCGCCGCCTCCGGCCGAGCCGCCGCCGCGGAGAGAAGGGGCGAGGGGAGCGCCGTGTCACCTCCCCGGGGCTCCGGGGTCCCGGCTGCCTGGGGCGGCCCGAGAGGCAGCGAGCCGCTGGCCTCGCCCGGTGCTCGGCACTGGCGGGCGTCGTTCGCCGCTTCGGGATAACGCGTCTCCCTTTTTTCCTCCCCTCCCCACTCCCGTTGTTGTTTTTTGTTTGTTTGTTTGTTTTTGTTTTGTTTTTGTTGGGGTTTTTTTTAACCAAATGTGCCCCCGTACTTTATTTGGTAATTTAACAGCATATGATTAAAATCAATATAAAATTCAAATACTTTTGTGCCACCTGTTGGATTTTGCCACTAATTACATGTAGCTGGAAGTGCTACATGCACTCCTGTGTTCAGCCTAGGAAGTGTTGCCCTTAGTGCCATCGGGTGCCCTTGTGAAAATACTACTTTGTTTGTTATTTTGAAGTATTTTCTCTCTGGGCACGCCGATAGAGCTGTTTTATTTCCTCATAAAAACCTAATTTATAAATTACAGGCTGCATTCAATGAAGGCGCAGTGTGATGCAGGGCTGGAGTCGGGGTTCCTGTGATAATGCAGTAATGATTATTTGGGAATGTGATTAGCAGAGGAACTCCAGACTGAGGGCTCAGGAGGCAGAAATGGCTGGTTCTAGGTACACAAAGCCATAAATGCACCTGACAGTATCCATGGTTCAGGAAAGGGAGGAGCAGTCCAGGCCTGTGCTTTCCTCATGCCTGTGAATACACAAACAAGTACCAGCACTACGGCTCAGACTATCAATCATGGGCGGTCATACAACACAAAGCATGCCAAGTGTTATACAGCTGAGACTCTCTCAAAAAATAATATTGTCTGACCCTTCTTCAATAGCTGTCAAGTCATAATGTCAGGACACATTTTATCATCCAAGAATAAGCTGATTTTATTTCACATTTCAGTGGATAGATTTATACATTATAGAGTAATATTTTTTTACAATGACCAGGGATAAATGAGCTGCAAGTAATACATTCCTATAAGAATCTGAAAATTAACCAATGATTTTATCTGGATTCCACCAGAAGAGAAAATTAATGACCTGTGGGTTATCAGCTGTCTTACTTGTGATCCCTTATCTGCCTGTAATCACGCCACAGACACCTTACATTTCTTTGAGATCAAGAGGTACAGAAGCAAGTGGAGAAATGCCTGGAGAAGGAGTGGCTGCTTGCTCTTCTTCCCAACTGTAACTGCAAAAAACTGGATGTGGGACGTCTCTGTGATGACCCTTCCTTACAGTGGCGGGTGAAGGGCCCGTCGCTGCTTCTCATGAATGGTGGGTTACAGCCATCTCTTCAACAGATGGGGAAGTACATTAGAACCAAGAAACATTCTTCCACTGCAACACCAGAAATAACTTAAGCCCCAAAATTGATTAATTCCCCTCCATTTACATTTTCTTTTATTATTTTCCCATTTTTAAGCAGAAGGTACGCAGGACAAGTGACACATAAAATTGTGGATTGTCATTGGTTTTGGTTTTGAATAGAAATACAACAGTCTCTTTAGTATGTGTGTTTCCATAGTGTACTCTGCTTTTATGTTGAAATACAAAAGTTTAGAGAGGTATCAAGTATTGTTTAATGAAAATATAAATGCTTTCTATTTTTTTATGCTGTTTAACCCATTTGAGGAGAAAACCTACAAAATTAGATTACAAAATTAATAAACTGTATCAGGAAATAGTGTGTACAATACAGTATTACAGTGCTGACATCTGTCAGTCTGATTCAGAGAAGGCTTTAGTGATATATTTGTCTAAGTCTTCTATTAGCAAAGAGTGTCTTTAAACTGTTTCAATTGAACCCAATTTTATTGACTTTGGCTTTTGCGATAATCCTGCTTCAAAATCTTCTGCGGTTTTATGAGAACAATTTTACACTGTTCAAACAGTCATAAATGCCCACAAAATTTACAAGATGACAGAAAAACACACCAAGTAAAATTAAAGTGTTTACACACTACACCAGTACTTTGCTCTTGGCAAGTGCGTAAGTGACTTCACAAGATGCAAATCAGTGCGCATTACGTATTACACATTATCTTTTTAGACCAGTCTGTAGGCAACACGAGCACGTCCTGGGGCCCCAACACTGTAGCAGGTTTTTTGTTCAGTTTCTACATAAATAGCTTCTCAGGCTTTAGCTCCTAATGTGGTTAAAAAAAAAAAAATATGATGGCTTGCGATAAACTGAAGTCCAGTTATTTAAAAAATGTACAACTGACTTCTTTGCTTTCATTCCCATCAACTTTTCTCTCATGTGGATTATATTAATTATTTCTTGTCAATTTATTTCCACATATTCAAACAAGCCAAGATGGAATGAGAGCAGTCTTACACCATTTAAGATATTTCCTACAAGAAAAAAAAAGTTTAAAAGAAGCAGTTGCAGTTCCCATTTAGCTAGTACTTTTAAAACCAATTGTAAATAAGTTGATGAAATCTCTTGTGCAGTGGAATTTAAGGTTTAAGGAGCCTTTCTTAGAGTGAAGGAGTCAGTAAAAGTTTAGTCGTAAGCCAAAATCCAAAAATAATCACATCAGTTGAGAAAACTGATTTTTCTAATCCTCTTTTTTAATAAACCTGGGTAGATTTCTTTGATGCAGACAAGGTTAGGAGATAAACATTTGGCTTGGCATTGATACCAATCCTTTCTTAATTGAGGGAAGGACTATCAAAGAACTAAAAGTGGCACCCTACAATAATGTTAGAGACCTGCAGAAGTCACAACACATATGATGCCTCAGCTGCATAAAGTCACAAGAAATGCAAATGCAGGCATTCAGTGGGAGGGAGGGAGGCCAGGAGGGAGCTGGAAGGGAGAAAGGGAGGGAGGGAAGGAGACCTTCACTCACCGGCTGATCCCTTTGCAATTTCAACTGCAGAATGCTGTAGCCCTTTCTAGTGACAGACGTGCCTGGAGGCGAGCCCAGAGAAGGAAATCCTGCACTGAAAGAGGAAGGAGAAAGGAAGAAAGAAGGTTAATGGCTTTCCTTCAACCAGGAGAACCACATGGACTAATCTAGGAAGCCATCTTAGTTAGGAAATGTTGCCCATAGCCTCTTCTTCCTGGCAAAGAGCTTAACACTATCAAGGTTGTGACTTTCATCAAAAGACATTCCTTTCCAATTCTTCCATGATTTTTATTGCTATGCTATGATTTCTCAGCTCATAATATAATTTTAGTTTTAATGCCTGTATTTTAAAGTCCACTTAGAAGGCAGTCAAGTTCCCTTTTTCCATTCCTCTACATTCCAAAAGCCCTATGTTTTTGTCTCTTCCTTTTCTTTTTTTTCCTCTTCTTCCTTATCATATATTGCATTGGTTACCCCAGGAGCACCAATTTTGTTAACTGATCTGTGTGATACATTGCTCAATCTATGCTCTTCCTTGCTTCTAAGGTAGACATAAAAATAGGCTAATTATGGTGGCAGAAGAGTTTAAAACATAGAAGACTAATATTTATTTCTTGGAAAAGCAAGAATTACAACTACAATTCAGGCTTAATTTTCCCTGGAAAAAAAAATGGTTCTTCAATGACTCCAAGCAGACTATAAAATATTTTCTGTAGATATGGAAATATACTAGTGTGGGCAAAGTTTGGAGAAATATGCACAGACCTTGCAGAAATGTATGGGATGTCATTTTCCTGGTTCATAAGGAATGCATTTTAGGTAATGCTCTCTGTGTTTCAATAACTTTGGGAGGAAACCCGACATTAGAAAATGCATCCATCTTCCTGGACAAAAGAAAAGATCAACTTCCCAGAAACTTTTGTCACTGAGTCAATTCTTACACAATGACATGTAATTCTAAATAAATAATTTTTTGAATTACAAATTGAGAATCCTTCGCCCTGGATAAATGTTATTCATCGGGGGGAGGGCAGGGAAGAACGACTTAAGAGTAATTCTCTACAAGTATTCAGAAAAGAATCCAATTTGTCACTCCCATTTTGAAGTGCCAGTGCAAAAGTTGTTGGCAGCTTTTAAAATCTCTCCTTTGGCTTTCAAGTAATATGTGTATGGTTAAAAGACAGTTAGAGAATGGTGGTGTAATTTGGTGATGCCAGGCAAATGGCATAATTTAAAATTTCATTAACATCTGCTCTCTTTACAGACTTAGATAAAGCCTCCATTTGTTTTAGTCATACTTGGCTGTTCTATACAGCATAGTTATCAGACTGATATTAAGATTCGATGTGTAAAAGTAATGCCTACACTTTGAATTTTGCAACATGGTCTCTTCAAGGTAAGGTCTTTTTCAGCTGTTTAAAAACTGTGATGACTGTCTATACATTCAAGCAAAAGAAGCTGTTCTCTCTTGCCAAAAAATGTGACCATATCGTCTGTCACTGCCCTAAGTAGCTGTAAGCTATGGATGTATTCTTCTCTCCAGTTCACACTAGCAGAATTTGTCTACAAGTGTCAGCAGGAAGCACTCAATTTACCTGACAAATCATAAAACAGTATTTTATGTTGTAAAAAACCTTTGGACTCTGCCAATGTGCCAGTCAATAGGTATGTACGATGAATCACCAAACAAATATTTCAGTGCATGGGGAAAAAATAAATCTAGGTTCAGCCCACATGCCAATCAATCAGAGATTGCCTGAAGAATCATGGAACACATTTGGAGACAAGTAAAAAAATTTCTAGGCTCTGCCAGGATGCTGGGCCAATCAATCACGGTGTGGCTGATGAATCATGAAACACACTCTGCAGCATGTCAGCACACATACGTGGTTGGCACAGTTCTCATCATCCCGAGTTTGTCTTGCAGTTAAATTGACTGAAGGTGAGTTATAAGACTGTTGTTTCTCCCACCTACTGACCTCTGCAACCAGCCACTCTTAAATCCTCTTGCCCTGCACTTCGTTAAAAGTGCAGATTCAAGACAAAGGTTCAACATGAGAGCAAACATGGTTTCGATGTCGGATGAGTTGTTAACATGCTGCTGAAAGCTGCTGAACACGTATTTTGACAACAGAACAGACACCTACAAGAGTGTTATTCTCTTCGAAGTTTGCTGTGCTGTTTACATGGAAATTTAATATAAGATGTAATAAATATGTAATATATTGCACTATATTAAAAGAAAAGCGCATAAAAAAGTAAACCTGGACTTTTTAGTCACTGTCCCATTGGCAATCTTTTTACCTAAGGAATTCCTAGCTTTACTGGCATTCATTCTCCAGGTGAAGGTAGGAGGGCACTATGGGACTGTGATAATTTTGTTCTCCTCTCTCAGCCAAAATTGTTCATCACAAAATATTTCTCCTATGTAACAGTTCAGCCTTTTACAACTTACATCAAAGTAATCTGTGTGAAATTAACATTGTCTACAAGTCTCTTCTCCTTTGTCTTGTGATTAGCCCCCATTACAAATATTTTAATAGTATGCTGCGAAGCATTTTCCCTGATTACATGAATACTCATCTTGTGTGATATTTTCTACTTAAGATTTCTGAGTCTAAAAATGTATTTTTGAAAAAGCAGCTTTTATACTGAATCCTAGCTCTTGCAGAATTTGAGCACTCATTTTATCCCTCTATGTAATATTATTTAAGGGTGCATTTTTCCAGACCAAGGCAGAACTTACCATAGAGTAGGAATAACATTTGCATAAATGACAGTGGCAGTCATATTTGAAAAAGAAAACAGGAGCAAAAAAAAAATCCCATACTCACACCACATTTTTCCATAATCAGCAAGGCCATGTGATGAAATAGTGAAAGTTTCTTGCAGATATTTCATCAGTAGGTGTTCCATTTTTATATTAAAAAGGAACAGCCTGGGTCCTGATTCCCCCTGAGTATGCTGTTCACTTCCTTATCGACTCTTTAACATCATCATCATCATTTTAATAAACAGATTTCTCAAACTTTCCTAATGATTCTTCAGCTTCCATGCAGCACAGCATGTATAAATGTCTTGATACAGCATTCAGAAACATCCCAAACTGTGGGAAATTTAATTATAACCTCTTGTTCTACCATATATAACATTACAGTCAATTTGATAGAAAGGTGTTTGGTTCCCTATGCTAACAGACAGATAAACCATTACTGATTTCATAGGAGTACATAAAGAAAAAAGAATGTTTTTAATAAAAACATCAATTATCAACTAAGGGAAATTTTGAAAGAGATTTTATGTAGCTTCTGTTACTTCTTAGTACCCATTAATAATTTATTTTCTTTTTTTCTTAGCATCTCTATTCTTATTCTGAAACCAAAAAATTTGGTAGGAACAGGGCAACAAGCAGTTTAAGTTGCAAAATGTTCTATTTAAAAAAATATAATACAAAGTAATTGTAGTGTTACACCTTAACACTAAGGTGTATCCACATAAGGTTGGTAACTATGGTCAAGGTGGTGGTAAGCATGGTGCAAGATTACATCTATGAATAATATAATAATACTGAAGGAAGTGCTGGGGAAGGATCATAAGCTCTGAAAGAAATATGTATGTGTATATATTCGTTTTCATGTACATTCCGAACAGAAGTGTATATATGTCAGCCAGTTAGTTTTTTAAGGAATCAAAGGATAGCTGATACCTTTCACCATTTTTCATAAAAATTAACTCTTGACACCATTAGAGGGTCCCTAAAATTTGCACATATAGTCCCATCTCAAGTTAAAAATGTGCTGAGGGGAATAGATGGTAAATAACAACGGTAAATAAATAATGAATGGACAACTTACTTTAAAATACTGCTTTTGATTCTACAGTGTTAATCTCACTTTTCACTCTTTGGAAAAGTGTATTAAAAACATACTCCTCCCATGCTATGCTGGTAATAGCAGCTAGGTAATTAAACAATACAAATCACTGGGGCTTTGTCCATTGTCATCATCAAAGGATACAACTGTTTATGTCCATTATTTTAAAGAACAAGTACTTTTCCTGCTGTGGTCAGTAAATGCCCATTTCTTCATTTCAAGGTGAGTTGTGCCACACTGTCAGCCTTGTTTACTTATGCCTCACTGAATTAGGCTGAGGAGGATGCAGAAAAAATGACTATAATATTTATGAAATAAAGACCTCGTCCAGTTCTCTCCAGGATAAAAATATGCTTTAAAGACATCTGCCAACTTCAGAAACACACTGATTTGCCAGCCAGTGCTAGTTAGAGCCACCACTGAGAAATAAACAAAACTTGGAAAAGTGAATCCTTCCCAAACCCAAATTTTGCAAGGCTTATTGTATACAGATGCTGGTTTATTCCAGCAAATGTGTGCCAGATATGCACAGCTGTCTTTCTGTCACTTTTGATCCACCTCAGTATGTCTCCCCTGCTAGTTCTGTCTGTACCTTGTTGAAGGTGTTAGAAGGGAAAAAGTTCATTTCTCATTTCGAAACTTTCACTTCTCTAGTACCCACCCCCCTCATATTTCGGTGAGGATTTTATGTCTCTGTTACGTGGAGGCCACAAATGGATGAGAAGGTGTTCCAACACTGATCGGATATAAAAACTCATGTCTGTGTTGCCCATGACATTAAACAAAGGCCTAAAACAATAATAAGGTGGAGGTGCTAGTCCCTCCTCTAAAAAAAGCCAAATACTGATACTTTTCACTTAACTGCCTGAAGCTTATGATTTAAAGGCTTGTTTTCTTTGCTGATAGCCCCAAGCTGTGCCCAGTTTCTCTACAGACAAAAAGATAAGAGATGTGGTGACAAGCACACACCCCTTTTATGAATCAGAGAAACAGTGCTCTTCTTGTTCCCTAGGCAGCTGAAACCTGAGCCACAGTTTTACAGCTTAGCACTTCCCAGCTGGCTTTCACGTGAAAGGCTTTTAAAATATATACATACGTTCATGCACACACACGCACAGAGTAAGACATTTTTGATTCTGACGACAGTTACAGAAATATAGAAAAAATGTCTCTAAATCATGTTTCTTGTCGCAACTGAGGCTCTTTTTATCTTCTCCTGTGCACCTTGGACAAGGAGAACAGATTGTGCCTCTCCACTTTTCATCAATCTTTTATGTATTTGAAGGCTAATGTCATATCCCCGTTCAGATGTTTCTTCTTTAGGATAAATTACTCCCAGGTTGTTCAACTTCTCCTCGTAGCTGATATTTCCAAGTAGCCCAGGCTGGATATTTTGCTCTTGCTATTAGTTGGAGCATGTTGATAGAACAGAAGGTTTACTTGTGTATCTTGGCATGGCATTTCCATGTTTTATCATCTCAGCAAGGTGTTTGCCTTTCTTTTTGAGAGCCTGGCATTGCTTCCTACCCAGTTCACCCACCAAGCAGTCCAGTCCTATACTTGGTAGAGTGGATGAATTCTTTAAGTACCTCAACTGTCAGCCTAGATTGAAATAGGGGAATATGACACACTGAGTTTTCTCTGCTTTGTGGATTTATTTGGGCAAGAGAGTGAAATAGAGTTACTCTAACTTTGTAGATATTTGTATCTGAACAAATCATCCAGTAACCCCTTGCAGGTAATGACAATAAAAAGAAACAGGCAATTCTGTGGTACAATTTGTCTTACTTTGTTATACACATATGAAGTAGGTCAAATGAATCATCCACTGTCTGATTCAAAAGTCAGGAATGTGAACAAGGAAACTTGGGAAACAAAGAGAAACGGGTTTATCAGGAGAGATGAGAAAATACTAAGAAGAAGAAGGTGTTAAGGAAAAGAAAGGAGAGAAGAAAGAGGATATAATTTGTGAAGGCTTCATTGGTCTTTCAGAAATAGTTGCAAAGATCAAGCAAATAACAGCTGCGTGTGAGTACCAAATGGAGAAAATGCAAAGTGAAAATAAGCTACAAAATATGCAATAACGTATTATGTAACAAATACATAAGAATCTGTATGTATTGAGACCTTCTCAACTTAACCACGCACATGGAGAATTTTTAACGGCAATTGAGAAATAGAAGTTTCTGTAAAGGAATATAGCATGTCTTTTGGAAGAGGAAGTTGGTTTGTCATAGCAGAGGCAGTAAACAGAAATAAAGAATGGATGCACGTAGGAAGGAAAATTTTGGTCTTTCTGGGTTAGATACTGACATGTGAGAAGGAGGCAAAAGCAGAAAATGGAGGAGGAAGTGGAGTGAATTGAGTGGAAAGGAACCAGAATAAAAGGAAAAGTAAAGAGGAAGAGCAGTGTGGAGAGGGGAAGGCAAACACAAAGCCATGGCTGAATTATATAAAGAAAATCCAGTCAAATAAGGTTGGATTAGTTTTATCTACCTTCAGGAAAAAAAAAATGCTGGAGAAACATTGCATGTAATTACACTGAAAATATGCTTTGAGAGTCACTTTTATTCTTTATGGGGAAAAAAAAGTAAATGTATTACAAGAACACTTTTGTACTTGTTCATCCTGAAATATCCCAGAACAACATTTTACATTATGATGTATCTTTTGCAAGATGTCTTAAGCAAATGTTTTAAGTGTTTCTTACTCAAACTAGTCCTTAAGTAGATTAAAACAGTAAAAAAATATATTAAATCACTGTAAAAATTGTTTCAAGTTCTATGGTTTCATTACTTTAAACACCTTACCTGAAGGTTTTTTTTATATTCTCTTCATGCACAGAAGAAATTGGCCCAAGAAAAGAAACATTCCTGGATAATGGGAAGCAACATGTGTGTATTTCTAAAAACAGAGAAACTCTTTGAACATCTTCCAAAAAAATCCAAGTATATGCACACATTCTTCCAGCTAAAAGGAGAACCAACACTTGCTGTCTTCTTACACATTGCTTCATTTTATCTTTTGTATTCATACAACTACTGCTTATATCCTGCAGTTGATCCATTAAGAATAGTTTTGGCTGGGTGCTCTTCCTCCCCACCCTCCTCCCTGGTGGACCTTAAGGAGGAATTTTATCTCAGGGGAGAAGAAAGAAATTTATTTTTAGGTAATCCTTTCAGATGGGAAAAAGAGCACTTCCCATTGTAACATATCCTAATCGTTGAGTCTTCTGCCTTGCCTTCTGGTTCAGCCCTTGAAGGTGGAAAGCAGCAAGCAAGAGAACAGTACCCTCCACCCTGCTCCCCACTCTTGGTGTTGCTCACATTTGGAGAAGCTGGAAGGAATCGCTGAAAGGATTCAAGGAGATATGAATTACAAAAAAAAAAAAAAAAAAAAAAAAAAGATAGAAAGCAACTACTGTCCTGCTTTTTCCTTTGCTTCTGCAGTCATTTCACGCTCACAGTCTCAGTCAGTGACTGTGAATGACTCTTGGAAACAGAATTAATGCCAAGGTGTTACCTCCTGACAATAATTTGTACATCCTTCCTCATATCAAATTATTTAAATTACCCTCATATTAGCTAGTAAAATGTAACATTGGGGCACAGTTTAAGGACAAAAATTTTGTGACATCTGAAGTAATTGCTTCTCAAACCAAGCTCAGAAATATCCAAAGAAAGGGGAACTACTTCAACCTAAATAAAGCATGAAATTGAACAAGAAGTAGTTCTACTGAGAACGGGCAGTAAGGGCCCAGACTTAATCTTGTGTCCCACCATGGGATATTTAGGATGCAAATATTCCTTATAAACATGTTAAGGAGTCAAGAGAGTAGTGAAACATTATTAGGAAGCTAAATAAGTCACCGAACAGAGAGCTTCAGAAACAGCACACTCTGCTTTTCTCTTCATGCCAGTCATTATTTCATCCAGAGATGTCTTACAGATGAGAAGGGCAAACCAAAGACCAAGGCCTGAAATGGCTCACCTTTGCCTCTTCATTCTAGCCACATTTTTATAGTGTTATGAATTGGCAGTGCATAAAACGTGATGCTTATGGAAAGCAACATGGTACATACCATGTACATTGACAGTGGTGGTTGGAAATTGGGAAGGTGCTGAGGAAAGGTGAGAGGGAATCTGGAGCGTAAATGAGCAGCATTTCACAAACAAATTTAGTCAGTGATGTCAAAGAGGCCAACCATATGTGATTTTGCTTATTGTAGGGCAAGGATCTAAGTTTTTTATTTAAAAGCACATGTAACTGCACAGAAAATGCCAGAAGAATTAAATGTCACTTGTATCATGTGTGAAACCAGTCTCTCCTTGGAAACTGCAGTAGACCTGCAAAATGTAGAAAATCCCATTTTTTGTTTTCAACAGCAGACACAACTTGAACCTAACCTGGAATATAGAAATAGAGCTACACCTACAAAGTCATCTGTCTTACTAGCTGAATTCTGTCTGGTGAGTTGCTCTGCATTTGATTTTCAGAAACACCCACATACCCATTTCTCCTCTAAATAGAGGATGAGACAACAAATGGGCCATGTGTTATTGAAGGGGTCAACATAGTGGTGTTCTAATGCCCTGAAATAAATCACCTTATAAAGCAGACACTCTTCACAGGGAACTTTCTGTCAGCTTTCCTAGTTAGAAGAGGTGTTAACAGACACTTTCTATCACAGTAGGCTTTCAGATGGTCTTATTAAGAGAAAAGAGCAGTCTCTGATTATATTCAGTCACAATCTAATTTACTATTTCATTTGTTTATTACAAATTATTTGTATTATTTTTCTTTAATTTACTTGGATGAAGTAAATGTATGGTTTTATATGTTTGCTCCAAGTGTGAATGAAGCCTCATGTACTCATTCAGAAAATAATTATATAAGAATGAGCAAGTATGTAATTTATGTACAACTTCTGTTTGGGAGGTGAATCTTTTAGAAAAATCTAGTGTCCTTCTAACATGGATAGCCAACTCTCACTTTCCAGTGTTTTGGACAAAGCCTAGAACAAAAATATCTATCATCATTGCTGTTAGCATGGGAATTGACTGACAGGGGGCATTGCTAAGGCAAAAAACATAGCAGGCAGGTATGCTAGAGAGAATGAAAAGAGAAGAGCTTGAGCATCAGTTTTCACTCATTCTGAGTCTCACCTGTGCACGGGTGTGGAGAGCTGGCACCAGCTCTTTCACTGATCCTCCTCTGAGCCACAAACCTGCTATCAGGTTGCCCAGTTCGAAGGAAAGGATTGAACCAGCCCCTTCTAGAAACAATCTAATGTACCAAACTAGTTGGATTTCAGTTTTGAGAACTTTTCTTGGTTGCTGTTATTGGCTTGTTACTTAAACTTTTTTCTAAACATGGACATGTTTTGAAGCAAAAAATAAGCATTACAGCCTTCATTTCCTTGAGAATAAAATAACTTTTATGCCAAGGTTACCAGAATCATTTAGATAAAACAGACACATCAGAGCAGACCCATGTTCAGTTTAATCCAGTATTGCTTGCCAAGAGTGCAAGTACAGGACAAGCAAAGTGGGATTTAACAGTCTCTTCCATAAAACTGTCCAAACACCATCCAAGCCATGTGAACTTTTAGCACTCACAATGTTCTGTATCAGGGAATTCCACTCTTTAATTTAGTGTTAGGGAAAGTACAGCCTCTTGTCATCTGCTTTGCACTTATGAGTTAGTGGTTCTCACTGCTAGGTTTTGCAGAGAAGGAAAACAGAGGACGGGCAGTTCCCCTTCTATCCTCTTAATGGCACTCATCATTTAGGCATCTGCTGCACACCCCCTCAGCCATCTCTCTGGTCTGCTCTGTGGTTCCAGTGTGGCTCAGAATCATCCTAGATTTTTGGTTGTCCTTGTTGCCCTTGTCTGAGCCCCTTGCAGTTCTGTAATTTTATTTTTGAGATGGAGCAACTAGAAGTACACGGTGTGTTCAAGCTCTACATGCCTCAGGGATTCATCACCATCAGATGGTGGCAGAGTAATGTTAGTCTTCTCTTCTGTTTTATATTGCTTTCCTTAAAATCCCTAACATTCAATTTCTTCTTCTCCTTTTTTTTTTTTTTTTTTTTTTTTTTTTTTTTTTCCCCTACTGAATGACTGTGTTACCTCCATGTTCTCACAGAGATCAAACCCCTTATTTCTGGGTGGTAGTGATTAGCTCATGATACGTGCAAAATTAGAATTTTTCTCCCGTGTGCATTATTTTACATACATCTGTGGTAATTTGCATCTCTATTTATTAAGTAATTTGGTACTGTGAGATACTTCTGCACCTCTCTTACAGCTATCTTTCCCTTTTCACTGCCATAAATTATCAGCAACAAACTGTCACCAAAGTGTGACCTTTTCTTTCACCTTTTCTTGAACAGCATCAACCACACCTCAGTTGCAACTATGTTCATTCTGAAGTCATCAAGTGTTTCTTAGAAAGCATGAAATTTTATCAAGTCTATCTTTGTTTATCCTTATTCTTTACTGTATTAGTTCTAGCTTAAGGAGGCAGGTTGTCAGGTGGTGCACAAGCAGACACTGACAAGTCCGGTCCTCATTCTTTTGGGACTCCTACAGGCATCACTCTCCAGTCTGGGAGGTCAAAAAACAAAGGCACCTACAGTGAAGCAAGAAACAGAGTTGAGAAACTATCGTGGGAGATAGAGAGCAAGAGGTCAGGACTTAGAGGAGTGGGAGACTGAAAAAGAGGAAAACCTGGACATAGCCTGGAACTGCATGGACCATCAGAGTTTCAATACCAGAAAATGGCAAAGAGGAAGTAGGGAAACAGAAACAAAGAGATAGAGGGAGTCTCCAGAAGGATACTCAGTACCAAGGGACAGCAGAGAACATCCTCCTCCAGAGGCAGAAGAAAAAACAGGTAAGGAGAGGAGGGATTCATTTAAAGGACAACTGTCCCTAGTCTTTCCACTCAAAACTGTAAAGGATGCTTTTTTTTTTTTTTTTTTTTTTCAAATAAGACAGCGTGGGAGAAAAGTGGAGTCCTACGGGGTATAAAATCACCAATTATTCTGTTTGCCATTATAACCTGACAGGAATCTCACATCAGCTGACAATGGCTTTGGTAGAAACTGCAGAACAAATGTGCATTTAGCTCAGCAGTGCTGTAAATTTGTGAAAATAATCTGCAAGTAAACAGCCTGTAAAAGAAAATTGTTACAATCTTTCCTAAATCATCTCCAAAGGGAATTGCCCATGCTGCATGGATGGGCACTGCTTTATAAGGCAGGACTTGTTAGATAACAATTTTCTTAGCAAGACCCAATGGATAGAAGATCTAATTGACAATGTCAAAAAAGACTGTTGCCACATTTCTAAACACAGCAGTTGTTCACAAAGCCCTGAAATCTGTGCATCTGGCAAAACCTCCCTCTGATCTGTAAAATTTGCTCACAAACATTATGCTTGAGTCTAGGACTGATGTTAAAAATCTTGTTCCTAATGCAGAGATATCTCCAAATTGCAGATGAGAAAATAATTTAAGAGATGGCAAACTCCAAGTTGGAACATGCCGCACATTCTGGTTTTTGTTTCTCGTTAGCTGAATTGATATTTTTTGGCTAGTATTTTTATCTGATTAACTACCAATGAGCACCAGAGTGATAACTCTAAAACCTTTGCATCGTTCACTGTACAGAGAGTAGAAAAAAAAAAAAAAACAACAAGATTTACAATTAAGAGCTGCCAAATTCCTTTAGCCTTGTTCCAGGAGATCCACTCAGAATGACAAATTAATTCATTTTCATTGCCAATCTAGTCACTGTAATCTCCACTGAGACTGCCAATTGTGATGCTTAAAATTGTGATATTTTATGAGACAGTTGGCTTGCTTGCTGGTGTATAGGGATAGGAAGTAGATTTGTCAAATTCACGTTGAATTTTTGCCCTACAGAACTGGTAAAATCTTACACCCAAGGAAGATTTTCATGTCTGAATGTTGAATAATGATCCCAAAAAAATATATCTTAAGAATACAAAATAACTGTTCAAGAAACAAAAAGCTCTCATTTAGAGCCCAGGACTCTCAAGATAAAATGATAAAATCACTAACAAAAAAAATGCTGTGATAAATTTTTGCAAATAAAATTTATAAAACAACATTCTTTAATAAATTCTGCATGAATTAAAAAAAAAAAAAGGAAAAAAACCCAAGAGACAATAAGAAGTAGGTGAATAGGAGTGGAGTAACAATGAGATGGAGATTAAAGATACCTGAGATATGGTCCTCAAACTAAATCAATAGCCTACATTAGTTTCTCAAAAATTATGAAGTTAGCAATATGGGGGATGGCGAATGAGAATGGGGTCCATGGAAATAGAAATTAATTCATTTTACATGGAAGAAAGACTGTAAGTTTTAAATGGGGGCAAGAGTGGGGAATAAACAAAAATTAACTTGATAATCTCCATCCCGATATTCTGAGAAAATTGATATTGGCAATAGCATTTACATTGTCACAATGGGTTTGGCATAATAGCATCTGATTGAATTACAGTGTATGCAATGTGTGCAATGTCTGTGTTTGAGGAGAAAGGGGGAAAGAAGTGCTCAGACAAGTTTGTGTCTTGTCATACATTGTATCATTATACACTAGACAGTGGGACAGAGTTTGAAGTAATTAGCAATTAATAAAATGGAGATAAACAGAAAAGGAGATGGAGTGCAATATGGATTTAGCACATTAGACTGTAGCAGAGGAGCACACAGTCTTTAATCAGAGACATAATGCTTTAAAGAAGAGAATGGGTATGAAACATACCACGGTTACTCAAATTGCTATAAAGTGGTTGGTACAGCTCAAGATGGGAAATTATTACTTAAATGGGAGAAGAAAATGATGTCCAGAAAAACTATAAATGGAGAGAAGTAGTAGGTAAAAGAAACATCAATGAGTAGTACTGAAAGAGGATGTATGTGGCTAAAGTGAGCATTAGGGTAAGACTTTCTTATGGATGGTTGTAGGATACTTTTCTATTTATTCTGCATTTTCATTCACTGTCTTGTCAAAAGAAGCAGAAGTGAGATAATTAGATGTACTGATGGCAACACATGGCAAAGAACTGTCAATAACGAGAAGAATCATGAGTTTCTGTAGGAAGTATGTTAATATAATCAGATGGAATTCAATAGGAGAGAGTCACAACAAGTCACTTAATAACTAAAACAAAGCATTTCTCCTAGGACCTGGTTATTTAAAAAGAAGTGAGAAGCAGAAATACCTGGGTGTATGAGTCAATCACTCTGATCTGCTCAGGAACATGAGGGAGTTGTATAAAAGAGAAATGCAACCATCAGGTGTTCTGGTACTAATGATCTTCAGTGATGAATGACTATTGATAAAGGCAATGGGAAACAAATGTTTGTCAAAACAGAGATGTTTCAGGCAAAAGTGACTAGTATTTTTCAGTGAAATTAGGTTTTGCTAGCAAATTTCCACCCAGCTTCAGCAGTGCCACAGTCCTGGATTGTCAACAGCATTCTCTCTTGGGTTATCTCTCAGCTTCTTCATGGTACTTTCAAATTACTTGAGATAATGGCATATCCAACCTGTACCCGCTGGCCAGCTGATGGCATGTTTTCACTTCCCAAAGCACTCTCAGTAGATTCTTTTTTAATTGTCTTTTTGTCTGTCATAGTTGCCAAAACTGTTGTTAGCAAGCACAAGCTGCCAGCTCTGCATCTGGGCAATTTCTACATTTCTTTCTTACCCCTTTTTTGAAGCTTTGTAGCATGAGATGCTCTGAGCAGCTGTGCCTTCTTGGAAAGTGCACAATATATAAGGGTTTTTTGTTTGTTTTTGTTGGGTTTTTTTTTTGTTGTTGTTGTTGTTGTTATTATTCCCAAATGTTTGTAATCAAGTACTAATGTGGAGATGGATCAAAGATTGACAGGACTTCCAACACAAAATTTTCAAACTTGTAGCTCAGCTTAATAGGTCCATGGGCATTCTTTTGACATGGGCATTTCCATAGTGGTCCTTGGAATGTCTGGAGCTGTGTCTCAGAAGACAATAGGTGTTCAATAGGGGGAGTTTCAGTCCCCACTGCCTTCATTTTTCTTGCATTTGGCACTCTTGCTATCTGCTTAAAGATAAGCAGAGTATTCTCTGAAGAGTGTCTTAGAACAAAACCAACCAAAACTCAGGATTTCACTTCCATGAGAAAGATCTCCCACATCCCAAGCACTTTATGCAAGACTGACAATACACTATAGTCCAAGGCTCAAATGAAAAATACATTGCAGTAGGGGAGAAAGGAGATTGTCTTTTTCTCAAGGAAAAATTCAAACATTTCTTTTTCCTATTGTTTGAACAATATGGAATGCAGAGCCATCCTAACTCCTGGCAACTCTGTGCTTACCGAGAACCTGAGGGCACCTTCTCAGGCAATCTCCAAGGCTGGGTTAGCCTTAGACGTTCCCTGGAAACACAGGGATAACCCTCCCACCTCAAAGTCCTTGGATAAGTCCCCGAAAGCTATGGCAGCACCTTTACTGCCAGGGCAGACACTCTAATTCACAGCAGACTCTAAAGCCCTCTGCCTTCCTTCTAAAGGGTTTGTTTGAAGTATTGTCTGGAGGTGGTGGGTTATTCAGTCTCAAGAGGGTCATCAGTGGCTCAGAAGTCAGGCATCTGTTTAATGAGTCTTTGCCTTCATCCTCAAAAAAGCATTTCAACAGGATATTTTGCCTGGCTCGATTTTGTTGGTTTTAAAATATTTTATAAAAATATTCCTAGGATTTTCATTGTCTGTAGGCTTAGAAAACATTGATAACACTGATAATACGGAGGTATGTTATATTTCATATAATAATATGAATGGCTACTCATAGAACTGACTTTGTAACAGTACCTGTCAAATTATGTGGCACAAGTTGTCAGAGTTGCTCTGTAAAGTTCAAAGGAAAAAACTCATTCTTAACATAAACAGCAAACATTTTTTTTTCCCCTGAACAGATCAGGTAGCCCTCTGCACACCTTTGCAATGTTGTATAGCTATTGCCATTACAGTGCTTAGCAGTTTGGGTTCAGTGCAGATCCCTGAGCTTATCTCTAACCTCTGTTTATCTCTCATCTTGGCCATGCAAAGATTAGTTTCTGTGAACATTGAGATGGATCACCTCTGCAGACTGCTAGCTTCTTGTCACCAACTCCTTGCATCACAAAGGCTGAACTTTAGAAATTTTGTTGGCCTTTTTCCATCTTAAGCTCCTTCACTCACAGACTGTCTTCCTAAAAGATATTTCATGCTCTGTCAGGATCCTGGACAAGAGAGCTGCTTTTCTCTCACACTGAAGAGGATCTGCTTGGCTGGCACTGCTCACAGCCTAGCAGTGGGAGACAATGTTGTGTGTCTCACGTATGGAGCTGTCTCTAATTAACCAAATGTCTGTGGTTCCAAAGATAAATGTGGGTGCTGGGAGCCTCAGCTCTATGATATAAGTCTGTGTGCCATCTTCAGCATCTTGGTTCTGGGCTTAAGGAAAATGTTTTTCTAATTTCTCATTCTCAGTGCAGTTTCAGCGCTTGTCAAGCAAGAAGAGTGTTTTATCAGCTGTCCTAGTACTTCAGGCAGTATTTCTGGCAAAAGTTTCTCACTCTTTTCTCAACAAGAGAGTAAAAAGCTATACCTTTATAATCACATCTGTATTTCCCAATATCAAGATAATTATATATGCAAAATATCTTTGCCTGGGAGACAAGTATACTTTGTCACTGAACTCCATGCTAATAGCACAAATTTGTTCAAGTTTTAAGGCCTGTTTTCCCGTTAAATTCTCACTTTTTTGCTGCCCAAATCCTCGTTAACCAACCAGTATTTCACATGACAGTGAGAACTGCATGTTTCAGCTAACTGAACCTATCTATGGATTTATTGAGGTAAGAACTCACAGCCTTACAGACTTCTATGTGGATCATCATACATCTCTGTGTGTAACAAAAGGCCATATCTAAGCACATGTATGCATTATCAAGCTGTGGAAAAGTGAGTCAAGATAATCATACGGGACAAGAACAAACTGATGCATGTCAGATAATTAACATTTATCATTGAAGTGTATTTTCCCATCATTTTGTTACACAAGGACTCTGACACTCTGACATCCTTCAGTATAAATGCATTTATCCTGCAGGATAACTTTTCCTTCATCTGGAAATCCAAACTCATTGCTTCAGCTACTGATCCACTCAATGCACTTCTTGTTTAGTACACCTTTGTCTGCACCTTCAGGTCCCTTCCTCTTCTTTTCTGTCCAGCCCTCTCCTGTGGCTGTCACCAAGGCCATGGAGTCAGAGAACAACCAAAGCCTCACACCACTGAGGCCTCTGCACTGCTGAGGGCAGGATCAGGACTAGGAGTGTAAATGGGGGCAGCTGAACCATGTCCCTATTTCCCCCTTTAGTACTTCACATAGGACAAAAAGGGTGCCGGTTATGGACAGATGAGCGTTATAGCATCATCAAATGTCATTCATTCAGTATTTTCTCATATACATCTCTAGCCTTCAGCACCATTACTGAGCTGTTTTTGAAAGGCTGTAGCACAGCTTTCTATAGATTGGTAAGTTACAACTGAGCAACAGGATCATAGAGAGGGCAATGCCAAAAAGCTTAATGAGAAGAGCTATACGTAGTAGACTAAGGAATTCATAATATTCCATTGAAGACACCAACTGTCATTCCAACTAAATCTGTAGTCCAGATTTAGTAAGAACCTTCATTTTGAGAAACAGCATTTTTAAAACATTCAGAAGAAGGAAGGAAAATAACACAGTGCTATTATAAAAACTAGCAATAACAGGAGCTAAGAAAAAATTCTTAATTATTAATTTTGTCCTAGGAACAGTTCTTATGAAGTGTTAGTGATACCTTTGAGCCAAAGAGAGGACTGAAAAAAAATGCTGCATGTGTAGCTGCACTTGCAATATCAAAAAATATTCTATTTTTTTCATTTCAAAATACCAGATTCATCAAACTGAAATATTTTTCCAGAAGTGTTTTAATTGCAGCATTTTTCCCTTGGACTTGGGATTAAATTTTTGATCCAAATGAGAGAGACAAGCAGAAACTATTCCCTAAGTGACTGTTGAACTGGGACGTGGGAGCCACAGGTGCAAGTTCCTGTCTGTATCAGACAGAAGGAATTTCACTGCGGAGCAAGTATTTCATTTCACATGAGTGCCTCCAGTATTGCTATTCTGAGAATAGCTCTTTTTTTATGTTTTACATCAAGGAAAAAATATTTCAAAGTCCCTTGTTCTTTTTCAATATGGAATGAACACAAATTTCAAAATCTCCCACTTCTTTTTTTTCCCCCTGTACTTGAATTCTCATTTTTCCACTAGCTCTACAATCACATGGTCCATCTTATATTTTACTGCCAATCTTACACATGTCATAAACAGAGTCTCCAGCTACAGAATGAATTATTTATATGAAGGGAGTGAATCCCAGAACATTGCAAGTTTCCTGCATGAATACTTTTGTGCCTCTCGTTTGTCACACACTTCATCCCATATTTGGCTCTTGTCAGATTGAGAGCAAAGGCCACAAGTTGCTGCCCCAATAGGAGCATCTTCTCTTCCCCTTTTTTTTTTCAGAGCCCAGAGGACATAAAAATATGACACTGCTATACTAGGAGTGCTTTAATACCCCCTTTGTGTCTGCCCTGTCCCTGTGCTTGAGGGGAAGTAGAGAAGATGGAAAGATTTGTTCTTTCTTAATGTCTTTGCTCATGGGTAGGGTAAGTTCTGGCACATCACCCACATCTGCCTGAACATCATACTATGGTTTGTACAGGTGCTATGTGGACACAGAGACAGTAGGTGGAATAGCTTTTATGTTTTCCACAATTTCCATGAATTATTAAATGGGAAGGATTTTTTACAATTTTAATAACATTTTATGATTTGTCATTAAAAGTCTTTTTTATTCTTAGTCTTATAAGTTTATCTGATTTAGCACTCAGAGTGCTCATGAGGTGTGTGGCTTGCAGCAGACCCCAAGGTATCAGTTCTGCATTGCACAGAAAGACCATATATCTAAATTCTCCCTTCTGAATTGCAGGATTCTCCTCCAGAACTGCAAATCTGAAAGGGTCTGTAGAGAACAGGAAAGCCTATGAGCTGTGAAAAAAGTTCCTAATGAAAAGCAGTGGAACTGCAGAAAACAATCAGGGAAGATAAATATCAGTTATGGAGGGTACCTCCTTTCAGCAACACCAGGAACAAAGCAATATAAATGACACACAGAAGAGAACTAAATCTAACTTTAATTAGGTCAGAAGTTCATGTGTCTGTAATAATGAGCTTCTCGGATGCTGCCACCTCTTACGTTCTACCCCTGCTCCTCCCCAGCTCCAGGATGTGGCTCCAGGTTTTAGATGTGTCTCACCAGGAGCTCCACAACCTGTTGCCTGCAATGGCCCTGGTGCATCTCTAGAAGGCTTTGAGTGCTTTTTTCTGCCTTAGCTGGCAGGAGCAAAGCCTTCTGGGATAATTAGTGCTGCTTCAATTGGACAGGTAGCGGATGGGAAATAAACAGGTTCAAGCGCTCAAGGGACATCCGTGTTGCTGTAGGCAGGGAGGCAGTGGAAAATAAATATAGCTAAGCAGTTGGAAAAAAATATTTATTTATTTATGCTCCTTTCCTTTTGAGATGTGAGATCAGGACCAGCCCCAATATGAACTCATTTTTTTTCCTAAGCAGTTGCCAGCTCTCTCCAGCCCTTGAAAATCACATCCCACGTAAGTCCGTGGCCAGCTACAGTGATGACCCATTTGGAAATGCTTTTCCTTATTGTTAACTGTGAAAGGAGATAATTTGTTACATAAATAATGAATTAGATGTGTATTAATTTAGAACTGCTTGTCTGAATGGTTTGCAAAGCAGCTGTGTGATTTTAGGCAGTCATATGCTGTCAATTAACAACTTATTCTAAGCCAAATCTGTGTAAGCTTATTATGTGTATCACACAGTGTGGAATTTCTTCATAGGTTTTACTAATGCTAGCTGTATACTATTGGCTGCATAGTAGTTTTAAACTGCTAAAGATTAGTTAAAATCCCAGTTAAATTACTGACAGGCAGAGGGAACTTCCAGTTGCATTCCAGCTATTAATCTGCTAGTGATACTTTTCATGTTGTTGAGAAGTTGGGAGACCTCATTAAAATCCCTAGTTTTTCTTATGGAAAATTTAATACAAGTCCAGAAAGACAACATTCAAATATATTCATAATACATTACCAATATTTTGTTCAATTAAGGGAGGGAGCTTTTGAGTTCATAGTTAGACAAGCAACATGGCTTTTACTTACAAGTCTGATTGCTATCTGTCTTTCCAAAAGAAATGCTCCCCAAAATTCCAAAGGACTGATCTTGTGTCCTTGAAGAAGTTGGAAATATCTGAGACAATTAATTAAAAAAAAAAATGTTTAGAAGAGATTAATTGAAACCTTTGACAATTTCCTTTTAAGTGTACTCTATATGAAAACAATAATTCCACATTTTGATTATTCTGATCTTACCAAAAGATAACAAGACCTTTAATAAATCTTGAGGGGCTGCCTTTGAATACAATTATTCAAAGCCTCTCCTAACAATGAAAGTTTTCTCTACTCAGTATTTCTAAAAGGATAGTCCCAAACTTGCCCTTACTACTTGTAATATACAGCACTGTATAGTTTGGACTGAAGTACACAAGGATGACCATATCTGGGTTTCTGCAAAACTGTTCCTTCTCTAAGAATGTGTTTGTTAAGGAAAAAGAAAAAAAAAAAAAATAAAAAAAAAAAGAAAAGAAAAGAAAAAAAAAAAAAAGACAAGCTTTTATGCAAACTTCAGGGCATTTTTTGCCACAAAACTTTTGCCACAATCTCCCAAGCTTATGGAGTTTAAAGCATTTTCACAGGAAGAATTGCTCAGGCTGTGTATCAAGTCCTTAACAAAATCACTTATACTGAAACTTGTTCCTCTAGAAAAATTATTCAGAAGCTTGGCTATGAGTCAGGCAAAACTCAAGCATATCAAGCCTGTGTACTTCTGTGTTTTCCAGTGTAATGGCTCCCCAGCTTCTATCTTGGGTTATGAAACCAAAAATGTGTATTCTATTTCATCTGCTGAAAGCAGTTGGGGAATTGTTCTTCTTTATCTCTTGTAACTCTGGGAGGAGGGGGGCGGGTGCCTTTTGATAATGGGCCAACTGTTAAAACCAGGTAGGGCAGTGTTTCTTATCTCTTTCACCGCCCGTCCTCCCTTCAGGGGGGCATTTTCTGCTAATGGACCATTAAGACACCTCTAAAAGCACACATCCCCAAATTTACCCTCCCCAAAATAGCACATCTACATTCCATCATCCTATTGTGAGATGCTCCACCCAGTGAGGGGAGCCAACCATTCCTACCTGGATAAAAGCTGAGACGTAGGAACACAAGGGATCTGGCTCCACCGGATTTCTGGAGGAAGACTGGACCCCTTCTCACCATCACTGGACCTTTCTCATCATCACTGGACCCATTCTCACTATCACTGGACCCCTTCTCACCATCACTGGACCCTTTTCTACAGGATCATCTCTACTTCAACAGAACCACATCTGCCACTCCAGGAGGATTTACTTTGGACTGCTTCCAACACCCTGACCAACAGGGTGTCAGGTTGTAGCTCTGACTCTGTCAGGGTTTCTAGGATTGTTGTTTGTTTGCTTGCTTGTTTGTTTGGATTTTTTTCTACTACATTTGTATTGTTAATATTCCTTGTAAAGAACTGTTATTCCTATTCCCAAATCTTTGCCTGAAAGCCCTTAATTGTAAAATTATAATTTGGAGGTGGTGAGGGGTTTACATTATCCATTCCAAGGGAAACTCCAGCTTTCCCTGGCAGATACCTGTCTTTCAAAACCAAGACAGCTTCTCACTCACATTGTCTGGGCACCTGACCCACAGCTAAGCAGGGGAATGAAAAACTTTGTGTCATTGCTAGGAAATTAGTCCTACTGTAAAGAAATTTTAGACGTTTCCCTATTAACAATGTTCTCTACTAGTGCTTTGGGCTATCTGCTTGTCCCCCCAGTGGAAGGAAGCTCTACCTTCCATTCAACACAGTACTTACTCCTGACTGCTTTACTCTTCTTCATCTTGATGCTCCTTACTTTCTCCATTCCCTCTCTTCTCCATCTGAGGTTTTTCTTCTATGGCCTATCCAGCTCCATTTTTCTCTCCAATCCATCAGCTTCTTCAGAGACAAATCAAAAATTTCAACTCTGGAATTCAGTATTTCTCCTGTCCAGACACATGAAGAAAAAATATTCCTCTCAAACAAATATTAAAAAAAATAGAATAGGAAAACCTGCATAAAAGTTTAATCAAAATGTCTTTGGGATGCAGCTATCTGCAGACAAATTTAGTTAACCTATCTGCAGACAATTTAGTCAACAAACAATGAGTGTCAGTGTGACCACTCTCTGATCACAGAGTAATTCAACTGCAGTTAAATGAGCAAAATTGCTGATAGCATGATATGAGTAAACAGAACTGCCATAAAACTGAGAGGCAACAATTTTTAAACTTGGTAAAAGTATTTTCTTGTGCAGAAAATATTTCACACACAGTTTCCCTTGGACTGAGATAATATTGACACCAAGAGTTTAGAGCAAGACAGAGAAATACTGTGATTTCTACAGGGAGTATGAACATCCAATTACATTAGACAGATTTCAATTCAAAACTTGAATGGATCTACCAGAGTCAGACCAAGATGAAACTTTCCTAACAGCAGATTATTTCATAATTTTCCATAACAAAACTTTCTGAACCTTCTGCTGAACCATTTGACCGTTCACAGAGAAGGTAGTACACCAAAGTTATAGCTTGAGTTTGCTTCATTTAACTGTAAGCAATAAGAGGCAGCATCATATTAGATCACATGTGGATATGTCATGTTAGGAAAAATCACAAAGACTCATCCTGACTTTTTCAAGTCAAAGCTCTTCTATGTAACTAAAATGAGCTACTCTTACATTGGATTTCTTCCTTTCTGCATCCTTCTTTTTCCAGATTGTGTTTTCTCCCTCTCCATACCTCTACCTGTGTAGTATAACCACATACTCTACTTCTCCCCTCAAACTGGCAAATTCTGATTCCTCAGCTAAGTTTCTCTAGTAAGCAAAGCAGCCAGTAAAATTAATAACATTTTCATAGGATTTCTTTTTAATTCATTCTATTGCTTAATTTGCTTATATGTTTCTGCAGCTGAAGAAAAGGGATAAAATGTCAGACTATTGTACAGATCCAAACCAGCCCCTTTGAACTCTGATTTTACAGCAGAAGCATCAAAGAAGAATTGCTACTCCAAGGCTTTTTATCAATAGGAACTGTAAGAAAGAAATGATAAAAGAACATATTCGCATTCTTACCTCAATTTCCCATTCTAACTTCAGGAAGCTCCTATTGAATTTGATGCTGCAGGATTAAGCCTTTGGGCCCAGATCCTCAAAGGTACTTAAATGTTGCTAAACTAACTTTTATTCCTCCTGTGACCTCATGGATTTCTCAACCTAAATACAACTTCCCAGGCAATGAATATTAAGAGTGATTATTTCTTTCCTTACTAAAAAAAGAAAAAAAAAATGAAATCAGAAATCACCAGAGCAAGGATCTGCTTAAATTGACCATGTCTGAAGAGCAGACAAGCAGGACTAGACATAGTTACCTGCCTCTGCAGTGGCTCAGAGTGACCTAAATAGCATTCACCTCCACCTACTTTCTGGTTATTTTGGTTTGCAAGGGCGGGTTGATGTCTGTACATATGTAAGAATGATTGACATGCCCAATCTGATTCCTAAGCAAACAGTAAATAGAAAAGTAAAATTAAATGGGATGGGAAAAAATGGAATAGAATAAGAATATTGCCAGTTGGAAGGGACCTACAATGAACATCTAGTCAAACTGCCTGAGCAGGCCAATTGACCTGGGTGATCTGATGCAGGGATGTTGATTTTAGAGCCAGCTTACTCCATTGTTACGTATCTGTCCACAGAGTTGCACTGTTCATTGCAGACCAACCAGATCTCCTGTTGAGGCCATCCCACTGTCTACAAATTATGAGATGTAGATTGCAAGAGAGCAGACATCCCATGATTAGAGACCTCACTTGACAGATGGAAAGGTGACACGCAAGCCCTTGACTTGGATGTTAGACTTTGATTTAATCTAAAACCCAAGTTTGGGCTGAGCTAGGGATCTCAGCCACTGTTAATGCTCAGGTTGACCTCAGCATTTAGGCTGCATAGTGTGTGGTCACTGGTGGATTTAAGCACCCATCCTGTCCAGTGGCAGCTTGCCAGAGATTTTGCCATCCACTTAGTGGGACGTGTGTGTGCGTGGGGACACTGAAGAAATACCTTTGGGGATCTGGGCCTCAGTTTCACTAACCTGGAGAACCTGTTTTCTCTTTCCAGTCTACTGGGATAATTCAAGGGCAGGACACTCTTGCCTTGAGTGTGGACATGCATCATTGTGATCAGGTGGCTCTAATCTCCTTGTTGGGGTAGGGCAGGGCATCAGCCCTCAGTCCCTCACTCTCCCCTGCCCTTGCAGAGCACTTGCTTCTCTGGCTCCCTGGTGTGAGACATGAAATAGTGGAACTAAGTAGTATTGCAGCTTCAGGGGGATATAAAGGATTTCCAGCTGTATCTAACCTGCTCCTGCCTCAGATTCCCTCCCCAGCTGCATTTGTCAGGCCCACCATCTTTCACTGTATTCCATCACCTCTCACCCTTCTCTGTTGCTCCATTTTTATGGAAATTCATTTATAAAAGGAAGACAGTTATAAATATAATGTAGAGCATGCTGGAATACTTAATCTTTCACTTCATTTTTTTTCAAGTGTGCCTTCCTCAGACGTGGACTGATAAGATGACAAGTGCTAAAACAATCTGTGAAATGATGCATGGACTTTTAAGCAAATTAATAAGTGCCTTGGAGCAAAGATATATATAATCACAGAAAAACATGACTCTCTTCATAGGAGATATATCCTTGAAATACTGTTTTATCTGGTTAATTACAGTTAGGGGTGGAAACACTGGCTTTCACGAGATTAAAGAGAAAACTTAAAATATTCAGATGGGAATTTTTTTAAAATATAATATACTACATACACACTTAAATATGAAAGTTTGATCCTTTAATATTTAACCAATGGACAGTCCACCGAGACATCTCTTTCATTTCCACTGGGGTCCTGGTACAAGCACCAGCTAGTTTTAATAGACATCACACATTTTTAAAAAAATAGGTGCAGTTAAGACACCTAAGTTCAGCTAAGAGCCATGGGGCACAATATGTTGCATGGGTCAAAAGCGCACGTCCTAAAGGAACTAGTGAACTAGAACAGTGTCTTTGTTATTAATCCGGAAATTGCATTTTTAGAACATATATTGCTGACTATATAAGTCTCATTTTTTTTTTCTTTTCTTCCAGTAATTTCTTTTTTCACATGAGCAGAGCAAACATCTCTCTTTGTTCCTTATAAAGATCTTTTAACTTTCCTGTTCCAGCAAGACAGTAACAATCCCTTATGCATCTTAACATTTATGTTTATGCAGGCTACAAATGTCCGTGCCCATCCTCATACCAGACATCTTTAATACACACTTCCATCTGCCAGCGACCTGCCCGTGACCCTTTTGCAGAAATGAAAGGTAACTTGGCTAGCTCTATTTCTGGTCCTTCTGAAAAAGGATTGTCAGGTCAAATTGTGACAGTTTAAGTGTGATGTCTGATATTGACTGCTGTCCAGCAGGGACTGTAAGCGCTGCTTCTCCCACTTCATTCAGGACCTTACTATTGACTTGCACTATCATCTTAAGGTTAGTCTTTTATCTCCTGTGCTTCCAGGCAAAGAAATAAGTGGCACTGGAGCAAACTACTGTAGTGCAGCCCAGGGACACTGCTCTTGTGGAGCTAGTGGCTGTGTGACTTCAACGCCCACAAATTAGATGACCACTGCACAGTGTGTCAGACACAGATGTAGTTACTGTTAAAGCATGTTTCTGTAGCTCAATTGGAAGTAAAATAACTTTTCCAATATACCTCTTTCTCTGTGTATCTGTGCTTGCATGTGCATACTTCAGACAACATGGGTCGACTTTAAAAGAGAAGTCCTTGTTCAATAAGGCAAAAAAGCAAGAGAGATACTAAAAATCAAGAGAACAAAGAAACAAAAAAAAACCTAAAAAAAAATACATTGTTGAATGCCTTTTCTAACAGTATGTTTTTGCTAAAATATCATTATTTCACCTTTTTCTTCCCCTTTCCACCCTCCAGGCTTGTCAAACCACTTTTCTAACACCTGTATTTGTCTTTGCCAGTCCCTTCCCAGAGCAGTGCATGTCCTCATGGTTATTTCACTTCCAATTCCAATTTTTTTACATAAAAACTAAATGTGGGACAATAGGAGCTTTGAAGTAGTCCTTCTAATAGAGTAGGAACCTGAAAGAACTTGCAGGTGCAGAAGATCTCTGCTGGTTACTGCCCAGGGTCACTAGCAACAGGGCAGAGAGCAAAATCATCTTTTACATTCCTGTCTTTCTCTCTTTCAAATTAGTTTGGATCTTCTACATAAATAAAACAATTGGACATAAAAACTGAGTGCTTCAAGAATTACAGAATTCAGTTTGGTCTAATCTTTGATGCAATTTAGTTTAACAGCGGAATACCAGACTCTTCAAAATACTCATGTTATTTCTAATTCATAAATGTCTTGCAAATAGACACCATTTGAAAAATAGTTTGTAAATCAGCTGCACTACTATTTCCATTGCATTTAATTGGAATGATTGTTATTTGGACAGCAGATACAGTTTCAATTTAATGTGTGGCATTGCACCATCGCCATATTTTATCCCAGGATAAAATCATACTATTTTATTTTTCCTGCCCACTTTCCAGGTACAGTTTCTCACTTAGATTATTCCATAGCTGTTTTTTTCTCTCTTCTCCTTCTCTCAATTTGAAACTCTACCCAAGCCTTGAGGAAATCTTTGCAGAAACAAATATATCAACAGTGATTTTTTATTTTTTTATCTGGATTTTAGCAAAAGGAAAGTTGAAAACTCCTGCCTCATTCCACAAATGAAAACTTTGTTCAGAGTTGGCTTAGACTAGCTCAGTCTTGTTCAAAGAGATTAGCAACAATGGGTTTTCAGTTTTTACAATGCTAATCCATTATTAATCTAAACATATTTTAATGCTCCTTGAAACACAGTATTATTTTCCTAATCCCAAATTTGCCTCATTGATCCCATCCTTGCTTATTTTTCCCACAACAATGCAATTTATACAAGACTGTAACAAAAGTATTTATAGTTAAATCAGAAATTGATGGTGATGATGATGAATGTAGCTATAAGAGTCCATAAGATAGAAAGGTAGACCTCTTTCCAGCCCTTCAAACACGGCCATCACCCAGAAAAAATATTGAGAAATGAAGTGTTGCTTTGATAATTTTCTACTTGCTTGGGATTCGTGAGTATTTACAGATGCTGTACATATGCCATTTCATGTTACTGAGAAGAAAAACAGTTAACATGATGTCGTAAGATACTAGTTAAAAATTTTGCTCACTAATATGCCATATGTAAAAAAGAACAAGATTTCAGAATGATAAGATATTCTTGAATTTTGAATTATAGTAGGATATTTCCAAGAAGACGGTTTTTAAATATATTTTCATTTCTTAATGAAGCCTATTTTCTATTTCTGACTAGACCTCATTATCTGAAGCAGTAATGGAAAAGATTGTGATAGTCACAAAATATGCCATCAGGCTCACGAAGTATCTCTAGAAGTAAAATGTTTTCCCGTAATTTTTTTAACATTTAAGATCTATATTAAAAAAAAACAAATGTAGTTTAATGCTAGGGTTTATTCATGGCTCCTGTTTAAAATTAAAAAGTTCAAATGTGTTGTTAAATTCTCCTACGGCTGATGCCTCATAATATCTGCAGCATCCACCAAAACCACTGTGAAGGTCAGGACACGGGCATCATTTAGTCCCTGTTTTTAATGTGCACTGTGTAAGCAAAATCAACCTCAGGAAAAGAGATGAAAGTTTCAGAGATCCTCTTTTGCATTAAATTTTCAGTGGTCCTCAGTAAAAACAAATCCTATTCTTATCTGTTAATGTTCCTGCTTCTAGACTGCACTCCTTTCCAGACTGCACTCCTTTGCCATAAGTTATCTTTATTACTGCAAAAGGCTTTATACTCCCCAACAATATTTAGGGAACCCAAAACATATTTTTTAACCTTCCTGTGTAAATGTAATACCCATCCTACCCACCACTGCTCCTCCAGTGACTGTACAGGTTGTTTTAGCAGGCAAGGTATTTTGCAAGGCAGGAAGTTTTGGCAAGCTACTGTCCTCCAAAGATTGAGTACAGCCGTGCTATGGATAGCCCCAGGTGGCTCCCCAGGGCCATGGTCAGATGGACAGGAAGGAGCTCCTGGCTTTGGGCTGGCTGGAGTAGACAGCTGCCCAGGCTGCCCTTCCCTTTCCCAGGACAAGTGGCTGCATCCACACATTCTGTCTGGTCTGTCAACAGTTTGCTTCCTGTCAGAATCTGGCACGTCTGTGGCTGACGTTGCCCTCCTTCACCCATGGAGGATGTCAAGAGCTGTCGTACCACAACAAAACCTCCAGTGATGCTTGAGTCAGGACATCTGATAGGAAAAACTAAAATGGAAATGGAGAAATACCCCATCTCCCACTGGTGAGGATTCCTAGCTTTTCCAGGGACTTTTTACACTGAGATGAACAAGGACACCTCTGTGGTTGCCCATTACATATGGGCCCATTCTGGAATTTATTTGCTTTCTAGCAACATCTGCTCGTATTCAGGGAGAGGAATAACCCTCAGGGTGCTGTATTACCTTCCCCCAAGGCTAGCAGCAGTTGTGGGGAGGCTCTGGACTTTCCATTCCCAGCTGGAACAAGGAGGATGGGGATGGAAACCAAACTGCAAAGAGCCAGGCAGATCCCAGGCAGATGGGTCTTCTCTTTGTTTATCCAGAGAGGCCATGCTCACACCCAGTTATCCCAGTAAACACATCAGCCTTCCAATTCTTAGAAGAGAAATTCCAGATGAGACTTTTTAGACCTAATCAAATTATATTTGAGGGTATAAGAGGTTCAGAGATTTTAGAAATAGAATACATTATTTACAACTAGAAGTATTTATTATTCAAGCCATTCTATCAATGCTAAAAGAATATTTAATAGCTAATGTATTAAATCCATATTTTATGAATAGTCAGATAATTTTGATTCCTTTTTTCCTTTTGTCAACTCGTTTAAGTGCTGTGATGAGAAATAGCTTATTAGGTTCGTGTCACAGCTCAGAAACATGCCAAAATAAAGATTAATAAATAATATTTTTCATACCTTAACACTTCTATTCTTAAAACTTTATGTAGTATTTGTGAAAATTAAAAGTAAAAATCTGTTTAATATTTAATTACTGCATTCAAAGTTCACATCCTGTATGACCACTGAGAAGGTAAAAATCAGTTCCACTCTAATATCAGCTGTAAATGTGAGCAGAACTGCCAATATTATCAATTTCAGAAAAATGATGACAAATATGTGAATGATGAAATCTTCGCTGTCCTGAAAAGAGGAAGTCACAAACTATTTTGCATATCAAAAGAACCTTGTAGGAGATTATAAATCACAGAAGTGCAAAATAGATATAGAGTGTTATAATCCTAAATTATGAGCAGGATATGCTTTTATTAAATGCTTTATGCACTGTGGAAAACAATTCACAGAACCATAGAATGGTTTGGGTTGGAAGAGACCTAAAAAATCATTTAATTCCAAACTCTCTGTCATGGGCAGGGACACCTTTCACCAGATCAGGTTGCTCAGAGCCACACCCAGCCTGGTCTTGAACACCCCGGTGATGGGGCAGCCACAGCTTCTCTGGGTGACCTCACCATCATGGCAGTGCAGAATTTCTTCCTAATACCTAATCTGAACCTGCCCTCCCTCATCTTAAGGTCATTTGCACCTTGTCCTGTCTCTACATGCCCCTTTGAAAAGTCCCTCTCCAGCCTTCATGTAGGCCCCCTTTAGGTACTGGAAGGTGCTCTAAACCTTTCCTTCTCCAGACTGGATGTCCCCAGCTCTCTCAAACAGTAAGAACAGTAAGCACTGAGGCTGCAAAATTCTCTTGTTTCTATATACTGCAGAATCTTTTTATTTGTTTGTTTCTTTTTATGCTCTCTTACAGTACTTGTTTCCTCTTTCTCTTTTATTTGATTTATTGCACTCACCACTTTCAATTTTCACCTTCATTTTTGTATTAATGTCTGAAAAATTTGCAACTCCAATCTCTTTAGAATTCTTTCTTCTGAAACAGGTAGGGTGCAGCTTGTCCTGCCAAGTGGAACTAAAGTTTATTAAATACATTGTATATATAATATATGTAATGTAAGATTAAGGTCTCTTTGTTGTTGCAACAAATAGTGCTAAATGCTGACTTATTTCAGGAACCATTTTATTAGAAGTTCTCAGCCTGATTGAGAGTAATGATTCAGGGAGTTAGCAAGATAGTATTTGATGAGCAACATTTCCTATGTTTTGGAAAGAGTGCAAGAGGGCTGTCAAAAGGAAAGAAAACAATTTTTCCTACTTTCTGTACTCTGGGAGACCCTTTGGAGGGAGAACTGCACCCTTCCTGGACACAAGCAGCACAAAATGTTTCTGTGACATGAGGGGACTGACATGGAAGCCTGCAGAAGGAGAAAGGATTTGGTACAAGGGGGGAACCCGTGTTCAGAAGAAAGACCTCCCTCTGGCATTATGGAAAGAAAAAGACTTTCCTAAGCAAGGGGTTTGAGCAAACTAAGGTCCATTGACTGTTCCTGGTCTGAAAGGCAAGTGAAGGGGACGCCTTGCCCCTGTAAGGGGCATGACAGGTAGGAAAAAAGGAATTCAGAGATTTGTGTTCAAAACTTACTGAATATGTGTTACCTGACAGATCCCTATACAAAGAATTATGCTTTTCTAGTTAAGCAAATTTGTTCTCTGATAAAATCTGTTTTTAGAGCCAGGGAGATATTTAGTGCCCCTGAATGACCCCTTGAGGAAAGGGTGAGCTTTCCCACACTCTGGCCAGTCCAAGGTTGGGCACGTGTAATCCTGTGTTTATCTCTGCAAACGGTTTGCCTGCAGTTAAACCTGGATATTATTTTGCACCTTACACACTTCTGAACAAACACAAAGTTGGACAGCAGCATGTCTGACATGCCTGTGATGATCTGTGTGGCTTGAGCTACTGCACAGCTTGTGGTGGAAAAAGGTGATGTGGGTGATATACTCAATTCTGGTAAGCTATGTTATTTATCAAAGGGTATGTTTTTTATAATTTTATATAGGTTACATCAAAAAGGATGGCTTTTACTAATTTAGACTGTCTCAGCACTTACTTTTACTCACCTGCCCATTTGCATAAAACCAGCAAAGTTTATCCGATGTTATTTGTGTCAGACCCCCAAATTATGTTACTTACTTCAGACCTGAAAAATACTGACCAAACTCGAGGTTAAAACTGGAGAAAAATGCAGGATTCCACCCCCTTCCTAAGCCCATTTTGTGAATGACTGGTTACAGGTATGTCAGAAAGCCCTGTTCCTGGGGAGGAAGCAGCCTTGGGCAAGCATAGTCATATTTGGGGTTCTAGTTTGTTTCTGCTTATATCAAAACACACCACATTACTAAGTTGCTCCAAAGTTGACCAAGTTTTGAGTTCAAACTGAGTATTTTACCCTATTTTAGCAAGCCACAAGACTCAGCATCATCTGCAAATCTTACATATATATCTTACATAGCTTTTCTTAGTAGATTTTCTTCCAGAAAGTTGATCAAAATGCATGGGTCACACGGAGCTGAAGAATCAAATGGCAGTCAGTAGTCCTTCACTCTCCCATACAGACATATATAAATAAAGCAAACTTTAATGTGGAAGAATACATGGTCAAAGTCTCTTAGTAACTGTTCTTATCGAAGACATTGTGCTGCATCTTGTGCAGTTGCTTTTATCCATTGGATTTGTGCTCTCAAACAAACAAACAAACAAACAACAACAACAAAAACACGGAACTCAACCGTGTTGAACATTCACCAAGAGGGTTTTTAACATTTTCTCTCCATCACACCCCTGTGCACCTGGAGAGTACTCTGCCTTATGTCTCTGCTGGACAACCAGCATAAAGAGCATATGGTGCTTTATCATTTTCTTATTTATATTTGGTGTCATTTATATTCATGCTTATCACTTATTTTACTTATTTAATTATTTTATGCAAGAGGTACCACATTAATGGTTACTTTAGTTTATTTATTGCCCTTCTACATAAATTGCAGAAAACCTTTCTGAATTCTACCAAGAAAGGAATAGCAATCCAATATTTGCTAGTACATGCTATTTCTAATATAGGCTGGTCGGTGCAGAAAGTATATGTAATGGGTGGTAAAATGTTCTTTGATTCTGCATTTCTGAGGCTTTTCAATCTGCAAGTTGTCTTTTGTCCTTTCTGACTGTTGCTGTGAAGAGGATACATACACATTTCCTGTGTTTTTTTCATAAAACATGTCAGAACAGGAGATGATTGGTATAAAGTTGCCCTGCCAATTTCAGCATATCTTGGACAAAATATTTTCCAGCCAGAGCACTGAAGTTATGTTTAGGACTGCTATTGCTTGTTACTTTACACTGGTGGAAATACACACATCTGTTTCTATTTGTGCACATTTGGGGTTACCAGTAGGTATCTGTTTCTCTGCTGCTGCAGGATGTTTTGATGCAATATTTTTCATAATCTGGATGAGTCAATGCTGTTTAAATCAGAGCCAAAAAGCATATCCTTTATTTGAAAAGTATCTTTTCCTATTATATTTATTCTGTAGTTTTCATTTAATTGCACAGTTTTCTCAAACCTTTTTCTATGCTTGAAGTCTTTCCACCTAAGATATGCTTTTTCTACCTTGCACTTATGATGCATTCAAAATGACTAAATTAATGTAAGTTTTTATCATTTTGGTTGACTTATTTGTTTAACATGCACCAATTTAACTGCTACCAGCATATTTCAAGAATTTATATTATAGTCAGGCACAAATATTTCTAAAAAACCCCGACATTTTACAAACCTGCATGCTTCTAGTCTTACAAAGAAATTACTAAACCATCACAAACACTACTAGAAAATACTTTGCTATGGATTTGTGCTACTTTCTTCACTCCTAAACATTCTGTGGACTGTGTTCAGCAATAAATAACTGAGACTATCTGTTCCTTTTCAACTGAAATTGTGTAGAGCTCTAATTTTAGGAGCTACATTTGACTTGATAAAAACCAAGCAGTGCATGACTAGCATTCTGAAAGGCACTGATAATAGTGGCTCCAGTATAACACACCCATCACATGATGTTCAAAACATACAGTCATTCACAAACTACATGTCTGGGATTTGGCTATTGTATGCAGACTGTAGCTGCAAATCCCCTCAGAACAAGGAAGGGTTTGTAGAGAATGAGAGATCTCCTCCATCATTGGGCCAGTTTATCAAGCAGAGGATGTTATTTTGCCCTGAAACACATTTACTGCATTTGCCACAGATTCTGCTGAACTCAGTGACAATTACACCTGCAAGAACAGACTGTTCCCATAGTATTTATGAATCATGATGGAAAGAAATGAGCAGTATGCACTACAACTGCCAGTTCTTACACCTAAACCAGGGCAAAAGCCTTGTCACCAAGAAGTGCTGCTGGGAAAATAAAAAGAATGGTGCATGAGATTGCAGGGCATTGCAGCATTTTGCACTCTGTAAGTAATTCAGATGGATGTTGAACAATGTCTACAAGAGATAAATATCTTAAAAACAGATTCAGAAAATTTTCAGCCAAGAATTCCACAAGAATTAGCTGAAAGGACCTGCTGGCTGATACTAATCTCTAGTACATCTTGCAATAGCAGAAAGACTTCAGATGCCTAGAGAGCATTAATTTTGTAAAAGCTCTCAATAGAAGGGAAAGCATAACTGCATTGATGAAGTTATGATGAACTGATGAAGATGACTTGCATAACTAAAGAGTAGAAATCCTGATATTAATCCAGGAAAGATGAATGAAAGAGTCATGTAGGATTTACATCCCAAGGTATTAAAGGATACATTAATACTGCTACCAGTGATCAGAGCATGTTGTTCATCTTGTCAAAAAAAATTACTTGATTATTTGAGGATAATGGATCACAAACTAGTTTCAAAAAATTGGGTATCACCTCCAGCAGAAGATATTTCTAGTAGGGTCCTTATTTAGCCTCATATTAGTCAACATTTTAACCAAATCTGTAGCTATCACTGATCAAGCTGAATAGCAAATGAAACTGGGATGGGGGCAGGCCAGATATCCTGCCGAATTCTAAACAGCTAGTCAGTCATCTGCTACCCATGCAGGCTGGGGGATCAAGGACTTCAGAATAGCCCTGCAGAGAATTTGGAGATACTGGTGGAGGAAAAACTAGACATGAGCCAACAGTGTGTGTGCTTGCAGCCCAGGAAGCCAACCACATCCTGGGCTCCATCAAAGGAAGCATGGCCAGCAGGTCAAGGGAGGTGAGCCTTCCCAGCTACTCTGCCCCACCTTTACTGCCTGCAGGTCTGGGGTCCTCAGCACAGGAAAGCCAGGGGTCTGTTGGGGCATGTCCAGAGGAGGTCATGGAGATGATACCAAGGCTGGAGCACCTGTGAAGACAGGGTGGGAGTTGGGGCTGTTCAGCTTGGAGAAGAGAAGGCTCCAGGGAGACCTTAGCACACCTTCCAGCACCTAACAAGGGCCTACAAGAGAGCCAAGGACAAAATGTTGAGCAGGGCCATTTCGTTGCAAAACAAAATGAGTAACGGTTGTAGACTAAAAGGATTTCCATTTAGATGATATATAAGGAAGAAATTTTTTAGAATGACAGTGGTAAAACACTGGAACTAGTTGCTCAGGGAGATGTCCCATACCTGGAAACATTCAAGGACAGGTTCAGTGAGGCTCTGAGCAACCTGATCTAGTTAAAGATGTCTCTACTTGTGCAGGCAGGTCAGACTAGATGACCTTTAAAGGTTCTTCTACCCCAAACAATTCTATGAAATTCATACATGCAAGGAACAAAAGGAATGTTGACTATAACCACGTGCTAAGAAATTACATCCAGGTAAACAGATGTGTGAAAATAAGTTTCCATTATGGTGACTCAGCAAAAGAGGCATCCATGGTCTGCAGATACACAAAGAGTAATAAATGGGGCAAAGCCAAGGTGATTTCAGCTACACCTTATGGCCTTGGAGAGACTAAACTGGAACACTTCCTCCAGCTTTGGTGTTCTTATTTCAAGAAGGATGTTGAAGGTGCACATCAATTATTTGAGAGCTCAAAGAAAATGTCTCATGTAGACCAAATAAGGATTCTGCTCAGCTTTTAAAAAGCAACATAAAATATCTACATGGCAAAAAATACTGCACTGACTATAAAAGAAATTTTAATAAATCAGGAAGGGTATAACAAAACAAACAAACAAACAAAAATATAAACAAGAGAGAAGAAAAACCAAGACCAAACCAAAACAGAAAACCCAGTAGATGAAAGCTAAGCACAAGGAAATTTAAAAGGGGATATGCTCTAGTTGTTAACTGCAAGAATGATTAATCCCTAGAGCAAGGACCAATGGACATACGGTTTCCCCATGTCTTCATTCCTTCACATAAATTGAAAGCTTTTCTGTAAGAGCTACAAAAGTCAGATGTAACATAAGCACTAATTAATAGCAAGTTATTAACCTCATTGCAGAGGTGGATGTTCATATAACACAAGAGATCAGACCAGATGACCTACTGATTCTTCCTGTCCTTCAACCCTACAAATTCATGTGAAGAACTGAACTGCTCTTGTTCTGACTCAGCTTTGGTGAGTTACTGGCGTGTGGGTGTTTGATGGGCTCCTGGCTTCTCACAGAAAGCCCACTGCTGGAGTGGCCATGCATGGATCACATGCAAATCCTCTGCCATCTCCTTTCTCTGACGTGCAAACCACGATGGTCCTGATTTAAGGCAAGATCAAAAAAAGGTCATTAGGAACTTAATTAAAAATATTTTAATTGCAAATGGCTTTCTGCAATGTGTTTGCTCAAACAGTCTGTTCTGCAGCTGTCACTTAAGTAGCTAAGAACATCCAGCACAGCATTATATTTCTTTTGTATGTGAAATGCTTGTAATGAACCACATTAGGTAACCTGCTGGTGAAATAGCTGTGATTTCGTGGAAGATATTGTAGAATTTGGTACAGGGAAAAAGGGACGGCATGAGGAATATCTTTTTAACTCCCAGTTAAAACTAATGATGACTGACTGTCAGGAAAGAAATATGAAGGTATATAATTATTGGCTGGCATGCCTCAGGCATCACCCAGGTGTTAACAATACATAAAGGCTGGGCATGCAAGGACTAACCTCCTCCAAAGGTTCTTTGGTATCTATCCCCCAAATATTTTAATACTGCTATTTGCTTCACAGTATTGTTGGACTAGCAACAATTGGTTATAACAGGATAGTAACAAGAAGCACACGTGCATACAGGGGTTTTTTTTTTTTCAGATATTATGAATTCACACCCAAGATAAGTCAGTTCAAGTTATTACCTGAATTGTACAAAAACAAGTGTCCCTGCTAAACTGCTGGTGAGTGGTTCCTAACAGAAATTCTTTTGCTTCAGCAGCACAACTCAAAGTAGCAAGTTTTTGCTTACATTACAGAAAGTATGCAATAATTTCTTCCTATTACATGAAGACTCACAACAGAAATTGAAAATCAGATCCTTTAATTGTGGTTAAGTTCTGATTTAATTGGATATTTATTGCTCAAATGTCTTAAAAGTTTTAGTTCTCCAAAAAGGAAGTTGAAAGCTTTCACTGTAAAATTATTTAAGTGCCTTATGCGAACAGCCAGTGGTGACACAGTGCAGCAATAAATTTACAGACATTCTGTAGTCTGAAAGTTAATCACCCAGATTATTCAATTTATGCTTACAAATAATAAAGCAATAGGAGAAATCTGGATCAGTTTCTGAGTGATTCATAAGCACGGATGGAAAATGTAATCCCAGTAACTACCTGACGAGCTCTGACACACACAAACACCCACAGACTGGCACACAGTGCAAAACAGTTCATGTGGTTGCAAAAGAATTTCCATTTATTCCCTGCTTTGCAAACTTAAATCTTTCAAAAACGTTTCAGTACAATAATTTCTGATGCTTGCTCTTCAATGGGTTAAATGTATTTTTTGGTCTGGGGCTTGGTTCTTTAGAAAAGGCTGAAAAAAACACAGTTGCTTTAAAATAAAAAGAAGCTAAAATATACTTTTTGAATCATTAAAAAATAATATGCAAGGAAGTTGTCCTATTTCCTTTAAGGCCTGAGGCCAAAAAAAATATTTAATTTTAAAATGTCAGCTTAGCAAGAAAATATTTCTCCATATGCACAGTGGGCTTCTCAGAAATATTTGGTTAAGGGCATGATTCACTTCTGACTTATAGTTACTTCAAAGGTTTTAACTGAGGCCCTACAGGTGCATTTGGACAGTGGTGAGCTTTACCATGCATAAACCTGTAGTTAAGTATACACAGAAATGCCAAGTCCAGTTAATTACTCCAGCATGATCAAGGTAATTTTTCAAATGCTTCAAAAACACAGGAGTCATCCAAAAATGCTTCTTCTCCTAAGTCCATCACCTTCTGCAGAGAAGGCTGCCCTGAGACCTACAGGGCTAAGCTCTTGAGGACATCACAGCCTTTATTCCTTTTCCTACACTTCCAATTGAATGCAATGTTTCTTTGCTTTCTTTACCCTTGCTGAATTGAGCTAATCAAGTGAAGTACCTGTGTTGAGCCCAAAGGGCCACTGGAGATGCAGCTAAGCTCCACAGGCACCAAGCACAAGGAGGTCCAGCTGGGCACTGCCAGCAACACAGCCTTGGTGTGGCTCTGCACCTGGGCTAAATGCTGTCACTTCTGTTTGCATGGATATACCACTCCCAGGTCTGAGCCCACGTGGCCAGATCCCTGGTCAGTGCTGTCTAAGGAGGAGAATAACTCCACATGCATTATTTCAGTACAGGAGAGCTGGATCACCTCAGCATGTATCCAGAGGTGTGCATTGCACAGGGAGTGTTAGCCAAGCCAGCCTATGACTCACCAGAAGAGTGGAGACAGGAGCAGCTACCTGCTCATGCCTACAGATACCAAGTAAAGTTCTGCCCCAAGTGCTCTTTTTTTTTCCTCACACATCATCGTTAACTCCTGCAGAATATATGACTTGCCAGATGAAATCTGACATGTAGAAAACAACTTTGCAGGAAACAATGTCCTAAATGTTCTGCTGAGGGAGAGGGGTGATATTCCTCCGAACGTTTCTTAACTTCAAATCAGATATTTTATGAAGTTTCACATTTCAAAAATGGAATTTAATCTGCAAATTCATTTTAATTCTTCATTTCCAAATAATGGCCTATTTGAAAATGCAATTCCTACATACGTCACTGCAAAAGTGAAATTTTGGAAGAATTCATTGATTTATACAAGTCTCACATAGATCATGCATCAGTTAATTTAAAAGTATTCTCACTTTATTTTAGAGGACTGATGAATTCTGCTTTCTGAAGGAGCCTTGTGTCTTAATAAGAGCCGATTCTGAAGCATATAACCCTTTCTGTGATGATCCAATTATGAAATCTCCAGCATCCTTAAATACTATTTTTATGTTTGAACAAAATTGTCTTTAATTATTTCTGTGGCTGGCTCTATTTGTCAATGTCTATTTTGTATTTTCTACCAACTATTTCCTTGTAACAAGAAGAGAAGGTCACACCAATTTCCTTTACTACTTCTATTTTGTGACTATCAGAGCTTGCTTTCAGGCACAGACTTTATATGTAATGTGATTGAGAAGTACCAGACTCTTACTGTTAGTATTATTTTATCACCCTACACTCTGTTTCTTTTTCCTGTTGAATTTTAATGCATACAAGTGCCTTGGAGTAGATTGGTCATTGAGTTTCATTCAACATAATAGATTTTTAGCTGGTAGTTTAAGCTTAAAATCACAGCCCTTAGATACAGCTTTATGCACGACCTTTAACTCTCTTTCCTCAGATCTGTTGGTGCCACCCATGCACCCTAAGGCACCAGTGTCTGTTGCAACTCTTTAATTGCTGTCACTCCCTCATCTGTTTCTTCATTCTCTCTTCTACTTTCCCCCTTTTGCACCCCAGAAGGGGTGTGGTGCATTTCTGTGGCAGCACATCTTCAGAAACAGTGCTTCTTAGCATTCCTAGAATGGGTTGCAAATGTGCAGTGCCAGATTTATTCCCCTGTAACTCCCACCGATCGCCCTTGTGTCTTTAAGCCCAGCTGAAGATTAAGCATCACACAGCCTCTCACTCAACCTCCCCCTTCTCCCCCCGCCCCTGTGGAATGGGGAGGAGAATTGAAGTAAAACTTGTGTGTTAAGAACAGTCTAATAACTGAAAATAAAGTAAAATACAATAATAATTGTTAACAATGATGATGGTAATAATAATGATAATAATAACAAGTGATGCACAATGCAATTGCTCACCCCCTGCTGACTAACACCAGGCTCCCCTTCCCGAAACTTCAGCCACCCTTCCAGGTAGCTCCCCCAGTTTATATACTGGGCATGACATGCTATGGTGTGGAATATCCCTTTAGTCAGTTCGAGTCACTGTCCCAGCTATGTTCCCTCCCTTATTTATGTGGGTTTGTTTTTTTTTTAATGCACCTCCTCACTGGCAGAGCATGAGACAAGGAAAAAAATGTCCTTGACTTAGGATAAACATGACAAAGCAAAAAAACCAAAACATCAGTGTGTTATCAACACCATTCTCATTCCAAATCCAAAACACAGTGCTCTAACAACTACTGAGAAGAAATGAACTCCACCCTAGCTGAAAAGAGGACAACCCCACAACACCTCAGCTCTTTGGTCTGTACCCCATCTCCTCAGTGGCCACAAATGTGAAACTTATCCACAACTGAGAATGTGTCCTCCAGCAGTCATAAAGGCAAGGGGAGGCAATTATCTTTTCCCAGAGTGTGAGCAGTACCAGAAGGAGCTCATCCTACAGGTGTTTGGTGCTTCACATCTGGGGAGTGCCTCTGGCTTTCAGTACATCCCCCACATCACGTGTGTTGTAACCCAAGGTGGTACAAGCGTGCAGAAAACTGCGGTGGGCAAATTGAGAAACTCACAGCTTTCGCATGCCTGTGAGGGGTGAGACAGTCTGTGGAACACCAAATCTCTGCAGGTGCTTTCTCTGAGGGCCAGCTAAATTGAACCATTACAGAGCTGCCACAGGCAAGGAACACAAAATTGGGCAGTTAGCACAGCTCAGCTGACACGTGTTAACTTGCTGGGCTGCATGTGTGAGACCAAGTGTTTTCTATACCTTGCAAGTACACTTTTTCTACACGTCAAAAATTACCACACGTCATCTAAATAATCAGACTTGACATTAAAAAATAATTAACCCCAAACACTTTTGCTACAAATTTTCATTCTGTTTACTTGTCCAGAACAGAAAAAAGGAAAGCATTCATGGAATATATTTGGGATCATGATCTCTGCTGTCTGTGGTGAGGTGTGGGCAAACCAAGGTTTAAGAAATTTATTAGAGAATAAGGAAGAGACATCAGGAGTACAGTGTGGTGGCAGCTGCAGCAGCTTAGCACTGTGCCCTGGTGGCACCTGCATGAAGGGGCGTAGTCATGCTGCAGAAACCTCTGTAGCCCAGCAGAAATATCACAATCCCATGAGGTCTCCTCAAGAAAAACACTTTTTGTCACTGTCTACAAATGCAGCATCACTACTTAGCAATCATGTATCTCCAGGGATGGCATACATGAAAAAATACTTCTGTCATTTCCCCACCATAGAAATCTTGGGAAACAATCCATTTCAAATTATTCCAAACCTGAGGCCACTTCAGCAGCAGCCCACTGAGATTTACAGTGCCAGATCAGTAGGGTATGGAGCAGCCAGAAGCCCCACTGCTGTGATAGAGTGGACCATCACCCATGTTAATATACCTTGTTTCTCAGAGGTTTGGTCCTAGATGACCATCTCTTTTACCCCTGTTTATCAGAGGCTGTTTCAAAGACACTTCAAGAATGTTACCTGTGGCAGCCCAGTGCCAGCCCTTTGAGGATTTATGAAATAAGGGTCATGATTTCTGTGCCTATTAATAACAAAATGAGCAACTAGCATAAGACAAAACCTACCAGTTCAAAATTATGTTCATTAATCTTTCTGCATTAATCACCCTGCTGCTTGCTGCACCTTGTAAAGCCTTTATGTCTTTTAGTAACTGGCTCAGGATCACTTTGTAGTAGTCCAGACTGGATAGGAAAAAGGCATAAATGACAATGTAACTGCTTTGTAATCCATTTATTCCATTTGTTAATTTGTCATCACGCTAAGTACCAGCAAAACAATGTTCTTCAAATGCCACATGAGTGCAACACATCAATCATGACAAGATGCAGGACACACAAATATGCTTTAGGATGCTGACTTCACTGCTCTGCTGCTTAGCCTCTGGTTTGGTTGGTTGGTTATTTGTTTGTTTTGTTAATGGATGTTGACTAAAATATTTAAAAAAAAAAAAATTAGGGCATGTTTTGCATTGTTGGGAATGTCTGGGCGGAGTTCATGGTCCTCTCTAAGCATTTTTCATTTCCAGAATTTCAGAAAAATAAATTATACACACATCCAAAAATAATTAGACAGATTAAAAGACAAAAGTTTTTCTCCAGTTGTGTACAATTATTCAGTACAACAACTCAATTAAAATGCTGTATAGAAAGTACATTTTCCAAAATTTCATTTCTATTAAAGCAGTTTATGTTTTTAATAAGGAGTAGAAAGAACCTGTAAATAATATTATTTCAAGGGATGCAATTTTAATACTAATTTTCCAGCATTTTAATTAATTAGGTCATTTAAATGTCTTTATTTATTCATTACAGTTTCATACTTACAGTTTTGGGTGAGAGGTATTCGAAGCCTTAGGGGAACAAGTTGCAACACAATCCTACTCAAACCACACAGACCAAGTTTCCTGAAGAAATGCATTTCATTGTCTGGTCTCTACTTATATTCATAATTATCACTAGAACAAACAAGAGTTAAATAAAGCTGCTGTGGGTTTAAGTCTTTGTCCATTATAAAAAAGGGAGATGAAACTGTCCAGACGTAAATTGTGGCTGTTGGCATTCTTTGCCTTCCTAATCCTTCCTGCTCAGTTCACATGTCTGAAGTTAGCAGGCATTTAATGACTATGAAATGTGCTTTTCCTTCTTATGCCTCCTTCTGCAGAGGAGAGGTTCAGATTAGTCTTGCTTTGGGTTTATCAGTGCATTTAATAACTGTTAATTTATGCACTGCCTTCTCATATTGGCATGGTGGCAGAAGGAAGAGGGTATTCAGAGCCTGAAACACAGATTTCATGGTGAGAAATTCCAGCTGAGATTCACAAACAATCACTCGGGGCAGTGCAAGATCCACTGCAGTGAGATGGGACACTGCAGTGTGCTTCCAGGAGGAATCCAGCAGCTACTGAGTCCAGGTAGGCTGATCAAGCAGTCAGGTTGACCAGACCAGCCTTTGCATGGGCACAAAGGGCTGGATTTCACAACTTCTGTTTGTGTTTAGACTGTTTGGCAATCATTATAATACAAAACCTGATGTGAGCCAAAGTACCTGATAACTCAGTGTCTGAGAAAAACTAGGGTGGTGTGGTGGTACCTAACGTTGTTCTGTCCAATCATCAAGCATCTCATAAATATTCAAAGTGGGAAGTTCCTTCTCGCTCTGCCCAGCTCTTCTTGCCCACTTGCTGGTCTGGTTGCTTTCAGTTTTCTTTTGGCAATACAACCCATATTCCAGGCTGTGCTTTAGACTCTGGGAAGTTACAATCTGGATGGCTACAGAGATGCATAGGGAACTTCAGAGGTATTTTGAAAACGTTGAAAATATGGTTTGCAAATTCAAATTAAGGTTGTTGTGGGATGTGTCACATGGCATCTCTACAGAAGAGATGCATCAACTTAAATTGCAGACAGAAGCCTTGGGGAAGCAATTGTTCTCCTAAGTGATTAAGGACTGAAACATTTTTTTTCAGAAGCCTTGCAGCAAATGCTAAGCTTGCCAAGAACACTAGCCAACAGCTTGTTTTGAGTAGACAGAAGTCATGGCAGGAATTTTCAAGCCTTGCCAAAACCCTCATAACTCTAAGTGTGATAATCAGATATACCCACAGGTGAAAAAGCATTCTCACAGTGCCTTGTAAGAATCTTTTTCTGTTCAATTTGCTCTTGATACACAATAGCTAGATTTTTGCAGTCAGACAGGGTGTTTTCCCAGCTTCTAACTGGTACTCCTAATTTCTGTGTGGATCCATCTCCTGTTCAGATGCGTGGAAGCAGCCTCTTTTGCACAGCATTTGTACAGTTTTGCTTGTGCTGAAAATGCTTCTCAGGAAATTACTGTTTCACTGCCTAGTTCGCCAACCTTCAACACCATGTATTATGAATCATAAAATATTAATCTTGAGCCTTTAACAACATAAATAAGAATCTTGTTTAAACAAGAACAAACAATCACCACACAGTTATGCTACTGTGAATTAATTTCCCATTACTTTGATGGTGTCAGACTTCCAGCCTGGATACTTTCTTGCTAGTTCTTGAACTTTCAGAAATAAAAGTCACAGTAAAAGAGCATAAGAGCATAATTTTGTTTTCATTTTCATGATAGACATGCAGATATTAGCCAAATGCCGACATTTCAAGTCTACTTTAGAATCTATTGACTGACACTAAATAATTGCATACTTCTAACTAATTGCTCTATTTACTTAACTAATAATTTGAAATATTTTCAATATTTCTCTAATTTTAAGTATTATCCTAAAACAGCAATAGCAAAATAAAAGTGAAGGGGCTCTTTTAGCCAGCAAAATACATAACAAAAAGAAATGAATCACATTTAAAAGGCATCAGACTTTTAACACCTCTGCTAAGAATCAAATCCAGAGAAATAATAAATAATGCACTATAGCTCATGTTAATTCTAACATTATTCATTCATGAATGAACAGGAATAGGTTGTGAACTCATAATGGCACTTTTTGAGTATATCCCCGGTAATGTAAAAACTCTGTTGGCATTTTGGGCTGATATTTTTTTTTCCCCATAAAATGCAGGTATCATTAAGCAACATGCAGGCAACTGGCAGGATGGAGGACACCTAAAATAGTGTGATGGGGATTTTTAGTGAAAGCATCTGGGGGAAAAAACTCTGCATTTTCTACAAAGTTCGAATTCCCACAAGAGAATGTGACGGTACCTTTATATTAGGTCACATTCAAACCCAGCACAATTTCAAGCAAGAAATACAGACATGACATAAGATGTTTCCAAGCATTTAATAAAGGAGAGCTGGTGACACAATTTTTAAATGGGCAGATTGCCTTTCCTTTTGTGTTAACAGAATTGTTAGCCACTCAGAAGGGTTTATATACAATGCTAAAATTATAAAATCCCAAGAATTCTAAAATGTTTAGTCACTTGGTTCTGTCTTCAATGTGAGCAGCTTTGCGTGAAACCAAAAGATCTATTTACTGAATGGGTTATGTTGTACAGTGAAACTAAAATATGAGGTTTGGAGCATTTAAAAATATTTTTCCTATTTCTTTCCACTGTAATTAGGTTGATTTAGGTTGTGATTGGGGTTTTTTAACAGCACAGAATCTTTTTATTAAGCTAACGACAACCTTATAAGATTAGAAGTCCTTGTTTTGTCCTCCAGTTATTAAAACATAATTGTATGAATAAGAATAGAACTTTCTTTCTTTCTTAGTAACATATTTCCCTGATCAAACACCTGTTGTAAAGAGTATAAAGAAAATGTATACACATTAATATACAAAACCACCACTCATATCCCATTATACTATCATTTATTTTCTTTTACCATTAAATTTCTAGGTTCCTACATTTTCAGAATGTGTTCAACACCTATGCAAAATATAAATAAAAAGGGACAGTAAGAAGAAAAATCCTTGTGGTCTAGACACTTCCATGGCTTAACAAAACTTCATTTGAAAGACTTAATTAATTGAGCTTCAATTAAGTGACATGCAAAATAGATATTCATTAATTTCCAATGTGATGTTTGCATACACGGTGTCTACCTGTTCACAGTTGGAAAGTCCATCTTGATCTGTAGCTACTCTAACTTCTAGTTCAATAAAATGTAAATTGTTTTATATATCCACATTTCTCTTTAAAAAAAAAAAGGTAAATTTAGCAAAACTAAGGAGATTATTTCTTTGAGAAGAACTGAATTGTCACTTTTGTTGCAGAAAATGCTATTATTGGAAAATGTCACACTAAGCACAGAAAAGTAAACCCGTTTTATGGTAACTTAGTTTATATTTGAAGTTCATTATAGCAGTTTTCATATATTATAAGGGGCTCTATCATTTCTAACCTGTGTGATTTAAGGCCCTGGAAGTTTTAAAACATCTTATTTAACTAGAACAATAAGTCATATTTTATAGGAAATGGTGTTCCAGTTCATGGAGAAGTAGAAATTCAACTTAAGCATATAAAAATCACTTTTTGTAGATGTAATTTAACTTTACAAAAATGAGCATATAAAACTTTATTCAGACAAGAAAAAACCTTAAATTTTATGTTCCAGTGCTGTAAACCACAGGCTGTCAAATATCTCTTTTTTTATTCCAAAAGTGCTCTGTTTAATTTTTTTATTTTTTTCTCAACCTGGGTGCAGTAAGGCTACATGCTCTGTCTGGAGGAAAGGAGAACGGGGCTTTAGTGTGAAAGATGAGTCTGGTGAATACTTTTGTGAAATAATAAAAATAAATATGTCAACTTGTCATTAAAAGAAATAGGTTGTCATTCTTTGTTTATTAGTCCTGCCTGCAACCCAGGGTTACCTACTGTGTATAAATAGGTTTGCTAGATAACTTGGTTTCTTGTTTCTTTCTAAAAACATTTGGAGCAATTTGCTCATTTATAACTCTTGTTAGGTGAAAAGTTTGGGGTTGCATTGTTTCCCTTAAAACCTGTATGTTTTATATAATAGAGGAGAGTCTATTTTAATTCTGGCTTATCCTGATACTATCTGTCAGAAAAATAATAACAGTGCAGGGTAATAGCTGAAGTGTTGGGAGAACTTCATAGCAGAACCAGAAAGAGCCTAATGAGCACATATATAAAAGGAAAAAGCACATTAACAAAACCAGAGAAAGGTCGGTGGTCAAAAGAGCCACAGAATTGCTGGATACACTGTAGGCTTCTCCTGAAGCCTAATATAAATGTCTCTATTATAGCATACACCTTACAGTGACACTGGTCCCTTTGTTCCTAAATACAACCTTGTGTAAAGATGGAGCGCTGTAATTAAAGGAAATAACTAAAGTAAATTACTATTTACAGCAACTTGAAGTAATACAGTGCTTATTTCTTAAAATGTGCCTGGCTCGGGCGACTTTATTTAATCACGCTTTCAAATATTTCTGACACAGACATCTGTAGGTTTGATCTGCTTGTAAGAGATGTTTTGAGAGCTCGCTTCCTGCCTTTGCTCATGGCAGACAGGGAAAGTTAATAAACTTAGGACATCCATTGAAATTATCACTTTCTCCTCTACATGGCCAAACAGGCAAGATATCTTATCCAATTTCCAAAGCCAAGACAAAAGGAGGAAAGGCTACAAGCCCCCATAATGAAAGCACTGAAAGGTGTTTATTTTTGGGTACTGTGTCCCAACCCTGGGACTCTCTCCCTGGTGAGATCTCTGTGTGAAAAGGCACAGTGCAGCTTTCAGGCTGCAGCCATACCTTCTGCTATGCTAGAAGAAGGTAGATTTTGATGCCTCAGTGACCAGATCTCCTTCCAAGTAGTTTGCTAAATTCCCACTGGCTAGGAACAGCAAAGCTGGAAGTGCACTAGATGGAAACCTGGGGCTGTGATAATTGTACAAAGGCCTGCTGAGATTTTCCTGACTGCTTCCAGTAAAAGAAAAGAGTCCCCTACTAGCAGCGGTAAGTCCCACAAGAAGGAACAGTACAGTATGTTCACTCATAAATGAATAACACTTATTTTATAACATGAAGTTATAGATCCAGGTGCCCTAATGGAAAGAGGGCTTAAGAAAATACATCACTGGGTAAAAAACCTGCCATTTTCCCCTCAAATATGGCTTAACTTCCAGCCGTGCTATGTGTCTAAAAGAAAGGGTGTTCTGTAAGCATTTAGAATAAGGGAGATTTTTTTTTATTATTATTTGATATTGTAACTGGTACAAGCAGGATTCTGTGAATTTAGTCTTTTTTTTTGTTTCCACAATCTGGAAAAAGAAAAAAAAAAAAGGAAATCAGCTTTAAGGGCACTGTGATTGACCAAAAAAGGTTCGAAATTACCTTTTTATGGCAGGAGATCAGGGGAGGAAAACCTGAGGGACCAGATTCTGATCTCCCTTGCACCTTTCTATCATTGTGCAATCATCACAAGAGCAGCTGTCATACTCAATAAAAGCAATTAATCCAAATAACTTCCTGATCTTTTTTTACAGTTTTCATTTTTAAAGGCTATGTAACATTGCACTACAAAAATGATAAAATCCATTGACCATTACATGACTTCGCACACATTTCCACAGCAGCGGAGAATCATCTGAAATCCCAGGAGCACAGAAATAAAAAGCTACTGGAGGTGAAAAGCTGTGCAGCCCTAGCTGTGGGAATTCCAGGCACAGCACTGGTTAACCAGGAAATGCCACAAGAATGAATCGTCTCTATGCTCATGAAGCGCCCGACTTTGAGACTGCCGAGCATTAGGTAAAGCAGAACTGCAGCTGTAAGATAGTCTGCACTCACAGTGCTGCTTTGAGAGGAAGGCTGAAAAAAGCACCATCAAAATGCTTTGTGACTTCTCAAACCATTGAGCTTAACAGGAGTAGTGAGAAAAAACTCTGGAGAAGGGAGAAAATACACCATTCGGTGTTCTATCGACATAGTTCAAGTATCCCTGTCTCAGGGTAAAGAAGAAAACAGAAAGTCATGATATATTTTCTAAGGCAAAAAAACCTGCACCTGGAGCAAAGAATCATTCATTCCAGCATCACCTTCCTCACAGTATCTGCCTGAGAAATGCTGGGTGAACAATGTACAGGGTAGTAATGTTCTCCCTACTTGTTCTCCTTACAATTCCTGCTACTGGTTTTGAAAGATGAGCAAAAATAAACATCCAGGGTGAACCTCACAGTTTTGCTTACCCTTGCTGCAGAACCCTCAGTTTTGCATAGGTGGAAGTAAACAGGGAGAAAGGTGCCATCCAGACCAGCTGAACTGCAAGGTGATGGTGGAGCAGAGCAGTGGTCACACCGTGGGGGTAATTGTAGGGAGATTAACCACTGAGAGTTTAAATCTGTTGAGTAGGAGCAGGTGTCCTTAAAGTAACACATAAACTGGATATTTGAGGTGTTATCAGAGTTAAATGAGTGGCTGGAAGAGATTATCAGTAATCTTGGATGACTGCAGAGCCATTATCTCATCCCTGAAAAGCAGCAGGTCAAGTGCAATGCAACGGTGCTGGTCAGCAAGAGGCTGGAAAGGGAGAACCAAGTAGCAGGAAGAGCTCTGGGGTGAAAGGCTGCACACAGAACAAATGTGATACTGAAACTTTATCCAGTTCTGCTTGTGCCCCAGACAGGAAGCACTGTATTTTGACCTCTCTTATCTGTGCATCTTGGAGGGAAGGGGCATTTTTTTAAAAAAAATATTTTTTCTAATGCTTTATCTGTCTGTAGGCTACTTGGAAGAAATTAGAGATATTAATCAAAATTTTAGGTAAAAATAAGGTTTTGGCTAACATTTGTTTTCAGAATAATATTCCTGGCACAGGGGAAAGCCATCACATATAAGGTCTTCATGATCCAAGATTGCTAATTACTGGCACAGGTCTCCAGTCAGTGTATCCTTTAGCATCCTCCTCTCTGAGTCACTTCAGATATTTTATAAGAAACACAATATAATGCTGTAAAGCATAATTATTTTGGGCATACTTGATTTTGATTATGCATCCTCTTCCTGACCTATCATTGACCAGGAACCTCTGCTTCCAGATAACTTTACTTTCTATACCTATCCCTTTCTTTTATTGTTCAAAGGCATGAGAACCATGAAAACAACTTGATAAAAAAAATCTTTTGCTACTAAAATAAAATCAAATCATTTTCACTTTTTATGAAGAAATTCTTACTGCTCAGCTATAAAGCCAGCCAGTGAAAGGCTAATTTTATGCTCACAAAATATTGACAAATAAAGTGACATATTCATGTTTGTGTGAGAGCCAGTAGTGGTAATCAGTCTATCAGATAACTTATTTGGAAGAACTTTCGTTCAAAATATTTTTATCTCTCTGAGAAATGTAGAATGGTTATAACTAGTAAACCTGCATTTCATACAAATCATTAAGCAATTAGAAAGTGGATGAAAATCATTTCCTTCTCAGAGGAATTCAGCAGATGAAAAGAACAGCTTGGAAAAACCTTTTGGATTATTTGTAAAATCATCTTAGATTGTTATGTGATAAACAGCATTATCTGCTTTTGATACTTTTTGAGGAAAAGGAAAAACAGTAAAAGCCATTCAGACTGAAAGTATATTTTGATATTCAGTCTTGAGAGCATGTAGTCAGTACTGTAAACCAGGATTTAAGGTGTTCTGATCTAAATAAAACATAAACATTAATATCACATTTTGCCTTTTTTTTTTTTTACAAAGGCAGAAGACTGCTGAGGGACAAGAGCTGCAGCAGTGAGCCTCTTGGAGAAAACTCAATGGAAAAGGAAGTAGCAAGAATTGACTGACTCCTAGTAAGAAGTCAGCTCCAGCTGGACACCTCTGTGATGAGGGAGATGATTTTAAGGAGTCCGAAAGGCAGAGAATGGCAAAGGAGGTGTGTAACTGTACTGATGATGGGGCACAAAGGGAAGCTGGTAGCTGTGGGAGGGACCAGGAGAGGGTAACTATTGGAGACAGGGAGACTGGGTGGATGGGTTGTGAGAATCAAACAAGAAACCACTGAGCTCCTGTGGAGGAGGAAAATTAATAAAATGCATTAAAAGATCTGGGGTAGTCAAAAGGCCTGGGAAGTGGCAGTCAGATCTGCAGATACATGTTCCATCAGGGAGGAGAAGGAGTGCAGAGGAGGAAGGCAGCACTGCACCCTGCCTGCCTCTGCCCCGGTCAGTCCCTGTGCCAGGAGGGGGATCCCTGTCACCCAGCGCTGGGTGAGCCAGCAAGGGGGACAGGGGAGGCAGCAAAGGCAAAACAGCTCCGTGCAGCACCTGGCTGTGGAGTGAAGGGTGCTCCACTAGCCCTTCCAGGGGGGTCGTTTCTGAGGAGAAGCCAAAGAGCACATCAAGGCAATTGGTGTGCAGTGATAGCCAGCATTTTGTTCAGGGCCTGAACCTTAGCTGTGGCTGAGCCTGGGAAGAGGAAAATGAAAGCAAGACAAGAACATGAATTATTAATATTCCTACATTATTGTGCTTTGAAAGCAATAGACAGGGAGCTGGATGGAAGGGATAGGCCTTACAACGAGGAAGCTGGGGGGTTAGATGCACCTCAAAAAAGATGAGGTGGAGAGGTGGAATTTTGTTGTTATTCTTACAGATCAGAGAAAAAAAAATAACCACTTCTCCTGATCAGGAGGAAAAATGTAGAAATCAAATGCTATGGAACTGAAGGCTACAATTTAAATTTAAATTACATCAGACACACAAAAGAGACTTCTTTTGTCTGGAACATTTTGATCTGTGGCAGCCATAACAGCAAAGAGTTTATACAGACTTAGTTGATCTACATCCTGGTATTTTGCCATTTGTGATTTGATTTTCCCACGTGTGCATTTAACCATAGCTTAAATGCCAAACTATTTTGCCTGCCTTCCTACCACTTGAGGGTAACCAGTGCTTTTGAACACCGTTCAGAAGCACTTGCAGCTCTGTGTGCCTCTGTAGAAGCTCATCATCTGCAGTACTAAGACACCCTTATCACACAGCACTCTATTTCAGCCAGCCTGGGACTTGCAGGCCATCAGTGGAACTGGGCAGCCACCATAAACAAGCAAGGACTCTTGAAAAACCGAGGCACTTGACAAGCCTGCTTGCCTGCCTGCCTGCCTGCCTGCCTGCCTTGCCTGTTATTTGGCATTCTAAACATAGGCTGTGGAGAGGAAAGGTGCCCCTCTGTTTCTCCAGAGAATTTCTGTGGCAGTAACTCCTTCTGCTCACTGCCCTGCAACTTTTCACATAGGCGAAAAGAAAAGAAAAAAAAAAAAAAGGAATGCAATTTATAATATATGGTTTTCACAATAACTAGTAATACGATCAATAACTGGCAATAGAAATGTTCTGCTAGTGGCAAGGAACATTTTATGGTCTCAGCTCCATCAGCTGACATTACTAAGAAATACGCGCTACGGTTTCCTTCACAAGACAAACAATATTGCAGCAACAAATTCTTTGTGTTTCTTACAGCCTTGTTGTAATCTTTATTTTCTTTCACATTTTATTTCATAGCATATAAACATATGCTTTGTCCCATCCCGCAGCACATCTACAAAATTTAACATTTTAATTTGTGTTCCTGCTGAATCGCTCCAGTCCAAACTTGCTAATGAAGCTTTGGGGGTGCCTTAAGGATGAGATATCTGCTCCCATCTATAAATAATATTCTGTAAATCTAAGTCCTCTCTGGACACTGGAGTCTAGCATTAGAACCACAAATAATTGCTTTTGCCTTTCACACGGATATAATCAGGTGTGAGGACTGAATCACAATGGCTGATGCCAGGTATTCCTACAGAAAATGGGTTGGCCTCAGGAAGTCAGTGGCCAGACAACACAGAATCTTGTAGAGATGAGTTCAGAACTGCTTTAGGAAATAAGGGGATATGTGATCCCCAGACAACTAGGGTAATGGGCTTCCTTTAAAACATTCTGTCTGTGGTCCCCAAGTCAGTTCAAATAAAGTTTATAGAGGCAAAGGTCTGGAAGATACCTCAGGAGCTCATCTTGTCCAGTCTCATTCCCTAAAGAAAATCTACTACACTTATATCATTCTTGAGAAATATTGACTAGGCTTTGGCACCTTCACCACTGGAGGTCTTTACATACAAGCAATTTATTCCTCTGTCTTTACTGCAAGGAGACAGTTTTAACATGTGCCTTATATATTCCTTTCTGAATTTTAAGTCCATTACGCCCTGAATTACCCACCAAATTAAATGATTTTGGGTTTGTTTTTTTTTTTAATCAATGTTCCTTTTGTCTTGTCAGAAGCTTTTTTGTATATTTGAATCCTGTTACACTTCCATTCACCCCCAACTCCTAGGTCAGTACATGCTGTGGAGCACACATTTGGTTTTGATCCCTGTTGTGGACCTGGCAGAAACACCAAGGACCTCTGTCAGCTTGCAAGCTGGTTTTCTTTTGTGGGAGTGGAGGTACCTAGGTGCTGACAGAAGGCAAGGGGGAAGGATGTGACTTTCCCACAGAACTCACAAAGGCCAAGGTCTGCAGCCAGACCCTGGGACAGAGGAAAGACTTTCTGATTCCCACCATGTCCAAATGTGACCTGCAAGAACACACTCCAAAGGCACCATGACACAAATTGCTCTGGCAAGGTCTGTATTTTATGAAATAAATGCTACTTCTAGACACTATAGAGTGAAAATAATGAAGTTTTGGTCTCTCACTCATGAAATAAGTGTTTCCTTCATCCCGTTCAGTGTGGCAGTCACTATGGCTACACACAAATAACTCTGACTCATCCACCTAGTTTAAAAAAAAAGTCCAAACCATTAGCTTGTTTTCCTGGATTGGCTTTCTTTTATTCCCATCAACTGAATTCAACTGACATAAGGATAACAGCAGGGCTCCTAGGCTGGGAAGGGGTCTGCGCCTTTCAATGCTGCCAGGATGTTGGATTGACTCCAGAGAGAGCGTGCAACCTCCCACAGGCTCTTCCCCTGTTTGATGGGGAGATAACAAGTGCCAGATAGGGTACCTCGTCATGTACAAGTCTATACATCATTGCCCCTCCTGAAATCAGGGACTTGGTGCTGGGTGTCCCAGCCCAGAGCTTCAGTGGGCAGGAATCCTTTAGTTAGACTGAACCTGGAATCCAAATAACTTTCATGTCCCTCAGCACAGCTGACTTCAATGAAAATTACAAATGGTTTTGAGAATCTTATTTCCCCATCTGCTTATGTTCTGTCTGTTTGGCACTGAGGGCTTTTTTAGTGCGTTTGTAGAAGGTGTACCAGATAGTTGAAGAGCAGCCACTGCTGACATGAAGAGGGAAGCCCAGATTTGGTATATATACACAAAATTTTAATTACAGAATTTTTGGTATATACACTGATTGTCTGGGGGAAATATCACAAAACCCAGAGAAACAGATCCAGAGAACCAGCACCTGAGCAGCAAGTGATGGTTGATCTTTTAATGCTGTGAAAGGAATATATGAAAATATTTCCCAGGAGGATAAATGGATGGAAAATGGATGGACTGAAAGGAAACTGGAGTTCTGTCATTTTTGCATGATGATATTGAACCAAAAATATAAGAATGTAAGATTGAAAAGCTGTGACAAATGACAGAAATTATTGTGTTTATTGTTGACTATGTTATTGCAACACAATTCTTTTCAATGCCATTTGCAAACCATGTATGACTGATAGAAATTAGATGTGATTACTCTTCTGTTTCTGGAACTTACCTCAATCTTATTTGTTTCACCAATAATAGGTCCAAAAATGTGCAAAAAAAAAGTAATTTCTTCAATAAATTCTGTAGTCTCTCTACAAAAAGTACACCAGTTATTAATAGCTACAGCTACTTTTTGGATACCAGGGACTTCTGCTGAAACATACAGTCCATACATGGAACAAGGTTCTGGAAGTATTCCAATACATACACAGTCATGAATTACATCCTTTATGTTGTTGTTATAAAACAAATACCAGGAGAGCAACAGCAAAAATATTGTTGGAAACCAGACATCCTGAGAAATGCTGAAAATAAATCCCATCAGGTTGCCTGTACATAGACACATAGCATTACAGCTATAAGCATTTATTCCTCCTAAAAGGAAAATTCCAAATTATTTGTGTAGTGTTTATACACAGCCTTTCTGAAGCTATATCCCTTTCAGCTTGCTCCAATATGTTAGAAAGTCAAGACCAAAGGGCTGCCTCCTGAGAATCAATGGAAATTTTTACTTTTGAACAAATATGTTCTCAATAGTCTCTCTTTTATGACTTCTCAAAATATGCTTGTCCTTCTGAATGTTTTTTAATCTTACATTTTGCTAAACTCAGTAAGAAACACATGTACGTGCTGAACATCTTCACTGCTTTCATCAGTTTTGTTTCAAGGGAAGAGCATGATGGAGTGTTATAACTGTGACTGGAAGAGAAAAATAGAGTAAGAAAATAAATGTAAATCTGAAATGCTGATATGGGTTGATATATTAGAGCAAAAGAATATCTGTCTCAGACTTCTAAGCCCTTTGCCTTCACTTAAAATGCAATAGAGAAAGTGTGTCAGCAGAGACAAAACACTGGCCTTCCCTCATCCCCTTCCAACACACCCAGATTTGCTTCCCACAGAAAGAAAAGGCAGTGGCTGAGTTACAGGTCTGGACCTAGGACTGGGAAGCTCTTTCTAGGCCCTTGTTAAGGATATAGCCACGACTGACATTCTGGAAGTCTCTTTTAGGCATGGAAATTATTTCATATGAAATAAGTAAAACAACAAAAATAATCTTCCTTGCTCTCTGTAATCAAAGAAAAACTCTATCTCACTAGCAGTGAAACATTATTTTCTCAATATGTTCTCAGAAACAGTTGATTTTTTCATTTTCTTTCTCTTTTTTTTCCCAAAGGTTAATTTGAAACTAGCTAGCATTGAGGTTCAGAAACACCTAAGGGTTGAATTTCTCTGTGCACCTGTTTCAAAGGTCAGTTTTGGCTATCCCAAAACCGTAAGTGGGATGTCCTCCCTCCTTCTAGGAAATTACACTTAATACTTTTTGTGCTCTTTTATTTTGATTCAGTAAGACTCTCATTTAAAATAATCATCTAGATCCATCTATCTCTAGGTAAATGAATCACAGAAGTTATACTTGCCAATGTAATACTGCAGAAAACTGGAAACCTTACTTGCAAAGAGGACTTCCATTGAATGCTGCTGATACAGAAGGAGTCCTATCAATACATTGTCCTACAAAATCATGATTAAATTATTGGAGGAGAACCTAAAATGTTACCTACAAGCCCCACCAGCATTGCACACACACAGGCCCAAGAAATAAAAAGTTAAGACCAGCAGTAGCAGCAAAGTCTGATATTCTCCATTGAACGTTATTTACTCGTCGGCATTCTTGAATGCTGAAAATAAATACCACCAGCATGAGGTATTACCCAAAGAACTGTAATTGGCAATTGATGTCTCTCATCAGAATTTATATTTTGTCCATGTTCATTAATAACTGCAATGTCCCAGCAAGGGCAACAGATCTGTCTCCTTCATCTCAGAGGTGAACTTTATGATGCACTTGGAAACCTCTTCCAGGCATCTCCACATGTGATTTGCCAGATCTCCCTATCCTACTGATTAGAAAGTCACCAAATCTTCCCACCAATCCCTTAACTTTGTTCCACTGTGGCTTTTAGCACATAAATGCCACCACTACATAAATTCATAGATTTTGAGGCCACAACTCATCGCTGAACTACTCTGACGTCTTCTGAATGAGAATGTAGGTCACAGACCACACTTGCAACCAGTGGCTTCCTATGGAGAAAAATAAATCAAGATTAAGCATTGGACACATGGCCCAGTCTCTACACAAGACTGTTGTCCTCATGATTATTAACCATTCAGGTAATCTTTCAGCAGTGATCTGATGTGAGCTTTACAAACACTGAGAGGTGTTACACCATGCTAAGCCTGGTGTCTGCAGAAGACCATGAGAAACACCTACACTCCAAGACACCTACACTCCAAGACAGCTTCCCATTGACAGCCTCTTGCATTACCTGTCAGCCAGACAGATCTTAACCTATTGAACATGTGTTTTATTGGCATTGTATCGTGATAGGAGTTTTTAAAATTAGAACAGCGTGCTGTACAAAGTCAAATGCCTTTTAAATGCCTAGGTGCACCACACCTATTTGTTTATCCACCATATTTATCATCATCAAAGAGTAGAAGCAAGTTTGATTAACAAAGATCAATTTTGCATGAAACCATTCTGGCCAGTATTAATTTTACCCTGAACTTTTTGTTTATTTATGAACTGCTGTGACCACAGGGTGTTCCTATAACTTGCCACAGCATGAAACCCACCCTACCATTTCCTAGCCCTTGTCAAATGTCCTCTCGTCATCTCAGAGTAACAAGAGGGATGCTCTTTTTCCTGGAACTTTTCCTAGTTTTCTAAAATTTATCAAAAGCAAACATTGCTGAGGGCACATAATTTCTCTGCTCACTTTTTCAGGCCACTCACATGTCAGTTTGGAATATCTGAGAAAGGTGTGATTTAGTTTTGTGTTTCTTATATTTTGAAGACAATATTTGACTTTATTAGTTACAAATCACAGCATGTATCACAGCACACCATCATTTCTACTCTAGTCTATCTAAGGAACCAAGCCAGTTTTAAGAGCAAAATTTATTTGGTTTAGCAAATCATGGGGGATAATTTGAAACAAAAGCATGGATTGCTTCTATATGTAAGGTCATCTGCCGCAGGATCTGCTGAGGGAGGAAAAATGTCCACCCTCCCAGTAAAACAAAAGAACTGAGCAAAACAGGTCACTATTGGATTTCTTCTCACACTTGGGAAGAGGAAGCAGTGCAACAAGGATAAAGCTGTTCCTATTAGAAACTAAGAAATTTTTTTTTTAACATATAACAAAATAAGGTTTATTTGCTTACAGATTATTTCCTTTCCTGCATTTTACATGAGTCTTACATAATTTCTGATCTGCAAAATCTCTGGTCACATAAGTTTAACATTAATATTGGGGCAAACCAGCTAAAATAAAGAAGCTTTTTGCAAGAGAAGTAGTGAAATATGTGCAATATTGGAAATAGTGAAATTGGACCAGTATTGTTAGTAACTGATTTTTATCTTCACTCACAAAACAAGAAAGAAGGATATTATGTTTATAAGTTAAATGTTTTATTTTCAGAGGAGTTTCTAAATTCTAAAATTATTATTCAGTGCTGCTGCTCAACCTTTAATGATCTGTCTTTTTTTTTTTAATTCAGTTTTGGCAATTTTCTATATGAAAACACTTTCGGCATGGAAAACAAAAATTATCTGAAAACATTGAAATGACTCCTTTTATTTTTAAATAAATCAAATTTTGTGAATATAATTATCTGAAATCTCTGGTACCCTTATTTCCCTTGAAAAGACTCTATTTTGGAAAATGTTGGTTATTGTTTACAGAAGAGTCAATTCACTATAGCAACAATTAGAGTGAGATGAGGGCATTGAAATCCAGCTATGATATACTTTCTGTGTGAGCCATAAATTACTACTAATCAGCCATTGTAGTAGCTGATATTTTCCACTGTAAATTCTTGCAATACATCAGATTTGGTTTTTGTATCCTTAAACTGAATTCATAGCCAGCCTTTTACTTAAGAGAAAAGGACTCTCAGAGACTACATTTGGCAAGAAACTGTAAAACAGGTCCCTGACTGATTCATTAAGATTTCAAATGAAATGTTTTCAAGAGGAAGCATGGCTTTCATAAGGATCTGCCATTCAGTAGATGCAATTTTTAACATCAAGTCAATTTCAGAATACGAAAGCTCACTATGCAAAATACACCCCCAACCATTTCCAGTTTCAGTAGTTTTAGAGAAAATATATTATTAACATAAAAAACATTAATATCAATGCATATTTTCAAAGGCTAGAACAATTACCAGATTTCATTTTGCAATACCTTTTCCAATAAAGTATATCATTCAAATGTATTTAAAAAAAAAAACCTAAGATCAGTTCAAAATCCTCCTTTTCTCCCCACGAACAACAAAATTCAAAACAAATACCATTTGTAATCAGGACTTGTAGTCCTAAGAATGTCTTTATTAATGAGCAGACAGACCTGCCATGTATGAAATGCTGAAAGTCCAAATCCAGAGATGCACACCTTCTGACAAAGAACTACACCACTGTCTTTGCTATTGTCTTTGAGCTTGCAAAATCACCCAGTTTCAAGAATTTCCCATAAGTATAATAAGTGCTGTTATTGTCAGGAAAATTACATATGTTCTGTTATTAAATTTTAAATTGTGGATGTCTTGAAAGCAAATGAAGATCCTTCCTCCTTCTCTGAGAATTTTTTTTAAAGGCTAGAAAAAATTACAAACCTTATTTAGCTTCCTTGGATTTAATTTTTTCTGATTTCATGGGGGGAGAGAGGGGGAGAATCCCACTAGCAGTGGTAATTGCATAAATGCTATAGAAAAAAAAAAGGAATGGATGAATAAAATAATTCAAGCAGTGACGTTTACTACCTGGACCAGATTAGTTTGCTGCAAATCTAATTTGCATGAGATACCATTAAATATAGGGAGAAATGTAGCTTATGCCCAGAACAGCTTATAGATGTATAGCTCAACTACAAGTAAAACTGTGTGAATAAGTGGAAATAAGGAAATTATAATTTATGGGCTTTATATTTAAAAAATAAGTAATTTTGAAGATGTTACTCTTCATTTAATTTTCCTTCTTGGATTACTTCTAAAGTGTGGAAGTTTGTCTCTTCCAGCATGATGATCTAAGCACCTTGTGGGCACATATTTTGATCTATTATAAAGTTCTATGTACTTTATTAGAAATTAAAGTGTTTTTATGAATAATCTCAATAGCAGTGAAATCTCAGCACCTCTAAGAGATCAACCAAGGTGTACTTCTGATGCACTTATAAGATTACTTATTCATCATGCTTCTATTGAATACAATAAAAAATAAGGTGCATTATGTTAGAAAGCATTTTATTGTCTTCTTCTGTATCTCATTTTATGCCTAAACTAGTAAATGGACTTCTTTCTAATGACATTGCCATGTTATTATCAAAGTGCATATTGTACTGCCCAAGATGAAAGCAGCATGTTTGGAAATCCAATTACAAATTCTTTCAATCAAAAATACTGTGAATGCATTTGAATATTTTTTGACCTAAAAGAATTAAAACTACAGGTATACTATGTATTTAACATGTAGCTGTTTTTTTCAACTTTCCATTTATTTCTAGGTTCACCTGAACACACAGCTAAGTCAAATTCAAGTAACTCTGGCAGTTCTGAACATAACATTACTTTTCCACAATAGAAAAAACTACTCACTTTTTGCATATGGTGCCCATGAATAAAACACTCGAGACACTAACTGTTCAATCCAGAAATTAAAATTTATCTGCTGTTGTCAGGATTCCTGGCTCTGTACTGCACAAATCGAGTAAGAAAAGGAATAAAAGAAGGCAGGCATGAAGGAGGCTTACTCTTCTTCAAATGCCAACATGCAAAATGAAATCTGAAGTGAACAGCTATTAGAGGAAGTGAAGGTGTAAAAGTAACCATTTCAACAGCTGAAGTTTCAGACTCAAGTGATGGCCACATCACTGTGTTCAGTCTTAGAGAAAAACTACAACCTGCCACCTGCCAGCCCTGCCAAAATCAAACAGAGTGGACGCACAGGCCATGTTCTTCTTCTCCTCACCAGTAAAAATGCTGCTGCAAGCCAGATCGGTCTCTCAGTTGCATTTCTTCAGCCCTCCAAAATGCTTTCTGTTAGATTCTTGGTAACACCTTTGAGTCGTTTTGTGCTATCACATAAAAAAGGAAAGAAAACTCTTGCCTTGGTTATGAAGACGGTAGCAGCAGTAGACAGTCCTTTCACTTTTCTATTCCTACTCAAACTGGGTATAAAATGAGGCATTTTAAGTCAGGATTCACATGACCTACTTTACATGTCATTTTTTAAAGGACATGATCTGAGCCCTTAGAGGTGCACATTTCTCTCCTCTAAAAGAAGCCAGAGATGAAGAGTGCAAATGTTTGCAAGAATACCATCCCATTTGCCTCTGATGATATTCAAGAAGGATGATTCCTACTCAAGGAGTCTTAAAGGTTTATAAGAAACAGAAAAATCATATAAAGCTAACACCCAAAATTATAAAGATCATATAAGCTCCAGCATGAAGCAGGCAGGAGGAAGAAGGAGGCAAATAAATGCTGTTTTGCAGACATTGAGACTTTCAGAGACTCCCCAGGAGTTCTTCATCAAACAGGCTCCTCAGAAAAATTACCAGTTGTTATTAGATGGTTTCTTCAGCCCAAGTCCCATCATGGGCCAGGCACACGAAGATGAAGCCGTGTGGGAGAAGCCACGACAGATAAAAATACATGCCTCTCTTTGAAAAGATTTGATTTCTGGGCAAAATGAGGGATCTGGGCCACTGGTTCCTCAATCACTTGCAACTACATGAAGTTCAATCAGGCTACTGCCTAGAAAGATGGATCCACATTTTGCCATCTAAAATAATTTTTTTAAAAAAACAACAAACAAACAAATCTACCTCTTTTAAGACTAGGTGATAGTGGCTTACATTTAGGATAGGTTTCCAGGCTGCAAATCCTTCATGAAATATCTGCCAGTTCTTCTGGTGGCACCTTGCAGACCATAAAGCCGAGAGAAAAACCTCAGACCTCTGTGTTTTATGCCCTCAGCACTGGCCTCCTTAGACATTTCCTTTTTACCTCAGTGGAACTGTTTTTAACAGCTCCCACTGAGATTTTTATCTAAGGCAGGTCTACACTACTTTGCCTGATCTAAAAGGAAGACAGTGGACTAGCCAGGCTGTAAGAGCTCTCTGATTCCTCCAGATGTGGTTTACCTCAACTTCCTCAACTGCTCCACAGCTCACAAACTAGCTTGCCTAGTTTGTCGGAATCCTTCCTGATGGCAGCTAATCCAAATAACTGTCTGCTACAGATGTTATCATCTCACTAGTCACTAGCATAAATTGATTTGTTAAAACAACACTGACCGTTACATTAAACCTGGGGGCACCTCCCTGTTTACCATATTCCATCAGAGAAAGATGCTGTTTTTACAGTCAGTTTAACTGGTTTCCAAGCCAAGCAATATGGTTTCCATAGCAGAGCTAGTTTGTTTCTTCAGCAGTTCATAAGGGGCTTTTCAAAATTCAGGGAAAAATAACTGTACCTATGAAATCTACACATCAGAGTACGAGAACTCTTTTTAAAATAAAAACATAGATATATTTAAAAAACATGCAGTGTAAATTGATTCTTGCTTTCTCCAAAAGCAGTATCATAATTTTTTCTTTCCCTTTACCCATTACCAGCAGGTGCAAAGGAACCCTGTAAGTCAACAGAACCAATGTTTGATTAATGTAAAATGAGCTATTATGTTGCACACCTCTCTTAAGATTTTTCTCTCAATGTCTGCTTCCTTCTGGATATAAAAGCCAGGTACATGGTTGACAGAAAATGATGTTTGGATGGACCTTGTCTCCTGAACTTTTCTATCTACTACAACGCTTTCTTGAAAATTCTCCCACCTGGCAGTGGGGCTTGGTCTGTTCTTTAAGAAGAAGGATGAAAGACATAGTTGTAACACCCTGTCAAAGTCCCCTTATGGAACAGACATAGCATCAATTCATTCTGCAATTTTTCCAGTACGAGTCATCATATCTCCAAAAGTAAAAGTGGAAAATGAGAATTGACAAACACAATTAGACATTCAGAAACAATCTCATGTTCTTCTTGAACAGGCTCATTAAGGCCTTCAAAAAAAAAAAAAAAAAAGGGCAGTGATGTCAGTGAGTGGCAAAAACTTAATTCCAGCACCTTTTGTGAATTATGTTTTTAAAGTATTTCATAAACACAGCATTCCTTACATGCTGCATGGCTGTAATGCCATTCTGACATTAGCTGTCTTTGGGAGCTATTAGGATTAAACATTTCTACTGTTTTTCAGTATCTGAGCAACAGAACCAGTAAAGCATCATTGGCTCCACTAGAGAGAGCTCTTGTGCTAACATAATTATATTAATAAACATAATTACTTATTTGAAATCAGTGGAATTATCCATGGAGGAAGACGTGTTGCTATACATAGACACAAGAAGAGTGTGGCCAGTGTCCCTCTGACTTGCCAAATACATGCTGCAATATGTTCCCTTTGTGCTCACCTTTGGGAAGTGTTCCTGTATAGATGATTTTTCATTTGCATGAAAACCTTTTTACATTACTCTGGCTAATCTGGCTCTGGGGGAAAAAAAAAAATCCCAAAACACAAACTCTAGCCCAGTACCAAATCATGTCCTTCTAACAGGAGTTTGCAGCTTTCTTGACTTGGAGGCCAGTGCTCAGCAAAAATTCGGGTATTTCCGAGTGGCTTTAATCCTATTGAAATTCCATTGAGAATAAGCATAGAATGGGGCATAATTGTGTACAATATGCTGAGGTGGGTGCTACAAAGCCCTCAGTACACTTGTGACATACAGGACTGAGATCCCCACATTGGGCCATTTCAAGGAAAAACACACAAAATGTTATCACTGAAGGAGTAGGAAGAGATTAGGAAAGTTTTGACCTAATCCCAGTGGGATTTAGATTTTAGCCATAATCACTCATCTGTCCTAATCCTACAAAGTGGCTTAATACAGAAGGATGGAAGAACTACTGGAGCATGCACAAAAGGTACAGAGAAGACTATTGATTGAAGGAACTAAGCTTCCTTTTCTACTCTGTTTCCCACTGCAATTGCTGAATCTAGTTTTATGCTTTCAAATCTTAATTTCTTTGTTGAAAATGGGCAGACTTTTTTTTGCTATTTTTAATGGATCTTTTTGTAAAAATAAAAATTGAATTGTATTCTTACTTACCTGAAATATCCTGACTTCAGTAATAATTGGTAGAGTACTAGATCTAAGACTGAAAATACATGGTCTAAAAAGCAAAAAAATTTGAATAGGTCCTTACTCTACAGTACACCAAAAGTCCATCTGAGTCTCTCCAATAAATCTGTGACTTTTTGATCAATAAGAGAGCACTGTTCTATCAAAGGAAGCGTTAAATTACCAGTGCACTTTATTCCTCCCAGCCCCCGCCCTCATCAGTGCTTCCCCTGTTCTGCTTGCCGAATGTCTCGAGTTGAAAGGCTGCTTAACCCCTGGCATCCCACTCGTTCTGTTATTTGTTCAACTCCTACTTACAGCAACGAAGACTTTGGGGAGTCATCATATCACAAGCCTGTCCTCCAACTTAAGTACACAAGTGCTTTGGGTATCCTATTTCCAATCGAATCTACAGCATTCCCCTAATAGGTACAATCACTGTAAAACAAGCTCTCCTACTATTCCTTTTTTTTTTTAGTGGAGTCATTAGAGATTTGTTTAGTGCATTGGCATAAAATAAAAATTTATTTGGCTGGTTGCTTCTGCCCATGTTGCCTCTTTTAGGAAGTATTAGCACCACAAATATATCAGTCCAGTACCATATACATTGTACATATCAATCCAGGACCTTTAAATTTATTATTTGCAATCTAGTATGCAAAAACAGAGCTTTTTTCCTGGCTCCACATATGAATGTAAGAGAAAGTGATGTTAATATACTTACATAAAATTACTCAATAATTCAATAATCACTAGGATTCTTAGATTGCTCTGTAAGGAATTTTCCACAAGTATCCACTGATATTCAACATTTATTTTTATACCTGAAATATAAATCACAGAGTCTTTCATTCAGATTAATCTGACAAGTTCTACTAACTTAGATGTCAGGAAAGAAAAACCAAAGTCCTTTTCTTTATGTTTCTACTGTGCACTAAGCTGCATAATCTTGTTGTCATGTGAAATTAGCAGCCAAGATCCCTGTGCAAAACAAACACTGACATGTACCATACATGTGCTGAAATAAGACAGCTACCTAATTACAAAAAAAAACAAAAAAAAACAGGTCATACATCCCTGGCTACTATATATAGCTAAGATGCTCAGGTAATTCCTTCTTCACAAGGTTGCTTTCTTGACAGCTGTTACACAGCCAGAATTTGTTACTTTCTTATTTAACATAAGAGTTTTTCTCTTTAATACCTCTAAGTGTTAAACAAGTTACATAAGACAGTAATATTAAATGCAACTTAAAGTAGAGCTTCAGACAGAGGGTTACCCACCTGAGAGCCAAACATAAGAAAATGCCAGCATATTATTCAACAACTAGGTTAGTCCTTCATTTTCCAGTCTTAACAAACCGTTCCGTGGAACTGCGTGATAAAGGATTTCAACATACATAATGATTCAGTACCTGGAAATACATTGACAGTGAGGGCAAACCAATAACAAAATACATTCAAAGGCAACTACCATTTTCTTTGTACACCCCAAACAGGGATTTCCCTTGTCTCCTGAGTGTTTAATTGGTTTCCTCAGTGCTACCTCAAATTTCAATGCAAGAGTCAAATGCTGGTACGAAGCAAGCAGTCAGTGCACTTCCTAAGCTAAGGTAGAGCAGCTAACGTTGTTCCACAGCTACTGAAGAAAAATGCTGATACCACATTTGATAAAAGTGACAGTACTCGACCTCTTGCAGAACTTTGTAACACTGTCATCCTTTATTGAAGATAAAAGCGAGAGCAAAGCGCAATACAGAATATTAACGTGTCAATTCTTTCAGCCTCAGACAATAAAACATTTTGTTTTAAGGCTTAAGATTTTTGGTTTGTTTTTACATTGTGAATTATACTTTATCTTGGTTCTGTCATCTTTTTGAAGCGTGGTTTTATGACCAGCCGCTAAGGCTGAGCTGTTAAGCTCAGCTTTTTCTGATAATGTGTTGTTATGGAGCCGCTGTTCACGAGTTAGGCAAAGAGATTTAGTCCTCAGAGAAAATAGTTAATTGACTTCACTGCATGTCAAGTAGATGGTAAAATACATCAAATCATATTTCAATAAAATTTACTTGAAAATAAATTGTTTTACTGTTGTTTTTCCTTCCCATCTGTCCTCAAAATTTTAGCAAAACTTTATTTTCTCATGGAAGCTAGTGACAGTGAAAAGTTCATTTGACCTAAACATTGTATGTACTAAATTCTGAGACACACACTTATATTTTGACTCTTAAAATATCAGGATATTTTAAAAATAAAAATCATGTGCTAGTTATAATGTGAACTAGATACAAAAAGAGAAAACCTATTGGAAAGATTTGCTGAAGCATTTCTGTATTTAAATGTTCATCAAACTGTTAAAAATAAATCTTCATTTCTTTTGAGTGTGAGTACTCTGAGCATGCCATGTCATCTCTAATGGAAAAGTCAGGTCATTTACTCAGGTATGATGCACTTACTACTGAAAAAAACATGATGATTTGTCTCTTTTTATTACATATTATTCAGATAATGCTAAATAATTAAGGTATTTAGAATTATGGGACTTGTGACACTACCAAAATAAACAGAGATGGTAATAAGAAAGGATTTGGAATACTTTTGCTTAGTTTTTTTTACTACCCCAAAAGATTTCACAGAAGTTGGAAATAAGCAAATAATTTTCAAAACTGTAAAAATCTCATTCAGTTAAACACTAAAATGTAACCCTGTTATTCTAAGATCATTGTAAGAGAAAAGACAACGCAATTTAATTACACATCAGAATTAATTTCCACATCCTTTATTACCTGAGGTTATTTTATAATCTGTAGAAGACTTTATGATTTAACTACAGAAATTACCTTGTCATAGAAAGATTAAATGAGAAGCAGAGCTAAGGCAGGGTTCAGCCCTGGCCTCTGCAGCATCACTTTAGGTGTTTACAGGAGGTGCCTGCACAACAGCCGGGTGTGGGGGATGCTCAGCCTCTGCTGGATTGAGGGAGACTTTGCCAACGCAGTTGGTGGCACACCCAGCCCCACAGCAGGTTCCAGCTACAGAAACCTGCCCAGTCCAGAGGGGCACAAGTCTCCCTACAACCTGTGCTAGATCTGTCAGAGCTTTTGGATGGCAACTTAAATGACAGTGGATGCCCACATCTAGTCAAATGAGCAAATCCCAGAGCCCCATTGGTTCTGACAAGGCTTAGACTCCCACTCACATGTGAGCATCTCCACTATCAGTACTTCTTCTAATTGTCTGAATCTGGAGCTGAATCCCACCTACAGTCTCACCCAACACACATGCCACAGCTTTTCTTAGAAGGAATCCTCTCCTAACTTAAACTTTTAATTACTAAACTGCTTTACAAACGAAACTCCTCATATACCTGGGTGTTTTTTTGTTGTTGTTTGTTTTTTTGTTTTTTGTTTTTCTCTTCTCACTTTCATTGTATTACTTATAATTGTATCTTCTCAAACCACTTGGATTTCCTGCAGTTGAAAAACCTTCAGCCACTATATTCTATTAGTATGCTTCTCTCTGTTTCCTATCACCTTTCCTCTGCAGTCACCTCTTGACAAAGCTGTGTATGCCTCACTTTTAAACTCTGTCCCCACAAACCAATTTTGTCTCACATTGTTTCCATCTGGATTATTTTTGCTGTTCCCTAAGTTTTTCTCCCAGGGTCTTTTTAGTAATATGAAATTCAGAACCGAAAGAATATCAGCTGCCGCCAACAAAGCTGTGTAAAGTATTGTTTGTACCTGGGAACTCTTCCAGGGCAGAAAACAAACTGCAGGCATTAGAATTGACAAAAGTTACTGATAGTAACTGGTGTGCCAACTGTATTACAACCATCTGAATCTCTGTCTTTCTAAATGGGTGGGGTGTATGAACAAGTAATTTTCATCCCTAAAAAAACAAGAACAATTACCTGAAAAGTGACTTTTATCTACTTTCCACAGAAAATCCATTAATTAATCTTTAATCTCTTCAGAGATTATTTTCCCAGTTTTACTCAGTTCTGCTTGCTCTTATAAACTGAAACTATCTGTCACGGCAAAAAGAGAGTCTTCAATCACTGCCCCACAATCTACTAAAGTAGATTGTAAGTAGATTGTAGTAAAGGCAGAATTTTAAAAGCCTGTAAATAATTTAGAAACTGAACCAAAAATGCAGAAATTAATATGACACTACCACTATTTCAACACAGGGACGTGCAAACAGATGCTTTGTGGATTTTTAGAAATTGGCAAATCTCTGATGCTTTCCATAGCAATTGATAAGCCTCAAGCTTTTGAAAACCACAGCAAGTATGAATAGTCCCATGAGGTAAATTACAGCACTGCTTTCTGCACCAAAAGGCTGCTACTTCAAAAATAGAGATTCTCTGCTATTTGAATATGTAAAAGACACTTCGACCATATTCCTTTTTTTAAGCTATATTTTCCTAAGATGTAACCATCTTACCTCTGAAATAACTATTACAGCAATTGCTATTACTATTAGTCCAGAGCTAAACCTGGCATTTCTAAATCAGAATATTGCAGTGAAATCCATCTGAAGCCACATCTTTAAATTTCTTCTCAGAATGAAAAAGCACCTATTGGAGTTTTATTAATAAATGCTCTCCCTGCTCTTATCAATGGGTTACAAGATCTACTTCTAGGTGAAATTTAAGACACTGTTCTTCGCCTGTGTGCTGAATTGTCTTTCCTATCTGAGACACTGTTTTTCCAAGACACATTCCTGCACTTGAGACCTGCAGATACGTTTTATTTCAGACAGAAGAGGTACAATCAGCATTTTCTCTTTAAAGATATCTTTATTTTGGCATTAGAATTCCCCTTTGGCACAGAATAACCAGAGACTGAGACTTCCTTCTATTTAAGGCAGACCTAGAGTAAGGAATTATCTCTAGATTTTATTTAGCAATAATTTCTAATTTCAAAAATACCAGCTAATGGTTATTTTTACAGGCAATAACCCAGGAAACAGGTTAACATTTTGGCTTTTCATTAACATTTTCCCTGTACTGTGTTCCTCACATAAACAATAGAGCTGATATTGGAACTCTTTTAAAAATGCAGGGAAATGATTAATTAATGTGTCTATTAATTATTTGGGAAAAGGTGAAGTCCAAGGTGGCATATTCACAGATGTCAAAATAATTTAGGTTACTGAAAACCAGGAAGAACTGTGTGGAATTCCAGAGGCACTTTAAAAGATAGACAACTGTGCTGCCTGACTGCAGTTAGAACTCTGTGTTAACAAAGGCATGTTAATGTACAGTGGGAGGTAAAACATTCAATATGATTTGAGCTGACGATACACCTTCATGAGCTCTAAGTGAATCGTAATCATTTGGGAGTGGGGCACAAGAGACATTGAGTCATTGTGAGCATCTCCTTTAAGGTAATTATTAACTATTGGGAGGAATGAATTTTAAAATTTATTTAAAAATTGGGTTAAAATAATTACTGAAAAGTTATACAATGCCATCAATTGAATTAGTCAGGCTTGCATTTACTGCTCATAAACCACTTCATTCCCTTTCTCATCTCTGTAATTTATTCACCTTTTTAACATCTGTTTTAAAATTTCATTGGAAGATCTTCCAAGCAAGAGCTTCTCCGTGTTTGCACAGCTCACAGCCCAAAGGAACTTTATGCAGCCTGGAATCTTGTGGACAATAGCACACCACAAATTAATGCATATAACTGAGAATCAGTAGTTTCCTTATTTTTGAGTGTTGTACTTAAGTCTTACCACCTCATTTAAAACATAAAATAAAGTGGAACTGGAAGGTGTTCAGAGTGTATAATATAAGATTTTTATGAAATGAGGGCTACTAAGCATCACAATTCTTTCCTTTGGAGAGGAAACATGCAAGAGACCAATAAAATAATACATGCAAAGCAAGAGCAACTTGTGAGCTCTTTCTTATTCATCTTCTCATTGCAAAAAAAACCCCAACAACCAATAAAACTAAAGGAACATTAATGACCTAGAAAAGGAAAATCATCCTTTCCTTGTGTGAAGGGAAGCAGAAGAACTTACTGTGATAGATACAGTTGAACCCAACAGATCAAAACTGAACAGAATGGAAGAGGGCATCCAATTGCTTGAAGATGGCACAAAGAGACATTTCACATGGTCTAACAGTATCCTAAGAGTGGCAAATATGACAGAAAACTTACTGGAGACATGCACTGTGCTGAACGCAGATGAAGACCAGCAGGGACACTAAGGACATGTCCACAGAGTAAAAATTCCTTAAGGATAGAAAACATCATTATTCAGTGTATTAACCAACAGGTGTCTGGCTAAAATTAGAATAGACAATTACCTTCAAAGAAGGTTATTCTTACAGCTTTCATTGATAGATAGTGGCCAGTGCCACGAACAATTTGTTCATGCAGTAAGTAGCACAGTACTCTTATATATGATTCCTTGGGCTTTCCCCAAGACCCTGATATAGGTTGTCCTAAATTCATCTGGATTTTACTGCTTAACACACCTCATCATATAATTCTGCCCAATTTATTATCATAGAAGTGGAAAGTTATTTTTCCAAATGGGAACTGAACTTAATGTTGCCATCAAGAATCTGAGTGTGGACCTTTTTTCAAAACCTACTCTGTCTCATAATTTTTTTCATTTTTATCTTTCAAGCATAGATTTGGATATGGTTTGGTGTCCTTCATAGAGACATCTCTTTCTTGAAAAATGGTATCTCAAATTCTTAGTCCCCTGACTTCTTGTGAGTTGAATATCAGGAGTAAGAGATTTTTCCTTACAAACTCTACATGGTCAGAAGCCTGATCAGAATCTATTGTGATTGTCAAGTCACTCATGACAGCAGTGTAGATGAAAGAACATGCCTGTAAATACAGCCTCCTCAATGGGTGCATAAGCAGCCAGGAAAATAAGAGGCAATTTTATGCCTGAGAATTTTCCCCCTCAATTTTCCACTCAGTCATATTGGTAATGAGCAGTATCTTCTACAGTCAGCCTATGCTTGTGCACTTAAAGTCTATTTTATTTTTGCACACAAAGCCTACCTTTAACCCAGCTGTGCCAGTGGCTTCAAAGGAGATGGAAAATACTTTCAGAAACAGATTTAGGGAAGATCACTGGATACTACTGCAACAGAAGGAGAAATGGCATTTTCTGTCTTTTGGGAAGTGTGGCAGCTTTGAGACTTTGATTTAACACGACCTCGATCCAGCCTGTGTTGTCTTAATGGGAAATATATTACCATCTTGATTTGTCCTGATACAGTAATCTCCATTCTTTTGTTACTAGATCCTGAGTGTACTTTTCCAGTGAATGCCAGCAGGCAAGAATCACAGCATGAAATCAGCATGTGGCAAGTTCAAAACAAGCAAAAGATAATACTTCAATCATTGAGCACACAAGTTGGAACTCCTGGCCACAGGATTGCAGAAATGCAGAGCAAGTCAAAAAAAGAATCAGGAATTAATGCAAAAGAAAAAAAAAATCAGAGCCCACTAAACACAGAGGTGTTACCTTTATCAAAGATCCTGATCTGAGGATAGTTGTAGCCTAAGAGAATATCACTATATTTCTTCCCTGGTGGTATATTTTAGCACAGGCATCCTCTGTGAACCTCTTTGAAACAAACCTTTGATCTCAACTTATGGCCTTTATATTTATTTATTAAACAGTTAATTTTCAAAGCTGCTCAGGATTTTAAAAGTGAGCACAAGTTTCAGGCAAAAGAATTTAATGCATATTATCCAAATAAACGTATTTCATGAAATTATTTTACCAGATGGGATCATTATTCCATTTGTTTCCTTTTTGTGATCAACATTTGCTCTTTTTTCTTTCTCTATCTATAACTTTTTTTACTTTCATTTGTAATCGATCTTTTCCTGAAAGTACTTATTACTCACATAGTAAATCTTCCATTGTTTGTACAAGCCCCATGTGCAGGCAGGCCTTGAACTCTGAAGTCCTGTAGGCATCTCAATTTGCATAGCAAATGATTGATGATGACAAAATGTGATGTCATATTGGGTTTTTTCCAACTGCGTTCATGCAAAAGCTTTGAGGAGAAAATATTTCAATTGAAAAGTAACAAGAAAAAGAATCCTTTAATAACCATCATTACATAGCACTTCAGCATTGTTCTTCAGCATTATTTCATAACAGAATCCCAGAATTTCAGGAGAGATGGCAAGCATTGCTTACACAGTGGAAGTGCAGCAGTGAATTTTACCCTGTCTTGCAATGGGAAAATCCATCTCAATATCTAAAGGAAGGGCAGATAAGGTCTTACAGATACAAATCCTTGCTCTTATGAAGACTAAAATACTGAAAATCCTGGTGTTCTCGGTGGTGGGGAACAATCTCTCAAACAGATATGATTTTTATTGAAAATTGCAGCAATTTCTGTAAAAGATTGTACATGATTTAGGCCCCAGGGATAAAAACAATTTTCACCCAATTTTCAAGAAATAACAAAAATTTCAAAAATCTTGGTATGTCATTGTATAAATCTAAAGTGAATCGATATGCTGAATGCTGTGTCTAGGTCTGATTCTGCCCTCCATCTCAAAAAGATGGAAAATTTACGTAGCAAGGTGAAAGAAACATCAAAGTCATTTCACATTAGATACCATGGAGAAGTGGGAATTTCAGGGCACTTCCCTGGGGACAGGCTGAGGCTAGGCAGGATGTCAGCCCACACATCAGGATCAGGCCGAGTGACAATGACCAGAACTTCATCATCTTGGACCCAGAAAGTCCCTGGACCACAGACCTCTGGAATCTGAAAATCTCTGTAATCTCTTCTGTTCATAAACACTCAGCAGTCAATATCTGCCACTACTGAGGACAGGGACAGCCCAGACCAGCCATCCTCACACTATATTCTTACCATGAAAAAAGATGGAGAAGGGATGGAAGTTGAGCACATGACTCAGTGCCTTGACTGGAAATGGCATCAGCTGGACTACACATCAGACAGAGAAGCCAGAATCATTTAAATGAGGCTGTCTGCTTTCCAGATGGAAAAGACTGCCTTTATCTGGACCCAGTGCAGTAAAATGTTAATTCTGCATACTTTTAATGCTGAAGTAGTCAGTTGGTTTAACCAGGGTGAGGTGATTAACTAGAGTGTTAAAAGGTACAAGAAAGGGAAGAAGAGCTTCTTAAGCTGTATAATGAAGTTATCCATCACGTTGCCACATGGGACAGCTCTTCTACACCTCAGTATAAAAATTGGCTGGCTCTGGAGAGATGATTTTACTTGAAGGTAAACAAATTAGTAACTTACTGAGATGACTGTAAGTTCTTTCCACAGAATCACCAAACCACTTTTCTATGGAAATAATTATTTACAACTAATTTAGTCTCTCATAGTCTCCTCCTCATTTTCAAAGTCCATCTGTAAAGAATCACAGCTTATTCTTAGTAGTTAAATTACAGTTCCATGGTCAGGAGACAGGGAGTACAAATTACTCCAACATAGCCTTGTCTATCCAAAACAAGTTTGTGACCACATTCTTCAAACGAAAATGTCTAAACCCAAATATCTGGCCCAAAGAACCTCTGGTTATGCAAGCACAAAGGGATGTAGAGTAGGAAATAGGAAGCAATGACAACAAGATGGTTAGTAGGCCCCTCCTTTTTCAAAATTTTCTCTTGCCTTTATTATCTCAAAAACCCCAAAAGTCATGTCTTTCCTATAGTCTAAAACAAGCATATAAATAAATAAAATCTTTCACATTAAGCTAATAGAGTAATGAGCAGCAAGGCAGCCATAAAGAAAGCAAATATCTCCATTATGTAATTAGAAAAATTATTTTCTGTAATATTCCAAACATTTGCTTGGATATAAAGCCATATTCTTCAAAGAGAATGTATGTTTATACATATTTTAGCAGACACCTCTTAAAAGGCTTCACAAGATGTCTCATTGGGAGAGAAAAGAAATTTGTCTAAAATATTCTGAAGCAATCCTGCAATAGAAGTGCTCCAGGACTGTTCCCAGAGAAAGTGAATCAAGGAGGCTCAGGGTTTCCAAAGCAGCCTGTTCAAATGACAGCAGGAGTCTTGGAGTAAAAACTTCCAAAGAAAGGACAAATACTGGTGACCAGGAAGGGGATGGTAAACAAGTGGTTAGTCTGATGGTTCTTCAAGATTGTAAGGAATCCACAAACTGTGATGAAAAGGAAGTCTTGATTGCAGGGTTTGACTCAGTTTCAACGGCCTGAGAAGGCAAGCTACACTGACAAAATTCTCCTCAACTGCACAAGGTGCAAGGTGGTCTTCCTAACATAATGGACAGAGAAGGTTTGGAGACTGTTCATGTCACCCAATGAACAAAGAATTAGTGCCAACAGCTCTGTGGATAACTTATCAAAATTTTGTTGAACTTCCTGCTTTTGGTGGCAGTAGCTCTGGGCAAGATAATAAGCCATAATCCAGTATTGGAACTGAATGTTCTCCTGCCCAAAAAGGAACATATGTCTGTCATAGTCCTCAGACAAATTTTTGGGAGCCAAATATTCTTGGTGATAAAATTTTATGAAATATAGATGCCATCTGATATTAGGTATTGATAATGAGAATTTCCAAAGAGCAATTATTCACATTTAATTGGATTTAAAGTTATTCAATGGTTTTTCTTTTCTCTTGCAATTTTAAAATACATTCTTGATTTTTGCAAAAGCAGTCTAATGCAGCTAATAATAAGCTAGCAAAAGTTGAAATAGTGTTGAGAAAATTACACACACTGTAATGTAATCCATAACGAAGTATACAAGAAGAACATTAAGAAATAGATAGCCCAGGAAATAATATTTTTTCTACATAAAGAAACTGGAATCTGTAGAATGGCATATCTGTGTCTACAGAAATTAAAATCTAATGGTCACAGACCACATAACCAAATTATAGCTAACAATGCCTGGGTCAGCAGTTGAGAGGAAACCTCTGTCTTATTTATACAAATCATGGATCAAAGAATATGAGTTCAAGGGAAAGCGGGACAAACTTTCTTTTATCTGGTCTATTTGCAAGACTGTATAGATACAGTCCATGCTACTAGGACTTATTAAATGAACAAACAAACAAACAAACAAGAAACTTAAGGTGCAGTAAGCATTTGAGAGGTTTTCTTAACCTCCCTTCTAGGAGATCTCTGTTATCTCTGAAATGTGCAAATAGATCTTTGTCCAAAGCATTGGCTTTGGGTAGACAACAAAGATTTAGAGAATGTAGTGGCAGAGGGACCAAATGTTAGACAAGAATCCAATTTCTATTTTTTGGTCTTCTATTTAGGTGCATATAGTAACCTAATCTAATTTGCTACTGGACACTTACAGGTAAAAAAAATATTTTTTTCTGTCCACATACTAGGTATTTTTAACTTTTGAAGTGTTTGCAACGTCAGTTTTTAGTAACTGCAACCAGGTTTGCTTTCAGTTTAGGGCAGGTTTCTTTCAGTTTAGGGCTGAAAGAATATTTTCAAGGAATGATTATAATTTTCTGGGAATTTCCATAAAAGGCTAGCTCATTTAATTTGCTTTTAAGTCAGTTGCATTCTAAAAGTTTTAGATCAGTGCATTCAAAGACTGTGATGAAAAATAGTCTTTCCTTTATATATATTTCCCTTATATCTAATTCCTCAATTATTTCTGGATTTCAGAATAGAGAACCTTTCTGTCACACAGCTGCCCAGTCTACCCTTATTATGTCTCTGTTCAGACCCTACAGATACTTACAGAGGGCTCAATATAACTGTTGAAAACCAGACTGAATTTAAGTGAAAAGTTCCCTGAAAGGACCAGCTCAGTTCTACCTTTACTCTCAAGGTTTCCAATATGCTTAAAAAAAAAAAAAAAAAAAAAAAAAAAATAAAAAGCCTGTAGAATTTCTAACTTGAAATTGAAATCTGACTGAGGGACATTATCGGTATATGTTTTGACTGAGGGACATTACTGGTATATGTTCAATTAGACTTACAGAAGACACGAGTTCAGGTTTCTATCCTGCTCCTTTAGAGCTGAATGTTTCATCACAAATTGCTCTGTTTTACTTGCAACAGGGAAGATGGCAAGAGGTTTTTTTTGCTTCTATATCTACTGTCTATATCTATAGACTTATCACAAGAGAGGACCAAATTTTGCTTTTCTTTTGTATTTGTTAAATCTCTAAATGAAATTGCCTTCCTAAACATCACTTATACATCTCCTTCTGCAAGTACTGGCATAAGGAAATGAGTTCCATCCCTTGATAGATAAAAGATTTAAGAGCTTTCTCCAAAAAAGTTACCTAGTCAAAGAGATGCTGAGCATCAGCTGTGACTGACCAGAGTGGAAGCTGCTGTTGCTCAGAAACTCTGGAAAACTTCCGTGGGTTCCTAAATGTGTATTTTGACTCCTGGTTTGGTTCAACAGCTAAAGAAAGAATTAACACTGACAGATTCCCAAAGAGATATTGCTGCCAGAAGGGCAATTTCCTCTAGACTGGTTAACAGCAGTCCAAATAAATCTGTCTTCAATGGAAGTTTTAAAAATGAGACCATGAGTGCTGTGTTGGGGTAAATATCCTCAATAATCTTGGCAGTCAAGAAAGGGGAAGGAAAAGCAGAATCTGGAAGAAACATGGGAATGGCTATTCTGAAACAGAGCTACAGTATATCCATCAAGTGTCCTATTTCTGGCATTGACTCGTACCATCTGCTGCAGAGGAAGGCTAAAAAACCCTCTTGTAAACCAGCTCGAGTTTGTCAGTTGGCTTATGCCCTAAGACGGGTTTTGTCTTTACAAATCTTGTGGGTTGATAAACTAAGAAGAAAGATTCTGGGCATTTTATTTACCTGTAGAATTGCCCTTCTCTGGAGTCCTGATCAATGATGGTATAAAAGCCAGACTGCTATTTATGTGTTTAAAACTGTTTCGAGACAGGTCACATAATTTTGCTCATTTCGTCCATTGCTAGCTGTATGAAGTTAAATCTGGTAGAGGATACAAAACCAAATTGGTTACATGCACAGGGCCTGTACCACTTCCACAGATCTGTATAGTACTAACACAAACCTTTACTTTCAAGGAAAAGAAAAATATTAGGCTTCTATGGGACCTTTGATGGGATTCAGCTGCACTGGGACATGGTTCTGCAGTGCACATGTAAAAAAGAAAGAAGTGTTTGGTGTGAATGTCCTAGGACTTCATCTGTCTTGCTATTTTTTACCTTAAACCTTTTTTTTTTTTATCATCTTCTGGGAAATGTCTTCAAAGTTTTATTTCAGCCAAGCTTCTCTATTAGGCTGCTTTAAGTTCCCTCTAGCATTTACTCTGTAGTGTCATCCCTAGTTGGGAATGCCGTCATTTGCTTGAAGGTAAGTTCTTTGAACTTGATTTTGAAGATAAACAATATTCCTCTCATTCAGCTTTCCAAAGCACTTCAAAATAGCTTCCAGATCTAAAGTAATGAACAATTACTATCCTTAGCGTAATTCACTAATTGCATGATTCATATATAAGACAAGAAACATTCTTCATTTGTATTGGTAAAACTGACTTTCTTTTCCCTAGTTCTATCTATAAAATATTCAGTTGTAAACCATACTATTCAGAAAATTTACCTTGGCATGTGGACTTCTATACAAACAATAAAACAACAAAAAGAAAAAGTGGCATTCAAAATTAAAAAAAATTGTCATTATCCTGTTTCTCAGTGAGTTTCATGCGGATTTTTAGGGCAATCAAGGCAAGACAAGAGGAAACACATATGGCTCAATGAAAGAAAGAAATAAAAGGACAAGGGAATTGGGACTGGACTCCTGAACTGCAGTTTTAATGACTGTATTTTTATAAATTCATAGATGTCCACACTGCCTGTCTATTTTGGTAATTCTGAAGAGCCATCGCGAAGCTGATCTGAGTGAGTTTAAGTTCTCTAAACTGCAGGTGAGCAATTCTGGGGATTGTTTAGCTACCAAGACACAGCACTTTGTAATTCCAGGGGAAAAAATGGCAGGTTAGAGACATTTGAGACAATGCCTTACACATTTATCAGTGATTAGTGAAGTTAGGATCCTTTAAAACAAATACATTTCATTAAGTAGGCGCAAAAAAACCCAAACTTTGGTTTTGGTGTTTCTCCTGCAGAGAGGTCAATTACTACAGTCACATGACTCTCAATTTGCTCAAAAAAAAGCTATTTAGGGACACATATCTCAAGGACCATCATAACACAGACCAGAAGAACAAGCTGCCCTCCCAGTCTTCCTGTGACCCTCTCTGCTTTCAGCATCGACTTCAGTTCCTCCATCTGCCTTTTCCCAGCAGTGTAATTCACATAAAATATTTTAAATAGGAAAAATTTGGATTTGTAAGTGCTACTTACATTTATGGAGTCTTCAGCATCTATCTATAGCTTTTTCTTTTTCAGATCCTCTCAGGTGTTACTCCGCCGTGCTTTCTGTTTCAAATCTTTTAAGTTTCATGAAAGAGCAGTCAGCTGGGATTGATGTTTCCAGCAGGTCGTCCTCACAAATGTTTGGCAAGCTTAGAAAGCACCATCTGAGGCCCAGGAGCTGACAGAGTTAGGAGATCTTGCTGTACACGTAAATGTAAGGTGGCTATCTGACTTTGGGTAAGAAAACCTGATGAAAAACTGCAAGCCAACAATAGTTGTACAGGGAACCATAAAATAGATTTGGCTGCTGAAGGTTTTAATAGTTGATTAAAGCTAGGAGTGGCAGGAGGTGAAAAAGCAAGAGATCAGCTGAGCTCCCACTTTCGAGCCTGGGCGAGCCCCAGGGTGCCTGCACTTTGGTAATGGGAGGGACAGATTTTGTCATGCTTGTCCACTCAGACTTCTTCATTCGGCTGACCACGAGCAGGCAGCAGCTGTCACGGGCACTTGGCCAAAGGGGCAATAGCCAACCTTCCATACTTTTGCAGCTTGGAGCATCTGGAGATGCCTGCAGTGCCATGGGCTGTCACTGACCTTTGTCGCCCTTGTGTCGCCTCAGGTGGAATTTCCTCCAGGTGACGCGCAGCAGCTGCAGTGCCCAGCCCCACCAATGTCACTCCTGGTTCTGCCACATCCCCGAACAGGCCGGGCTGAGTGTCGTGCTGACACTTCTTTGGTTCCTGGATAAGCAGTGCTTGTCCTACTCTGCTCTGCTTCCAGCTGAAAAGAGGCTGGGCATGGGAACAGAGAACATGGGGGAGCCTTGTGCAAGGCCTAAATGTCAAACAGGAGCTGCTCTCTGGGACATGTGTGGCTGCAGGTGTCTGCTCTTTGTCTTTCACCTCCCACAGCTGCCTCTGGATATGGGGAAAGGCAGGAATCAGAGTCATCCTTCTAAGGCAGGCTCTTCTTCAACACTGAGGATTTTGCAGAAATCCCTCGTCTCCCACTGCCTGTGTCTTTAGACGGAGCTCTACCTGCCATGAAATCAGATAGTTGGGAGAGGAGGAGGAGTGTTAACTGGAAAATACAGTGCAGAGGAAACAGCACCTTGCAACAAATATGACTGCATTTCATATCCTGTCTGTAGAGGCTTTTGCAAACCTAAAAATTAGACATATGAGCATACCTTTTTCCTTTGTGAAACACATTTAACCTTGTTTGACATGTATTTACAGTGAAATGATTCTACTTTCTAGATGAGTTATCCCAGGTTTACCCAGCTTTAATCTGAAGCCAATATTCTGACTTGTTTTTACTTTGTCTCTTCTATATTACTGCAACCATTTCACCACAGGTTAAAAAAGAAAAAAAAATAAAGTGTTCAAGCATTTATTGAGTTTCAAAACAGAAGGGAGAAGAGGAAGAAATGTAGACATTCTCTACAGTTTTTTCAGATTTTGTGGAGTTATTTTTACTCATAAATCTGTGTGTTCCTAATTAGACAAACAGCCCTTTTGAGATAAACAACCTTACTATTCTGGAAAAAAAAGCTTTTGACTGCAAAGTCTCCAGAAAAGAAAAGTTCCAAAATACTTCTTAATAGTGCTTTGGAGTAATTGGTGGAACAAACATTAAACAGAAAGTTCAGACTTTTTTATGTAGAATTGACTTTAACCTCGCTGTAAATCACACATGATAATTTGGTAGATGTGTCCATTACGAGTGTTATGGGTATTTGCTCTCAAAATAAATACATCAAACTGTCTTCTACAGCCTGCAGTCCCTGAATAAAATGGTCCTTACTATTTTATTACTCTGATGAAGCAGAGTTCTTTGATGAGACCTGAGTCTTACTGGTGGTTTTAGTGTTGTATAATATTTATTACAGTTTAAAAATGACTGTTACACTACACATGTATTGTCAGCAACTGTATTTTTGCAACTGCAATCTGCTGTGGATGTTTCCAAGGCTCAGTGATCCTCCCACCCACCTCACACCTGCAGGGTGGGGAATTACTGCATGGAGCTATAGAAAATAGTTACACGGTCATGACTTAACATCACTATTAAATGCCAAAAAATTTTTATGATGTTGTTGATTTCAAATGTTCAAGGAAAAGAAACAAAAGGGATAAAGATATATTTATCTCTGTAGTTATTTTTTATTATCTCTCTTTAATGTGTTTTAAACAAAATGTTAACAGGCTACAAACAAAATTATCAGTGAGAATTGAAAATAAATACCCATTGGAAAACATTGCAATCAGTCTTTAGTCGAGTGTTTGCTCATAGATGATAGTTCTCCCAAGCAGTACAAACACTTCTCTACATGATTTCCCTCTGTGTGTGTACACAATAGTGTACAAACGTAGATGTGCACGAATGTACCTGTGTGCATAGTTCTGGTTTCTAAACTTATTTCTAAACTTTTTGCACTAAAGAATAATGCACGTGCAGTTTTTCTGTGACACGTACCTATAACAAGCAATCATTTTCAAAGGTTAGAAGTTAACCCTTATCTCCATGGTATGATGGCTGTGGGTCTATGATCTGTTTTCAAAGCTGGGTGCATGGTGGAGATTACAGAGCAAAAGGAGGAGCTTTCCTGCAGAACAGAGTACCTCTGCTAAAAGAAAATTGGCTGGCAGCAATAGTTCAGCCTCTACATATTTCTTAACACTTTCCTGCTGTTGAGTCATGCTGCATTGTAAAATCACCCTGCAAATCAGAAAATGGTGATTGTTTAAACATTTTTATTTTACAACAACCTCAGATGCTCACGAACCATAGGCCAAATGTCAAGGGTTTACTCATGGAGTTAGATCCCACTGAGCATTAGCTGGCATCCTACATCAGAGTGATGCTTGCAAAAGCTGAAGGCATGCTGTGACTGCTTGAGATCTCCAGCACTTTGCAAAGCCATGTGGGTGTTTGGAGTGGTGTGATTAATCCTAGGAGCAGGAAGAAAAAGGGAAAAAGAGAACCGATTTGGCCCATAATCGGGGAGCCAGTCAGGTGCACACAGCTGTGCACAATACAGATTGCAGGGTGTCACTGCTTCGATTGAATTCAATAGAAAACTGCTTACTGGCTTAACAAGGACAGATTTAATCCTAGACCCTGAAATATCTCCACAAACCAGTTAATTTTCAGTATAAAATGTCTAAATGTATGCTTTATCAAGCCACTTTTATGTTTCGCTTGCCCCTTTATCTTGTGTCAACCAAAAATTCATAATACCAATTTTGACTGAAGGCTGGCTTTAATTACAATTTCTTTTACAGGTCTCAACTGCTTTTTGTGTCCTGGGAAATGAGAGCAATTCTTTCTATCATATTCAGAAAGAAAATGAAAAGGTTGGTAAATGTATAAGTAATTTTAACTGATTCATTGATCTGAATACTTTTAAAGTAATACAGTAAGTATTTCTGTCACACTTTGAAGTTAAGCTTGGAGCTCAGTTACATCCCTTAGGGTTATTTTATAGCCATTAAGAATGTGTACCTTTTATCTGGTGCCTTCAATTAATTGAATTTCAAAAATATTCTCAAATGTTTTTAGAAAATCATTTAGTACCTGGAGGACATTCCTGTGTGATTTATTGTTACAGTAATTAAAAGCAGTGAGTATTACACTGGTCACTGTTGGAACTCCTGTCTGCCTTTGGCTATATTTTGGTTTAAGTTAAAGCATATAGTACACTTGAGAGACTTGTGAAGGGAGGTAAGAAAAAAATTAATTCTTTTCAGATTGCTTCAGAATTTTGGCACACTTAGAAATAGCCTCTTAAAGTGATCACAGTGATATTTACATGATAATTGTATGCAAGCACAATTAAACTTCTATATTAAACAATTAAATAGTGCTTTTCCTGCTATGGTGAATTATTCCTGACTACCCATATTAGTATTCTGTAGTTCTAATCAGTGCCATAAATAATTTTCAGTTTTACACATTCTGCTCTGAAGCAATTATTAAGAACTCTCAGGAAGAGTTAAAAACAGCTAATGAAAATAATTAGCAGGAAAAAAAATGACGGTTCATCCTGCATTGAAAGATAACCCTAACTGAAAACTACAAACGCTGCTTTAATTGCACCTTTGTTTTCTGAGGCACTCACAGTTCTCTGCTGTGATCCCTTTTGTGCAAGTGATGGCTCACGAGCAGCGTCCAGCAGAGCTCCTCACTCCCAGGAAGGTCGGTGGGATTACACCCCCGGCCCAGGTCTCCTCCCTGGTGTAACACAGAGCAAGGAGCTTCTGGCTGTATTGCTCCCCTGGAGCTCCACCTCAGCAGCACTGCTCACCTGGCCAAAGTCTGCAGCAAAGACGCAGTGCAGGGAGAAGAACTTGGTGCTACTGACTCACCTGGTGTCTTCTGCCTTTTCAGAGTCTTCCAAGAGGCTTGGCTCCGCTTCTAAGTCTATAAAATTATGCTCTTTTCCTCCTAAAAAATAATCCTCTCCACCCATCCACATATTGAGCACACTAAGACAGCCTTAGCTACTTCTCGAACCACGTCAAAATTCTTTTCTGACACAAAACATATATCTTTTCAAAATCATGGGCTCACAAATGGAATCATGGTAATACTTGCTTACAAAATTCTTTTAAAAATAATCGCCAACCTACATCTTTGTGGACTCCAAAAGATGCTCAGATGACCACGCAGGATCTGAAAATAGATGTGGTTTAATAGCCTAGGCATGCATTTATGAATAAAAGCCTAGTTGTACAGATTCTGGCCAATACAGGCCAGTGCCAGATAAACATTTCGCATTTTAACGTACACACTGAAGTCATTGTTCAAAGTAATAACCTATCCTTTTAATAAACCATCCCCGTTACACAGAAATGCCTAAAGGTTTTCTAGTGTGCATCAGTCTTTTGAACATCATATAATGAATTTAATGTGAGAAAAGGAAAAGAAATGTACCTGTATGGATCCCTGCAAATTAAGACAAACCTTGCTGCTCTGAGGCTACCAAATAACTTGGCACCATATAACCAGATGAGGACAAAAATAGTTTCAGTGAAAATCTGATTTCTATTCATGTATTTACTATATTCTGAATTATATTGGCTTTCCTGTGAAATTATTCCAGTTAAGTAATTTATCTCAGAGGTTTCATGATTAAGCTAATGTGTTTCCAGGACCTTCATAGTGAACATGAGTTATGATACATGCATTAGTATATTATTCCTTGACTAGATGTGATTTAGTAACCTCTACAGGAAAATAAAGGCCAAAAAAGTAAGAGATCAAGCTGCTGTTTTCTCCCATCTAATATCTTAGAAAGTAGGTCTTCAAAATATAGCCATAGTGCCGAAGGAATTGACACTGAAAATTAAATTATATTCCCTTTCTGAATGGAAATACATGGTGCTATCACCAGTGTTGTTTGTCTAATGACATGGAAAATTAAGGGTTTTAACCACTTGGTATCAGTTAATAATGGCCTTTTCACAGCAGACAGGGCATTGCTCTAGCTATAGAAATGGGAAAGAATGCCAGGATAGACAGGACCAAAAGCATTTCTACAGTGAAAAGAGCACCTTTTAACAATTTAAACATTGAAAATGGTTGAAATCTTAGCATTATTGGTCATTTAAGCAAAAATAATAAAAGAGAAAGACATCCTAACAACATTATAAATGACATAAAGCAAGATCTACAAATGCCCTTTCAGCCTTGGACTCTGGCCCATGGTTTTTCGGAAGTGCTGCCCAAAAGCTTTTGCTCTTGTTGCAAGCACCTTCTCAGATTTATCAGTGGCCAGTGTTCCCTCAGTGGCCACCATGTCACTGTGGTTGACCTGCATGCATGTCTGCTGGGATTCCAGCTCCACTTACTCTGGTTGCCCTCCTGCCTGGCTAGACCAGTTTCTGACAGAAAGCCACCACGCTTTCTGCTGCGTGGGTCAGAGTGGCAATGGATGGCAATTTCCAAGGTGTGCAGGTCCACACGAGCAAATTGGAAAAGACAGACTCGAGTCTGCTCACTTCCTTTAAGCGTCACTGAAATAATTAAAAATGTTGATCTCCTGGACCTGGGGTTGTTATATTACAAAAGACTCATATTAATGTACTGTTACTGGTTGTAGCTGTTAATATAAAAGATTACTCTCTGAGCGATGCCTCCTGCCCTTGAACATCATATTTCAGGGCAGGGAGGCAGCTGAATCCAGCACCTCCCCCCCCCAGCCCCGGAGCTCCCCCCTGTAACTCTGCCGTCGGGAAAAGCGGGGCGGCCTCTGTCCGAGCACCCGGCGCCGGGACGGGGAGAGGTTTGGAGGAAGACACTGAGAGGTCCCGGTCCCCTCAAAGCGCATCAGGGCCGAAGGGCAGGTGTCACCTCCAGGCGGCGGACGGTGTCACCCTGCTCTGTAAAGCACGGGCCCGGCCGGGCAGGCAGGGGCTGGCCGGGCTCCCGGGTGGCGGCGGGGCTCCCCCTGCACAGGCAGGGCTCAGAGGGGACCCGGGGCCCGAGCCGGGGGGTAGCGCAGAGGGACAGGCTCCCGGGGGGAGGGCAGGGAAAGTCCAGACCCGCAGTGCCGGGACGGGGAGGGCGCACACGCCTCCTGCGCTCTCGGGGGGCATGGCAGAGCCCTCGTCCCGCCGGCCGGGAGCCAGCGTCCGCCAGGGCATCCACGTCGCTGCGGGTTTGTTATTCCGCTTTAAAATGCAAAGGCTCGTGGCATGATTGGCTTTCTGTTTACAAGTGCAGGTGGGGAGAAGGCTCACGTTTTCTTCCTCCGTGTGGTTTCCCCACCTTGGAAGCTGCAAGGGCAATCCGAGGAGGGAGAAAGGGGAAAGAGAAGAGGATTTCCCAGTTTCGGCATTCATCAGATTTACCCTGTCATTGCACTACAAGGTGCAGCGTGTGTCGAACATTACGAGCGCGGGGCCATGCAAATGACACAGGCATGAAAGAGCCCTGGCAAGAATAAATCTGTCGATGTACAGATGTTCCTTATTAACGTTACTGTTCAGCCTTGGTGGTTACTGTGGGAAGACACCGGATTAAAAATTCCCGTTGCCACCCCACCTCTGCTGAACCCTTCTCCCCACACCTCTTTGTCTTCGCTTAATTAGGTAGGATATAATACTCTCTTTTCTCCTCCTCTGTCTTATTGAGACGTCTGCCCAGGCTCACGCCTTTAAACAGGAATGATATTGATCCCTCCTCCCCCTTCTGTCAATCCCGATTTGTCCCTTTTCCTGCTGAACAAACAATTAAGAGAAGAAAGTCCCGAGCGCGGTGGAACTTGTCATGCACGGGCTCCCGCGGGGACCCCGGGCGCTGCCGGCCCCGCACTCCGGCCCTGGGCGCCCGGGACTCAGAGGGTGGCGGGGGCTGCACACCGGGAAAGGCATCTCGGACTGGGAACCCGCTGCCGCTTCGCCCAGCCTCGGGCCCTCTGTAACTTCTGCCCGGGAGGCAGCGGCGCTGGCGGTGGCAGCCTGCGGCTGAGGCCGGGCGGGACGGACGGCCGGACGGAGGGACGGGCTCAGGAGGACGGAGAGGACAAGCGGGAACAAGAGCTCCTGCCCCGACCTGCCTGGGGCTGCCGCCGGCACCTGCCCCCCCGTCCCCGCTGGGCTGTCTCCCCCCACCTCGGCCCGGAGGAAGCCCCCGGTGCCCGGGCAGCCCCTGTGGGGCTGAGCCCAGGGCGGGCAGCCGCGGCGCAGCCAGCCTCGGGGGCGCTGCAGGGAGCGGGTCCCCGGTGCCGGGCGCTGCCGCGCCGCCCCCCCTCGCCCCCTCCCCGCGGCCGGGGGGCGCTGGCCCGGGCAGTCCCCGGCAGCTCCGTGGAGCCCGGCTCCGCCGCGCTGCCCCCGGGCTATGAATAAAGCCGAGGCGGCCGCGGGGACAGGTACAGGTGCCCGTCTCCTGCGCGCAGGGCTGCGCCGACGTCCCAGCCCGCCTCCTCCAGCGGGAGGGAAACAAAGACGGCGAGAGAGGCAGGGAGAGTTGCCTGTAAGTTTAGCGCCTTTCAGTCGTGACTCGCGGAGATAAATGATAGTTTGGAGGTGCGCTCAGTTAATCATCGCCACGGCTGCCGTACAGCGTGTGCAACCCGCAGATCATTAGGTTAAATGGAGGACATTGGTGTCCTTCCAGAATCAATGCAATTATTGTTGGCAACAAGGACAACAATTGGAGTGGCAGCACTAATTTTACTAACCTGCTATTAATTATGGTGTCCCCCACGCCCCAGACGGCGTTTATAACCCGCAGAAGCGAGCGGCGCTGGCTGCTTCTGCTTTAAAACGGGAAAAGTTGGAAGCGGAATGCCTGGTCGCGTTGGAAAGTGTTAATCAGTAGGAAAGAGTGTGATCAGTGGAACTATTCACTTGAGCGTCACTCTGGCACAGGGGGTTAGCGGAGCGGCTGTGGCGCCTGGGGACCGGAGGCTCGGTGCCGCGCCGCGCAGGTACCGCGCACTGAGAGATGTCTGCCTTAGCTCCCCGCAGCTCCCTGCCGCGCCAGCCAGCGCAGACCAGCCAGGAGCCCTGCCATGGCACAGCCAGCGCTGCCGGCTTCTAGCCGAAGCCTGGCGTGATCGCAGGTAAAAAATTTCTTCTTTCGGTGGTGATGCTTGTGAGTGTGTGTGTGTATGTGTGTGTGTGTGCGTGTGTGTCTCTATGGAAGCGGGGGGTGGAGGGGAGCGGTGGGGCTTGCCCCCCCTCCCCCCTTCTCCTTCGGAGCCTGCTTCAGCAGCAAGGCAGCTGAAAACGAACTGCTGGAGGGAAGAGAAACTATCCGTGATGAATCATTTGGCTTTGTGCAATCTTTACCTAGGACAGAGGGTAAATGTATTTTAACATTCGTGTGTTGTTTCTTGGGAAGGGGGTGTGGATATGATATCCAGCGAGCACTAAGGTAAGGTACCGAGTCAAACTTTCTGGATTTTAAGGCGAACTTTAAAGACAGAATTTGACCTTGCAAGCAGGAAAGTTTTACCTTCTTAGGGAAGTAAGTTGAAGCTGTCGGCTGCCAGAGAGCTCAAAGGTGGTGGTGTCTGAATGCCTGCGGGTCTGCAGCACTGGGGGTACAGGAGCTGAGAAAGAAAATCTTGTACAATCTTTGCTTTGCTAGTGAAAGCGTAGTTGCGATGCTCTGCACCGAGTAGGTAAATTGTGGGCATGTTGTAGGGTCCATCTATAGCCATAGAGCAGCTGCCCAGATGGCAGCTTTTGCTTCTCTTGCTGAAAAGTTTTGTGTGTGTGTGTGTGTGTGTGCAGGTGTGCATGTAAAGAGAGAGAGAGAAAATGCTGGCTCTAGTTCTTAAGTGTGAAAAGTTAATAAATACAAAGAATGAGCATGTGAGGCCTTTCTGCTTTAATCTAGATTGTTTGCCAAGAGGATTGAAGACTTACAAAATGAAAGCATTCAAATGGACAGCTTTGAACAACTGATTTTACGTGTAGTTGTAAACTGAGTAAATTAATTAGCAGTGCCTTCTTATGCAACTGTTCTGTTGGTCATCATGGCTCTGCCAATCCCAAGCCGTGGCGTGGGTTTGTGCAGGTCGACAGCATCGTCTCGCTTGTCCCTCGTTTCAGAGTGCAGGAGGTGCAGCTACACCTCAAATTGGCTCAGGGGGAAAAAAAAAACTAATCATATTTATTGTCAATAGTAGGTTTATGGGAGCTAACCTACTTGAAAATGTTGTAGGCTGCCCTCGGTTCCAAATGGGCAACATGTAGGGCTTCACAGCTTTAATCAGGCAGTGTCAATGTTGCTTTAAGTCTGTAGCATGAAAACAAAGCAAACTCGGCTAAAAGAGCTCGCTAAAGTCTGTTTAGCCCATAAGCAAATTCCGTTGCTGAAATACTTCCAGGAGTGGCAATAACCCCTCCAAGAGAGAAGGCGATGAAAATGAAGATAGTGAGTGTAGCTGCATTAACTGCCTCTAGATCATGTCCCTGAAGACGTCCATCAAAGCCCGAGTCCTGAAGAGGTTCTGTTTTACCTGCTGTGGCCTGTTCCAGCATCACACTCTTTCATTCTCATTCCATGTTTTTACAACAAAACTTGTATGAGCGCTGGCTCCGGGTTCTCAGAGGAAAAGCTCATAACCCTGTGAGAAAGACCTGGCTGGGCTTTGGATGGGAAATACCTGCTCGCCTGAGTGTGCAGGCTGGTTCTGACCAGAAGGGAACTCTCCAGCATTTCCTATTGATCGCGATGGGTTTCCTTGCTCAAACTTTGGAGGAAGCTGTGTGTGTTTCTTTCTCCAAAGCTGTTAACTGCATTGTACAGGAAAGGGGCTTTGACGAGGATCAATTTTTATTGCCCAGCAGAGACTTGCATTTTCCAAATGCTTAAGGATATAGCCCACAGCATTAAGCGTCTTTGCTTGGATTTGAACAGTGTTACGTTGTTTATGTGCGAGAACCACAAAGGTTATTTTAAATCATTGTGGGGCTTAATGCATGTTTGTGCTCTGGCACCAAAAATTCAAGATGAAATATAATTGTGTTGAGTTTCTTATCAACAAAGGGCCATTATTTGTAGACTGTAAGTGAAACAAGACATCAACAGTGGGGGAGGACATAATGTCAGCTTTCAGCGTTTAAGTGTTTAAGGTAATTAAGTTTTTTTTCTTGTCGCTTTTTCTTTTTGTTTGTTTGTTTTGGTGGGGGTTTTCTAATGACTGCTTTCTAGGGAATATGGATTGGAACTGACACAAAGCTGACCAGTGGTAAAGTAATAGAGCAGGCAGGCTGCAAAGAAAAATGACAAATAATTATCATGATTAATACAGGAAAGTTCAGTGCGAAAATGGGCACCAGAGTATTTGCATGGTGCAGTGAAAGACAACTGTGATATATAAATAGACAAGGACTATAAATATTGAATTTCTCCTTGTATTTTAAAGTTTAATAGACTCATCTAAATATCAAAACCTGCAGTGTACTGTGGGCCACTGCGGAGTTGACATCTGCAGTGTAAGGAAAAAAAAAAAAAAAAAAGAACAAAAAAATACCAAAACCCCCCACAACTTCAGGACATTTCCCAAACTGTAGCCTGGCAAACTGGGAGGACTTCTTCAGGCAGTTCTCCAGCTCTCCCAGCTAATTATAGTGCTTTACACCGAGCCGCTCTTGAGATAAGTGCAACTATTTTCTTCCCTAGCACCGGTGAGTTTTATTCCGGAGCTTAAACAAACATCCCCCAGCGCAATGGGCACAGGAGGCAGAGGGAGCAGCACGGAACGCTGCGTGCAGACCATTGTGTAAACACTGGGTGTCTTTTCTTCCCAAACAATGCAGTACTCCGTCAGCACGCCGCACAGAAGGAAGCTGCTGGTAGAGTCGCTAAAAGTATCATTATACCTTGGCAGCACCAGGGTATAATGCGGGAGGAGGAACAGAGAAGCACTTCCATAAAATAAACCCAATGGCAAAGTTATTAATATTCTCAGAAATAAAAAGGAATTAGCATTTCAGGTAAGGAAAGAAAAAGCTCTTTCTTCCCATCCAAAAATCAATACAGAATTCCAAACCGATTATTTATGTCATTTGATTCCCTTTCTTTATACGTTTCTCCCGGCTACAGATACTGAGCTGTCAGGATAATTTGCATGTACTGTATCTGATATCTTTTATTTGCAAACACTCTAAAGCGCCATAAAACGCCTCTCGTTGTAGTCTAACTCGATCTGAGAACTAGTATTTTCATCTGTAAATTAAAGCAATTACGCAGCAGATATTATATTATGTGTACTGTGGTCTCCAGATAGTCATCAATCACCCTCAATCGAGCTGTCAGTGTGGGCAGATTCGTTTCTGGGAGGCAGTCTTCCAGCTGGGGAGAAGAAGAGAATATCATCATTAATTAGAGTGTGACCCTGGGGCTATTCACATGTCTGAACCCAGGAATCTCTCTGAGCAAGTCTGCACACCATGGAGCAGCGTTCGACTGCACCAGCAGCCCAGCTCCAGCCTCGGAGCTGACTCCTCCGCTTCCCCCGTCCTCCCGGGGGCTGCCTGCTTGCCCTGCTCGGTGGCACGGCCGGGGGAGAGCTGCTGGGGCTGCCAGCACCTTCCCCCCACGGCCCCTTCCCTCCCAGCGGGCAGCAGAGGGGGGCTGCTGCCTGCCTGTGTGTGGGGGGGGGGGATCCCAGACCCCCAGAGGGAAGGGAGCCTGACGGCAGCGCTGGGATGGGTCGGGTAGAAGGGGGGCGTTGGAAGTTTGAGATGGGATCAAAGTCGTTTGAACGTGAGAAGTCACATCTTTTCCATCATTCTCCCCGGAAGACGCTTGTAGGGTTTTCTACCTGTAATCACACGCCTGGAATAAAAGCCGAGAAGAAGAGCAGGATTGCTTATCGTGTGCTTTATTGTCAGCCTTAGCGCTAATTTTAACTGTTGATTAAATCTTAAATGAAGACTCAGTCGTGTGTCCCTTCATATGTCTTGTTTGTAATTGAGACTAATTATTACTGTGGGGTGGGAAGAAGCAGCTGCTCATTAATTAATTTCTAATTAAAAGTGCTTACTAGCCTTTCAGTGACTAAGGAGGGTGGGGAAAATAGCTGATACAACATTGATCCTTCAGATTAAAAACATTCATTTCCTTCCCTTGCCCGCAGAAATATATGTGTTGCAAGCAGGCGTTGCTGCTACAGAAGAGCTTCCCAAACTTTTCGCCCCTGTTAGGCAGGCTGGAGGCGATGCTGGAGAGTATTTTCCATGCCAGGGGGAAAAGATTCCCGAAAATGGGTGTTAAACTTACAGGCAGGTTAATTTGAGGAGGTTTTGCGTGACGTCAGAGGCTCGGCTCTTTTAAAACAACGTGCTTGTGAGTTGATGCATTTGTATCACTTTTCTTCTTCCCACCTTTTATTTTTCCGTGTGTGCAAAGTATTTATTTTTGCCGTCACGTCTGCCAGGCTTGGACCCTATACATGTAACAATTATTTCTGTGTTGTAGCTGTAGCGGGGAAGGTGCTAAATTCGCCGTATTTAAAAGAGAAAAAAAAAAAAAGTTTAAGTTTTCATGTAAATAAATTAAATGTGGTTTTCTGCTTCGTCCTATAAGCATCTAGGGACCTGTGGTTACCAATCAATTGGTACAACAGAGCAGAGCCAGGCTGCAATAGCGTGCAGATCAGACGCCTCGCCTTGTTTCTAGATAACTGGGAGCCTCTGTACCATGTCCTATCCTCAGTTTGGCTACCCTTACTCCTCTGCACCCCAGGTAAGACGTTTTGCCTACCAACGTTAATTGATTGAATTTCTGTCCTTATCGATGCCTTCCTTCCGTCCGGGATGAGGCGGCAGCGATCCCCTCCCGCATGCGGTAGCGGCAAAGCAGACGCTCGCTCCGCAGCTTTCCAAGGTGCCCAAGTTCTGTGAAGGGCACCAGTTTTAAAATGGGAAGAAACACGCGGGATTTAGGGTGTTAGGGGGTGACAAAGACGCATGGGAGATGATTACAGAGACGAGAGAGGTGAGAGGGGGAGCTACAGATCCCCTGCCCCCACCTGCACTCCCCCACTTTTTTTTCCTCTTTCACGATTAAATTCAGAGTTTGTCAATTAAACATGGACGTACGGAGGTCCGGCCCGTAGAAACAGAATGGGATATTCTAAACCAGCAGGTTAATAACAGATGCGTGCGTGGCTGCTACAAATCTGCAGTCAAAATAAATATGCATGAATGACTTCGAAAAAAAAGAGGTTTAAAAACGCAGATGGGAATCATTGTGCTGCAAGAGGAGAAAACGGTGTAAACCTCAGTCTTGTGAAAACACCCCAGGAAAAGTTAGCTTTTAAATGCAGAGGGCCTGAGGAATGTATTACAGAGGATTAAACATCCACAGTCACGGGGCGTTTGGTGATTGTTGTCGTTGTGGAGTCGTTTTAAAAAACTGATAAAATACATGCACCTCTACGCTTCTCCTGAGCGTTTCTATCACGATTGAAGTAAAATACGGCACGGGAGGGGGGAGGGCGGGCGACACCCCAAAGCTACAGCCTAATTTGGAAAAAAAAAAAAAAAAAAAAAAAAGGAAAAAATAAAGAAAAACCCACCAAACCCATACAATCTAAAAACAACCGAGCCCAAGCTTGGCTGCACTTTGAGAAGTTCCCCCCACCCCGCCCTCAGCGCCGTTCTCTTTCCCTCCAGTTCCTGATGAGCACCAATTCCCTGACGACCTGCTGCGAGTCCAGCAGCCGGACGCTGGCTGAGACGGGGGCGGCCGCCTCGGCCCAGACCCCCGTGTACTGCCCGGTGTACGAGAGCCGCCTGCTCGCCACCGCCCGACACGAGCTCAACTCCGCCGCCGCCCTGGGGGTCTACGGCGGGCCCTACGCCGGGCCCCAGGGCTATGGAAACTACGTGACCTACGGAACCGAGGCTCCCCCCTTCTACTCCTTGGTAAGCCGCCGCGGGGGATGCTCGCTCCCTCCGTCCCTCCCTCGGCCCCGCGCTCCCCCCGTGCCCCCGGGGCCGGGGCCGGCTCGGCGGGACCCCCATCCCCGGGCGGGGGCAGCCCCGGGCGCTTCCCCCCCGCCCCGCCGTGCCGCTCCCCGCGTCCAGCCCCGCGGTCAGCAGCTGTTCCAGCCCGGCGCTCGCTGCTCCTCACGGTAACGCAATTAAAAGTCGCGCCTGACGAGCTGGCGGCCGAGTGCGGAGGGCCCGTCCGGGCGGGCAGTTTAGGGCGACCCAGACCCGGGCTTGCAAAAAAACAAACGATGCGCTCTTCCCACACAACCTTTTTTTTTTTCTTTCTTTCTTTTTTTTTTTTTTTTTTCTCCCTGCACGGTAACAGCGCGAGTTAGTGTCCCTGTTGATGTCGCTGGGCGCCGAGGTGCCCCGGGCAGGTCCGTGGCGGGGCGGGAGGCGGGCGGCGGTGCCGGGCGGGCCCGGGCGCTGCCCGCGGCGGGGGCTGAGGGCGGCGGGGGCTGAGGGCGGCGGGGGCTGAGGGCGGCGGGGGCTGAGGGCGGCGGGCGGCGTCTCTTGCAGAACAGTTTGGATGCCAAGGACGGGAGCGGCTCTGCGCATGCGGGCATCGCCCCGGCGGCTGCCTACTACCCCTACGATCACACCCTCAGCCAGTACCAGTACGACAGGTAAGCGCCGTCCCCTCCCCGGGCCCGCTCGCTGCCCCCCACCCCCGACACCCCCTCCCCGCCACCGCCTCCCCGCCCCGCCGACCCCGCCGACCCCGCCGACCTGCCTCCTCGCCGCTCAGCATCTCCCGGCCGCGGCCGTGTCGCCTCCCCTTCCCCGCACCGACACGGGGCCCTCCGCCCCCCGGGCGGGCGGTAGCGCGGGGGGCGATCCCTCTCAAGCGGGGCGGTAATTATCTTTCCCTGTGCGAAGTCAGGCTTGGGCATCCCGTGTATATATTTATTAGTTTTAAACCAGCGCAAACCCCCTCACACACCGTTCCCAGCTCAGAGGCCCATTGGGCGCCAGTGACCTTTCCTGGAGGATGTGCATTAAATATTCAGTCGCAGCCCAGTGTCATCTGCGTTAGGTTCCTACAATTTCAGGAACAAAAGGGTTGAGGAGATTACTAATAAAAGGAGTAAGAGGAAATATATTTCTATTAACACTTACACCCTGGGGTCACCCAGAAGAATTTTGTTTGGAGAGGACTAATAAAACGAGGGGAAAGTGGTATTTCTGTGAGTTTGCAAGCTGCTAGGCTTTCCCTGCTTCCCGAAATGTTGACATTGACTTTACCACAAATAAAGGCGATTCCTTCCCGCTTTCCGCCACCACCGTCAAGGCAGAGCGGAAATTTGCATTGCCCGCTGCTGCTGGCTGAACCCTTCCCTCTTGCTTTCCTTCCTCGGCCTGAATTCTCTAGGCTGGTCCCCCTCATAAAGCTGAGCTGTCCTCATCCCTCTTAAAACCGAGCTGTCCCCATCCATCTCCCCCCTCTCCGGTCCAGCCGCCCTCCGGGGGCTGCCGCAGGCAAGCGGCCGGGGCCGGGGCTCTGGTACCCCGCGTCGGGCAGGTGTGCGGGGGACAAGGGCCAGGTGTCACATCCCGGGGGCTCCCCTGTGCCTGCAGGTACGGGACGATGGACGGCGGGACACGGAGGAAAAACGCCACACGAGAGACCACCAGCACTCTGAAGGCCTGGCTGCAGGAGCACCGCAAGAACCCCTACCCCACCAAGGGCGAGAAGATCATGCTGGCCATCATCACCAAGATGACCCTCACCCAGGTCTCCACCTGGTTCGCCAACGCCCGCCGGCGGCTCAAGAAGGAGAACAAGATGACCTGGCCCCCGCGGAACAAGTGCTCCGACGAGAAGCGGCCCTATGAGGAAGAGGAGGAGGAGGAGGAGGAGGGCTCGCAGGAAGAGGCGATGAAGAGCGGGAAAGCCGAGGGTACCCTGCTAAAACCAGGCACTTAGCGGTGCGGCCGCGGGGGCTCTGCCGGCAGCTCGCCCCCGGGGCGGGCCTCGCTGGTGGGGGCGGCCGCGGGCCTCGCTGGTGGGGGCGGCCGCGGGGCAGCGCGGCGCCGACAGTGACCGTGTGTCTTGTTTTTACTGTCCCTTCCCCCGCCCCCGCCCCGCAGAACCCACGGGCAAGGACGAGAAGGAGCTGGAGCTCAGCGACCTGGAGGACTTGGACGCCGCCGAGTCGGAGAGCTCGGAGTGCGAGCTGAGGCGGCCCTTCCCGCACCCGCTCCCGCACCCGCTCCCGGGCGGCAGCCTCCCGCCGCGGGCCGCCGAGCTCCCCGCCAAGATGCCGCCGCCGCCGGCCGCCGGCGAGGAGGAGGAGGAGGAGGAGGAGGCGGCGGCGGCAGAGCGGGCGCGGAGCTGCCTGAAGACGGCGGCGGAGGAGTGCGGCCCCGACCCGCTGGGCGCTCGGCAGCGCGGCTGCGAGTCCAAGATGTGCTTCCAGCAGGGGCAGCAGCTGCTGGAGGCGAAGCCCAGGATTTGGTCCCTGGCGCACACCGCCACCTCCCTCAACCAGGCCGAGTACCCCTCCTGCATGCTGAAGCGGCCGGGGGGCTCGGCCGCCGCCGCCGCTCCCGCCCCGGTCAGCGTCATCGACAGGCACCAGGATTCGCCGGTCACCAACCTCAGGAACTGGGTGGACGGGGTGTTTCACGACCCCCTGTTCAGGCACAGTACTTTAAACCAAGCCCTGAGCAACACAACAGTTTCCTGGGCTACCACCAAAGGAGCCATTCTGGAAACGGGCGCCTTGGGACGCGCGGTGGGGAACGGCGCCAACGTGCTCAAGGGGCAGCTCTCAAACCTGGCCCACCATGACTCAAACAAAGAGTTTCTGGCCTTTCCCAAATCAGGAAGCAAAATGTTTTGTTCCTAACGGGCCCGCCGAGGGGCAAAGGACTTCCTAACGCTTGAAGAGTCAGCTACACTGAAAAGAGACTTGCGAGAGTTTAAATTTAAATATAAAACTTTTTCTTCCCCCCCCTCCTTTTTTTTTAAACAAGCATCATAAACGAGGATTTAAAGTTCAGTTTGCTCAGTTCAACGGAAAGACTTTGCTCATTGCTGTTCTGAACATTTTCTCCTGGCTGCGACTTTAAGGGATCAATGTCGTGAAAGTTATTTAATTCCATGTCCAAAAAGCACGTACTATAGCGTAGACCTACTTAAAAAGTTTACATCCGAAAGTTTACAAACGGGAAATTTTAATTCAGATTTAATTTAAGGCATGCCGACATTAGTTATAAAGACTTTTCGAGAGTTTTTCCTCCTGATTTCCTTGTTAGCATATAACTCACCAACAGCACTTCTACTAAGTTTACACCTACTGCACAAATTTATCTTGACAAAAAAAAAAATGTTAAAAGGTATGCTCACTCCAATAAATTGTCTGTTTCAGAGGTAACACAAGTGGTGGCGTTTTGCATTGGGCAACAACTTCCGTGTTTCAAATTCCCCCTCGGAGCCGACCCCGGTAATTCCAAGGACTGTCAACAGGCTGCCGGGAGAGGGGCAGAGAGGCTCAGCGGGACTGAGGACGGAGCCCGGGCGGCAGGCTGCGCGCAGGAGGGATGCCGGGCTGCCCTCCGCGCCCGCCGAGCCTCCGCGGGGCAGCGCCGGGCCCCGGCCGCCTCCCGGGCCGGCAGCGGGGGCTCCGGCTGCCCGCCAAGGCCCGGCGGGGTGGGAGCATCCCCCTCTTCCCCCTCCCCTCCTTCCCGAGCTGCCAGGTCGGCCCCCAAGGGCCGGGCTCTGCCGCGGCGTCGCCTCCGCCGTGCGCGGAGCAATTGATTCACATGGAAAATTTGATCTTTTAAAGAACCGTTTTAGCTTTCCGGCTCCTCTGCCAGTGCGGAGAATCGCTGATCCGCCATGAATATTTCAGCACTTCAGTACAGATGCTTTACCGTTTTGACATTAAATAGAGTGCAGCCAACAAAAAGAGAGAGGGAGGAAGAGCGCTCTCGACGTGTGATTCAGGAGCACTTGCAGCCAATTTACCGCTTAGATAACAGGCGCTTAAAAGATTTCATTTCCTTCCCCGGAATGGGAACAAACTTTACTGATCCCCGGACCGGGAGACAGGGGGAACTGCTGGAAAAGAGACTGCGAGGCAATAATAGATCCCGGCTTGCCCGGGCCGGCCTAAAACCCCGGAGCTTCGGCGCCCGGCGCGGCGGGGAAGAACCCAGAGCACCCGAAGGACCAAACTGACATCGGGACAAGAAGAAAAGCCTTCCTTGCCTCCCAGCATTCTCGGCCATCCCACCCTAGCGGCTCCCCGTCGGTCCATCCCCTTCACAATAAATAAAAATACAGTAAAAGGGGAAAAATATATAAAGGCAACTATAAACGCAACCGAGAAAACACTCAGCCAAAATATAACGTACTCCAGCCTGCGAAGTTTCTAGCGAGACCTGTTAGTGCAAGGACTGAATAAAGGAATCCAGGTGCGGAGATCAGATCAAGCCCTTCCCCTCTCTGCGAGCAGCCGTAATTGGATTGTATCCAGTCATATTCCCTGTCATTGTATTGACTTTCGCTCTCTTGGATGATATTATCGAGATCACTGAACCCCTCTGCTGATCTGGCTGTCAAAAGGCTCAGACAGGAGCCCCCGGCCTGGAAAACGTGCATCAGCCGAGATAATTTGAAGTGAAATTTTCATTTTGACAGTAAACCCCTCAATTTCTAAAGGCTCTGCACCCGGAGAGCTCGGTGGCAGGGGGAGGCTTTACAGAAAGCCCACGTCTTAAACTGAAAAGGGCAAAAGAACTCGAATTAGTTGTAATAGATAAAAGGGCAAAAATAAAGAGTCAAGGGTACTTGACAGTAATAGCGAAAGTGGAGTCTCGGGGGAGCCGCGATCTGAGCTAAAGGCTGGGCCGGCAGGAATTTTAATGCAGCCGGGGCGGCCGGCGAGCTTTGCCTCTGAAACCCTTTAGACAAAGCAAATTATTTTCAGCCAAACTAAAGAGACGGGGATGAAGGAGGCGAGGGAGAGGGAAGGGGAGAAAGGCGAGTGTTCGGGCCGTCCTCAAACCATTGGCAGAGTCAGGCGGGATGGGGTATAAACCCCTGTGACTACTTGCGAGGGTGATGTTAAAGCGGGGAGGTTTGTGTCTGCCAGCCCCGCCGGATGTGCAGCGACCGGAGGGGACACGCGGGCTCCCGGTGGGCTTCGGTTTCCATGCGACAGAGGCTCTGTGGAGTGGAAGGGGACTCCATTCTTTCTCCTAACACAGCGACAGCCGAGTGTGTGTGTGTGTGTGTGGATTCTGTGAGTCTGCGTGCAACGAGAGGTCTCGTCCACCGAGCAGCCAAAAACCTCTCTCAGCCTGAAAAGCTCCCTGGCTCTGAGGAGCGCTGGCCCCCGCAGGCCTCCCTGGGCTGGCTCTCGGGGGTGACCCCACAAGCCATATAAGTCATTTTACAAGTCATTGCTGGCCGGCTTTAGCTAGGTCCAGGATTAAATTCGGACACCCCGTTGTTTGGGAGGCAACACCCTCCCCTCTTCCACCCTCCTCCGGACTTAAAATGAAGGTGATAACACTGCGGGCAAAACACAGGTTCACTGAAATACCAGAAGCCGAAAGAAAAGCGGATCAACACCTTATCCTTTCATTTTCATGTTATTGTTGTTATAAAACAAGTTTGAGTAAGTTTATGGCCGCTGTATAACAAGAGCAGGGCTCTCCTGACCAGGGAACCGGCTGTATCTCGGGTCTGGTAAATCCGTATGTGCTCACACCGAAACATTGCCCATCCTGAGAGGAGACCGTGTCAGTTAAGGGGGAGGGAAAAGTCTTTCTGGCTTTAATACACAAACCTTATGACTTAGATCAGCCATAATTGCAGACGTCTTTCAAAAGGGTTGGGGTTCTTGTTGTTTGGTTGTTTTGATTTATTTTTTTTTAATATGAAAAAAAGAGTGTGAGAAATTAATTTTGCCATTTGGTTCAATAGCACAAGTCAAAGATCAGGTTCTGCTGCTTTAGAGGAAGCTGCAGGGCTGAGAGGGGAAGCCGTGCAGCCCGTATGTCTGTACAAAGCAGAAACAAAAAGGCAGACTGAGAAAGAAAGAGGAGGGGAAAAAAAAATCATAGAGAAACGTCTTGAAACTGAGAGACTCTAAATCATTCAGCCATGGCAAATTCAAACACACAAAGGAGGGGATGCTAAATTAACAGTGCTTTTTACATAGAGCCCAAATAAAACTGTAATCAGCGACGCGTTACTTTTCATTAAGCGAGTTTGACAGGAGCATATTCAGCCTCGACAAGGGAACAGGAGCGAAGAAATATACGGCTCTCCCAGCCCGAGTCATAAGATAATTCCTTAAGCTCCATTAACAACTCTTAGCCGCAGGAAATGGGCTCCCTGAAAACATCTCCAAATCTAAAAGCTTTATCGACCTCTCAAACCTCTGCTGATGGTTCTATTTTTTTAAAAAACTTAGAGGCGAGACGTCCAGCAAGGTAATAGACTTTGACACAACACCTTCTTAACTAGAGAGAGAGAGGCAGAGAAAACGAGACCTTAAATGATATTTAAAAGGCAGCCAATTAAGATTTAAAATGATTGTCTCCTGAGATTATGCATGCGATTTATGTCATCTACTTTTTTTTCCCAGACATGCATGCAAAATTGCAATGGGGCATATTGCCTGTTCCTTAAATGATGATGATGATGATGATGATGATGATAATAATAATAATAGAAGAAGAAACGGTAGCAATTAACAATCTGTAGCTATCTCACATAATTGCAAATTATGATCCAGGGAAGGACTGGTGTTTGGGTAACCGGATTATAGAGCACCTTGCAACAGCCAGGTTATTTATAGATGTCTAATTAAAAGACAGATGAAATGATTCACACATTATCCACTAATGTTCAGGAGCACATTTCTTTTCATCCTGAGTGAATATTCGACTATTAAAGTCACGTAATTAATTTGTAGCCAAACAACCCAGTGTAGCATCTCCTTCCCGCTGGCCACAAGGTAAAGTGTCCAAGATCTTGTCTTGGCAAGACTGATTATATATTTTTAAGATACAATGGTTCAGAAGGAGACTCTGACTTACTACAGTCTTTTTGCTACACGTTTGCCTTTTCCATTTAAATCTGACCTTCAAATAATATGAAGGCTTGCGTGTGTGAAAGTGTATCCAGTTAAATGTCAAGAAAAGAGTTAATGTTCGCATTGTACCATCTTATGCAGAAATTCTGTAAAATGCAAGAAAATATTATATCTTTCTGATTTTGTGAGAGATCAGAAACTGTTTCAATGAGCGTGATTTCTAGATGAATGAGGTGAAAAAAGATCATTCAAGCACCACTGCGTTTCAGCCAAAAGTCAAAGTGTTTTGGTCCCACTTAGATGAAGTTAGTTCTGTCTATGAAGCAATGAGCTTGGATCTGAGTCCTGTGTCTCTTGAGGGCTGAGCATGTAGCTTAGTCCTTTAAAAAAGTGAAGAATGAAGGAATGTTAATGGTCAAATTATACATTTTAATTTGCATGGTAAAAAAAAAAAAAAAAAAAAAAAAAAAAGTAAAAATTGTGCTTGTTCTTAAAGAGGAAGCTATTTTTAATAGAATAGCTAATGGTCAAGAGACCAGTCCTGAAATGTGACATCTGGCATGTTTCAACTCACATTTACTGTCAAAAAGTCTATGAGGTGCTTAGGACTTGCAGGAAGCATTCTCTTCATACTCCTTGTGAAATGGGATAGTGGCAGATAATAATCCTGGATTTGTAGGCCCCCTCAAAAAGCAGTCCTAATATACACCAGCTATATATGCCTGGAGGCAGTTTAATACATAAATCATTGGTCTCCTGTACCATATGACTGTATAGCAAAACCTGAATTTGGCTTAGACACATTTAACGTAACCTGAAGAACCAAGGGAAGAGGAAATGTTTGGGTGCAATTCAAAAGCAAATGATAGTAATTGCTTCCCAGTGTGCCCCTACTCCAATGAGAAATGGGACTGTTTTCAGGGAGGAAAGAAAGAAGCCTCCTGCAACCTAGGGAGAGTGCATATATGGAAGCCCCGCTGGTATCCTGCTCCCCACAGTGGGGGAATGTGCCATGAGAACAGTGACTGACCTACTTACAGTGCTCAAGAGCTATTTCTTGTCCATCCCAGCTTAAGGAAAGCATGAAAATGAAGGAAATATTTTGAAGGAAACTGTTCTCTTAATGTTTTTTGGGGTTTTTGCCTGACATTAAGAAATTCTTTTATTCATTCATTTGGCTAGGCAAAAGTGAGGGCATAAAAATATTATTCTTCTCAGTTTTACCTCCATTTTCTTTCTCCAAGTCAGCATGTCATTTTTTAAGTTTTGAAATGGGTTTCAGTAGTAGTTGGTGAGTATTTTTTCAGTGGTTTACCTGGAATCAAAATCAGGTCATTTTTCAAAGACTACCTCAGAAATCTTTCTGAAAGATTGCAAAGAATGATGGTGGCAATTAAATAGAACCAAGGAAACACCTACTTTCAACAGTGTTTAATTTGTAGTACTCATATAGAATGCCAAAAATCAAACAAAGGTATACTTGAGATTTCATCAGATATTTTCTTATGTGCATTTTATTGTGAAACAGGATAAAACCATTTGTTAGAAATATAGAACAAAGCTGAATAACCAACACTTTATCTATGTCATTATGAAAGGAGAGGTGCTACATCGAAGCCTAACATGTCTCCTAAAGTTTTGTTCTCCATCATGGTATCTATTGATACTGGGTTTTAATGATCTGAGAAGTCACTCAAAATAAGTTCTGTCCTCAGTATGAAGGTGCTCATCTAACATACAGGTTCACTACATTAGTATTTTTGCCAAGGGGAAAATTATTGGAAAGGTAGGACAGTGTTCAGGGAATGAGCTCAAGTGGAACACTTCCATGATAGGAGAAATGAATAAAGAGGGAAGTGCTTGGGAATCCTTTGTGAGTGGGGTCCTTCCTTCCTTCCTTCCTTCCTTCCTTCCTTCCTTCCTTCCTTCCTTCCTTCCTTCCTTCCTTCCTTCCTTCCTTCCTTCCTTCCTTCCTTCCTTCCTTCCTTCCTTCCTTCCTTCCTTCCTTCCTTCCTTCCTTCCTTCCTTCCTTCCTTCCTTCCTTCCTTCCTTCCTTCCTTCCTTCCTTCCTTCCTTCTTACAGAAGGTTTATAGATCACAGCCCAACATTTTTTCTTCTGTCCTGGTTAGATTGCAGCTCACATGAGCGCTGTATCTGAAGGTGATGTCACACATGTCAGCCCTCATGACATTAATTGTTGGCAGCCTTGTGAACAGAATGCTTTGCTCTTGAGCCTTCATGTCAATAGGTTGGCCTTTCATTGGACATACCACCATCTTCTCCCCAACCTTGCGGCACAAATGGCTGACAAATCACAGAATATTCTGAGTTGGAAGGAGTCCACAAGGGTCATCAAGTCCAACTCTTAAATGAATGACCCACACAGGGATTGAAGCCACAATCTTGGTGTTACTGGCACCATACTCCAACCAATTAAGCAAAGGAGATAGAAGCTGGGAGATGTTGTCTTTTACTCCAATGTCAAATACGTGATCAAGTACTGATAACACTATTTTTGGAGTCTTATTTGCCACAAACTCCAGTGTACGTGACTTAATTCTTTGGTTGCAGCCTTCAGAGAGAGACAAGTAGAAATCTGTTCACTTTAAAGAGCAATCTCATAATCTTGCTGGTAAAGGTAAACCAGATCTTAACCAGCCTGGACAGTCTTGTAATCTGTTTACCACAGGTAGGTTTGGCATACAGTAGCTGAGATAAATGACAACCAAAAAAAATGTATCCATGTTGATTTTACTGGAGAAGTAAGGTGAGAAAGTCCCACCATGCCAGAAAGCTGAAAGAAAAGGAGAAGGGGGTGGAAAATTATTGTGGTAGGAACTGAAGGAGTTTTAAGTCCATGTGCAACCCAGTACTGATTTCTGCCTTCATTTACACCAGACTTAGTCAGCTCTAACTCAGGCTAGCTTCATTGGAACTTCTCCATATTTATGGTTCCATGTCAGACAGCAGGAAGGATCCTTGTGTGTGAAGGGTAAACCTCTGCTGACATAGTCCCTGCATGCAAATTTGGGGGTTAACAACACTGACAAAATATATGAGTGGAACCTCACAGTGTGTAACTGGTTTAGATTAAGGATTTTAGATATATAAATGGAGTGCTTTCGTGGAGCTGGCCAGCTCATGTTATGTTTCTTCTGTATTAAATTGAAACAAATGGAATCCACAAACGTGGAGGCCAGAAGTCAGATTCCTAAACTTGTTTCCAGGTTTAGTATCAAACATTTCCACCAAGCCCCTTTCCTCTGACAGTAACACAATAGAGAGAAACATCAAGAGTTTTCATCTTCCCATCTGGAGGAATGCAAAGCCTCTCTTGGCCAACAGAACTGCTCTTCTCCCTTCTGCTGCCACACAACCTAGTCTGTAAAAGATCTTCAAATACAACTATTCTCCTGCTATGCACAAGCCTTTGCTGCTGCTCTTCCTTTGCTTGAATTTTTCCTTTTTACGAGAAGTGATGAAAAACAAAGAAAAATCAGGTAAGAAAAAATGTCCTTCACTTGAACCCATAATCACAGATGCAAGCTTGTGCCTACCACTGTGGGTGGGAGGCATTGTCAGTACTGGGCTGAATTCTGCAATTTTGAGCAACCATAGCCAACAAAGGTAATCCTGGAAACAGCCACAGCACATCCATTTCACGCATTCACTGCATTTTAACAAATAAACTTTGCCAAGATTCTAAAGTAAGACTTTTGAATTGAAATGAAGGACATACAAACCCAAATTATAATTTACTAACAAAAACAATAGTAAAGAAAAGAGCCAATTTTGCAAGTTGACTGAAGAGGAAGGAACTTTAAATACCTAGCTGATTCTGAGAAATGGGCCTTGTTCCATGGTAAGAGCAAAACAAAAGGGCACAAGCACCAAATCCTGATCCCAAATCAATGGATGAACAAGATGCACACCGTATCTCATCTTATTCTGTTGTGAATCTCCATTACAAAAAAAAGCTGAAAAGCAAACAAACAAGACAGAAACTGAGTTGTACATCAAGAAAACAAAATTTCCTGGTTGCTGGAAGTGATTGATAGAAATCTGGTGGAATGGGACTGCGCACATATTGCATGAGTAGGAAGAAAGCAAACAATAGGCAGATAATGCTTCAGCTTCTTGAAACATATCCATCAGTGCCTCCTGCAAACACCAAACTCCTTCTTTTGGAAAGGCTTTAATTAACTATGCATAGATAACTCCTTCATGCCATCCTTCTCCAATTGATAATAATTAAAAAAATATGATACATGTAGAACATGATAAGTGTAGAACTAATTTACAGCTTCCACTATTTCAGAACTATAGTTTCTTAATCCTGAAGAGTATAACTGAGTCAATGATATCACTGAAAACGCCCAATTTTTAATCCAGGCAAGCAGTAATACAGTATCAGTCTGACAACCATAGTCACAATGCACAGGAGAATCAGCCAAATTTACTTACTGTTCTCTCTGATCAGCCTTGTAAAGGGATGGTTTGGGCTGGATTTTAGCCCTGTGCTCTGCCTTTCAGAGTTATCTCCCAAACTGAGTATAGCTACATCAATATCCCAACACTTTGCACACCTCCCAAGCTCTTCACAACCTAACTTCAGGCCTGGATGCTGAAGGACGAAGAGGCCTGTTACTCTCGAGTGTGAGGGACCCACAGGGTGGGAATAATGTGATGTGTCTTGAACTCTTCTCAGTGCTGCTTCCAGGATTGCTAGGGAAAGGATGTAGCCAATTCTTGACAGACTGTGAGCAAGTGCTGACATCCTCCTCTCTTGAATCCCAGTGGTAGGGCACATGGGGACAGAGTGGATCAGGGACATTCCATTTTGTGATGCATCACTTACAGGAGAGTGGTGAAATGCAATGTTCTGTTCACTGGAAGCGTGTTCCCAAATTTGATACGAAGTCAGCTGAGCACAGGAAGAGACTCTGCAGATGAAGAAATAACAGCAGCTTGTTTTTGCCAGTGGGTGGCTGTTATGGGAGGCTTTGTGTATGGGAGAGGTACAGATGAAGAAGGATTCTTACAAAGATAGCTTCAGACAATTCTCCATTGGGCATACCTCATTTCAGCTGCAATGCCCCTGGGGATGTTATTTTTAAGCAGCTGGCACTGTAGATGGCCAGGAGAATGGGATAGGAAGTATTGTAACAGAGCTGTGATAGCTGCTGTCACTGAGGTAGCTGACTGGTAGACAGATAGCTCTACAAATAGGACAACATTAAGAAAAGGATGTAAGGAAGTGTTTTATTTTCATTCCATTGCCTCTAACTACTATAAATTCTTCAGGCACTGAGATGTAAGGAGACAAGATTCTCATCCTTTCCCTTGACTTATCCTGATTAATGCTATGCCAGAAGGAAGTAATATATTAATTGTTTGTGATCTGGAGAAGGATAAGTTCCTGACTTTGCATATGTTACCAAAACCAAGACAGATAATGCAGTCTTAAAGGCAGGCTTTGGCACATTTCTCATCAGCGAGGCTTCCTGAACTGAGGAGGGATGTGTGGCCATGATTACTGTATCCAGCTTCCAAAAAGGATGCCCCCTTCTTCAAAGCCAGAGCAAAAAGACTGAATCCACTCCACATGCAGATTCAAGTGTGTAACAAAAACTGAAGGTACTTAATGTGTGCCCCATGTCACCTAATCTTTTTGTGGCAACAGTAAGACTAATTTAAGACCAAATATGTTCAGTGACTATACTCTGCAAAAATACAATATATGTTCTTAATCATTAACACATTATCTAACAATTTCAGCAGTGACAGGCTGCCACATGTGTTGGGGATTTTGATTAAAGGCTGGGCAATTCTCTGAGAAATGGGAGTTAATCACTTTGGACCAGTTTGTTATCTTCAGTGCTGTTTCTGCAGCACGTTTCACTCTATGCTGTTGCTGAACTATGAAGTGGTTAAGCAGGTTTTTTATCCTTTGGGATCTGGGTCTTGACACTTGCATAAATAATCCTGATGAAAAAGCTTTGCTCAGATCAGACTAGGGCATCCCATCCCTCCTTTCTTCCTCTGCAAGGTCCTGAAGATTCTGGCTGAAGAAATTGGCAAATAAAAAGACCATATTGACATTAAACTTGCTTTAAAACCTGGAAGTTCAGTATTTTGTTCTTCTTGTATGCTGACTTCTCCTATCTTTTGTACCTGCCCACTGGGTCTTGGCCCTGCCCCTTTGAAGTGCACAGAAAGAAACGAGGATCACAGAATCTGCTCTCTCTCACTGTGACCCATCATACATGTAATTTGATTTAACTGAACTGGACTGAACTTGCCTACTAGGTAGATACATAAATGCCAGTCATGATCTATGTTGTTTAGTGCAGTTTGACAATATTACAACTACAGGTTAGGAAAGAAGTGAGCAAGTAATTCAGGGTGGGATTGTTGTGCACTAGGAAAGCTGCATGACAATTCATGCATAGTATTTTGTATAACCTTATTTAGTTTAAGTAATATCAATGCCTTGATTACCACAATTATTCACATTGATTATACAAAGAAAAAAACCCTACTTGAATTGTGTCAGGTATTTGCATGAATGTATCTCTGTAAGTGGAAAAGGAAATGTTTCTGATGGGCATACTTCTGAATTTTTTCTCATTCTTTTGAAATAAGTGCTTGAGCTTGTTTCCTAACAGATACATGTCAGCAAAAGCTAAACGAAATAAACTATATAAGCTGTATACTTTAGCTTTAATAAAATTCAGTACATTTCATTTATTTTTAATAAATTTAAGTATGGCATAAGATAAAAACTATCTGTATACTTTAATACATATAGACAGACATATATATTTACAAACCTTGCTTAAGTAGTCTTCTCATTTTCTTTCAAAGGCCCCAAAGGATTCAAATGACATATGGCAAGAATTCTTTTAAGGTAATCATACAAGAAAAACTAAGCAGATGGAAATACATGGTCACTGACTATAAGATCAAACTCCCCAGTGAGCCTGTTATGAACACCCAATCTATACTGAAATGGGGTTTTATTATTCCTAATCTGTATTTTGTACAAAATGTGTGCTTTCCATTTTAAAGTAAATGTACACATTGAGTCATAAAATTATTGTTTCTTGAAAACAGAGTTGGAGTAAAAATTCCTATGTCTAAGTTTAGGGTCAGGTACTTAAAAATAATGATTATTTTTCTATTAGCAACTTCCAAAGTTTTAATTGGAATACAATTTGAATTCAGACACAGTAGTCCCACCTAAGGGTAAGATATCAGCTAATTCAACTGAAAGTTGAGGCTCTCACTGTTCACAGTTGACACATTTTTAGATTTCTTTGAGTATGTAAAACAATTTAAAAAAGCAAATGGGCCTTTATGCTGCCATTTTAAGCAATTTTTCATTCATTACTGCTCGTGTTTTAATTACGAGCACAATTCAGGTATAATGATGGTTTTAAAGCCTCTTCTTGGAAAGAGAGTGAAACTAAAAAAGTCTTAAATAGTTTAATGTACAGTAAAATTTCACAGAACTTTCACACAAAATCAGTTTTACAGTAGACCAGTAATATCTGTGACTCCACTATTATAATTTAAGGGATTGATGATGCAACACTGACCAAAATTCTTAAAGATTATTTCCTCTTTAGACTTTTTCAAGTGTACAAGTGATTCGTAGTTAGCCTATTTGTCACAAGTTTGATTTTCAAAACTGGGAACTCAGTAATTGCCTGCAGTTTTGGTAGGGGATTGCTGAGCCCTGCAACCCAACTTCATAGGAGGGTGCAGCCACGGGTAGCCAGACTATGGTTTTGATTCTACAGAACAAAAATCCTCAATAAAACATTCTTAGAAATCCTGGCCCAAAATTTTACAAATACAGCTTGATAAGCTGGGGTGCAGGAGTTTGGGAATCCAAGGAACATGAACATCCAGAAAAATGTATAGGAATCAGCTGGAACTTCATATATTGTTGACTTTTCATCACAGATGTTTCAGTATTTGACAGTTACACACTGTACATAATTAATTTGGTTCTTTTCCCCATAATGTACATGACCTGATTGTAATTTTCACAAATTGGATCATTTTTCATAATTATTCATCATATCATTTATGTGAACAAATGTCAGGCTATGGTTTGTCTTCAAAGGCAGAGCTGCATCTTCTGCTATGTGTGACTGATGGTCCAAACCCGTAACCCTGGCCTCTTCTCTGGATAGTCTTTATAAATAGCAGCAAAGCAAAAAATATTTCACAGACTTAGAAATTTTAAGGGAAAGCAGAGAATGCTTTAAGCAGAAAAAGGCAGTAGACACAGGAAAATTAGGACAGCTTGTGCTTTTCCTATTATTATTTCCAAAACTTTCTTTTTTCAAAGGATTATGTTTGATTACACTCATAGACAGAAAATTAACAAAAAGTTTGTGTTCTTTAAACACATTAAAGTCAACAGAAATACAGGATTTTAAACATTTCAAAAATCGTAGTTACTTTGCAGTAACTAAAGGGTCTCATGCTAAGCTAAAGGAAGGATGTGGCTTACTGCCTCATCTTAGATTCTTACTTTTAAGATTTCAGCTTTCTCATTGTAGCCCACATAGAATTTGTTCCTACATAATGAGAGGAGCAAGGGAACCATCTGCAGACAAGTTAAAAAAATAAGGTGTTTCTCCTAATCAACTTTAACTTACTCTACAGCCAGTGGAAAGAGATGCTTCCTATGGCAGGTACTCTGATCTCCAATATCCACAATGGGTTAGAGGAATCCCACTCAGGGACTTGCTGTGAGTTTAGGCAAGGACTCTCCAGGGTTTTCCTACTCACTGGCTGTTGCTTCATTCCAACAGGTTGGTCTGGCTCAATACAGATCTGTTTATTTAGACTCTTTTTAGTAACACTCTGAAGGAAATCCCAGGAGCTGACCTGTACAGGAGACCCCAGCAGAATTGCTGACACTGGAGCTTTGTCTCTACTGAAGGCTTGTGCCTTCACTCTCCCAGTCCCAGTCCCTTTACTACCCTCAGAAGGGGATTGCTGCAGCAGATCTTGACTTTCTTCTTGCTTGTTCAGTTTTCCTTCAAGGGCAGAATTGGGTGGACAAAAGAAATAGGGATTTGTCTTAGCATTCAGGCGTGGTGCCCTAACATGGGGACCAGGACACAGCATCCATGGGTAACTCAGCCTGGCTGGAGCTTCCTCCCAGCTGTTCCAGCAGCACTCTCAAACTTCTCTGAACCCAAACACAGAGCTCTCAACACTGGTTCAGACAAAATGCCAAAGTATGAAATAATCTGGACACATGGTGGCCACTTCTCTGTCTCTTCCTGAACAGCACTCTCTATTGAGCTGGTGTGTGTCTTTTGATCTGGACTTTCCACAAAGCAATAGTTAAGAGGGAACAGCATTAATCTTCATGAGTAAAGCTGGGAGCTAAATACCCCTCACACCCGTTGAAATAAGGGCGACATTGCTGGCATACCTCTCCATCCTGCTATCAGCATCCTGCAATCCCAACTGCCCTGCTGCTACTTCTTCCCTTTCCTGCGAGCTTGCAACTGTGGTGGCTGCTCAGGCTGTGTGATACAGTCTTTGCTTTGATAGCACACAAAAGGTTTTAAAGTGGGACATGCCACAGAATTAGGAAGGCTTGCTTTCATGAATCATAATCTTCTCTTTCTTCTTCTGCCTCCTTTCCCATGCCCCTTATCACTCATCCTAGTTCTGGACTGGCACTGTTCCCACTAGGTATGCTGTCATTCTTTCTTCTCTCAGTTTCTCACTGTTACCATTCCACCTCCTCTTATACCCAGAGAAACTTCCCTGCCCCAAGCTCATTTACAACTTCTCCCATTTCCTCCCCCAGATTCCATTCACCCATAACAGTGGTATCTGTAAATAGATCCCCAAAGCTCAGAGTGGCTTCTCAGGCAGTTAATATCCCTTTAATGGCCCTACAATAAAGAAGAAAAATAAATCTATGTCCTTACTGTTCATTATCTGAGAAAAAGGGGTATTTTGAACCAGACATGAGGACAGATGAAGGCAAGCAGTGATAAGTGGGAAAACCTGTTACCAGCTCCTGACTGGCCATGCCACTTGTGACAGCTTCATGCCTCCTACTCCTCCAGAGTGTGAACAGCTGCTCACTGCTGCTTATTGTCTGCAGGCTGCACTTGTTCTGCACAGATCTGTGCACTGAGGCTCTGGGAGGTTGGCTAGAGCTTGTTGGGGGATCTCTGAATGTGAGGAGACAACTTCATTGATCCCTGGGATCCAGACTTGGCTGTTAAGACAAATAGTCCTGGTGTGTTGACTGACTTGTAACTCTTTCTTGAAATGTTGTTTCTTTGTGAGGTCAGTTCAAAAGGAGCAGAAGTTAGCTGAATGCTGGATAGCAAAAGGCTATACCAGGGCCAAGTCAGGTTTAGTAGCAGGGATTTTTACTTTACAAACAGAAAGTTATAGGAACCCCAGAGCAGAAACAGTGACAGGAAGACTCCTGTGACACGTCATGGTACAATGCCAAGGCTTGCAAAGCTGGCAGAAATATTTGCTGTCAAGAGAAGACTGAAATTGCAGCTCATTGGCCACCAAGGAAAACAGTTCTATCAGATCTTCAGGAAAAGGGTCCCTGCACGGGGGGGATGAGATGAACCTGCCCTGACCACTTGCTCTAATTGATTGCTTCTAGTGCTGTGTTTAAACAGCGGTGCTGTCCTTCTGAACGGCTGATACAAGGAAGACCTTAAGTTCAAATGTAGCCAAGGGTTTATATAAAACAAGGGCTGAGCCTATCCCCATCGTTCAGGTGCAACAGAGGGAGCAACCAAACCTTTGTTAGGCAGTGGAAGGACAAGAAGGAGGGAGCACACTGCCCCAGCCCCTTCTCCCACTTTTGCAGGGGGATAGAAGTGTGTTGCTCTAACTCAGCTGTCTCTGTGGGTCAAAATACAGAGGCCAAGGGTGCTCTGGCATTAGCTAACTTAGTCCACCAAAACAGTGGAAAAGTAACCCATGGAAAAAAAAAAAAACAACAGGTTTTTTTTTTCTTTTTTAGTGAGCTGATGTGAATCAGCAAAGGAACCAAAAACAGCAGGCAGACATCTACAGCTGGAAGCTGAGATGGGGAGGAAGAGCAGGGGAAGAAGGATAGGAAGCCAGGATGAGGTATACAAGATTTTGTCTCCTCCTTTTGTCTGCAGTAGGACATTGTGGGCTCAACTCACCCATTTCAATAGCTAGAATTGTTCACTGGCACGAGAAGAGGGAAGTCTCCCAGCTTCAAGGCCCCAACATCTTTGTGAGATCCTGTCACACAGTTGTTTGTAACCCTTCTCCTTTCCTTCAGGTTTTTTGTTGTTGTTGTTTGGGGGGTTGTTTCCTTGTTTGTTTGTTTTTGTTGTCAGGATTTTTTTTGTGGAAGACTAATTTTCAGAAATCAGATCAGAATTAATTTAATAATAGAGACTTTCAGGGTTTTGTGGATGTGGTCACCTTGTGCACCCGGGGTTATTTATAACTTAATAATTTTGCCCTGCTTGCTTTGCTATGAACAGACACACTGACAAAAGATCATAGAATCATAAAAGATGACCAACAGGGGAATGTGTAGGGGAGTTAGAAGGACTTTCAAAAGAAGGTGTACTGGTTTTGTAATTTAAATAGAGGCAGAGACCTCTTGCATCATCACCTGCCAGTGATGATACAAGGCAGGAATCATGCAAACACCATCAAGATCCTTAGGACATCTCTTTGTCTATAAACCCGGGTCTCATTTTTGCAATTTGGGTATCTGTCTATGTTTCACTGCTTTGTAAAGGTCTTTATGGTCTTAGTCTGAAAAGTAATGAAGCATCAGAAACACGTGTTCTTCTTCCATAAGATCTTCCATAAGCAGTCCATGGCTGTGTTCTTATTCCTGGTACTGGGCCAGACTCCCTGATGCTGCCGAGTTCCCAGGACAGTGAGGGAGCTGGTTATAGTTCCCTGGTTATCTGAGTCAGCTGCTGCAATGTATATACACCAGATGACAATCATCCCACAAGGGACTGTTCCCCAAGCTAAGAATAGCTGGAGAAGTGAAAAGAGGGGACTGTAAGGGAGGAAAGCTGCCCCAGTGTCTGCACTGAATGGAGCAGGTTGCAGCTTGTACAGCTTTATCATAATTAATAACCAAAGTGATGGGGACGAGAGGCCTGTAATCTTGGCAGCCCTTCAGCATCTGATCAGCTCCATTCGATATCTTTGAGTAACTCAGATCTAAAGCACTAGAGCAATCAGGCTCCTGTCAGAGGTGAAAGAGGGTGTTTCTGAGTCTGATCAGAATAAAAAGTTGGTCTCCTTGGAATAACGTGAAGTAAACCCACCGACTTCAGAGTATGAGGAACCCACCTCACCCTTGGCAATGGGCTCAGAGAAAAGGCTTACCTTGCACCACTGAGACACTTGGAATAACTTCTTTCTTCCTGAGACACAGGGGACAGAATTAGGGACTTTTCCCACTCGGGAGCTTTCCTGCTTAAAACTCTCACCAGCACAGGTGATGCCTCCTCCTCTGCCAGCTGAACAGCACAGTGCACTGCCAGCACAGACCATCCCATGGTGCTGGATGATAGATACCTGCTCCTCCTACCACCAGACCTTGTGTTTTTTCTCTGTTTCAGTAGCAGGAGTACCTGCTAAAAGGCTTTAAATACCCAAAGCAAATATACATTTACATCCAAGAAGCTGTTTGATAAGCATCCCTTGTTTTCTCTTGGTATCTTTTTCTGTGTAGCTTTCTCAGTAGAACAACATGCACCATATTCAACATTTTGGGTCATACCTGTAAATAGTTCTTTGCCCCATATACTTTAGATAAGTATGAATGCTATGCTTAGTCTGCAGTGACAATTTTTGCCACCTGAGTATCTGGGCAAGGCAAAACAAAACTGCCAAAAGACTACAAGTTAGAAATGGCAAACTTGCCCCTTTTGATTTTCCATTTACTAAAATAGGTTTGCATGGCTGAAGTTTACTTTGAGCTCTATTTTCATTATGCAATTGTTGTGTGACACATAAAAACTAATTTTCTTTTTTATCATTTCAAACACTTAACAGGAGTATGGCAAAGCCAGCTCTCCCAGTCTTCATTCCAAGCTAACAAAGCCAGTAATTTTCATACTGAGGTGCAGCTGAAGTACAGCTACTGCAGGCTTTCTAATCCACAGCCAGCTTGAATTTATTGTCTTACACCAGTAGCATTAGCTACAGAGTAGTTTTACATGTTACACGTTCTGTATTTACATAGTTATATGTTCTAAATTGTTCAAAGCTACAATGTGTGTCCTGCAGAAACTTCTGCCTTTTTACAGGATATTCTTACTGAATTGCTTGTGAAACACAGGATGTGGCTCTTTAATACTTGCTGAACAAAATAGGCATTTCATAACACTCATTCTCACTAAAGAGGAGTTGTTTTCTACCAAAGGCACAAGAAAGAAGCCTGAATAAAGATCTTGGTGAATGAGAAAAACAGGTAAAATGTCTTTTGAATGATGGAAATCCTTAGCTCTGAGTATAAATTCAGGTCTGTGGCAATTTGTATGTCTTTGGAAGCTTGAGGCAGGAGTTATGGCCTGGGTTATGTTGCCAGCGATCCCAGAGACCTGGACTGGCCTTCTTGCAGTGAAGGCTGAAACTTCACTGGTCAAAACATGTCCTTTGTATGCATTTGAAGCTGGAAACTTGTTTTTCTAAATATTTCTTCTGGAATGAGTCATTGCTATCCAAAAGCAGTAGTAACAGATAATCCAGGTTTCAATTTTATGGCAGCATTATGATTCATATCTCTGTATATCTATTCTATATGTATGTTTTATTAAATATTCTCAGTAATTTAGGCATGAAAAAATACAATTCCTATTCCTTAGAAACAGCAGTGATACTGAGTACTCTTAAAATCTGATTTGATGGCAACAGGCTTTTGTTTTCTTCCTGCTAGCAATCAGCTAGACTATTTAATTTGTATCCACTTGAAAAAGTTAATATTTGTGCCTAATATGATCACTGTACTATCACATATAAATAGACTGTCACAGTCATTCCTTAGAAAAGCACGAAGACTGAGGGGAACATCTGCCAACCCGTTTCTGCTTCTGAAAGTAGAATTCTTTATTACTCAACAGAGTTTACACACAGGATCAGTGATACATATGAATTAAAATCCCTGGCATATGTGTTTATGATAATTTTTATTTGACCTCACTCATAATTCAGACATCCCTATTCTTTTCAACAGTGCATTATACTTTCCTTTTTCTTTCCATGATTTGGTTTACTTTTCACAGGTTTCCAGATTTTTTTATGTTCCATGTGGAAAGCAAGTATCATGATTTCTTTGTCCTGCCTTGGAATTGCTCAGGTGACTCATTAAGATGAGAACACACTCGATTTCTGAGAGGAAGGAAGACCACATCCCAGTTTTGATGTTTCCAGCGTAGAAATCTCAAAGTGCCATTAACAGTTCTTCCAAGCTCAAAAGCAAGAACTATTAACAAAATTTTGACATTTTTGCGTTTCCTTTTGACAATTTCCTATTTAATTGATCATTAAGGTGGAGATCACACTCATGCTGTGTCCCTGTCCCTCACAGACACAGATCTCTTTGTAGCACCAGCTCCCCACCAGACACACACACACAGAGTCTCTTCAAGGCTCCTTGATCCCTACAAACCCCCCCACGCTGTCTGAACCATCAGCACTGGGAAAGAAGGAGCTGCCTTGCCCTCCACGTGGCAGCTGTTGCATTTGGGAGGGAGCAGATGAACCTGGCAAGGTCCACTTGGGTGCTCCATTTACTCCAGTGGGTCAAGTTGGATGCTGCACTGCAGAGAACAAACAACAAACACTAAACAAACACTGGAGCACGGGCTGGAGCCCTGGCCTGTCCCAGTGTCAGACAAGGAGCTTGTGCTGTGGCTTGCAGGGTGCTTCTGCTGGCAGTGACCATTAAATCCTCAAGGATAAAGGAGGGAAGGTGTTCCTTTTCTTACACCTGGTTGTAGGTTTGCAGCACGAGTCTGACACAGGACCAAAAATCAGTTTTTTTACAGGTTACAATCCCACCTTTCAAGAGAAGGTTATAGAACTCAGTCCCTTTGTCTAGCCAGGCTATAGCTTTCAGAACAGTCTGCTTGAGGAGAGGTAGAATTGTTACTGTGTTTTACCCATCTAAAGGAAAGCCTCAAGGATTAATGGCACAAAATGAGCTTTCTAACACTTTTCATTTGCATCACGGTATATTCATGATTTAAAGTTCACAGACATATAGAGAGCTGTGACAAGTGTCACAGTGTCATGTCTGAGTGTGGCTGTGGTGCCACTGTCAGCCAAGCTAGTTTGCAGTGGTAAGGATATGGCCCTATGGTTTTGCATGCATTTGTATTATTTTTCACATGGAAGCTTCCTTCCTTTAATAAATATTTGCAGGTTCACACAAAATGCACATGAAAAAACATACACAGAAGCCAACATGCACACATCCATATGGGTAAATCTCCCAAATAACTAAAATCCTCTGTTCCTTTTAGAAAATCATCACTACACAGGAACAGTGTTTTCTGCACACTTGGTGATTATAAAATATCAGGTTAATGTGCTGTGTGCTTTATCTATTGCTGTGGATTTGACAAATAAGTTATTTTCACTCTTTTTGTTAAAACAACATAAACCTGGTTTCTCAGAAGTCTGCATTTTTTACATTTGGAACTAAATATCCCTTAAAAAGAACCATCTTTTGCAATAACCTTATTTCATATCTTCTTCCTCCTCGGTGGGATGAATTGCTCATGCAGCTGGGAGCATTTAGCTCTATGTTTGTACACTCAGTGATGTGGCCAGGTTTCATAATGCTGTGAATACCAAGCCATAAAACCGCTTTTCAAAAGCAAATTCATAAATGCGCTCATGCATACCTTTTTGAGTTATGAGGTGGCTGCAGATTTGGCAGTGCTGACTTGATGCAGTTTTGACAGGTTAGGTTAAAGGATTAAGTCTAGTCTGTCTTCACTTTGCCCTGGCTCTGACACACTCTAAAAAAAGTTGTAGGCTGGCTCTGTGCCTAGTATGACCTCTACATCTCCTCAGAGTGACAACACTTCCCTTTAAGGCTCTCCAAAGGTCAAGGCAGATAACTTGTTGAGTCTTCCAGATACTTTCTTATCTGTGGCTCTTCCTCCTAACCTCACACAGCAGAAGAAATATGCAAAACCTTGGAGGAAAACAAATGAGGCTTCACGAGGAATAACCAGCACTAGATCAAATATTTCTATCAACTTTTTCTTTATTATACAATCCTTATTTACAAGAAACGTCTGAGATCACAGGTCACTAAAATCAGATGTGTGTCCCATAAAAGGAGATCTCATAGCCCATCCTCTTTTTGCCCTGGTTAATTTGCAATTGAAAGCAACTTTCAAGCACTTAAAAAGAGAGAGCTGGGGAAATAATGATATGATGACAGAAGAGTACACATCTATAAAAAATCCTGTGGTATTTGTTTAACAACTGTTCACCCTTGAGAAAAAAAAATAATGTGAACAAATACGGATGATAAGCTCAGCCTTTTATTCTGGCATTATGCCATACAGAGAAGTGTTGCTGTATGCAAGATTCATAGAGGTTAATAGATTTTAAAAAACAGAATACCATCTGTTTTTCTCTATGATCTATCCATTTAATTTCATCTAGTATTGTGTTGTGTTTAAAGGTTTGTGACTGGCTGCAAAACATCATTTAGGAAAAAGAAAAAAACCTCAACATTCAGTTTTGATGTACAAGTTTAAATTAAAAAAAAATAAATAATCTTTCTATACACAGTATTATCTCTTCATATTCTGATTGCTGGAATGAATAATTCTGTCTTCTGAATGCAGGTGCCTTACTGAAAGGAAATACTTTTGGTAGTTAGAGAACTGTATACAGGGCACATATATCTCTTGAGTATGATTCTTTAAGAGAAGCTAAAAACTTTAAGCTTGCTGTAGGTTTGGTAGCAAAGTGGAATTTTCTGTTTGTAAATTCACTCCTATAGCTCTTGTCTGAACACTCTGCCAGATTTTTAAATCTTTTTGAAGAATAGATATCAGACTGCATTTTGGCAATGGTGTTGATAACTTTGTGGACAGACAGTACACAGCTCTCTTCCCCTGTTCCATGATTTCTTGTTTGTAAATCCACAGACTTACACTAATCCTCTTTACTGTAGCACCAGATGAGAAAATATTTCCACTGAAAAAGTATTATTACCTTTCCAGGCTCAGTGCTTCTCAAAGTATTCTCTCCTTAATGTTAAATCTTGCATTTTTTCCCCTGTGTGGGGGCCTTACATTTGGTTATATTAAAATATGTATTATTTTTTCCTCACTTTATTAAACAATTAAGAAGATCATGTACAGACAACCCAGCATGATGTTTTTTTTACCAGAGATTCTGTTTTTGTGGCACTTGCAAACCTTATCAACAATTCTTTTATATTTCTTATATGCTTTTTTCAATTATTTATGGCTGCACTAGAGCAAGAACTGGTCTGTGTGAGACCTGAGTGGAAACATACTTGATTATGATACTCTGGTAATTACTCTGTTGGATATTTATCATTCACATATCACACATCATATTGTCTTATGATAGTGAGAAATTTGCATGGTATTATGTACAAAAACTGTACAGATATTCAGCCTGAACAGAATAATAAAGGTACCTTTCATCAGCTCATGGTGTCTTAAGAAAGGAAATGAGGCCAACAAAAACTGGTTTATGTTAAAAAAAAATAAGTCAACTGAAAGGAATTGTAATCTCATCCTTTATTTATCATATCAGTTATCCCATTATTTTGATAAACTCTTTGTCATCTTTACAGGTTTATTCTAATGATCATTTTAAAGTACAAATTTACTTGCCACCCTTTAGAGTTTCCCTGCCATTCTGAAATTTTAAAATGTTACCAGGAACAACCTTCAAAATTTTTTGAAAACTCTTGGATTTAAATGATAAAAATTCCTTTGTAAAAAGCCCTTGTGATAGATGTATAACTTGTCTCTGAAGTTTCTTTCTTTCTAACATTTATTTCTAACAGTGCAAATGATTTTGTGACCAGGGTTTTTTTCCATTACAGAACACCTGAAGTAAGAAGTTATAAACCCAACTTAGAACATAGCTACAAGCCCAGCCACTGACATATAGAATTCCCTATATTGTTGTTTGAACCTACAAATGCACGACCTCAACTCAGGTCAGTTTGGGGCTGAGTTCCTGTCCCTTTATAAAAGAAGTGCAAGGAGAGAGGGAAGGAAAAAATACCGTGACCTTCACCATCTGAGGTTTTGGTTGTTTTGTTTATTACTTTAAATATTGCCATACACAGTGGTTGCTTCATGGGCTGAAGGTGTGTGAGGATAAGAAGGTATCAGCCAGGCCAGGGGCTGGGACAAGAATGCCCATCTTCCTGCTCCAAGCAAGCATGAGATCCATGCTGCCATGACTTGCTCCTCAGCAAAGGGTACAACCCAAAAAGCCCAACATTTGCATGTTTAAGTGCAAAGAGAATAGATTTAGATTTGATATTGGGAAGGAATTCTCTGGGACCCTGGCACAAGTTGCTCAGAGAAGTGCTGGATGCCCCATCCCTGGAAGTGTGTACTTTACTAAACATGTACCAAATATAGCAGTGCATGTAGACTGTCCTCACAGTGTAAAGCTCTTGCTTCCTTCAGCACATTTTGGAGTCACTACCAGCAGACACATGGATGTTTAGCAAAGTACTGAGGCTCAATAACATACATTCTGCTTGTCAGTCTACACCCAAGAAGATCCAGAGCATGAGATTTAAATTTTCTTTCTAAAGAGCTTACACATCCTTAAATCTATTAATTATCCTATGAACCCAAAAAACAGTTTTGTGAACTTAAGTAGCCATCGATTATGATTCAAGAGTAGCTTTAAGCAGGCCAATTTTTACATGGAGCTATTATCCAGTGTGGATTGCTGAGTGTAAAGAGGACAATGGTTCAACAAGGAATAAAAATGAATTTCATGTTTTAACATTAGAAAGAGTAAACAAGATCACGTATTAATTAAATAAAAGACTAAGCAGGACAAACCTTTGGAACAACAGACATAACATTTAAGAATAAAATCAACATGGCAGGGTAAAGGTCGGAGAAGATCAAGTAAGACGCTAATAGTTCTGCTTTTTCCATTTTCTTATCGATCAATATTATGTTTTTCCCAGTGAAAATGCAACAGCAGAGTTATTGCTGACCTTTTTCTCACCCTTCCATTGTGTATAAAATCACAGCAAAATAACAAACAACTTCATAAGCTGCAGAATTTTTTGAGTCAAAAAGCCTATGTCCAAAAAATAATTGTTTAAATGATGCATAGTAAAAAATGTTCTTTCCGTGGTAAAAAGTAATCTACCTCCTTCCTAATTACACACGTGAAAAACTTTATACCAGCTTAAAAGTCAATAGGGACACATTTTTGGGGGAAAATTCAGCAATAAACTTTGCCAGCACTTTAAACAATTGACAGGTCAAATACACTCTCATCAACAAGAATAGGAATTAAGTATATACTTCAATAAGAACTAAGGACATATATATTTCACTTATTATAATGTAATTTTTTTTCCTGATGCTTAATTCCTCCTTCTCACTTTAATGTAGCATGGATCAAAATTCTGTTTATTGACAATGATTACCCATATTGCCCTTTTAAAAACTCAGAATAAGCTTTTGTAAGAACTTTACATTACTTACTAATAAGGACATGGATGGCTGCAGTGAGAAATTCAATCAGAAAATTGTGTGTTCTGTTCCAGCAAAATGACACTTTCCATTTTCTGCCTCTGCCACTGCCACCAGGAAGAATGACACAGAAACTGAGGCAAAAAATAAGAGAAATTTAAAAAATAAAAAGAAATAATTTACATTGATTTCAGTTAATTCAGAATGATACAGTGAGTGTTTTATCCCATTATTTTTATTTTGTTCAGTTAAGATTAGGAACAGAATAAAAGATTACATATGGTAAAGCTGAACTCAATCATCTTTGTGAGTGTCAGAAAAAACACAGGGATATTATGACATACCATAAAGAAACGTAAAGTTTCTTTCAAGTGAAAGAAGCAATGCTTATATTTTTCTGCTGTAAATAGTATTTGCAGATCCTGTAGATAAAATAAAAGATAATTAACTAATTTACTGAAAAATATTCACAATTCTCCTTTCAAAAATAGATACTGAAAACACGATCAGAAGTTAAGAACTGCCTGGTAAAAAGTTTATAGTAATTTCCAATGTGCAGGTAGTGAAGATATAATTTCTTTACATAAAAATTAGATATTCACAGGATTATCTACATACAAATGTAGCTTGATAAACCACACGGTCTGGTGCTCAATGATACAGTAAGGATATGTTTTGTTGCAGAAGGTTATATGCTCACTAGGTGTCCCTTTATGTGACATACAGGGTGTGGTGGCTTCTGTAGACAAAGGAAGCCTCTTTGTCTTCATAAAAGTTATAATTGTTTCTCTAATTAAAAGCCACCAAAGAATAGAAGCATATAAGCTAATTTAAGAATCCATTAAAATCTCAATATTACATGTCGGATTTCAAAATCTGAACAGAGGCTACAAAACAGTGACAATATATCATACACACATTAAAAAATGCTTTGTGGGAGGTTGGAAACTTGACAGCTATCACAGCTTTCTCTAGAACCATGTTGAAATTTACTCTGAAGCCATGACCTGTAAAGATATGTGATTATTGGAGAATCTTTGCCTTTGTTTAGACAAGCAGGTTGCAGCCAAACTTGTTTTTTCTGAAGGCACTCGAGAATGAAGCCTCACAGTATTCCATGGGTATTTTCAAAACGCAGATGGCAAATGCAGAGTCTCTAGATGCATTATTTATTACCAGGTCTCATAATTCATTTAATGATGTAATTGTTTTACAAGCCTGGGTCGTCATTTGTGAATATCTGAGTGTAGTGACATAGAAATTAACCTAATAAAATGCCACTATCGTGCTTTGCTGTGCCACAGCAATTATTGTAGGCAGTACACAGCTCTGCCTTGCTCTCCTCCTCTTCGTTATCCTTACCTTCTGCACTAAACTGGGACTAATGCTGCTTAAAGTTACAGAAAACACCATCCAACAAGAGAGAAGACGTGTTCTTTTCTAGCTATTAGCCCAGTCATTACAACATTTCCTTGAAACACTGGAAACCTACTGGAAACTCTCAAACTCTGGAACTCCAGACAGGTTCTAGCAAGATCTGTGCAGAAAAGAAGAATACACTTAAACACTGTGATGGAGACATGGGAAAATGCAGAACCTTCCAAAGTACTTTTCTGCTATTTCTTGCTGTACATTTACAGCTTCAACCCCACTTTCCCATATCTTTAACAATTGCTAGTACCTCACAACATGTAAAAGTTGAATTGAAAAGCATGTCACAATTCTCTATCTGGTGAGACACTGGCTTTGAGCAGGATATTACTCTTGGATATTATTGTTTGGATTATCAAATTCCCAAGGGAACTTTCTCCCTCAGAAAGGCTGCTGTTTAGGGACAATCCCCCCTGGCGTGCCATGGCTTTGGAATAAGCACACTCCACATTCTACTGACCAAGACACACAAAAAGGTATTTCCATAGTAAGGAACTGCAATATTTCTATTGCAGAAGATCATCTTTGGATGCCATAAAACTGCAGGGATTTCAGCTCACTCAGCTTCTTCTCCCCTGCATCTTCTCACATCTTTTGGAGGGGTTTTAACTTTCATTCTCTTTCTTCTTCCTTCCCAATTTCCTCATGCAAGTCTCCTCTCTGTTCCTATGCTCTTCTCATTCTGCTTGATTGTCTCTCAAGCTGTCATCGTTTTCATCCATTCTCCACCTTTTTTTTCCCTCAGCTTGCCTTAATTTTATCATGAATGTGGTGATACACAGCAAACTTTAGATGTATCTCCAACTTGTCACAGATATTCCCTTATTCAAATTGCTTGGTATCTCCCATAATTTTCTGTGGGACTTGGACTCCAGAAGGTCTCTTTGACAGTGGCTGCTTTTCCCCTGCATGATTAGGTGACACTGCAAATGTTGTCTGCCTGCTAAAGATGGATTGAAGCTCCTTTTTTTTCTACCTGGAAAGAATCTTGGGAAGACAACTGTATTTGAGTCCTGCATTAAAATAGAAGAACAGGCAGAACAAAAGAGAAAATGTTTTGCTAAGTGGAAGAAAAACATGAGCTATGTCTCAAGACGTTTGAGAAGCAGAACCTCAGTAGCAATAGCAAAGACAGGGATTTGTCTGCTTCTGTATTTTTCAAAGATGTGACAGTTGGATCAGAAGTCTTGACAGGACATGGGCAGTGATCAAGGAATTGACCTGTAGTGACAGGACAGTGCAAGGCAGAGCATCACTAAGCCTTGAAGCTTAGAGAGATAAGAGTTGACCCAGCTGGGAGAGACCAGCTTACTTTCAATGCTAATTTTTCACCCTGCAGATTAATTAGATTTATGAATAGAGTAGAAGGGGATATGAGGACTATGCTGTTAAGAAGTCTTGGCCTTAACCAAACTATGAATTTGCTAATTGGCCCTATATTAGCTTTTCACATTTGCTCTTTTCTTTCTTTTTTTTTTTTTTCAGTTTTTTGTTATTTTTGTGTAATTTTATAGTTATGAGGGTTTGGGGTTTTTTTTCCCAAAAGCTTTATGATCTTATATTTTCATGAAAGTCCCATGACTTAACAGAGAAATGCCTGCCTATGAAGATCACTAGGAGATTCAAATTCTTCAGTTTCTGAAGAGAATAGGGCTTTACTGGGACTCTGAACCAAACACTTTATTTTGAGAAAGATCTCTTGAAGTAATTGAGAACTTTCAGCCCTTTTTATTGCTGGTGGTTTCTGCCAGAAGAGATAACGTTTGGAAGAGGCAAGTTACAAAATGTATCTTGTATTTAAACCCTAAGAATAAAGAATAAAATCTTCTATCTGAGGGAGGGAGGAAGGAAATAAAACCTAAAGTAAAAAGAAAAAGTATCTTCCAAGAACAGAAAATGCAACGTGGCTCTTTGGGCAAGAAATCTAGCACAGTTGCTGTGAGCCCATCAATCAGGGGCTGAGATGAACCCATTTGTAAAAGTTAATAGAGCAAAGTATAATGAAAGACAAATTGGTGTTATTAGTCTAAAGTTTATGGTTCAATTAAACTAATAATATGCAGTAAAGCAAAAAGAATAATTAGAAACTATGACAAATATACATGTGATTGTAAAACTATGACAAAGCTTTACATATTTTGTTCTTTTTGAATATAGTATCTTTTTGATAACTTTATACACAGTTGCCCTAGGGCATACAAGGAAACTGCAACAGTAAGATTTAAAACAGATAATTACTCAAAACCAAATAGTATTAAATATGCAACATAAAATTTACAACGGAAATTATCCTGAGAGCTGAACCAATTTGAGATTTTAAAAAATAAAAGAACATTTTAAATTGGTTTCATGATATTACTTGTTTATCAGCTTTATAAATAGATAAATTATAAATATTTTATTGCTAAGCATTATTATTCTGTTCTCTGAACCCTCTAATATTTACAAAACACATACAATGAGCTGCTCTATGTACCATGAACCAAGCCTTCTATGTCCTCCCAACTTCTCTTTGTGGAAATGCATAAAGGAAAAAGATCCTTTGTCAAGCTCTCATCACTGTCCCTCCCCTCCTTGCAGGGTGAGATCAGGAAGACCAGGAACACTCGAACCATCTTTTCCCCAGAAAAGCAATGAGAGTTAGGAGGCCAGGCCAGGAGATTGGCTCACTGCTCAAAGTGGCTGCTCCCCTAACGCCCCACAGAAGCATCCAGAGACTGGTGTGATCCCTCCTTTCCAGCCTTTTGTCTCTACCAGGCTTTCCAGCATGGCCCTGTCAGCAAGCACCCAGATACCCTGGGGGTGCAAGGCTCTGTTCTGCAAAAGGGTGATCAGGAGAACAATTGTTACTTACACCTTCAACAGGAGGGCAGGTTGGGTGCTGCAGCCAAAGCAGCTGTGCAGCCACGGCTGGAACCAGCAGGAGCAGCTGAAGGTGTGACTCAGATTGAGATCATGGAACTGTATAAATATCAGCCCAATCAATGTTACACGTAGCCTCTCAGCCTTCAAACTTACCATACAATATTAAAGTACCTTTATTTTTCAAAGTTTGTTGGGATGCCAGCCAAGTACTTTGGTCATTGAAAGATGGACGAGGAATTTGGATGAGGAGATTATCAAAGGCAAATTCTACAAAAATAACCCCAATTAAAAAAACTTCTACATTTAATCTACATCTGACTCCATCTGCAGATGATGAAACATCATTTCCAGTACAACACTGGAAATGGCTGCAGAAGGAAAGTGGACAACACAACAGCAGATATTTCAGGTTCATAAGAGGACAGAGATGAGTTTTGAAATGTGGTGTGAATGCTCCTGGGGGGGGTTTATTAAGCAGACAAAGAAAATAAATAGAATTCTAGTACAGAAAAGTAATTACATCAAGTAAAACCTCCAAACCCCCAAACCAAACCATTAATTCAAAATTTTATGAAAAAAAACCCCAAGCAAGCCCAAACCTGCTCAACAAGTTTTTTTAGTATCTTTTATAGGCTTTGAAAGGACCATCATATCATCCTCTCAGGGACGTTAAATTTCATACACCCTTCATCAATCAAATACCTTTTCTCAAGCCCTGAGGCTGTGACATTTCAGTCAATCAAAGGCAGAGGACAGCAGAGACCAAGACACTTCCAGGACAGGAACCTGATTAGATGTACAGGCAACAAAAGCTCTGTTACCCTCACAGCAAGGAAACAGTATTGTATTTCCAGAAGTGCCATCTAGCTTCAGTAGGACCTCTGGATGTTTGTGTCAACAAGATTGTAATACCCTACTGTCAGACCTTTTTTCCACTATGAAATTCCTGTTACCAGTGATCAGGTTACATCTTGATCTTTCAAACAAGCTGAGCGAGATGAGCTCTGAAGGCCTCATACCACAGGGCTAGAATATTTTGATCTGACATGGCCAAATAGTTTGAAAGAGTGTCCTAAAAAAAGTTCCACACTGTTTCCCAAATAATACCGTAAATAAAAAAATATAACTTCCATGAAAGTTGCTTTAGACTAGATTTTTTTTTACCACAGTTTAGCCTAGAAGGAGGTAAAAGGTTGAGAGGTTCTTACTTTAATTCAGAATTTCCATTTTCTTGCCTTTTACTTGGATAAATTCATTAATTAACTGAAACAACTTGATCCCTACCTATGTCTTTTTTTTTTTTCAATGTCTGTTATTTGAAATTTTGTAACATATCTTAGGCAAAGGTATTTCAACCTATAAAGTAACACTTACCTACTGCAATAATTAATTCAAATATTGTCTTACTCAAACTTGTAATTTCCACCTATGATTGATTACTTAAATACAAGAAGGTGTTTGGGTATTTTCCTCCTTCCTACTAATTGAAAGACTTGCAAATTTGCAAAGAATTTCTACAATAATTCCAATTAGAACTGAGCAAATAGTCTCCACCTAGCAATCCAGGAAATGCTTTATTATCTTCCTTCTTGCTAACTCTCTGGGGAGAGATCCTCAAATAAAACTGATATATTGCTAGTAAGTGTTGTTCTTCCCCTTCTTCCCTTGCTCATACAGTTTACAGATTACATCCCAGTCCTCTGGAATACTTAATGTTTAATATTCAAAGCCTTTTGGACGTTCTCACTAATTTTCACAGCTTCATTATGACGCTGAATTGGTTGAACACAATGTCCAGTCAGGACTGGCACAATCAAAAACCTGACAGTCAGAAAACTTTAACCAGCTTTTCCCTCCTCCTATTTGCAGCATCAGCACAGCAGCAGAGCTTAAGGGGCACATATTTGAGATGACACTTGTCACTCTTTCTAATACAAGGCAAACCACTTTTCATGCCAGCTTTGGTCTAAGTGGTGACGGTCACTTCAGACACCAGCATGAGAAAGAAAAGGAAGGAAAATAATTAAAAGTGATTTCTTTGTCTGCTTATGCTCAGACAACACAGAAAATTGAGACTTGACCATTCTCAGCCTCACCTTTGTTGGAGAATCACTAAAAGTAGCTCAGAGGTAAAATAATATCAGCCATAAATATGTGGGAAGTGGAAAACTGAGTCTGGAGAGAGGGACTGACACTGAAACAGTCTTTCCTTCAGGAAGCACAGTCTGTGGTCTTCCTCTGGATTAATTTATTTTAATGAGGTTTTGATTCTGCCTTGGAAGTGCTCTTCCCCTCCTCAAATTTCTTCGTGGGTGAATCCACACACCATTCCGAGATCAGGCCTGTGTTGCCTTTGTTAGGATAAATTAGCTATTAGAAAATAAAACAGGAGAAGAGATTAAGTTTTCCTGTTGGCAACTAACAATTCCTTCAGAACTTTTGCAGAGAGAATTCTGAATGGGGGGAAAAGCTTCCTGTGAAGGTGAGCTTTTATTTTCATTTAAGGGAGTCAAAATTACAATGCTCTACCCCTTGCTCATCTGGGACAACAGTGGCACACATGGATTGGAGGCATCCTGAAAATCCACAGGTATCTCATCCACATCTCTGATTCTATCCCCACTGCCAGTCATAGCAAAGAAAGCTCCTGGGACTTCTTTGGGGATCTCTGAGAGGCCTGCAGCTGCCTTGTGCTAGATGATGTTCTTCCACCAAATTCTTGTAGGACCAGTTCCACCCTCTGTTTTCTCAGCAAGGAAAGGACTCGCTGATCGTTGGAGAGACCAGGGCTCAGTGATGGCTTTTCCTCAGCTACCAGGAAGTTTCCTGAATGCCAGGCTTGGGGCAATTCTGGAGCAAAACCAGCCTGAGCTCATATTTGTAGAAGGGGTCGAAACCTGAACGGATCCATCAAATCTGGATTAAGACACAGAGGAGTCGGTGTGAGTGTGACAGCATGGTTTTGCTGTCAGAGCACCTGGTGGGCAGAAAAGAACTCTTTGAGTATATTAAATGGCTGTTTAGTTATTTAAAATTTTTGCTGAAGCAGAAGCTTCAAATCATGCCTTCCCTCTTCTTGCCAAGTGTCCCAACCCATCAGTTCGGGAATATTCCCAGGTCACACACTGTTTCCATCTGATCCAGCAGATATCTTTTTTTTCACAACTCAAAGCAGCAGAACATAAATGGGAAGATATGGGATGCACCACCCTCTGTTCAAGAGAGCATCCAGCCTCCTGCTGAGGGCCCTCAGGCGCCAACTTTGATTTTCTACAGGCAGAGGAAGTGTGTCACACCAGATGCCCTAAAGATTCTGTCCCCAGTCACAGCAAAAACTGTCAGAAACTCCCAGCTTGAACCAGATGAAGACTCCTAGCTTGAACTAGAGTGTTTGATGGACAAAGAAAACAACAGTGCATTTCCACAGTCTGTCTCCTGACAGGTCCCTGCTTTGTGCTTTGCCTTCTGTGGCAGGAGGCTCAGGGACCTGCCCGGCCTAGGACACAGTTAAACTGTAGATGTGGCTCAGGACTGCATTGTACCACTAGAAGAAACAGAATTCCAGCCAGTGCTGAAGTGCTTTGCAGCCTCAGAAAGTCTGTCAGTGCTTTCCAAATCAGCAGATGTCCTGAAGTCTGTGGGAAACCTGGGAAAACACCACCACCCGGTACTTTTAAAGCAACATAAAACTAAATCAGATGAGGGAAAGAGTGGGCATGTCTTGAAGCCAGGCATAAAAATATATTTTGTAGGTTTAATCTTTACATTTTCCTACACGTCACTCCTTATTCCTTTTCTGCATTTCAGCCAGAATCCAGGTCTGTACATCTTTTCAAACAAGCCACAAATAATTTTCCCTCTTAAAGTTGTTTGCCATTGTAGCGACATCATTTCACAGCACACCAAGAATTTTCTGAGTTTTTTAATACTATCACAATACCTCACTTTTAATTACTTGAACAAAAAGGTTTCAAGTCCGTCAGAGTGCCTTTCAAGGCCTGCAAAGATATTAACTGATTCCATAACCAATTACCTACATTTTCCTTTACTTATTGCAAATGTGACCTTTTGTTAGAATTTGATTGCAAGTTTCCTGCTGTGAGTATATAACTATCTGTGTGTCTGAGAATGGCTACCCTCCACTCATGTGATGACTGCTGTTAATTTTAATACACTTTGATGGCTAGAGAACAAATAAGTGTCTGTGACACAGAGCAGAGACATTTGAAGGTGGATAAACTACCACTTTAATGAGTAGAAATCAGCAAGTAAAGGGGCCTTCCAGTGACAAACCAGAAGACCTTCAACCTAAGCAAAGTATTTTTCGGTCTGGAGGGGATTAAAAAAATCCTACTTTCTGTAGAGGTGGAATAACTGAACACCCCATAAAAATGACACACATTATAGAAAAGAAGTATGCATAAATAAATGCTCTCCAGAGGTAATCTATTTCTTTTTAAAAATTAAACTATGTGGGAGAAAATATTTCAGGGAAGCTATTGCAGTTATATGTTTTTATTACCTGTTGATAGCAACTCTCTGAGATAAAACAACACCATGTTTACAGACCACTTTTTCCATACTGGCACTGCATTACTCTTGTTTGGATTAATGGTTTTTTTGCTCACTCCAAAGACAATCTTCAGGCTAGAATCCTATCTCTGAAGAAAATTACACTAACAGATTTTTTGGAGTGCAGAGAGGAGCAAGAAGCTAAAATTAGGAACCTGGAAGGATTTCCTTGCAAGACAAGATTAAAAAAAAATGTTACTTACCGTGACTAAGTAATGATCAAGGTGAAACATTAATTCTTTATAAATATTTTAATACTGTGAATCCTTAGGAGTGAGAGAAATTAATTGACAATATGTAAAGGAGTACTGGGATATTAGAAAGGTTGTAAATACAAAAGTATGAAAACCGGATTATTTATTGTAAAGAAAAAATATACAAATTATTAAAAGTAAATGAATAAAAAATACTGTCTGCTTATGTAAAATGACATTGTACTAAAGTTTGACTCTTCAAGCTGCATTCTTTTCCATAATGTTATTTCCCCTAAAAATGCACAACACAATTGCACGTAGAGGTTTCCTTGTGTAAAATCAGGAGACAAACAGAAAAGCCTTGCACCAGGCTGGTTTTTTCTTCCTTTTCCAGTTTTCATTCAGTTTGTGGGTGTATTCTGAAACCTGAGTACTGCCTTGTTATCAGTAGCAGAAGAGTTTGCAGAGCATGAGGTTTCTGATTACATGTTAAAAAGGAGAAGCAAGTAGGAAAGATCCTCTGAATATATTCTTTCCTACTCAACCCCCATTGGATGGTTTCTCAAACTGAGGAAATCATCAATTATTGGCTTACAGATTTATCTTTTCTTATGTTTCCAAGTTTCCAATCACTGATTAAAGATTCTTACTTATTTTCAGAAAAAAAATAACAACCCCAAACCAACAGTTTTTATCTTGTTACCCTCAGAAAGAAATCCCACTTTTGCACTGACCTGGAGTCAGGAATCTATCTGGAGACCTTGAAACTACCACTTGCCTGGATTCTTACTCCTTTACTAAATACTCTGTACAATAATGATAAACATTTTCAATTTATATGAGGACTTAGGGCCCTCTCCAACATTTTCGTTTCATAGCCTATAGCTGACTTGTTTTCTGCAATCAATTAAATAAGCAGAGAAGGGGCACTGCCTTTGCAAAATACTTTTCGTTATAAAAGCGTTTTTCAGTAACAATAATCTGTGTCAATATCTTAACATCTTGGTCTGAAATTGTCCATATAGAGTCAGATCATTTTATCTTACTTGCTAGAAAAGAGAGTTTCAGTAAAGAAGACATAACTTATTCCAAGAGTTATCTGAGCAAAATTACTGTGATGCTTATTCAAGCCCCTCCATTCAGTGATGATGCCAGAAGATGCACTCCTGTAGCTGACATTCTTCTCAGAAGGTAGGAAAAATCTCTTGGTCTCACTCCCATCATGACTAGTTCATCCTTCATAAGGTAAATTTTAAAGATCACAGAATCACAAGGTTGGAAGAGACCTCCAAGATCATCAAGTCCAACCCAGCCCTAACACCTCAACTAAACCATGGCACCAAGTGCCACATACAGTCTTTTTTTTAAACAAATCCAGGGATGATGACTGCACCACCTCCCCAGGCAGACCATTCCAGTACTTTATCACCTTTTCCATAAAAAACTTTTTCCTAATATCCAACCTCTATTTCCCTTGGTGCAGCTTAAGACCGTGTCCTCTCGTTCTGTCAGTTGCTGCCTGGAGAAAGAGACCAACCCCCACCTGGCTACACCCTCCTTTCAGGAAGTTGTAGAGAGTGATAAGGTCACCTCTGAGTCTTCTCCAGGCTAAACAGGCCCATTTCCCTCAGATGTTCCTCACAGGGTTTGTGTTCCAAGCCCCTCACCAGCCTCGTTGCCTCCTCTGGACGCGCTCAAGCATCTCAAAGTCCCTCCTGAACTGAGGGGCCCAGAGCTGGACGCAGCACTCAAGGTGTGATCTCACCAGTTCTGAGTACAGAGGAAGAATGACCTCCCTGCTCCTGCTGGCCACACTATTCCTGATCCAGGCCAGGATGCCATTGGCCTTCTTGGCCACCAGGGCACACTGCTGGCTCATGTTCAGCTGCTGTCGACCAGAACCCTGAGGTCTCTTTCTGCCTGGGCACTGTCCTGCCACACCGTCCCCAGCCTATAACATTGCAGGAGGTTATTGTGGCCAAAGTGCAGGACTCAGCTCTTGGACTTGTTAAACCTCATCCTATTGGATTCCACTCATCCATCCAATCATTCCAGATCTACCTGGAGAGCCCTCCTACCTTCCAACAGATCGACACACGCTCCCAGATTAGTGTCATCTGTAAATTTACTAATGACAGACTCAATACCCTCATCCATGTCATAAATAAAAATATTAAACAGAACAGGCCCCAGCACAGACCCCTGAGGGACACCACTGGTGACTGGCCCCCAGCTGGATGCAGTGCCATTCACCACCACTCTCTGGGCCTGGCCGTCCAGCCAGTTCCTAACCCAGCAAAGAGTGCTCCTATCCAAGCCATGGCCTGCCAGCTTTTCCAGAGTGTGCTGTGGGAGACAGTGTCAAAGGCCTTGCTGAAGTCCAAATAGACAACATCCACAGCCTTCCCTGCATCCACCAGGCGGGTCACCTGGTCATAAAAGGAGACCAGGTTGGTCAAACATGACCTACCCCTCCTAAACCCACGCTGGCTGGGTCTGATACCCTGGCTGTCTTGTAAGTGCTGCATAACGGCTCTCAATATAAACTGCTCCATTATCTTACCTGGTACTGAGGTCAGCCTAACTGGCCTATAATTACCAGGATTCTCTTTTCTACCCTTTTTGTGAATGGGTGTCACATTGGCCAGCTTCCAGTCATCTGTAACCTCACCAGTGAGCCAGGACTGTTGGTAAATGATGGAGAGTGGCTCCACAAGCTCATCTGCCAGCTCCCTCATCAACCTGGCATGGATCCCATCTGGGCCCACAGATTTATGAATATCCAAGCATCTCAACGGTTCTCTGACTGCCTCCTCCAGGACAACAGAGGGACCATTCTGTTCCCTGACACCATCTACCAACCCAAGAGGACAGTTGTCCCAAGGACAAGCCATCTTCCCAGCTAAAGACTGAGGAAGGTGTTAAGCACTTCCGCCTTCTCCCCATCTGCAGTTACAAAATTCCCTCCCATGTCCAGTAGAGAACAAAGGTTGGTCTTACCCTTCCTTTTGCCATTAATATATCTGTAAAATCATCATTTCAGTGGTCCCATAGTTTACTGGCTATGGTACTGTTGGCACACGCCATCCACAGATCCATCCAAAACTCATGGTGCTGCTCCTTTTTTCTGTTTGGTTTTGGTTTTGGTTCTGTGTAGGTCACTGGGAGAAGGTTGCCTTTGTCCCTTTACCTGAGTAGCTCCATGGCTGGTAGGCAGCTGCCCCTTCTACTCTTCTAATGTCAAATGTCAAAAACTTATCACGATGCCATCAGCACTCACACCAACCTTTTATTCTTCTGAACCCTGGGAGTGGTTAGCAGTAATCCATAATCTGCCACTGTTCTCTTGCCAACTTGTCAATGAGCTTCCTAAGCCTCCCGCTTAAATTCTGTGTCAGAAACTATTTTTTCAAGGCATTAATAAATACTCTCTTTTCTGTAAAGCACCAGACTGGATCCCTCTGTATACCTGGTGCACCTGTGGCTGTTTTCCTGGAAAAGAAAGCCAGTTTCCAAAGAAGGACTGTAATAGCAAGAGGGCAGGCAGGGCTTGAGCTGTCAGAGCTGTACTGATCATAGGACAGCACTTGAGTGTAAGCTCATTGCCAGCCAGTCTCCAGACTTGGCCTTCTGCAGTGCAACTAGCTGGCTCACTGCACAGCATTTTGGAACACAAACTGACAGCCAAGCATTGAAAATGATGCTTTGAAAGACAGGCAAGGTTTGTGCTCAGCAGCATCCTCAGACTGGACCAGGCTCATCAGCCAACAGACACAGGCAAAAGAGATCTGGCACACAAGCCCAAAGGCTTGAGTGGCATCTGCAAGAGGAACTACTGGTAACAAGTGGTTCCAAACAATTTAAAAAATCAGTGTTGGATCAATGTTCACACTGAATAGAAACAGAGCACTCAGTAGAACATTGTTTGCAGAAAGGCTCAGTCAGTCTTGACTTTCTGTATCAGTGTAACCTGCAATTTTTTCCCCTGGTTCTCAGTAAGTGTTATTGAACCAAGCAGGAGGGAGGAAATGCTTATATTACAATGGGTATATTTTTTAATAAAATGTAATTGATATCCACATATATGTCAGTCAAGGTCATGAAACCTAGACTGTGAAATCCAGTGAGACAGTAAATCTTACCAAATCTGATTATATTAAGGGCAAAGAGCATCTCAAATATAAGACAATCAAGATGAATTAAAAATCAGACAATATAAGATGCAAAGCTGCATGTCTTTGAAAACAGAAACTGTTTGTTACTGGCACACATTGTATTACACAACATCTTGCAGAATGTACCTAATCTGTATCTTTCTCCATTATAAACTTCCTTGTGTTGTTCTTGTCTTATTATTTTTCAGTGGGAAGTTGTGGGTATATTTCAGTCTTTTTTGATGTCTTAGAACTGAATTAGCCTTTTTTTTTTTTTTTTACTACATCATAACCTTCTAAAATTAATTACAAAAATATTGATAAAACCAGTAAGGAAGATACTAATAGCAAATAGAACTACTACAAATTTCCAATAGACATCTCTTAAAATGCAGCTGGTCTTTGAAAATCATGTCTTAAAAGTTGTCCTGTGGACTATGTAGTTACTTTTAAGCAATAAAAAGAAGAGTGGTATTTTGTATCAGTGAAAAACTGGTCCAGCTATGCCATGACAAGGAGGTTCAAACTGACTTTTTTCATTCTTCCTTTTGCAAGATAGAACAATTTTAGCCACTGCATAGGCTGAGACAGATTTTCACATTACTAGTCACTGGTCGTGCTGGTGAAGCAGAATGAGAAGACAAATTCAAAGGCTAGAGAGACCATATTTGCAAGATGGACAGGATAGGTGGGATTCAGTCGCCTAAACATTGTCACCTCAAGCTATCTGAGATGCCATGGCCAGCCATAATATCTGCAGAGGACCAGCAGGTCTGAGGAGGGACTTTGGGGAAATCTGCTCCCTTGCAAAACAGCAGGAGGCCAGGCAGGTTTAAAATGTCAGAGCCAACACCAAAAATGATCCTTGGCCCTCCTGTTTCAGCAATTTAATCTCCCTCTCTTCCTTGAGTATTCCTTAGCTTGACCTTCTTGTAGGGCCTGGGGCTGTAGTTTGCCTTTCACTCCATTCCTACTAGAAAATTGAGTTTCTCCAGAGACTTCACTGAAACTGAACCTTACACACCAAGATGTTGATTCCCCAGTTTTTCATCTGCAAAAACAGAGATTTTATCTCTGTTTTCTTTTTTCCTCTTTAGGAGTTTATATAAATTATTGAATGCACTACCTGCATCCTCACACCTCACTTCTGGACACCTTGGCAGAACCCAAAGAAACCCATCCTGGAGAAGTGAGAGTTTTCTAAAAATTCTCATTCTCTTTTCAAATTAAATGTCTAAGACACATGACCCATCACAAAAGTAAATAAAAGCTACTGAAATCTTTGCTGTCTTCTAGAGCTCTTCAGTGGTGAGTGCTTGCAGAAGGTGAAAGATCTGCACTGAGGCACCTATTAATGTGAAAACAAGGGGCTCAGTCCAGTTCTCCTACCAGCCAGGAGACTGCCTGCAGCAGAAAACCATTGAAGAACTGCAGGTGCAGCCTACCCGGGCTTGACAGAGCTGTTCCATCTCGTGTTAATAATTAAATATTCATTGGAGCATGGACCAGAACCTGACTCTCCCACTTCCCAGGTGATAGCCCTAATTATATGCCTATGTCATCAATCTCTGTCTCTGCTGTAATGAATTGTCATTATTTGTATATACTGGAAGAGTTTTAACAGGAGATCGCTCTCCTCCCTCTTCCCCTCCCCTCTGAATATCTGACAGCCAAGAGGCTGCAGTACTCCTTTTGGCACAGATGAAGAGACAGCTTCAAGTCTTCTCAGAATTACAGAGAGTAATGAATCTGAGAAGAGGTGCATGGGGAACAGCCACAGTCACTGCAAGGTAGTCCTCGAAGATCCTTCCTTGGGCTAAGCTAAGGGAAAGTGATTGTGGTAGGAATTCAGCTGAGGTCATTAAGAAGAAGGATCCTGACCCATTGGCTGTGGGTGTGTGCTTGGGCATGCCCATTAGACACTGAACTAGGGCTTTAACATCCCTGCTGCTTCCTAAATACTAGAGCTGTGCACCAAAAAGAATGCATGGATGCTTAAGTCTTTTCACCCATCTAACCCTTATTATCTATAGGATTACCTGCAGAGGTATACACTGCTTCAAATAACATTCTAATGCAAGACAGTATCAATGATCAATATAGTGGCTCTGCACTCCTCTCCCTTCAGGTGTCATTACACAGCCCTTGCCACTGACTCAAACAACATAAAGATTTCACATTAAGACTCACACAAAAGATCCTTCAGACTCTATAATCACATATTGCCTCTCCAGGGCATTTTCTACAATGCAATACCATATTTTCATATCCATTACTCACATTCTCTGTAATACTTTCAGCACTAACTCTGCTGAAATTACTCGTGCAGGCTTTGAACAGGCTGGTTATACTACACTAAGCAGGTGTTTCCCCAGAGTTTTCCACTGCCAGATCCTTCCTGAAATGCAGTGCAAGGGAATCCGTTTATCACAAGTTAAGAGTCTGTTAATGCTCACCTTTTCTTTAGGAAAACAAATGAGATTAGAATTGATAAACTTAGCACTATTTATAATAGACTCACTAGTTCTGTTCACCCTCTGTGTGTGCAGAATTACTAACTCTACAGTGTAGAAAAGCTTTTTCTATTAAACCCTGGTAAAAAGAGAGCATGGATTCTTTTTTTTTTTTTTTTCCATGACAGCTTTACACATTAACCTCTTTAATATTGTAGCCTCTCTCTTTAGTGTCTGAGTGCTTTGCCAAGTCAAGCTGCAGCAGGGGCCAGTGCAGTGTCCATGTGACTGGGAGAGGCGTGGGGCACAAGATGAGCTTTTCCCCTTGCACACCTGATCACATGCTGAGGCATGATCTTTCTTCCCCCACCACACAGTACCCAGCACAGGGCTCCCACTTGCCAGCTGCTGCAGGGAGTCACAGATGCCCTTCAGTGACCTACATCTGCCTCCTGTGACCAAGATGCCAAGGAGAAATGGCAGTGTAGTGCTGTACATAGCCAGTCTCCAGTGCTGCAGCAAGGACTAGGAGAGGAAGACTCCTGTGCTTTTATCCCCCTCTGTAAATCTGCCCCTGCAAATAAATATTGACTGAATTCTGCTACAGACAACATGCTCATAGCTAATCCATGCTCATACCATCTACCTTTGGTCCTTTCCCATTTCGTCTATCCTTTGTTTTAAAAGCAAAGTGTATGTGTATGGCAGCAGCTATTAAAACATCACTTTCTAAAATCCATTCAAAATTTTGAAAATGTTCCCACATAAATTTTTGCACACCAGTTGTGCTTTTAGTAACAGCAGTTACAACAATGTCCCCTCAGTGGGTTGTTTAGAATTACTCTCAATTTCACTTAACAGAGTAGCAGGAGAACCAGACTTTCCAAATAGGGCTTTAACACACTCAGAGGGAGAAAAACACTGAAGGCAAAACTGAATATTTTCTTTGTTAGTGGCAGCATTCAAACATTATGCCCTCATCCCAGCACAGTCTTTGTGAAGCCAAAGTGAAACGTGCAGCAGGACAGTGCATAGTGATTCACAGGGTCCTGTGGGACCAAGGAGAAAGTTTCACCTGCAGTTGGGTGTGAGGGAAGGAATGGCACATTGCTGGAGCTTGGATCACACCATTTCTACAGCAGGAAAGACAGAAAAAGCAGAGAACATCTATGAAGGCTCAAGTGTGCTTTATGAAATACAGCTACAAGCAGTATTGATTTTATCTCCTTTCATCTATATAGGAGAAAGAGAACTTTACCTCTGCTTATAATTGCTTTAATAATTAAGAAAGTAAAAGCCTAGCTGTGATCTCCCATATATAAGTAAGAAAACATGATGAAAGTGTAGGAAGGAAAAGGGAATGGAAAAATGTTGGCTGAGCAGTTCTCTTGGCTACTGCACAGAGCATACCAGTACATCTGCCTTATCACATTATTATTATTGTGGTGGCTTGCCATGCCATCTAGCAGGGACTCAGGGAACTACCAGTTCTGGGAAAGAACTGAAAAGGCAACACAAAAACAAGACCAGAAAAAGAGTTCTGGAATATATATTTTTGAAGAGTAAATATAAGCATTTGCATTTTTCCAATAAAACAGCTTCTAAATGAAGAGTAGTTTCTACAAAAAAAGATCTTCTGCCTCTAATTCTTTAATACAGATTGAGCATTTCCATGAGCTCATTATACATTGTGTACGAAAATATTTTTCTTCCACCTTTAAACGCCTCATGTTTGCTCATTTTTTCTAAGATTAACAATGAAAATCTTCAGCTGGGTTTCCATGTATCATATGTTTCACCTCTGGCTTGTTCATGTTCTTAATCCCTTCTCTGTTCTTTTTGTTTTCTTTTTTCTGATGCTTCTGTGAGTTGAACCCCACATGCTTCTAGACCAATACTGAGACTAAACTAAAAGTGGTTTGTGAACATCACTGAACTCCCTTTACATCACCCACCAACATCTGTCTAATGTAGTTGTACTTTACTACATACTGGCATGCAAAAATGATTTGTTAGCCTTCCCTTTTTTAAAAGGGGTAATGTGCCATTTTTCAGAGTTAAAATAATTTTCCATCCAAGAAATTACTAATCCCCACCAGATATGCCAAATCACACCAGTACATTAATGCAAACTTCATTAATTCAGATTCCTGCTTGAAGGCTGTATTCTAAACTGCATGGACAAAATCATATTTGTGTGCTCTTTCTAAGCATTTTATGAAATAGGAAGTTTGAATTTTATTTGTTCTTAGTGTAAAGCAAGAGCTTTCTACCACTTGGCCACACAGAAAAAGCCTTTCCAAACCTTTACATACACCAATACTATGTTTTCCCCATGGAATTCTTAAAAGGATAAGAGAATGCTGTCCCTCTACCTCTCACTGAGAGACCAAGCCTCTTAGAATTTTACAGACATTGATAACTTCCACATTTCTCCTTCATTTTTCCTCCCTCTTTCTCAATTTCTACTGCATCTATCTTCCTTTTCTCCATGAATGTCTTAAAATCCAACACCTTTTAACCTATACACATTTTCTCCTCACTTTAGCAGTGTTCTTTTACTTTCTCTCTTGTAACACATAGCAGATCCTATCAAAATATAGTTTCACCTCCCCTGCAAACAGACACACTTTGACGGCATTCTCTCCATTGGAGCTATCAGCATCTCCATCACCACCACAAACAGTTCAGAGAAAAAAATTGGACAAGTGAAGATCTGCTGTTGACTTCACCACTGTACTTCCTCCAGTCCCCTCACCCAGCAGAATGGAGTGATGGGGAAACAGGGACATAAGCTGTGGATACAAGACCAAACACATCAATGCAGCTTCACTCATCCCTGATGCTGGCCATGCACCTATTTCTTCTTGGTCTCCCTGTGAATCAGTCCCGTGGTGTGCATCACATGTGACATGTTGCTACCTGGCAGGGCCCATATTTGCAGTGACATCTCTCGACAGACCATCTAGAAATGCCAGGGTCTCTGCCATCCTGAATCTGTGCTCTCCTGGCTTCAGATTATCCCATTTGAAAATGTACACATGAGAAATAGAGATAAGAATTTTGGTCATGGCAACACTCTCCAAGAGACAGAGATACATGACTTTTTCCCTGGTACTGAAGGAACCCTGATAGACATGATGGAGAACAGGAATCCAGTTGCTCAGTCACTTTGACCCTTTGAGCACAAGGGGTATCTGTAAGTCCTACAACCCGTCTGCCTGCCCCAGGATACTCAGCTCCCACTGGGCTGTACCACTTTCACACTCTGCTACCTGCTCTCCTGCCATTACAGGTTACATTGCCATTGCAGACAATATCCTGGTTGGAAATTGGTGTCACAGAGTCTGAGTCTTCACCAAAAACCCCAGGACTCCCTCTACCAGCGGCATTATCCCACTGAAAAAATCAGTAATTTTCCTCTAAATCCTAAAGCACATTTGGAGAAACTGGTTTTGGTCTAGGGGTAAAACCAGACTCAAAAAGAACTTGTACCCCTTTCTTTCATGATGCAGTCCAACAGGCCAGTGTGTGTCCTGACTGATGTTTCCAGGCAAAGCAACAATGGCAAAACAACAGTGCCTGTTGCCACCTTGGATGATTACAGTGCCAAGCACTGTCAGGAGGCCTTTGCTGGCATCCATGTCCTCTTTATGTGCTTCAGGCTTTTTAGCCTTTTTCCAATCCCTTTTTCCAATCCCTTTTTCCAACCCCTTTGTTTTCAGTTATCTTCCATAACAACCAGGAAGATTGTCTTCTTCTGTAGCCCTGTCATGTCCTCTCTCACTCGTCTTTCACCCGGGCCAAAGAGTCAATCTGTTTAGTTTTGCTTCATGCTGAACTTCTGTACCTCTGATCAGTGCTGCTGTGAGATGCCTTGGTACAGAGTTCTGCAGACAGTTCAAGTTTATACAGGGTCAAAACTGAACTGAACGTAGTGAGGGGAAAAAACCTGTTCAGTGCTACTAATTACAAAGATATGGCACTAGGAATTTGCTAAGCTCTGTGAGTGAAGCATCCCTACACGTAGCCTAGCATCTCTCTTGGGCACCCACCATTCCCAGCTGTGGGAAACAGGTTACTAGGTCATTGGTATGTCCTACCCAGGCAGTTCCTACATTTTTATGTCTGACTCTTTACTTTCCCCAGTTTCATTATATCTCTCTTTCAGAGTGGAATGGGGAGTAATAATAATTATTAGCAGTATTCCAGAGACAAGTGCATCCATTGTATTATGGGGTCATAACGATATTTCAGTTTTCCTTCCTAGTCCTTAATTAATCCTTTTCAGATTTACCTACTTAGCATCACTAAGAACATAATCAAATTTTTAACAGAATTATCTGACACGTACTTTGTTGCATATATTCTTCCTTTCTCTGGATTATTTTTTATTTACTAATATTGAATTGCTAAACAATTTTACAATTCTGTTAATATGTACTTTGAAACTCTTCTTTGACTCTTGCTGCTGCCCTCAATAATTTTGTATCATATTGTTTTTCACAACAGTTGTTATCTTCTTTCCCAGACACTGCATGCATACACTGAATGCAATTACAGGTTCCTGATATATCCTACCACAAAAATTGATCTCTTAAAAACATAACTTTTCCCTCATCCCTTAGACAGTTACACAAGAAGTACACAAGAAGACCACACAACAAATTCATCAATCCAGAGGTCTGCAGTGATGGAACTATCTGGAGTTCCTTTAAAATATGCTGTGTTTGTTTTTGACTGGGATAGAGACCATTTTCCTCACAGCAGCTTGAATGGGGCTCTGTTCTGCATTTCTGCTGAAAACAGCACTGATAGCACAGAGATGGTTTCATTAGTGCTGAGCAGCACTTGCACAGCATGAAGGGATTTTCTGTTTCTCGCACTGCCCCGCCAGTGACAAGGCTGGGGGTGCACAAGGAGTTGGAAGGGGACATAGCTGGGACATGGCTAACCCCAACTAACCAAAGGGATATCCACAGCATATGGTGTCATGCTCCACATACAAAGTGGGGGGAAGGAGGATGAACGGGGCAGATTTGGAGCAATGATATTTTGTCTTTGCAAATCACTGTGACCTGTGATGAAGCCTGGCTCTCCTGGGGATGGCTGAACACCTGCCTGACCATGGGAAATGGTGAATGAGTGCCCTGTTTTGCTTTCCTGGAGTGTGCAGCTTTTGCTTTCCCTATTAAACTCTATCTCTACCCACAAGTTTTCTCACTTTTAGTCTTTTGATTCCGTCCCCATCTGCTGGAGTGTACATCTGGCTCCCTACTGGTGGCCAAGCCTCTGACCCTTCACCACTGGACAATAAACAAAATGCTTTCACTCTCTTTTCTCTGCCACTTTGGCAGCTTCTGCACTCCCATGTCTCCCCCTGGACTCTCTCTTTGAGGAGGAGGCTTTTTCTGAAAACTTTCCATTTCCAAGCCCAACTTTGTGCTTTGGCAGTGTTCTTTAGACTTTAACATCAATAAGTTGATAATAGTTTCTAAAATGGAGTAAAATTATCATCAAAAAATCCATGGAACCCTAGGAAATCCTTGTTTCCAAAGACATGTATCTATTAGAAGGTCTGACTAGTAATTTTTAAAAATAAACCTGTTTGCATAGGAAAGGGATGCAATCCAGAGGGATTTTGACAGGCTTGAGAAGTAGGTCACTGAACCTTGTGAGGTTAAACAAGGCCATGTGCAGTCTTGCATTCATGTGGCTGCAATCACCAGTACCAGTACAGGCTGAGTGATGAATGGACTGAAAGCAGAGCTGAAGAGAAGCACATAAGGATCCTGGTGGATATAAAAGTTAATATGAGCCAGCAATGTGCTCCTGCATCCCCAAAAGCCAACCATGCCCTGGGCTGCATTAAAAGAAGTGTGGCCAGCAGGTAAGGGAGGTGGATCTCCCCTTTACTACACTCTCATGGAAGCCCATCCAGAGCTCCTCACACATTTCTGGAGTCCTCAGTACAAGGAGCCTGTTGGGGTGGGTCCAGAGGAGGGTCAGGAAAATGACTAATGGGCTGGAACACCTGCCCTGTGGAGACAGACTGAGAGAGTCAGGGTGTTCAGTATGAAAAAGAGAAGGATCTGGAGAGACCTAATTGTGGCCTTGGAATACTGTAAGGGGGCTTTTAGGGAGATGAGATAGATAGAGAGATAGCAAGAGAGATAGAGAGGTAGAGAGGTAGAGAGGTAGAGAGGTAGAGAGATAGACTGTTTTTACCAGAGTCTGTAGTGAAAGACAAGGGGAAATGGTTTCAAATTGAAAGAGGGTAGGTTTAGAATAGATACAAGAAACTTTATGTGATTGCATTGGTTTGACACTGGTACATGTTGCCCACAGAAGCTGTGAATTCCCCATACCTAGAACTGTTCAAGGCCAGGTTGGATGGGGCTGATCTAGTGGAAGATCTTCCTGACCTTTGATGGAGAATTGAAACTAGATGAACTTTAAAGATCCTTTTCAATCCAAGCCATCCTATGATTCCATGACTGGAACCACTAAAATAGCAAACAGATGAATAAGAAGGGACACATAACCAACCATATCAATTGGCATGCAAGTGACCACATCAGGAGGCTGTTACTGAGAAGTGAAACACTCAAAAGAGCAATTTCACTGCTGCTCACAGAACCAGCTTTCCACACCTGGATGTTTTTACTCTGGAGTCTAAATAAGGCAAGATTAATGTGGAAAAATTTGTATGTGACCATGCAATTCAGAATCCAAACGCAGATCCAGAAAAGACACAAAGCACATGGAGATGATTGAAGGCTCAGTTCTAGATTCTGAGTGCTTCAGAAGATTATAATAGGAACATTTTTCTAATATAATTCCTTTAAAAAAATCTTAAAATTGATTTGTTTGTTTGAACCTTTAAAAAAAAAACACCACCAAAACTTGACAGTACTCTGTAGAACTGCAGCAGCAGAAGCCACCACCCCAAGCTCTACTACTGTGACATGTCAGCATTTTCAGCACAGAGGTAGTCACTGCAGTTGCAGTTTTGGCTGCTGTAGCAGCAGCTGTTACTTCCTTGGCAGTAGCACAACCTGGGTTCTTCAGATGTTCATCAGATTTTGACAGACTGGATATCCCTAAGAAGGGCAAATGAAAGGGGAATCTTATCACTGTACAGGAAGAAAAATTTCCAGGACAATTAAAAAGGCACTTCTACAACCAAAAGCATTTTAACACGAAAAATATCCAAAGTTTTACTTCATATACACAGTAGCAACATATAATTTTCAGATTAATACTTAAAATCCACCTTTAAAACATCAAGAAATAGCTATCCTAAAATACAGGATATTGATCAATTCTTTTTGGTAAAGCATAAACAGAACATCTATCAGGACCTATTACAACAAGGCAGTCAAGATATAAAAATGGAAAGCACAATCTCCCAAAAATACACCTTTTCCCCATAAAATGTGTGTGGATTGAGGAACTACTGCAAGACTCTGAAGACTCTTTGGTTTTAGCAGGTTTCAAGGAAGCATATAGAAACAACAAAAGGACCTAGAAATTTAAATATTAGTTAAAAAATAGTAGGTATAAGATAATGATCTTATTCTTTGTTTTTTTAACATGGATTTAAGTCATGATTAAGAAAGTCTTGTGGGATGAGGGGTACTGACCATCCCTACACAGCACCGAAACTGTTTCACACCTTCAACTACTGATTGAGGTTACTGCTATGAAAAGGAAGGGAAATCTCTGAGGTTTCTGCTTTGAGTTTGGCTTTTGGGTTTTTTAAGGCTGTACAAAATGCTCAGGAAGATCAGGTTCCAGGCATCCTGTCTGTTTCAGTAGTTTCAGTAGACAATGCAAAAGGAAAGGCATTGACATCCACAAGTGTCCAGTACTGGAGAGGAATGATGGGTTTTTGAACAGTTATGACTTTTCACACCCAACACTTAAATTATTTAACAAGCCTTATACATTATGTAACCAAGATTAAGAACTACAGATCAGCCTTTCTGTGTGCCATTATTTGTTGTTGGGGGGATGTGGGGGTGGTAAAAGTGCCTCAACAGTGACTGAGGTACTGCCTGCCAAGAAAATGAAAGCATCTATCAAAGAGTTTCCCTGAAGATAATAATTCTCCCCCACTTAAAAATTCTGCATCAGTACAGTGCCACAAACTGGTACTTCCACCTACTTGTTCCCATGATCTATTCAGAAGGTACATCTTAGGATGTGCATGTGTAGAAGAGGACGTAACAATACATTCTGTTTTATTTCATTTAAACCAAGAAAACTTACATGGGGGCAGTTATAATGCAAGATTAGAACAAATATTGGTTTTAAGATGTTTTGAGAATAATAAAACATTGGAAGTGGTTTTCAAGAAATATTTTATACTTGAACAGACATGGCTACATTGCATGAAGTTCTCAGTAGGAGCTCTTGGTAGTGGTACACCAGTTACAGAAATCTTCAGTAAACAATCTGTCCCGTGAAAGGATTTACACAGGAAGTGATGTTAGGGATACATAACGAAAAATTAATATATAGCAAGAGCATAAACATGTCTAGAGAGATAGCCAGAAAGATAAGACACAAAGCCAGATTTGGTTAACAATGAACATTAAAGGCAACAACAAGCAGTTCTACAGCTATACGGAAAAATACCAGAAAGTAAGAGGATGTTTTGACTCATCTGTAGATTCACAGTTAGGACTTTCTCTCCAAGCTTTTGTTATTAAAATAAATTAGCTAATACACCACCTCTTTTAAGAAGAAGCTTGAAATGCATAGGTTCCAAGATTCAAACCGAAATTGCCTCTGGTTTGGTCAGATTTTTTAAATGTAAATAGGAGGCTTCCTCTAGTACTCGTGAGGATGGTTTGTGCCTTTAAGGGAGAGGAGTACAAGAGGAGAGCAGCAGTCCTCTCTGCCTCCTCCTGCTCTGCCTCTAGCAGCTGCCTGGTGCCTCTCCTATTCACTGCTTAATCAATCACAAAATGCTAATAAATAAGTTCCATTTTGCTCGGCCAATTACAAACATAAGCTGGAACAGAGTTACTTTACAGATACTTGCTACTGACACCTGATGTATGTGTCGTCTGGATTCATTGGATTCAATTCCTTTTGTCAGATTTGTATTTCATCTCTTTTGTTCTGCTTATATCAGAATCTTATAAAGAAAGACTGTTAACTGTGATTTCTTTGATCACAACCCAAGACACCACTACCCTTGAAATTGTCATTTTCTACATCTGCACAAAACCACAGTATACCTAAGAAAGGATTTTATTTTTTCCAGGTAAATTCTATCTACATAAAATGTTCATTTTCACTGTCCATTTTTTCTCTTCTGATAATGAAATGTAAAAGATGTATGGAGAATTAATGTCATTATCCTTCTAGGAAGTTCTGAGGCATTTTATTTTTAAACAGAGTTTCCATGTTCTTCTATTTGTATGTCGATTGAATGATTTCTAAAAATTCCTGTGTAACATACATAGATATTTTCCGTATTACAAAAAGAGAATTCAGAAAAAGATTTAGACCAAACTTTTCTGCCTCTGAATTCCCCTCTTTTCCGCAAATGCTCACTAGCTTTCATCTTTGCTTCACTACATCTTTCCCATTAAGTTCCACCACTTCTAATTCTCCTTTGTTTCTGCCTTTATGTCACTTATCAGTGGCTCATGTCAAAACTTAAGTGCTTTTAAGGTGGAGCAGATTATAATGAGGTACAGATTATCTGATATAAAACACTTTTTCTTTGTTGCCATTGTAAGTGCCCACATAAGTACACAGAAGATGAAAAGGAGCCATAGATGTACATATAAGATGTATATATCTGTAAGTTTTTCATATACCTAGACACGCACACATGTTTCACTTGGCATTTTGTATTCAAAAGTAATAAAGTTGGACAGAAAATATTTCACAGGTGACCTGCTGCCAAGAAGAATTTGAATTATTTTCGGTCATTTTGAGTTATAAGGTCTCAAGACAAAAGAAAAGAACATTAAGAATAAGCCATTAAGTCACTTAACCAAACAGTCCTAAAGGAGTTTCCTGCTAAAGTGAACCACATTTCACTGTCCCTCTACCTGCTGTAATGAATGATACATGAAGCACTTCAGATAGTACCATGGGGTTCAGAGTGATGAGCTGACAGTGTGACTTTCCTTGGCTTCACTGGCAAGCCATCAAAAAGAAGTATTAAATCATTGTGGGTTTCTTTTTTCCCCCCCAAAGTTTTCCAACTGCCTAATACACACGTGCATATTTTTACTCAAATAACATGAGGCTCTGTTCACTTACCTTTCCTAATGAAGGAAGTACTGCATCATAGTTGCTTTGTCACTGATTTAAGATTTACCAACATGGAATGGTATCCACAGATTTCCAAAAATATCATAAAGATACTTTGAGTGAAATCCTTAAGTAAGGAATACAACTCAGTGAGACTGCACAGAATGCAAAAAGTAGAGATAAAAAGGGGAAATAATCTAAGCTTGTCTCTCACACTGACTTGTTGCAGACATTCCAGCTCTAACTTCTAAATTACATTAAGTAGCCATAAAAGAAAGGAAGAAAGGGATTTTATTCCATACTTCTTTTAACCAAAGCTCCGATGTCTGTGCCCTTTATTTGAAAGCTTGCACCACCAGCCCCTTGTATTATTAAGGACACCCTATACAAGAGTGCTCTAACTGTAGGGAAGCAGCCATGTCCATCCTTCTGCTAACATTCTGCCATCAACTAATCAACTCAGCAGAAACCCATGCCCTCAAAAGAAAACTGCTTGACAGGAAAAAAGCAGATGCTAGCTTAAGAGTCTATAAGACTCAGCTAGATGCAAAATGGACTAGGATCCTAGTTCGTGCTTTTTTACATTGTTTTAGACGATTCATGAATCAGAAAAATCCCCTCCACCAAACCAGACAATCTGGAGAGCAGAACACTCTATGGATGATAGGGTGTAAAATGAAATAAAATGGGAATTTTGTACAAACTATGGGGTTTTTTTACTACCTACACAAATATGATTCATAGGAAAGGTCACTTCTTCAGAGGTCTGGATATACAGAACCTTAACTAGTCTATCAACACCAAAACCCACGAAAGCTTTAGACTGGATTATTCCACACAGCATGTATTCCCACACAGCTTTCCCTTGACCGTGGACATAGATTCCAAATTCAGCCTTAAATTGCTTATGGAGTTCTGCAATTTTTTAAGACAAGTCATCCTTATGGGCACTCATCAAGAGCTCCCAGGCAGCAGCACAGCCCCAGATACAAATATTACATATTTGAGAGGCGAAAGGTACATATTACCTGACATATTACCTGCATACATGTAATTGTATGGAATACCCCAAAAAGAGGTGACTAAGCAGAGGTACTCTATGAAATACAGAAATGGAGAAAAAGACCAGTATTCAGATCACAACAATTTTATAATAACAGCTTCTTTTCAGCTTCCAAATACACTTTTCTCGGGTTATATGAAAATTTTAAAAAAGGATTTATATAAAATTCAAAAATAGGCAAATAAAATGAAAGCTCACTAAAACACCAATAAGCCACCTGACAAAGAACTGCATTGGCTAGTAAAATGATCTGCTTGAGCAACACAAGAATTTGAGCTTAATACTTCATGGAGTATGAAGCTTTGTATCCTTTCTGAAAGAAGAAAACAGGTCATAGATTACGAACACACTGATCATCAGAAGTCAGATTATTCATAATTCTGACCTTTGATAAAGCACATGCAATTTCAGTACAGGAAGTCTGACATGCTTATTCCTCTCTGAATTGAATGGGTACAGCACATTTTATTTTATTGGATGTGATTCACGCATTTTATTTCAAAGAATTTTTTTTCTGTTCCAACAGCAGCAGAGCGCATAACAGCAACTTCAAACGTGAAAGTAATCAACTTCACCAAATAAAGTGAACAATGAACTAACCCATCATTATTTTATTCATTAAATAATAAGCAGAAGTGTTACTAGAACTGATAAAACACTTAAAATATACGAGAGGCTGGAAAAAATCTTAATGGAAAGGGGGTTATTTTCCCCCAAACGTTCCTGTTTTGCAACACATTTTTCAACTATTCAGACAGAACTTGAGAACTGAAAATCTTAATCACAAGCTAGAAAATGAGAGGTTTCAATTTTCATTAACTAAATAAATAAATAATTCCTGGGTTGGGTATTCCTCCAGCACAAACACAACATACTCATCCCAATATTTGCAAAGAAAAAAAAGACAAAGGAAGTCATTACTGTTCTGAAGTTTTCAGCACTTTTCAGTCAGTTAACAACTTTAGGTAAGAGCCTGCTTTAAGATGGAACACAGATCAAAGTCACAAATAACTACATAACCTATTGATGCATACAATCATACCAGAAGAACTGAAACTAAATATTAAAACCAGTAAAAAATAGGGAATGCAGAAAAAGATAAATTCATCACAACTTACAAAAGATAGGACATTAGGAAAAGATCTGTAAGATGTAAGGCCCCTAAATGTTTGAGTGTTTTAGGAAAAGTTTTACTCTACTGTTGTAGTTCTACTCTTGGGTGAAATTAGAAATAGGTAGGTGGCAGATTACAAAAAGTTGTTCCAAATGAGGAAATTCTTGTCTGTCATGGGCTAGGAGGGGCCTGATTTTGTTCCAATCGGGGTCAGCTTTTTTGATTGACAAGCAGTTTGTCCAGTGGAGGACAAGCTGCGACTTTTGGCAAAATGCTTAAAAAGGCTGGGTGGGGGGAGGAGCGACCTCTTTGTCTTTAGGGTGGCAGACTAAGGACAGGGAGCCCCGGGGCCGGCCGGCCTCGGTGCCCCCCCACCCCGGGGCGGCTGCGGCGGGCCGGGCGGGCCGGGCCGGGCCCCAATGCTGCCGGAGCCGGGGCAGGCCGGCCTCGGTGCCCCCCCCACCCCGGGGCGGCTGCGGCGGGCCGGGCGGGCCGGGCCGGGCCCCAATGCTGCCGGAGCCGGGGCAGGCCGGGTCGGAGCTTTAGGAGCCGCTGTCTCGCGGAGAGGCGGACAGCATGGAGAGAGAGAGAGAGAGCTCGGACGGAGTGCCCCTTCGCCCTTGCTCTTCTTTTTCAAGCCAAAGAAACCAGCGCACGGCTTCTAAACGACTCAGTTTCCCGCCGCAGAGCCACGTGGGCAGCCCGACAGCCCGAAAAGTTTAACCTTTTGTTGTGAGCAGATGGATTTTCCTAAACATCATCTTTCTCCGGAAGAAGAACAGTTATAGCGAATGAACTATGGAAAGACACGGCATGAAGCTACAGTCGGTAAGGGAAGAGTGAAAAGGACTTTAAGGCAAAAGGACAAGGAGTGGCCTAATTTTGGCTGGACATTTCTGGTAAACTATAAAGACTGAACTAGTTTTTTTTCTGTAACATATAAATGCTTTTGGGGGGATGTAAGGTTCTAGTTAAAAGTGATATGAAGCTTTTTGCTCCTAAAGAAAGAGGAGATTTGTTTTTGGGTCTTGAGATAATTTTGGAAATAGAAAAAGAGAATCTTTGTGTCATACTAGAGGAGGCATCCTTAAACAGTACCCCAGTAAGCAAATATGGCCTATGTGCAGTGTTGAGAGAACTGCTAATGGGTAAGATTTCGCAGTCTGCAGGAGTTCCTTTGAAATCCTCGCAGATGTAGAGCATGGTATGTCTATATAGAACCCAGAGAGACTCCTTTCCTAAAAGAACTGATAAAAGGTTTTTTTTTTAAAATGGTAAAACTGGCTGAAGTTGCAAGTCATGTCTTTTTATGTTGAGTGAAGAAAGGTAAAAAACTTAGAAAGAGAAAGAAAGATGTTTTAGAAGTTTCATTTGTTGTTGTTGTTGTCTTTTTCCCTTTTCTTGTTGTTTTTGTGTGTATTAATAAACTATCTTTGTAATTTAAAGATGGGCCTGGTTTGCTTTATATTCTTCCAGTCAAATGAGATATAGAACGTGATTAAACCATCACATTGTCAAACAAGAATATTTCTCAATAGATAAGGCATGACACCAAGTAAAACTGTTTCCCAGAACTAGAAAGAAGTACAAAACCATGTCTGGTTATGCAAATATTTGCAGAGGAACGTAAAAGGCAGAGATAGAACTGCCAACAAAGTGTTTTGAACCACTCAGCTGAGCACATCCAAGCCCAATGAAATCTCACACAATCAAGTGCAAGGCCACATGGTAAGGAAGAGAACAAATCCAGAGCATCCAGAACAAATTTGTAGCATAGGAGACAGGACGAGTCCAGAGGGCACGGCAGACAACCAAGCCTGCCTAAGTTTCCAGCACTATGCTATCCAAGAAGGTGAATACATTCCCTTGAATAAAAGGGGGATTCCCTCCCTGCTACTTTATTTCTACATGCAGCAGCAATGTTCTTAATGCTAAGTTATTATATTCACTGTAGCTAGCAATATTTTAATGTGTTGAAAAATTGCTGAGGATTGAGTTACAGAAGAAATAAAAACTTGCCCTGTGCATCTTAGCAAAAGAAAACAAAGGTTACAGGAGACAGTGTATAAAAATCTTCATGGAGGTAAAGTAACAGATCACTTTTAATGAAGCAGGAAACAGCCAGAATGAGCAGCAAGACGCTGTCATCAACAGCATCTTTAAATATTGCTGTACTAAACATATTTCTTGCAGTTTTCTGAATGCTCACCTGTGTTCCAAGAGGTTAGATCTACCAATGGAGATAACAGGGAAAGCTCTTCAGCCAACTATTTTCAAAGTTATCCAGTCCTGCAGGTCTAAAGGTCTTTACTTTTAGGTCTTCACTTTTAAAGGTCTTTACTTTTAAAGGTCTTTACTAATATCCTTTCCATTTATCATTGGAACAGAACATATTTCACCACTGTTTCATATAAGTATCAGCTTTTTTCCAACCCATTGGACATAATTAGTTGAATATTTTCTCTCTTTTGAAAATTCCTGGGGTTTCTATCTCTTCAATGTAACCACTATCACAGACCATTGTTTGGGATGTTTGGGGCTTTTTTTTTCAGAGGGGGAAAGGGAAAAGGTAGTGTTGGGATTTATTTTTGGTTTCTAATATGCTTTAAAAATCCTTTCAATTGTTCTTAGCATTAATAAAGACAGATGTTTTACCTGTGAGTACAAATTTTCCTAATATTGTCTCAGGCTTCTCAAAAATGCCTGAATCTGATGTCTAATTTAAGCTAATTGGCATAAAGATCACACACTTCATGACTAAACAGTAAACACTTTATTCCATGGCTGTTCTTGAGGAAGTTCATATTATCCAGCACAGGAGATGCTGAATGCTAGCTACTTCATCAAAGCCATGGAAAATGTGAGAAGCCACTGCAATCCACAGTGGCATCCAAATGGGTAAGCAAAACTTAGAAAAGTACAGGTCTCTTCAATCCAGAATCTGCCATAAGCACCAAGAGCACTACAAAAGCAATACTGCCAAAAATAAAATTACAATAAACCTTTGGAATCTGTGACTTCGGTTTGAATGGAAACAATCCTTTTACATTTTCATCCCAAAAGGTAGTGCAGATTTCACATATGTTCTCTTAAATGAGAAAGTGAGAACAGATCTGAAGTCCTCTAATTGTCCATGTCCTGAAGCACTGACTTTTTTTTATTATAGTTTGTCTGGCTTTGTTAGACACTGAGCAGATGATGACAATTCTTCATCACGATCAATATCAGGATTTGGGGCTTGGTCTTTTTCCACATTGCTACAAAGCCAAATATTATTTTGCAACAGCAAAGTTCAATCTCCATCACTCAGACCACTAGAATACTTTTTGTGAGAAAAAAAAGTTCAAGTCCTTTCTGAATCTTATTCAGAACAAGGTCTGGAAGGCATTTTTAACAGCACCACTGTTCAATGGAACCACTATCTCTGGCCTGATACATATTTCATTTCAAAGATTGAGAGTGGACCACTGCAAGGATATAATTACCTTTGGAACACAGTTTGTAATGCTTTTCAGATTCCAGTCTTGTTTCAATTAATACACATTTCAGAAAATACCAAGCTTAAAAATAGAGTCAGGAATGCTTCAGAATTTGCTGTAGTGCTTGGTAAATCCCAGACTGTAATGCCTCCTTTCCCCTGGTCTCAATCTGCTTGTCTATAGCTTCCAGCCTCTAGAGCTCATGGTTTTCAGCCAGACCAAAGATCCCGTTATCAAGGTTTTGTTCCCTGCATTTGTACTGGTAGACCCTGATCAAGTCATCCCCTTAACCTCATTTATAAGGAAATGCAAAGACAAAGCTCATTAGATGTTTCACTACAGAATGCATTTTCTACTCCTTTAATTAGTACCATGGCTTTCTCTGAACTTTCTCTAACTTTGCTATATTAATTAATGAACCACAGATTTCAAAGTGGACTCAGTATTCAAGAAACAAACGCACTCATGTAAAATTCAGAAAGATGTGCCTGCTGAACATCTCTGTTTATTCCTCCAAAGCTCAAGTTATTCAAGACACGGAACTGGACTGGAAATTCATAGCATTTGATGATCAACAAACTCCCCAGTCAAACGCAGCCGTCAGTATTTCCTGTTACCTGAAGTTATTAGGGCTGCTACTCACACAGGCTAAATTGCAAATCAGGCTGATACAATTGTCACTTCAAAGAAATAATTTTTTTACAATAAATATGGACAGCGTTTCATTTTTCCTGTACCATTCATTGCATTCAAACACGTTCAGCTTTGTGCCAGCCTTGGCTGTCTAAGTGGCAACGAACAGAATCACTGCTCCCTTAACAATGCTTCAACCTTTCAATCCTCAGCAAACCATCAGCAGCTATTACACGGTTTTGTAGGACACTCCTAAGAAGCCAAGTGCCACAGGACTGAGAAAGGACACCATGAGGGCTCCAAGAAGAATGCATCCTTTCAGCAAGGAGTCTCATTTAACACTGACAGTTACACACTGAAGAATTATCTACTCTTTAACACATGTAAAATATGTGAAGTGTTGCTGGTTGATTACACAAGACTTTCATTTCTGAATCAAAATATGGACTACTAACTCTAATCTTCAAAGAAATCAGAGGATATTACATTAACACTTTTAGCTTTATCGACCACTTTTTCTAATTTCATCAAAAATACATCTAACTTGACATGGTCTGGCTTTCCTATAACTCATGTTGATTGGCACTAATTATACAACACTTCTTTAATTCATTATTAATTAGGTCCCTTATTATTTTACCCAGAAGTGATGTCAAACTGACAGACATGTAATTATCCAGGTCATGCCTTTTACCCTCTTTGAATGTTGGCACGTTAGCCATTTTTGTGCTCCTTCTCCAGTATTTCAAAGCTTACAAAAAAATCATCATTAATGCTCCAGGAAGCTCATTGGACAGCCCTGTTGAAACTCATTATCTGAGCACGCCAATTTAAAAATGGCTAAATTTAGCTGCTACTAAAGAGCAACCCCTTGAGTGCCTATTACTGGAAATTATTGCATTAACTTCCTACTATACAATTACATAATATAACACATACATCTTTTAATTTGCCAATCTTTTTACACCACTTTACAATTCCACCACATCCCTCTCACGTTAGACCAACACATCTGCTTGATTCTAAAGGAATTCAGTGCTCCACATCAGCCTTAGTTATGCTTATTATCAGTCGTCTGTTCTTTTTCCTTCAACCATTTACAATGTACATATTACTTAACTTTACAGCTCTCCTAGCTGTCCACTGAACATGGGGATGAGGTTTTAACCCATGTGCCCTCCTTTAGCACTGGCTCTAAGCCAACAAGTATTGCCTCTCAAAACAATGTGTACCACTAGCAGGGAACACACTCAACAATGCCAACAATGTGGATATTACAAAAGCAAATATTTCTATTGCTATTACAGCATGCTGTGTTTTGTCTGATACTTGCAAGAGCATTAAATAAAAAGGGCAAGTATTAATGGCAGGTCAAAGGGTGAGGAATTTAGGGATACTATTTGCTGATTTGGAGAAGACTTTTACAAGAGCAACTCCCAGAGCACAAGCAGATGCCATACAACTGAAAAATTTTACAAAATGTGTTTTTGCATATTGTGCTATGGTCATAGTAATGATTTGTGCTCTTGTAAACAGAACCTGCCTTGTAAATACATTTTAGTTAATTTTTAATTAGAGGACAGAGAGGTACCAAGTAATGTGGTGAAAAGGATGGATGGTCCTTATTTATTTTGTAAGTTTAAATACATAGTGATTTTCACCAACCTTAATACATGGAGCAATAAAGGGGAAATAAAACAAGATAAAGTTGTGACCATTATCATGTGTTGGTACTTTACATTTCCCTAGAGACAGAGTATAAACTATGATTTGTACTCTGCTGATCAGAGACTGTAGTTCCAGCCTGGAATGAATTATCTGTGAGGAACAAAACAGTGACTGACAGAATCTAAGTCTGAAAGTTTTATTCCATACTGCCTTCGAGTCTGAACTTGTGGCCTGAGAACTGCAAAGCTGCTTTGATACTTACCTGGTTTAGTCTACCCTTCCTTTGATACTGATATGTTCTGGTCTATCCTCACACACCCATTTCCACATGCATCTACTTGGGGCAACCAGTAAAGTTCCTGCTTTTCCCCACTTCTTCTTCCTGCAAATCAAGGCTGGCCTCTCCACAGGTATGTGGATGGCACAGTTCAAAGTCCAAGGCTTCATACAAGCAGTTCCCAAGTAGATACATGAACCCAGCACACAGAACCAGTAAGAAGCAAAGTCCAAAGTCTTCCCACAGAGATCACCAGAGCAAAGCAGAGGCCTTCGTTTCACGGGTGTCAACAGCTTCACACAGCACAAGTACTTCAGGGAGAACATCCAGGAACAGCATTCCATAGTTCAGACCAGTGGGATGGGATTTGTCTGGGTTCTCAGCAGATGCCGTGCCAATTTAAACATTGTTAATTTCTTATGAGCAGCAGTGATCTAAGCAGATACATTATTCATTGGAACATCAAAGGTCCAAGGAAGAGGACCGCATACAATTATTTGGTTCAGGTCTCCTTGTAGAGATGATTGCACCACGAGAGAGCTCTGCCAGACAAAATGCCCTACAAACTGGTAGAGAGCCAGAGTAAAATGCAACCAGATTTACGCTTCAAGACAGACACTGATAGTTCAAGCATAAGACTTATCAGAAGACTGTTCATAACATCCCATTTATGCTCAGTTGACAGATCATTTGCATAAGGTCAGATTGCAAATTACTTGGTCTCATGGAAGGATCTGTTACCATCTTTGTACATGCCCAGGAGCTACTCTAAACACAACATTATGTTAACTTGGCCACTGCACTAACATTACAAAATCACAACCCTCGTAACAGACCCTAGCCTTACAGAAAGGTCAGTGCTCAGTAACCTACACTGCATAACAATGCAGAACTCTAATTAGCACTTCCTAAATCTAGGTCATTACAAAGAATAAATTGACAGCCAGATCACTGAAACCAGCAGTAATGGAAAGGAGAAAAAGTAAGGGGAAGAATAAGGGGAAGAGACAGAAAGAGAGGTAAAGCTTTTATAGGTGGAGTGAATGAAAAGAGCGGTGTCCAGGCAATTACTCACCTGCAGTACAGCCTCTAAACACAACTTCTACAGAGAGAACCATTCAGACCTTGCTTTAAGCCTGAGTTGGTCCATCTTCGTCTATAAATTGACACAAGCAAGTTAAGCAGCTTTAGGCCCACATGATTTGGTTCAAACTGATACAACATCAATCTAACTACATAAACTGCAGGTTTAGAATCCTACCTGTTAAACTTTAGACAAGCAGCAATTACTCCCTGGGACCATGTCCCATCACCAGCATTAAAAAAAAAGTAATTAACTGCCAACAGATTAAAATGCTTTGTGGAGCAAAGACCAAACCAAACTCAGACCCTTCTGCTCCAGGCAGGGGACCTGTTTGAAAGCCATGCTCACATGACAGAATGCTCCCTAAGTGAAATTAAGCAAGTGGCTAGGTATGTCCCACAAGCAGCCTCACACAGCCCAGGCTCTGTGTCAAATTACCTGCATTCAAGGAGCAGAAGCTACCACCTGCAATGCCTACTGTGAGTTTGACAAGACCCAGTTCCTACAGAGGCTTCAGGTGTGAATCCCAAGCAGAACCACATACACTCTCACCCCTTCAAATGAAGGGCAAATGGTTATAATGTCCTCACTTGTCCTTTCACCTCACAATGTGCCAGCTTAGACAGCTCTCCAGCTCACACTGATCACCATTCCAGGCATTGGTGGCTTCTTTTAAACGAGTAGCAAGAGCAGCAACTTAATTCAGAGCTGACTATCTTGCTTCCAGGAGTATTGTAATGCTGAACATCATAATATCTTGGCACTTCCATTTGTGAATCCAGCTACAGATACTGGACCATGAACCAATTAAGAGTGTCACATAGTGACAAAAGACAAACACCTAGGATAATTAATCACCCAGTAAGCAATTACAGCCCATTCAGTGTTGAAAAGAATACATATCTACCAGTACAAACCAAACCTATCTACAGCCAAACACCACTTCTAAGCCTGTGAGAAGTCTGTCAAACATGAAAACTAAATTAAATACAAAGCAGATTTTGTAATACCATTCAGCTCTCAAATACTTGACAAGCTGGGTTTTAAAAATGTACAGACTGGACTTTCCCTAGTTCAGATAAACACAAATCTTGGCTTTCTAAATATATTGTTTATTTATAGTTGAAGGTTAACAGTTGAACAGAAATCTGCAAGCATACAGGGATAATCTTTCAGTGATGTTTCTGTTTAAATTGAAGTCCACAGTAGCCGCATGTTCCGGTCTTTGTCTCTTTGTCCTGCAAAAATATAAAAATACAACAGCTGCTAGTTTCACTTTATAAAACTTTAAGAAATTACAATTTTTCTCTTATTTATTTGTGCCATCTTAAAACCAATCAATATTGCCAAAGTACAGAGTTCAGTCTTATCTGAAACACTGGAAGCAAAGATGATGGAATGAGGTTCATGCTTTATTTCTGTATCCTATGAAGCTTCTCTTATGCCAGACTTTCAACTGCCAGACCAAAATTCAAATACAGAATTTTAAAGTCAAACAAAGTGGTATCTCTTCAGAAATGTAAGATCCTCTTACCAAACTGGACATCTTAAGCCAGTTTGGTCATATCTGTTCCAATGTTCTGAAAAGATCATTTCACAATTATTTTAATACAGAATAGGATTTGACATTTCCTAGACAGGAATTTTGGTCAGTAACAGAGCTAATTGCAGGAAGGAGGAAATTTCAGTATGAATCCATTAGAAATGCTGGAAGAAAGTATTTTGGAAAAAAGGAGGAATTACTGCTGTATAAAATTTCATTATTTTCTCCAGAAGATACATGTATTTTTTAGAATTTTGAAGTGTGGCTGACCGCAAAGAATCACTGCAGTCCCTCCTAACATGACAAAATACAATACTGCTAAATACTTGGGGATCTTCTGTTATTTAGCAACATAACTACTTCTAGTCATGAAACAAAGTTAAACTCATGGTTCCCCTTAATAAAGGACTAGAATTTAAAAATCTAAACTACCCTCCATTCCCAAAAGCCTGGATTTCAGTTGTTAGGACCAGGGCAAAGAAGTTAATTTAATACTATTCTGTTTGCAGACTTTATTTTTCAAGAACTAAATCACAGACAAATTGTAACTTGACCATGAACACACACACAAAAAAAAAATCTCAAAATCCACAAAATATAAAGCATTCTTCAAGAGTGTGGCACATGTCAAACAAATCAACATAAAGATTAGGAGTGTGCTACAGAAGTTAAGGCTGAAGTCCTTCCTAAGCTTTACAAATCAGAACCTCCACAATCATTCGACCTTGAATAAGGTCAAATAAATTTTTACAAAATTCTTTCTTTGTTCAAAATAGAAATGTTTATGATTCTAGTTAGGAGTCACAACAACACTGACACTTAAGGACACCAGCTTTTCCCTACCATTCTTTCGGGCATTAGGAAATGTCAAAATTTAGGTGAGCAAGCAAAACATCTGTGTTAAAACATCTGCAATCAGGCTCTGCCTGAGAACAGTACCTAAGCAACAGCTGTATCAACTAAGGTCATAGGACAGTAGCCTCAATATTTTTACTCTCTAGAACAAGAATACACTGGAAATTATCACTACTGTCAACAGGAGGATAAGGCAACATTCGTTCTTCATTCTTTGGCCGTGAGTGAAATATTCAGTCTTCAGAACTACCAAGACTCCCAAAGACTGAAAAAGGGGTTGGTTTGCTTGGTTTTCCTTTTTTTTTTTTCCTTGAACTTGCAAGACTGAAAATAAATTGCATATTCCTAAGGATACTGCAAATGTATGCTCAAAGTACAACGGTGGCATTTAAATAATTAGAGTAGGAGTTCCAAAATGCAGCAAGGATGTTAATTTTTGCTCTCAGTGGTTGTTCTTAATACTTCACCTGAAATCTTTTTAAAAAAATACTGTCCTACGAAACAAACCAAAATTCCAGAAAGGAATTTCTATAACTTCAAATGGAAGCCCTCTAATTCTTCTAATTTATATCAGGCACTAAATAAAATGATCACCTCAGGTGGTTACTTCTTTTATTTTGTTAAACTAGCATTGCAAAAACCAGATAATCTTACAAAAACAAATGCACAGAATGCTGTATGCATAATTGACCTTACCAAGTTTATGTACACTTTGGGATGTCCCAAAGCTCCACCACCACCATCACATGATACCACTCTGCTTTCAACTTGACTCACAGGCTGCTCTGCTATCAAATCGATGGCAAAATTCTTGTTCACCTGTAAGAAAAAGAGAGAAACTTTCAGATACCATCCCCACTCAAACACAAAGCAATTACTATTTGCTGCCTCCTCAGGCAGTTCCACTACAGCCATTTTGAGAAGCTCCTGCTTAGGCTTCCTCCCAACTCCTCCACCAACTCTTAGGCTCTGCTATAAGCCAGATCAATGAACTATACACCAAACTCTGCAAAAGTAATCCCTTTCCCCTGATATACAGGCCACATCAGTGCTCAGGTCTCAGCAGATTCAGCAGGGAGGTGAGCAGGAACAAGTAGGCAAGAACAGAAGATACTTAACCAACACTGTATTCTGCTTTAGTGATGATAAAATTGCAGAAGAATCTCTGCTGATAAACTCAAAAATAATGGTGAGACAAGTAAGGTCAGGCATGAGATAAAACAAGTGCTGGTAATTTAGAGCCTCTAGCCATGTACCTTATTCTATCATTGCACAGGAATCTCATGAAAACATGTATGTGGTGAATAACAACAGTCAGAAAGACAAATTGTTCAGCATCAGAAAAAAAGGAAAAAGCTCTAAATGCCACTACTCCACTCTGTAAATCCATCATACACACTTCCTGAATATGCACATCACTGACAAGTAGGGCACACCTGCATGGCCAAGAAAACATATCCATGTCTGGACAGGCTGGTGACACAGCAGCTTGTCCCCCAGTGGGACCTACAGCAATCCAATACTCTCCAAGTTGGCACTGAGCAGACAACTACTGCTACAATTCAGGGAAAGTACTCCAGGAGGAGCCACCTTTTTCAAAGGCCATGTTACACACATTTGGATATCAAATACTATGCACACCCAAAGGAGGCACTATCTACTGCTCTGTGTATAAACATGCTGGTATTGGAATAAAGATGAGATTCTTGGGAAAAAGACAACTACGTGCCCATTACATAAATCCTTAGGACTACAAAGGTCATGGAACTAAAATTTTAATATAATCCTAGTACATAATAACTTAGCACCTTTCACCAAGCCTCCCATTAAGTCTCCCCAAAATCTGCATTTTTTGACACTGTAATGGAAAAGTCAGTTTTGTCACCTAAGAATTTGTTCATACCAAAAGAACATGATAGCTAAAAAAAAGTTAGCAAAAAAAATAAAATTAAGTTTTGGTATTGAAAGAAATTGGCAACATCAAGAACCCCACTGTCTGGGGCTGCATCCAAAAGTCATGTAATTTTTGCCAAACAGCAAGAACTTTTATTACTGCTGTTTTTAATAACACTCAGAATTGTGCATCCTTCACTTTGTTCTAAAGGAGGAGGGAGATAAAACCATCACACACCTTTGGTTCAAGATTAGAAGCAAGAACTCCACTCATCCCAACTTTTCTTAACCACAAGAAGTACTGGTGGGGAGAGAGAAGCAAAGACCTCTCATCCACTGTATAGCTAAGACTTGTCTATGGTTCAGCTTACTAAACAAGACACAGTCTAGGAATTCATCAGGAAAACACACCACAAAAAAAAAAAAAAAACAAAAAAAAAACCCAAACAAAAACAAACAAACAAACAAAACGAACACCCCCCCCCCAAAAAAAAAACCAACAAACAAAAACACAAAAAAACCCCAAGCGGTTGCAGTTATAACATATCCCTTTGACTAAAGCACAGCAGCTCTCAGCAGGAAGGGGCTGATTCCCTCAGCACATCCAGATGTGCCTTGCTCCAAGCATAAATCAATGGGCTATTTTTTTCCTGCCACAGTGCCAGTTTGACAATTTCATTTCTGCTTCTTCCCATCTATCCACCTGTGCCAGTCCATGGTCTGGGAGACCAGAGAGATAAAACCAAACGTGGAGTTGATCCCAGTCCACAGATGTAGAGGGAAGGCAGGAAAGAATATTTAAAACAGACCAGCACTGGGGTGAGTCATCCTCACACCTTCAGCTGCTGCACCAGTAGAACTGAAGTGGGAATGGCAGTGCTGAAACAGGTCCTGCTTTATCTTAGGGATTGCAGAAGGGCAGGATGACCTGGTTGGACTGTGGCAGATGCAGTTTAGCAGTTGCCATGCTCAGTTTTCTCACAGCTTCCTGCTTTAGGCCCTTGCCAGAGAGCACCAATCCCCAGTTCTCCACAAAGAACCAACGATTTTAGCCAAAACACATGGATGTCACTAACAACTAGGCTGGCAGAACCCAGGGCACAATAAGCACATACTCTAAGCCACACCCCTGGGCCAGGCCACCTGAAGCACACAGCCCAGACACCCTGGCTGGGGGACAGCCCAGAGGCTGCATCCCCCAGACAGGAAAGCTGCCGTGGCTGGACTGCACCAAACCCGAGCAGGACTCAATCACCTGGACCGTACTGAAGGCAAGGGGAAGGACTGACCAAGAAAGAACAGCCACCAGGAGAACGTCTGCTTCAGAAATATGACAACATTCAGACTTACAGATACGGCTGTCAACCCCAATACTGGCAGCTGAAACACACTCTGGGATAATGGTAAAGCCCCTAGAGAGAGATCCTATTAATAAGCACATATTGTTTAAAGTATTTAACATGTAAATTTTGTGCCAATTTCACCATTAAAACTCAGCTTTAAACCTTGCTCAGCAGAAATAGAGCTTGGCTTTTGCTGGAGAAGGAAGAACTGGACTGAACTGTTGGTGTGTTCCTTGGGTGTTCCACATCACATAGAGTATGAAATTACCTGATGGCAAAGGCACATTAGAGGGATCTCTGCCCTGTGGAGAATTAGGCTTAAGGAGCATTTCCTACAAAGTTACAGAAGTAGCAGAGACGTGGGCAATACACTTGGGAGAGACCTGCACTGCCAACTATCCTCCCTGAAGTAAGCTAATTCAGCATGTTAAGTGACATTTTCATTTAATTATTTCACGTGTAGAATCCCCATTTTTGCCACACAGCATGAGTTAAATTGTATCCATCACACAGTGAGGTAAACTCAATATGAAAACTTGGAAATCAACGTAATTAGTTCAGGTTAATTTAGGAGAAGAATTATTATATGCAACTACATTAAAAGTCTACCACATCTTATATTTAACATCTCTGCTATACATAAACTTTTATAGCATTAACACTAAGGCACTATTCAAAGGCTCAGGCACTGAGGAATATATTTTAGCTGAAATAATTCTATTTCTATCCCAAAGGCCAGCAGATCCCCTGTGGAGCTGTGGTGCTTGATCACTAGAGAAAATTCAGTGCTAGAGGACTTCTCATAGAGTGGGTATGTGAAATTTTAAGCAGCAGCAACAGGGCCACCTTTACAGCACTGCAGTTGGATGATGCTGGTATTACTAGACTTTGCATTTAAGGCTTCATTATTTCAGAATAGTCTACATTTTACTTTTATTTGTTTCATCACTCTTTCGGCAAATGCTTCTCAGGCTCACTAAAAATGTAGTTTGGGTAAAGATCAGAATTTTAACTAAAGAGCAGTAAATTAAGCTTCAAAACAGATGTAAATAGATATATAAAAAGATGACCCATTCAGCAGAGTATTTAATGATGTGATTTTTCTGAATGTAAATGTGCTAAAAACATACTAACAACTTCTTAAAACACATGCTTAAAACAAAAACTGTTCCAAGTTTAAGATGTTCAAATGCCTACAACTCTAACACCCTAAATACAGGCACTTAATAAACACAGAGGAAGTCTGGAGTTTTTCAAGTTTATCAAAAGCAGGGAGATAAGAGAGAAGCAACTACAAGCTGCCTTAAAACGATTTTTCACCATAGTGAAAAAAAACTCCACTGAAACCCCAAACCCAAACCAGTTTGATTTTGGTAGGGTTTTTTTTTTTTTGGTTTTTTGGGTTTTTTTTGTTTGGGGTTGTTTTATTTTTTGCTTGTTTTGGTTTTTTGGTTTTGTGTTTGTTTTTTTGTTCTTGTTTTTGTTTTTGTGGCTTTTTTATTGTTGTTGGGTTTTTTGTGGGTTGTTTTGTTTTGGGGGTTTTGGGGGTTTTTTTGGGGTTGTTTTTGTTTTTATTTTTTGTTTTGTTGTGGGGTTTGGGGTTTTTTTTGTGTTTTTGTTTGTTTGTTTGTTTTGGGGGTTGTTTGGGGTTTTTTTGGGGGTGGGAGTTTGGTTCGTTGGTTGGTTTTGGTTGTGGGGTTTGGGTTTAGTCAGTTTCTTGCTTCTTGGGTTTTTTGGGGGCTTTTCTGGTTTGGAGTTTTTTAATAACAATGAGGTTGAGGACACTTCTATCAGGTAAAGAAAAAAACCCATCAACTACCCCCTAGCCCATGAGAAAAAGTAGACCGAGTTACCTCCTTTTGTCGTCCAACAAATCTAACTCTTCTATAATCCTTCTCGTCATATACCTAGAGTGTAAAATAAACTTGATCTTATTTACAGAACAACAACCATAAACACGGAACACAAAGACTTAGAGAATAAATAGCTTCAACTGTTTCCTTAATTTCAAATATCATCACCTTACAAGCATACAGAAAAATTAGCTCCCATTTCTCTCACACAAGTAACTAAACGGCACATTAACTAAAGAAAAGGAAACCGGTGGCGTCGGGGGTGCCATGAAATCCAGTAAACAGAAGAGCCTGATCACAGAGGTGAACATAAACGCATTCTTTATAATGCTGTTCCCTGATCTCACCTAGGTGGTGAACTAAACCGGAAAATTCAGGCTTTGTGTTTATTTCTGTCCAGCTCAGTAACCAGAGAGCGAGCTTTCTTTCCCCAGTCAGCTCCACCCGCCACCCCCTGTCCCATCTCCCCAAGGCACCGCAGCAGCCTCGGCTCCCGCACCGAGCGGAGGTGAGGCGGAGTCACACGGCACCGACACCAGGCTGCCTCCTCCTCCACCTGCCAGCTCCGCCTGGGTCACAACTCGGACCCGGACCGGAACGCTCGCTAAGGGCGAGTCACCCCGATCCATCACCGGCGGTGCGGTTTGGTTTGGTTCTGTTTGGTTTGGTTTTTTTTTTTTTCTGAAACAGCGCGTACCTCCTGTGTACGGATCATCCAGGAGCACGAATTTCCACTGTGCGCGCTGAACGGAGAATCACAGAATAAAAGAGAATAAATTCGGTTGGAATCTCAGACCTCTGAGATCATCGGACCCAACCAGTGACCGGACTCCACCGTGTCAAGCAGACCGTGGCACTAAGCGCCGCATCCAGCCATTTCCAGGGACGGACACCCCACCGCCTCCCTGGGCAGCCTATTCCAGTATCTAACCACTCTTTACGTGAAGAAATTCCTCCTGATCTCCAGCCTAGGCCTCCCCGTTACGTTACATCACACCGCACCAGCGCGCTTCTCGCAGCCCCGGCGGGACGCGCCCGCCGCCCTCCCCGAGCAGCGGAGGGGCGGCAGCACCGGGCCCCGCGCGCTCACCTGCCCCGTGTGCGTCACCAGCTCGCCGGTGTCGGAGGCCCGCACACCGTAGGGCCGGGCGGCGGCGGCAGCCAGCCCCGGGCGGGACAGCAGCGGGCGGCCCCGCGGCAGCAGCCAGCGGAAGGTCGCGGCGGGCGCCGCCATCTTCGCGCCGCCCACGTGACTTCCCGGGCGGGCGGGCGGGCGCGGGCCTCGCCCCGCCCCGGTGGCCGCGCGCGCTTCCGGCGGCGGGGGGCACGTGGCCGCGGGCAGCGAGCGGCGCCTTCCGCGGGGGCCGCGGGCGGCGAGCGGTGAGGTCAGCGGGCAGCGGTGTCCTCACCGCTGTGGGGGGCGGTGGGTGGTGTGGAGGCAGCCGCGGGAGAGGAGGAGGGGAACGGGAGCCGTGCGGGTGTCCTGAGCGGCGCGCTGTTCCCGCAGGGTGCCGAGCATGCTGTCCCTCCTGGTCAGGGCCGCCGCCACGGCCGCCCCGCTGCGCTCGCTGTGCCGCGCTTCCCTGTGCTCGCTGGCCCCGTGGGGACGGGTGGCGGGGCTGCCCGCGGCCTGCGGGAGCTGGGCCCCGCCACCGTGGCGGGCGCCCCGCGGGCTGCTGGCCGCGCCGCCGCCTCTCGGAGCGCCGCTGCCGGCCGGGCTGAAGACGAAGACGGTGCTGAAGAGGCGCTGCAAGGACTGCTACATCGTGCGGCGGCGCGGGCGGCTCTACGTGTGCTGCAAGAGCAACCCCCGGCACAAGCAGCGCAAGGGGTAGCGCCGGCCGGGCCCCCGCAGGGCACAGAGCTGGCGCCGTGTGGGGCTGCCGGGCCCGCAGCTCCCCTGCCCGTGTCCCTGTCACCGCGCTGCTCCGGGAGCTGGCAGCTGGGGACACGGGTCGCGAAATCGGGTGCGTGACAATGTTTCGTCTTTGGAACGCCTAGAGCGAGGTGCGACCTTGACGGCCCTTGGGGGAATGTCAGGCCTCGGATGCGGACACCTGGAGTGGGACGCACAGCTTTCAGGACCTCTTGTCATCTTAAGCGTGAAGCCTTAAAATGACCGCGCTGTTAAATCAGTAAGGGTGAAGCTGTATCACTGGACTCTGAGGTTTAATTTGGGTTTAATTAAAGCAAAATGAAAATAAACCCCACTGATGATCATTACTACAACAGACCGTGTTTCTTTTCTTAAACACTATTCCCCCTCCCCCCAAGATGTTGGTAACAGAACCAATAGTTTCAAACTCAGGTGGGCAATTTCAGATTCCATCGAGCTTGCTTTAAGATTCTGCAGAGCTTTAGCTCACTCTCATAGATAGGTGAGGCTTAAGAATATTCATTTTTTCTTATGTCTCTTGAAAGAACTCTTTACTAACAAAGAGTGGAGAGAATGACTGAGAGCAGTAATGCCTCAGAGGTCATATAGCCAAGCTTAACATTGAATGCAAACTAGTGGATTGGTATCCATGAATTAATTAGAGTCAAAATTGCTTCAGTCACCAGTGGTATTCCTCACACTTCTCAATATGACTCTGCTTGAGGCAGGAGTGTTTGATCATCCTCTGAACTGCAAGTTCTTAGCAAACAGTACCAAACTAAACTTTTGGAAAACTATCCTGTTACTGCTACAAGTTTGCCAGAGTACTGTGAATTGATGCCCCTGACTTGAAAAAGGTGAAATTGGTTGAGCACTGTGTTTGAAGTTGGTGTAACATTGGATCGTATGATGGCTTGAAGACCTTTTCTGCCCTGTTACAATCCCACAACTTTATAACTGCAATAACTTTTATAGTTAGAATGTTTTTACTCAGTGCTTGTAGACAATGAGAATCTAAGCCTGTAAAGCTGTGGCTAAGCATTCCAGAGGCAATAATTATTAATTTTCCATATGTTGGGGTGGTTTGTGTTTTCACTCATCTATCTCACCACAAAATGAGTGTTTGGAGAGAGAGAGAAGCAGGTTAGTTAAAATACACATCCATCTTAAGGGGCATTCAAATTAGTTCATGGCAATGAGGGGAGAGAGAGCAGGCTAGCTTCGTCTAACTAAAGAGAGACAGATTCAAAATATGTAAGGCTCAAAATTAAAGAACCTTGAAGTAGTGGAAAACTTGCTGTACTTCAAAAGGTTTGATTGAAGTTCGGATGCTCATGAAAAAGAACTTCTACCTTCTGAATACCTGCAGCTTGTGCATGAAAGTAAAGTGTAGGCAGAGGGATTTCTTGGAAATATTTTACACCTTTAATGGGAACTGAAGATTTTTTAAAAGCTCTGATTCTCAGTGTTAATGGTACACATTTGTAGCTGTGTTTTATTCCAGCAGAACTGGAATGAAATGAACTGCTGTGAACCTCTGTAATACCTTGTGAGTTTAGCTATTGGTACACCCTTAAAGTAAACTCTGTGTGTATGACCAAAAAGACCAGTGATTTCCAGGCCTACCCACTTTTCCAGTGGATAGTAAGGACTGACCTGTGGAGTGGGCATGAGGTGAAGTGAGGATCTTTGGTTGGTTGGGCTTTCTAGGAAAAGTAGTTGGCAAGTGGTCTTACTGCCTCACAAAAAGTTCATCTGACCCCTTGGTTCAGTCAGAAAAAGGCAGCTCACTTGTACAAAACAGATTGTGCTGGTGGGTTACTGAGGAGGTTTTCAAACAGGGGCTCTCTTGCCAGGAGCAGTGTCAGATGGTTAAAAGACACCTGCAGGTGTGAATTGCCAGGGTGAGGAGCAGCAATCATTACCTGGCCAGACCACCTGAATTCAGAGGTGTGTGGGACCTGAGACAAGTTCACTCCACCAGGCTGGTGTGAAATACAGTCTGCACTCAGAAATGGAGTGAAATTTAGGGCTAGGATTACTGTGCAGCAGAGAGACGCACTAACTACTGTTTTCATCTCCCTCTTTAGCCAAAGACATACTTTTATGCAGAGCTGACTCAGCATCTTATTTCAACAACTTACAATGAGGAAAAACTTTTTCCTAATTAGACCCTTTGAATGTAGGGCTGCTGGTCAGAAACTTGAGATGTGAAGTAATTTGAATTCAAACGTTTATTGTAGCTTCAAACAATTCATGTGTCATTGTCTGAACAGTCAGTTTGTGGTACCTGGGGTGGAGCATTCAAAGAATGGAGCATTCATGGCCATCACTGAAACAGCATATTTGGTTGTGCTTAATAGGTTGTGGAAAGAGGATTATAGGATTAGAAACTAGGAGGCTCTGAATTGTAGTTGTGCTCTGCCACTGACTTGCTGTATAATCTTGAAAAGGTAATTTTGCCTTTGTCTCAATTTTTCCATCTGTTAGGCAGGAGTACTGAATCTCACACTTGTAAGTGCCGTTTCTTAGTTGATGCCTACAAACTGTTACAGAGTGTTCTAAAATAAATCAGATTCTATAGCATTCTGTAATTTGAATGACATGAGGAGGGTGATTATAGCTGGGGGTGATGCATGTTTATTTTAGGTTTGTTTACAGCAATTGCAAAGTGAGCAGGTGAAATAATGTCAGCCAGGGTTCGATAGCTAGGGGTTCACATCCTTCATTACAGACCTTCATGTTGTGCTACTTAAACAGCTGTTGGCAAAGGAGGGGGTGCACAACTACTGCTTAAGTTACCCAGGCCAAAAATTTAGTCCTGGAATACCAAAAATACCAATCTATGTTAGTTCCCTAATTGTATGTGTTTTCTTTTTTATTTCTCCCCCTGGAGGCTGAAAGGGAGGGGAATGATAAGGAGAGCACAGCTAGAATATAAAATGTTTTAGGGAGGAAAATAGTACAGGAAGATAACACAGGAAGAAGAACCCATACACTGAAGACTGAAATAAGACTGGCTTAAATTACATTTTCAGCTTTTGGCTTCCTACTGCTTACATGTCTAGGTTACCCCCTCCAGAAAATCTTCATTCTTCTTTAAATCCCCACAGTGGAGTGGGAATGTGACACCTGATGTCTTCTGTGACTGTTGTCATTGTACAATTATGAAAATAATTTGCAGTTGTGAGTGACTGAAACTTGCTTAACTCCTCAGAACTGTTCTAGGGAATAAGATTGTCAGATTCCTGATACTCAACAGGTAGAGATGTATTTGGGTCAACTGGAGGATAAGTCTTAGAGCTCATGTATATTCATAACTGTCAGACTTTGTCTGTGGTTGTGTGTATGGGAATTACTGTATTGGTTGCTGAATTCAGGACAGTAGCTGTTCAAAAATGACAGGTGAGGGAGAAGTCTTTAGGAATTATAGTACTGAGAAGCTGTGTCTGCTCGGATGGAGGCAGTACACCTTGAGGTTAGCTGACTGACAGGTGACTATTCCAGATTCTGGCACCACCACAGTCAGTTTCCTGCACTCAGTTAGAGCAACAGCTATTTTTGAGTAATGTAGACACAATATTGTTCTTCCAATTATTCTACCATCCACAAAAGAGAAAAAAAAAAAGAAGTACAAGAAGGTGATATTTCAGAGATATTGCTAATGCTTTTGCCAAGTATTAACAGTTGGAACTTTTTCTTTATTTGTAGAGATGAAGTAGGTAAAATTAAAAAATACAAATAAAACTATAAAACAGAAATGTAAATATTCTTAAACAATGAAAAAGAAAGTGAGAAGCCAGTCTGCTTTCTCCTCTTTGTTTAACAGTGCAAACAGACACGACATGCTGGCACTGTTCAGAGTATCTTCTGTGTAACACCAAGGTCCTTCTATGGTTTCAGTGAGCTCCATGCACCTGACACTAAAGCTGATTTATGTTTATCTGCAGCGTCACCATATTGCAAAGTTCTGAATCAGCAAGGATGGACACACCTTGATACACACTGGTGAAAACTATTCAATTACCTTTAAAATGGAAGTTAAGGATAAAGTTTAATCCCATTCAGTTTAATAAAACTGATTCTACATTTAAATACTTGCATTCTTTCTATTACAGCTCACCAGATTATTAATTTGGAGCTTGAAATCTGTGCCAGTTAGTCCCAGAGGCTAAGAAGGGGCTGGATTCTTTCCAACTAGCTGGGACAGTTTACCTCACCACACCTACGAGAGGGCATGCCCTCACCTGTCCAGTCTCCTCTGCTTTCCAGGGCTGAATTTATCTTCCTGTAGGAATAGGTGAGCTGCCCATGAAGCTGTTATTGAACTGTCACACTTTACAGCCCAGTTTATTTAGGTAAGTAGTGGTGTTTTACTTCTGTACCTCTGGGAGATAAACTGCAGCAGTTTCGTTATTGCTCCGTATCCCACTCACAGTGGAGGCAGCAATCTTTATAAGAGCTTCATCACAGTGAAGACACTGAACCTGATCTAAAAATGATGAAAGTTGGTACAGAGAGAATATTGGCACCCAAGATGAAGCTGTCACTAGCTGGAGTTATCCACCTGCCTCCAGGAATGAAAAATTTGCCGTTTCATCTAGAAGTTTGTGCATCAGTCTTTGAAATGTGTTGTCTGTAAATATGAATAAAGTGTTGAAAACAAGCAGTATTTTTCAAGAAGCCACCTGTGCTTATGTGCCACATTGTGCCAAAAGGAATAAAAAGTGAACTTTGTGAAGTCATTTGATCTAAAAATAGATTGATTTCATTTAGTGGTTGAAAGTAAGCAAAAGAACAGGCAGGGAATATTTCAAGTCTCTCTGTTGTGCATGTTAAAGATTGGTAATGAACAGTGCCTAAATGAGGAAAAGATTGGGAGCAAACAGTCCCAGAGTCTATACAGTTTTAAAAGGGACTCATACTAGGAGGGTAATATTTATAAAAGCAGTGACTGGGATATCTAAAATAGGTCACTTTTCCTAGTTCTTTAGGTAAGAACTTCTGCATTTACGTTGTGTGGGTGCCAAGTACTTCGGTTTTGCTTTGATTCTCATCTAGCTATTAAATAAGTTGGTTTTATGTCATCTGGTCATTCATCCTGATCACCAATTGCATAGTCACAGAAAAAAAAAGAACTTATTTGATGTATTTAAATGAATGAAAATACAGTAAACATGAAATGGTAACCTGGGACTTGATCTGTAGGCTTAAGAATTCTGTTCTACCGGAGGTAGGACATGAAACCTAAAACATGGCTGCAGCCAGAGACCACAGCAGCCAGTCAGACAGCTATGATGTTATAAAATAGCATCACTTCACTGTGTAAAATGTGAGCTTGTTTGCTTTAATTTGCAGTTACCAAATTTTGTTAAGCCTTTCATTCTTAGATTTCTATATTTTTCCTTCAAAATGCAGTCACTAAATTTGAATCACCCTTTTAATCTTTTGTTAAAATAATCAGATTAATCATCTTTCTCAGAATAAAATATTTTGTCTAACCTTTGGATATTTGTTTCCTGTACCCTCCTCTGATTTCTTTTTCAAAATATGGACACAGGAGCTGTAGGTAGAATCTACCTTAGTGATGCTGCACACTGAGATTAAAATGCTCCTGGATTTTGTTCTCAGAAACCTTCTGCTTCCTTCATTTGAAGATCACGTCATTGCTATGGAATTCTGTAAAGAATTTGTTTGCTGTCAGTTTTTTATGACCTGTAAAGGATTTACATTGCTTAACACTTCCCCTCTGCTTAACACAGCCCTCTCTTCTGCAGGTGTAGCTGCAATGTCTGATTTCTAGATGTACGACTTTGCATTTGAAGGTAACAAAATGAAAATTGGTTCAGTATGTTAAACATCACAAAAATTTACCCATTGCTCCATTATCATTATTACTACTTTGCTGATTTTTTAAACCTGAACTTATGAGTGTTTGAACTATATAACACACAAATCACTCGTTAAAAAAACAGGGTAGTGATCATTGTCTTAATACCCCTGAAACCACAGTGAAAGACATTCAAATTTCATGGTGGTTCCCATTTGCAGTTTGTATTTGGACATGTTACGCGAGCAGTTGTGAATTCATATATGTGTACTAGGATATTTTTTTAGTTTTGAAACATGGCATATCATGAATCAGTTTGAACCACTTTGGTTTTGCTCCTGCATCTTGTTCACTTGATCATCTTCCCCGCATCCATGACAGAGAGTTTCCAGGATGCTTTCTTCAGACAAAACCCAGACTCAGAAACAGTTCAGTGTCTAGACATAGCTGTCTGAGACTGGTGTCACAGTCTTCTATTCAGTGTGGCTGGTTCCTTCAGCCCATCCCAGGCCCCCAGTACTACTCCAGCCAGCCTTGATGTCTCACATTGCTTCATATCGTGGCCTCCTGCACACAGCACACATTCTCAGCATTATCCAACAAAAGCACAGACGTGGAAGGCTGCAAGTCACCCAACTCACTGTATTGGGCACCTTGAGAAAAATGCTGGCTTTCAAAGAACTTAAGATTTATGATGTGTAATGTTCAAAGAATGATCAGGAGGAAAAACAGGTGAGGAAAGGCAAAAAGATTTTTGTGGAAGATCCTTTCTGGTGAGTTTAAGGTGCATCCCTGGATACTGCTTGAAAAAAGTGAAGAGCAAAACTAAGTGGATCTGACATTAAAGCTCACAGGGAGAGGTGGCATAGCTGGGTGCCAAGTGTGAATCAGACAATGTCTCTGTGTGCCACGAGCAGAAGGTCAGAGAGCTGTGATGGCAGGGCCACAAGGTAGAGGCCATTGGCATTAAGGCCTTTGAAACATTCATCATTTAGGCTCTTCTTAACCATGACACAGCTGTATTCTCTCCAAGCATGGAAAGTGTTGCCTGTAAGGAGTATGGTCACAGTCAGCTCTGGGACACTTAGTCCACAGAATGGTAGTCAATGGAAAAAGTCATGACGGCAATGGATAAACTCCAACTGCCTGTTATGCTGGCAACTACTTAATATTATTTAAATAAATACATTAAATTCTGCATTGAATATTAAGTGTCTTTTGCTAAAACAACACTTCAAACAGTCTAGAACTTCCCTCCTCTTCTAATCTTCTAACTCCAGCTCTACATTTATTCACAACTTGTTTATACTTATGCCAACATTATCTTTTCTGTTAGACAGCACTTCTGTTCCTGGAGAATTTACCAGCTTGATATTTATTTCTAGGTAGCTTCCATGTCATTCTCAAATCTTTGAATTCCTAAGCTGAGTAAGTCCTTTTAGTCTTTTCTCATGAAGCAGACTTCCTGCTCCTCTCATCATCCTGGTAACACTTTAGTGAAATATTTGAATTTTACACTGGGCCTTGAGATAGGCCTTGAAAGAAAGGTAATATATTTTGCGATCACTGATATTGTTAGAAAAAAAATATAAAGATTTCAGTAGACAAGTCATTGTCACATATGCCAAAGCTTACCAGCTGTTTTTTCTGTCCAGCTGTCTCAATTGTCTTTTAAAAGATATTGCTTCTGCCTACAAGCATTCTCGCTCATACATTCTTGGACATGATTGGCTACACCTTTTGAGTTCATCTTTTCTGAAATATTTTACATAATTCTGTCCTTGCAAATATTTTTGTGCCTGCCAGTATGGCAGATGAACGTCTACATCACATTTCTTGGAAACATACCTCACCCTATGTATTTCAGGATTGCCTTTGAACAACTCACTGGCCATCTGAATGACTTCATGAGAGTAAGATGCCATGGTTATGTCCTCCTCAGAGCACACCCTGTCAGAGGTCTCCCCACAGAAGAGGGAATAAGGTGGGAGCTGGGATGTGTGAAACCTGTCCAGTGATTCATGCTTGTGGAAAACAATTGATCTAAGGGCTTTGGAGGGTCCCTCAAGGACACACAAGCTGCATTTGTCATACCATTTTGAGTGGAGTTCCTTCCCAAAAATCTTGTTCTCAGCTCCAGATAATAGATGATCCTGCCAAAATTATATAAAAATTATATGTCTTATAAAGATGGATGGTATGCTTTGTGGGATATAAAAAGTCTTCTTCTCAAACAGTCTATTTTTAGCAATTTCTTAAGAAATTTTGTGCAGGTTTGTGTATGTGAAGGTTTGACTGGACTCACCAATCTTCCTCTTTTTTTAATAAACCAGCATAAAGTAGAATTTATTTACATAATGCAATGATCCATGAAGGTTACCATAACATCAAGGGACCATATTAACCGCTTGAATGGAATTCATTAGAAATTAACTACCACTTAAATTAATTTTCCCACATTCACAAGGCTGTAATGGTGGAAAAAGGAACCGTCCATCAGTGTGTACTGACAGGAGAGCTGTCACTGCTTTTATTTATAGGTGAATACATTAACCCATGAAGCAGCCTTTTCAGACAAAATCTTGAGCTTCTGTACAAATAAGCTGCTTCAGAAGACTTTTAATAAGTATCCCAGCCTCAGTTAAACAGGAACACGTACTTCTTAATGCTTTTGCCACTGGCTATATGCATTGCAGCCTTTTCATAAGCACAACAGAAAAATTTGCTCCTAAAAAATGCAAACTTCACACAGTATGTAATGTGTTTTCAGTGGATAATATAATTCATTAGATCTGATTATAGTGATATTGTATTATCAGTATTGGTAAAATTATACAAATGAAAGATCATCCATTGGTCCTTCATCTTTTGTAGCTTATTACCTGGTTTGAATTTTTTAACTCTCTTACAATTGATTATATGTGCAGGTCTTCAAACTGTAGGATGAAAGCAAATAACACTTTTACCCACCTGGGATCTAGATATATTTTGGGCAAATTTACTGCATTGTGGTAATCATTTGCATAAACTATGATGAGAAAGAGCTTTGTGTAACCTGTCAGATGACCATAGTTGTCAAAAGAGGTGGGTGCCTTTTATATATGTAAACATCATAGCTGAAGTTATCTCAGGACAACCTCCTGAGTTGTTTGACAAACCTCCTGTACAGTTTAATCCAAATAAATTTTTTCATGTGTAATTATAGCTCAGAGCTAAAAGCTAGCCCTTACCTATCAACAGCATTTTGTATTTTAACACTGGAAGTTCAATAAGAAAGGATCATTGACTTTTAAAAAACACCCCCTGATACATTAAAAGAACTGAATAGAATAAGTTTTCCTTATTTCTTCTATTGGGTGCTCCATTATGTAATAAACAGTGGTGACACAAGATCAGATGAGCCTGTGTGCCAGCAGTGGTGCTCACTGAAATGTTACAGTCTCGCTGCTGTCCAGAAAGAAAAAATAGAGAGGTTGCAGTGAACTTCACAGTATTCTGAACACTTTCTTATAAGCTCCTCCATGATTTCCTAGCAGTGTCAAAGAAAGTTTCAGCACACAGTTTCTCATGGTTAATTTGTAGGACAGGTGGCCTTTCCAGGTATTTCTGTGAATTTACTACTGTGTTCAGACACTTGGCAGGCATAGCAAATATACGAGCTTCTCTTGAGTTACCCACAAGTCCCTCAAAGGGAAATAAAGGCTGTCCTGATACTCCAGTGACAAAATTGCATCCTCTTATTTTTTATGTCGTCCCTGCTATACAGGTTCTTTCTAACAGTTTCTCAGAGGTATCGAGGTGTTACATGCTTAGGGCTAAAAACATAAACTCTGTAAGTGAAAAGAAACTATTTTACAAGCTTAGCCCTCTGATAGTGTATGTATGTAGTTTTCCATTCCAATTGTTTAAATATGGCTGCATTATGCTATTCAGCTATGCTGAATTAAAATCTCAGTGTCAGTATTACCAAAAGAGTCTATGGTTGCAGTTAGGTCAGTCTCAGACTGTTGTCACACATCTTAACAAAAAAAATTGTGTTCACTTCTTTTTTTTTTTAACAGTTACACTTTAACTTGCCAAACTGAAAATCTGGAAGTACTTCTACCAGTGTCTTGGGTTGCTATATGTTTACAACAGAGATAAGTGATTCTCAGAGGTTCCCACACAAGCCTAAGGAGAGCTGATAGCTGGCAGCAGACTAGCTACTCTCCTTCAAAAGTAGCAACTGTCACCGGTAAAAATTATGATTTATTTATTATTTAATGGATTTAGAGCATTTAAAATTCTTACAAACACTATTTTGTCTAATTCTTCCACATTTTATGTGGCACTGCCTTTTAGTTTGTCTGATTTGTACACACTAATGTACACACATAATGGGTAATGGGAATGAGTCAGACTAACTAGAAAATCATGCCATTTTACTTAGTTCTCATTGGGGACTACGGTTAGTTTGGTTAATTGATACAATATTGACTAGGTAATGACTCTCACTTCTGTCAACATTTTTACATTTGTTAAATTCCCCTGCCTGCTTCTGCTTTTCTGCTTTATTTCCTTTTAAAATTTAAACATCTTAAAAAAGGCTCTTCTCAATTAATGCATTTCATGATTGAGGAACACTGAAATTAACTTTTAGCCAATTAAATTTTTACGAGTATTTGCTATTGTCGACAGTAGTAAAAACTTCTGTTTCAGCCACATCAATAATTAATTTAGAAGCACATGCCTGAAATACTTCCCCACATGCAAAGGAGTTGTTATTCTCCCACAGCTTCCCTCACAGTCATCCTGGTGACTCCCTTGGCGCTAGTACGCCATTATTTTGTTGGCAGCATTTTGATTTCTGCGTGGTTATGATTAACCTGTACAATGTGTTCCTCTTAATGCAAAGCTGTTTTCTTATCCTTCAATTCTACAAACTGGAAAAAGCATATAGCCGCAGGCCACACAGAATAATACCAGTGTCAAGCTTTAAAAAACATATTTGTTTTGTGTCCTCTAAGGACAAATGATAGACATGTAAAAATGTTTTCTCTGTTTCTCTTTCATGGAATACTTACTTTAGAATTAACTTCTGTCAGAGAAAACACAATTTGAAGTATCTACTTTATTTCTGAGCATTTCTGCTATAAAGAGGGAAAATAGTACATTGTGTATGACATGTGTGATTACAAGGTTATAGAAACTCTTTATGTTTCTCTAGTTGTTATGGTTTCCCCTTAAGAAAGCTTGTCACTGGAAACATAAGAGCATCCTTCCTTCAAAAGAGACAAGTATATAGTACTATCAAGCAATGTAATTAGTGTAATTTTTAGTTGCTTTACAATACTTTAAATTGCCACCCCTCTGAAGCACTCAGTTCTTCTTGCAATCCAGTAATGCATCTGTTTTGAAATAGGTCAGAGGAGAAAAGATACTTTTATGATACATTCTTAAGTGTTCTGATGATTACCTGTGCTGTAACCCATTTCTTCATAAATGCGTTCTGTCTTTAATTTTGCCCTCTTCAAGTTACAATCACCCCAGTGTCCTTTTATTCATAAAGATTGTTCTTTTATGTACTTTTTCTGTCTTACCTATTTGTTAATTCTGTTTCTCTCTGATATCAAGCATACTTCGTTTCATGCTTCATTGTCCAGGTTTTAGTTTCAGCTCCAGTATATTAAATGTTCCCAGCCTTTTGCTCCATATTTTATAGCCAACCGTACAGAAGCGTTAAAAGCCTTTCTTGAGCAAAGAGAAAGATGAGTCTTCTTAATGTGGAATTCTCTTCCTTCAGAAACTTGATTGACCCCAAATCCTATGACTCCACAGTCAAGAAAAATAAAACTCATTCAAGGCAAAAAGTATCTCAGCAACATGTTTCTGAAGCTAAAATAGTAGAAATTTTCTCTTTTCTCCATATTTCCTTCCTGTTGAAATAAAGAAAGAAACTGTATATTAATTAAAAAAAAAAAGCAGGTTAGCTGTATGATTTTTGCTAAAGTCTACATGTTGTTAGGTATTTTATGTATCCATGGTTTTGATAACAAAATGTATTACTTTACTAGATTGGAGACTACTTTTTCTTTAAAATCCTTAATTTTCTGGCTCAGTTGTCATAGTGAACCCGATCATAGAAAAAGATTTCCAGGACTGAGGAATTTTTGATAATAAAAGCGAGGCAGGTTGGAAAAATCTCTTAGAATCACAGAATCACAAACGTGATCAGGCTGGAAGTGACCACAGTGAGTTGTCTGGTCCAACCTCCCTGCTCCAACAGGGTCATCCCAAAGCACATGGCACAGGATTGTGTCCAGATGGTTCTTGAATATCTTCAGTAAAGAGGACTCCATACCCTCTTTCATCAACCCATTCCAGTACTCAGTCACCCTCACGGTGAAGAGGTTATTCCTCATATTGAGGTAAAACATCCTGTGTGTTGGTTTCTGCCCACTTTATTGCTTGACACCACAAAGAGCCTGGCTCCATTCTCTTAACACTCTCCCTTCAGATACTTCTAGGCATCAGTGAGGTCCCCTCTCTGTTGTCTTGTCTCGAGGCTGAACAGGTCACATTCCCTGAGCTTTTCCTCGTAAGAGGGATGCTCCAGTCCGTTAATCACCTTTGTTGCCCTCCTCTGGACCCACGCCAGGAGCTCTGTGTCTCTCTTGTCCTGAGGAGCCCAGAACTGGACACAGCACTCCAGACGTGGCCCCCACTAGGGTTGAGTAGAAGGGCAGGATGATTTCATTTGATCTACAGAAAATGCTCTTCCTAATTCATCCCAGGAAACCATTGGCCATCTTGGCCACCAGGGTACACTGCTGGCTCATGGACAGCTCGTTGTCTGCCAGGACCTCTAGGTCCTTCTCCACAGAGCTGCTTTCCAGCAGCTCAGCCCGCAGCCTGTACTGGTGCCTGGAGTCATTCCTCTCCAGGTGCAGGACTCTGCACTTGCCTTTGTTGAGTTTCAGAAGGGTCCTCTCTGCCCATCTCTCCACCCTATAGAGGTCCCTCTGAAGGGCTGAGCAGCCCCCTGGAGTGCCAGCCACTCCTCCCAGCTTTGTGTCATCGGGGAACTTGCTGAGGAGGCCTCTGCCCCTTCATCTGAGTCACTGCTGAACAAGTTAAATAGTACTGAGCCCAGTACTGAACCTTGGGGGACACTGCTAGTGACAGGCCTTCATCTGGACCCTGAGCCACTGATTACAACCCTTTGCAATATGCCATTCAGTCAGTTCTCAGTCCATCTCCCTGTCCACTGATCCACTCCACACTTCCTGAGTCTGCTTATGAGGATGTTGATGGTGTTGACAGCGTTGATGGCTTTGCTGAAGTTGAGGTAGACAATAACCACTGCTCTCTCCTCATCCATTCAGGAAGTTGTTTCATCACAGAAGTCAATCAGGTTGATCAAGCATATCTTACTGTTAGAGAATCCATGCTGACTACTCCTGATCATCTTCTTGTCAACCATGTGGATAGAGATTGCCTTTGGAATGAGGCACACCATCATCTTTCTAGGGATTGAGGTTAGGCTGACAGGCTCATAGCTCCCTGGGTCCTCTTTCTTGATCACCCAAAAACTGGGGTGACATTTGATTTCTTCCAGTCCTCAGGCACATCCTCTGACCATCATGACCTTTCAAAGGTTATGGTGAGCAGCCTCTCTATGATCCTGATAAGTCAATTAGAGATCTTGGAAGCAGCATGGATCATCAAAATAGTGGTAAAGACAGTGCAAGTTTGACCTGAATTGATCACATTCCACAAATGGGATCCACACTGTAGCGAACTGACTTCTTTTTAAAAATCTTGCCAAGAAGTCACATGTGGCACCCAGTCAGCTCATGAAGGCTCACCTTCACCTGCAGGGTGAGCACAGCGCACCTCTTTGGGAGGAGCAATGGGCAGAATACCGAGGAATTCGCCAGGACATGAAGTGCCCAGGACTGGAGAGCTATGGTCACTACCCAAGGATTTACTAGTGAGCACTCAAGACCTCCAAGGCTTGAGAGGGAAGTCGTCATTTCAGGTAGTTCTGGTCACATTGTCTCACTGGGGAACCAAGAGCCAGCAGTGAGAGTCCTTCTTCAAAGCTTACTCTTGATAGGGACTACAGCAATGGGCCAGCTTGGCCTGGTGGATCTCACCATGGTGTGTGGCAGAGGGCACAGCAGTAGCAGCTGTTGTGCAGGATGATTCTTTCCCTGGTATCATTAGGGCATCCATGGGCCAATGCCCTACCACATGCTTTTGGGATCCAAGCACTTCTCTGTGCTGATTCTAGCCAAGGAGACACTGAGAGGAACAGCACAGCATCCCTCTGTGTTGGTGGTATCTCCACAGACCTGTCTGCCACAGAGAAGCCTCCTGCAGTTGAGTTAAAGGCCTCTGGAAGGGGAACTTGTCAGGGCAGTTCCAAAGGATCCTTTCTTCCAAAGGATATTTTTTTTCCTGGGGTGAAATTACAAGAAATTTTTGAATGTATTTGACACAGGTGTATTTTAATTAAATGTAAAGTTCCAGCAGGTATTATTGAAATCTGAGTTTTGTGGAGCAAGCTGAAAAACAATAACAAAGAGTTGAACAAGGAAAGAAACACCAAGAATCCCAACAGATAATGACTTAAAAAGAGAGAAAAGTTGATAATATCAGAAGTGAAGATAAAAATAACAACAGCATTAAAAAAACTAAAATTATTTTAATACAGCAGAATAAAAAAAGCAATCCAGCTATATGGATCTTAGTTGTCAGTTGAAATGCTTTGAACAAGACTGTAGAAAATGTAGATTTTTATCTTTATTTTGCCATGTGAACTAATTGCTTCAGAATTAAAAGAAGGTGTTATCATACTGATGGTGCCAAGATAGAACAGAAGGAAACACATGTGTTCTCCCTGATCCCCATCCCATAGTAGTAATTAAAAACAAAGATGAAAGGAAAGATTACTCTGTCTGTAACAGTTATCCTTATTAACATATCAGCTACTCCTGCCCTGGTTTAATGGAATATCAAACAGGTTGTGCTTCCCCTTGCAGCCATGGAAGGGCTGATTGCTGCATATCCGAGGCCTTTGGCTTATCTATGTCATGAGGAATAGCCACAGGTGGCTTTCCTACTGTTGCATTTGAATGTGCATTAAAAATCTGATTAACTCATCAATGAACAAAGCTAGTTTCTGGGCAGGTTCAAAAATTATGTATGTACATGCACACATATGTATATACTTTTAAAAATTCCTAGGTACAACTTTTCCACCTAGTATATTTATTATTTAAAGCCAAATTTAAACTTTTAGCACACTTTCTTTCCTGTATATGTGCTTGAAAATTCTTATAAATAAAAAAGATGAGATTTTATTGAAGGGTTGACAATGGGTTTCCATTATTTTGGGACAGCAACTATGAAATTGAAGGAGATAGGTTCTTGTATTTATGACTGCCCTTAGAAAAGTATTATTTATTTATGAAATTTCTTCACAAATCTACTATTTCATATGGGCTACACCTCTGCTTGCTGTCCAGACATTTTAGTTCACTTAGACAGGAAATATATCACCCATTCTGAATACAAAGTATGAGTTACTTCCCCTTAATAAAAGGGCTTTGAGCTTTGTTGTGATGTTTCTGTTGTTTGTAAAGTGAACTAAATGGAGCACCTTATGGCTTCTGCTTGGACCAGCATACTGTGAGGTGTTACAGGCTTTTTTAGCAGTGATGGTCACAGGTAAATACCTGATGATGATCATCATCTGTCAGTGGCCCTAATAATGCCCCTTCTTTGGAGGCACAGTAATCTCTGTTGGGGATCCAAGGAGTTCAGAACCCCAAAATACCTTAAGCCCTAACTCACGCATCTGCTCAATGCGCTAGCAAAGGAAAATTGTGGAAGTGCCTGGGTGGTGTTTTCATTTGGTTTTTATGTGATTGCAGTGGGGCAATTAGTAATTTTAGAGAATAAACAAGATGACAACTGCTTAGTAGCAGAAGGCAGAAAGAAAGAACTCATCAGTGCTGCCATACTCCCACTCCCATCGTCCCATTCACATTATCTCAGTCACACACCGTAATTGGAAGGTAAGGCAGCAGTTCTTTTTTACACAGCATAAAGATATACAAATAACAAGCATTAAATAAGAAACATCGCACCACATCAAGATTAACAAAAGTAATAATGCTGACCTTGCTAGTACTCAAGTCTTTTCAACCGCAAATAATCTTCCACCCTGACAGGGAAGAGCAAGACACCTAATCCTCTAGCATGTTCTTGATAGAAGAATTGCCACTCCTTCCCAATTAATCATTTCAGAGGCAGTCCCCTCATACTCGAAAAGATTGTTCCTTAGGCCTTTGCCAGCTAAGACTTCGCTTGTACAGAAATGAGCCAGCTGGAGTTCTCTTAACTTTGGTCCAATAATAACCCTTGCACTTGAGATCTAGGATTTCCCATTTGCCCAGGCTCAAATGCTCCTCCAATGGCTGTTGGGTGCCCTTGCCCCAGCAGCTAAAAGAAAAGCATATCTAAATATTATTGGGTTTTTCTGTTGATCAAAACCAATGTCTGTTTGCAGTTTTTGTAAACACAATTTGGGCAGAGCTTTAGCAGTGTATGAAGATTAATGACCCTTAGAGGAGTCCTGCAGATTTCATTTGTATTCTCCACATTATGCTTTCACACTTTCAGAGAGCATTGCTGAACTTCTGAACCACTTTGTCAACCTTGTTAATTTGACAGTGATTTACATCTCTCTTAATTCATACTGGAATACCTTCAGCTGTAGCTATTTGTTAGTTATTCTACTCAGGAGGGAAAATCCTGGACTCATTGCCTCAGCACAAGCTGTCAACAAATCCAGCTGAGGAAATGACCTTGACTAAGAGCACCCATTTTGTCAGCCCAAGTTGGTACCCAGGTGTGTGTGCAATAGAAGTCAGGTGCATTGTACATTGCTTTCATCTCTCACTTAGGCCTAGAACTCTAAAATATTTCTCTTCCTCCCTGCAATAAGAAGAGAGAGGATTGTCCTTTATAGAGAAGTATATATGTACAATCAGATGAGACAGTCAACAGCATTTATATCTAAATTCATGTGTTTTTTCTATAATGACTAGAAAAAAATGTTGCGAGTTCAAAGCTATACCTGATGAAATTCTTGCAAAAGCTGACACCGTTACCTGTGTAATTTTAACTTGTGGTTAAAATTATCCAGTGTACTCTGACAACATACACAAATATTAGTCAGCACCTCAATTCTGCCGAGTTCTGCTTGCTCTTACCTGGAAATACTGACAGTGTCTCTGGAAGGACAGGCTGCTCAACCAGCAAGCTGCAGAAACATCTGCAACTACTGCAAACTTTGCTGAACCGTTTTTCATATTGGAGAAGAAGCTGAAGCAGGACTGACTGCCTCATAAGGCACCACTGATTTTACAGAAATTATGTTAGATCTAGGTGTGATCTATTACAATATTGAAATATTTCAAAAAATTTTAGATATGTGCCTTTAGATATGATTAAATTCTTTCACATTTTTTATCCTTAATCCAGTATATCTAAATGCATTTTTCTTTCCTTTGAGGGACTATCAGCATATGTACTTTCCCTTCCACGTACTTTTCCAGGCAGTAACAGAACATCTGGAGAGGCATAAGTTGTGGACAAGGATCTTGGCTTTTCAGTTTCCATCTATACTAATTTATGATACCTAGAGGCCTTCCATGAAGTTTGTCCTTAGAAATTAGACTTACAAGGACAAGAATTGAGGATACATCTGTGTGAAGTAATTATAAGAACTTCAATATTATATGTATATCTAAGGCAAACTACATGTATATCTAGGAGGTGGGGGTTGATGTGTAAGTTTGCTGTTACCAATCTACCACCAAGCTCAGTAAAGATCTTTTGATGGGAAAGGGTTAGCAGTAAGCTTGTAAGAGGCAACAAGAGTCTGAACTTCTAAGTCTATACTTTAGGACTGAAAATGAGAATTGCAGTCATTTTACTGACAGTCTCTCCACAAGAGAATATAAAATGACTTCTGCGTGTTTATATTTTTTCCACTTGAATTTCACAAGAGTGAAATTCAGGTTGCACTGACAACTGAGACTTCCACATAAAAATCATGGTGTGGTTCACAAAAGTGCCTTGGAAACTGAGAATAAGGCAAGGAGCTGTGGTTTGGATAAGGACATCACCCTTATAAGGTACTAATTTTTATTCTTTGAAGGAAGTTGCTATGTTTTAACATTGTTTAGAAGTGCAGACTTTCATAATGAGAATGAGTGTTTCTTGAAAGCAAACTGCTTTCCGTATACACTACTGTCTGTTATATTTATCTAGAAGAAGTTGTTAAGTACTTGAGTTTCTGTGAGACTTAGGCTTACTAGCACTATTAATAATTCTATGAATTGTAACAAAAAAAGTAAATTTTCATGAAATACACATTTCTTGCCTGAATGTTTTTTTAAATTCTATTGGTTGTCTAAGTGGAAATGATAAATACTACTACAGATTTGTTCTTTAGTCACTGGAAGAAACTTGTACATAGAAGGCTTAGCTACATTATTTTCATATCCCTATATTATAAAATAATTTGGTCTTTAATAAACACTTCTTCAAAAACAACAAAATCTACAGAAGTTTTAGGTGCTTCAGGTGATATATGTATATCAAAACCATAAATGTGTATGAAGTTGTTTACACTTAATGGTTTATGCCTTCCTTGCAAAGCAAGCTTTGCAGAAAATTGACGACAGAGAATACTGCAAGTTTGGTTTTATTTTAAAAATTATCTTTTGTATTAATCTTAATCAAGCATTGCACAAAATCAGCAACAATTTGAATTAAGAAGTTAGATATCAGAATAGAATCTTTGTAAGAGCCCTTTTCATCAATAGGAATCTGAAGGCATTGTCTGGTACACAAAGAATAACAGAGGTCACTTTGTTGATTTTTAATATATTTTGTTTTCAATTTGTCAGAAAAAAAACTTCATTTCAGAGAGACTGCAAAATAGCATAAGTACCTATCACTAGGAACTGTCTAAATACCAAAGCAAAAATACTCATCACTTGAGGAAGCTTCTTTGCATACTTTCAGGGGGAGGTGAAAGGCACATCCTCAAACAGAAAAAAAATCAGTGTTTCCAATAGATCAAAATATTATTATTATTATTATTATTATTATTATTATATTAATGCATCTCATCAGGTAAAGCCAAGGATGGATATAATATGCTAAAAATGGGGACAACACTGTGGAAAAGGCAGAATGTTCAGCACATATTTGTTACCTGGTCTAACAGATAGGGCATTCCAGCCTGCCTAGGGTTAGTGTGGAGACACCTCCTTCTTTAAGCTCCTCCATATTTCTCCCACTAGTCCTATGATTTTTTTTCTTTTTTTTAAGCATAGGTTGTCAGACAACTAAAATAGGGAGATATGGAGAACAGTCTTGCAGAAAATGTTAATTTAAAGCCTCCTCAGCCAGTGCAGGTGCTGAGCCCAACTTCCATAGTCTGAGTGAATGTTCTACTTGCCAGATTAAAAAAGGTCTGTAACCAGGAAGTAATTTTTCTTGAATGTGGCTTCTTTTTTTTGACTGTGTTTTAAATGTATGTAGCTATATTTTTGGCTGCCAAACCCAGTCTATAGAGAGGCCCCAAGACTGCTGCTGACCAACCATGTGACATGGGCAGAGAAGCAGGTAATTTCAGTCTTGCTTCAGCACAAGAAGACAATGAGCATAAACAAGAAGAGCTGGAACAGAAAAGTTCCTCCTGCCTGGAGAAGCTGCAGAAGACTCTCTGCTCCTCTGAATTCTCTGAGTCAAAGATGGAGGCATCAAGGATGTTTCAAAGCTTCAAGAATGAAGGACTCCTGAACAGTTTTTGGGATTGCAGCTTGGCTTGTGGTCTGTCTAACACCTTTGGCCATCTTCCATCCTCCTTGTGTGAGTGGCCCAAGCCAGCAAATCTCTGGTTGCTGGAACTAACCCTGTTACACCGACTCGTTCACAGTCCGTCTGCTGTGGCCAACAGAGAAGCCAATGCCCCTCCATCAAATGGGAATAACGATTTTCTTTTCCCTTCTAGATGTTTTGAACCACACAGATGAAGGACTTGCACAGGAAGTAAGTTCCCATTTTAAAACAAGCCTGCAATATTGTTTGCCTGCAAAGAAACAAAGGTTACATGTTTCAAAAGTTTGCACAGTAAGTACTTACAAGCTGCACATTGTTTTTCATTACCAATGATTTGTTTTCTTGCAGAACAACTTCTTCTAAAATATTAAATACAGTCAAAGTGACTAATGCATTTTTTTAATCTAAGAACTGCTCAATTAAAAATTTACAAGGCAAGCAATTTTGATTTCTGCCGACAATAGTCAAAACTTGTGTATAAAGATTAATTACTTATAAAGTAAAACACATCTTTTAAAAACTGGCATTAAAATTGCATCTTCACTGGGTGTTCGTTTTTATTCTACTCTCTTAAAGGACTTCTGATGGACTTTTGGTAAAGTTTTATACTGCTGATAGAAATGCACTCTCTGAATTGAGTAGTTTTGCCTTCTTGCTGAAACGAAGAAGCAAACCACATCTTGTCCTTTTGGTTCTGATGCATCCATTATACCCCATAGCTATCCAACTAAACCATATAAAAAATACATGGAATTTTAAATTACATTATATTATAGTGAATTATAATCTTACATCAAAGGATACTCATATTTCAGTTAAAATTAGACAACTTTGTTAAAATCGTCTTCAAAAATATTTGTGCTTTTTAAACACGAACATTTTGTACTGACTCTGCATGATTGAGGTTCCTAATGACAGTAAAATATATATTTGTTTCACTATACCAAGACTGCCCTCTAGAGTCTCATTGGGCCAAATTAATCTGTGGTGTAACCCCTCCAGAATATCTTTGAAATGTACATATTTTTACAGGGCCCATTATGCAGTGCTGCAATTTGAATGATACAATGGTTGCTTCAAAAAACTAGGTAATACAGTTTCAAGACAAAGATGGCAATTTTTTTCACTTACTGTGAGCTCTGATAACTCATTGCAAAAAATAAATACTTGTAACCTCTTTGCTGCACAAATTTCTCATCTTAATTGAGTCGTAAAATATTGGAAAAATTATGAAAAAGAGTCTAGTTTTAATGTCTTCCTGAAACCACATGAGAAATATGTGTGTCTTTAAAAGATGTCAGGGGGAATGCATGCACAGTAACTGAATTAGGCTGGTACTTGTTCTTTCTTTACAAGTGTTAAAAGGCAGCACTTCTCCCCTCTGAGGGTTGGATTAAGCTTCCACTGGAGCCAATGGCAAACCGTAAGTAATCAAGGAAACAGAATTATTGCACTGATTGCCAGAAGCGTTTGTATTCAGTTGTTAAATTAATAATGGGTATCTGGTTCAATAAACAGTTGTGTTTCCCATTAAATTGTAGCTGCAGTGCTGCTTCTTATTACTTACCAATATATTATGCAAAAAAAAAGGCAACGAAAAGAGTACAAATGGGAAGTAAACAGACCCACACAATAAGGTTTTACATTAAATGATGCAATGAAACAAACTTTGAGTGCACACTTTCAAACACACACCACCTTATTTTCTTGGAACAGAGGCTCATTTTCAGATTAAAGGGATATAATTTTTAATTACAACTGTAATTTAACTTAAAGAATGTAATATGTAAGATTTTATTTTTTCTTCCCTCAGAGAATGGAATTTTCATTTATTTTGCTGTTTCCTTGCCCCCAGTAGGTATGGCTTGTTCAAACCAGGTTGTATTTTGTATTTTTTATGTATAGTCTGGGTCAAGTCTTGAATAAATGACCCCACCAAGGTGAATGAAATTGGCTTCATTAGAAAAAGTCAAAAGGATTTGCCCCCTGCCCCCCACTGATATTTACTAGAATCTGCATTCATTCAATAATGTTTTTCTTTATTCTCATCACTCTGTTGGAACCAACAAAAACAAAAACAACAAAAAAATCAATCAGAACCACAACAAATGGCACATAACTAGAAGCTGGGGTTTTTTGTCTATAGTTTTGTTGAGAATCAACTCCAGTTCTGTGTTACATGGTCCCAAGTTCTGACAATGTAACTGCATCTGTATTTGTCTCAGCAGGGAGATCCGAGTCTGTTCTCTTGTGAGGAGCTGTGCAGTTATTCTGGGTAATTGTGACTGCCATGTGAAGAGTTCCAGCCAAACGTTTTGGACATCTAGGGCCAATTTCAATTGCGTGGGCAGAGCATGCAAAAGAAACACTACACACAGAGAATACACAAGTCTTTTCTTTCCTGGAGTAGGTTGCAGGCAACCTGGGAAATATTTCCTTGGTATAACAAAGCAATAACTTACAAACACTATGTTACATATCATGGACCTAAACTGACAAAAACACCTACCAAGTAAATTTTTTTTTTCATCTAAAATAAATGATTGGAGTTTAGTCTGACAGCCACTGCACTCAATGGAACTCTGTCCACTGAGATGAGTTGGCTTCTTACTCATCCCTTCTTATCCTCTGTATACTTGAAATAGCAGGAATCAATTTAGGCCATCTCCTAAATGTATCTACACAATCTAATGATCACAGGGTACTAGATGAAGAATACAAACACTTCAGACATTTTTCTGTTGTTGCAGGATACCATTTTTAATGCCACTTTCCTCACTATTACTCTTGGCAATAATGGGAAAATATTCTACATTTCTCATTATCTCTTTTACATTGGAATAGGTTTCCTTTCTTATTTTTTATTTTATTTTAATTTGGATCCTCTTATTTTGACTACACCCTGAAAATACTTGCAGTCACTCCTAATACCAAGATATGCTTCTCTCTTTTAAGGAGTATTGATTTTTTTAAATCCTCTAATTTTTTTGCCTTCAGGCTGACAATTTTCACTATTAGGCCACTTTTTCACTAGAACAGAAACATAGAAAAAAGAGGCCTTTTAAGGAAAAAAGCTTACTACTGATTTATCTGAAAGTCACATCAGAGATTTTTCTCCACCTAGCCCTATTCCAACCATTATTTCAGAAATAATGGATAATTCAGTGAATTTGGGCACTAAACAAACACATTGCTGTATTTGCACTCTGTAGGAGGAGATGGGGCATTTTATATAACCACCTGCTGTAATACATGCATGAAGGATGTGAGCTAGAGCTTGCACTTGACTAAGAGCATCATAACCATTAACCTACAATTTACTTCCAGGCAGCACTTTCCCCGTGCCCCCATCTGGAGATGTTTCACTTTGTCTGAAACCACTGTGATAAAGAGTGAGCTTGTGACAGTGACCCCACTGCTTGGTTTTGATGTTGCTCACTTGCAGGGTGGAACTACTTATAGTCTTTATGGCATTCTCACCACCCAACAAAAATGTCTGATTATGCTAGAAAAGGAAGTGCTGTAAAGAGAAGAAATCAGGATTCACCTTTTTCCAAGTATTCCTTCCCCCAGGGATTAAAATAGGTCATAAGACCTAGAATTGTCTTTACTCCCCACAGGAAGAGAAGGGACTTGTATTAACCAGTAGTTGCCAAAGCGAAGCCAGCTCCAGCTGAAACCTTACAGAATTGTCTTGGTTTGGAAAGACAGGTATCTGCCAGGGAAAGCTGGAGTTTCCCTTAGAATAGAGAATGTAAACCCTCATCCCTGCCAAATTATAATTTTGCAATTAAGGGCTTTCAGGCAAAGATTTGGGAATAGGAATAACAGTTCTTTACTAGGAATATTAACAATACAAATGTAGTAGACAACAACCAACCAAGCAAACAAACAAACAACAGTCCTAGAAACCCTGACATAGTCAGAGCTACAACCTGACACCCTGTTGGTCAAGGTGTTGGAAGCAGCCCACAGTAAGTCCTCCTGGAGTGGCAGACGTGGTTCTGTTGGAGCAGAGATGATCCTGTAGAAAAGGGTCCAGTGATGGTGAGAAGGGTCTGGTGATGGTGAGAAGGGTCCAGTCTTCCTCCGGTAATCGGGCGAAGCCAGAGAGCTTCGTGTTCCTGAGTCCCAGTTTTATCCAGGTAGGAATGGTTGGCTCTCCCCACTGGGTGGAGCATCTCACAATAGGATGATGGAATGTGGATGTGCTATTTTGGGGAGAGTAAGTTTGGGGATGTGTGCTTTTAGGGGTGTCTTAATGGTCCATTAGCAGAAAATATTCCCCTGGAGGGAGGACGGCAGTGAAAGAGATAAGGAACACTGCCCTGCCTGGTTTTAACAGTTGGCCCATTATCAAAAGGCACCCACCCCTCTCCTCCCAGAGTTACAAGAGATAAAGAGGAACAATTCCCCAACTGCTTTCAGCAGATGAAATAGAATACACATTTTAGGTTCCATAACCCAAGACAAGAATCACTGATTAATTTTGGGCAGACCAGCTTGCAGAAAAGAATCTGCTCTGCACACGCAAAAGGGTGGAAGGGAATGGATGGCATATGGCTGAGGTGGGGGAAGGTGCAGCAGCCCTCAGAGATGGCAGCTTTAGTAGGATAGTGCCTGACATATTTTGAGCAGAATCAACAGCCTGTGGCTCGTATAAGAGAAGATCTAGTTATTGTTCTTCTTCAAAATTTTTGCCCACAGATAGTTTTCTAATCCTCTATTTCCAAACTGAAATTAATCACTTGCCTCAAAAAATGCTGACAATTCCAATGTCTTCAAAGACATGTTTAGACTACACTAAAAATTTAACGAAAAATTTTAGCTAGAAATTAAACTGTAGATTTGGTACCTGTGAAGAAACAGCACCAAAACAGTTTTCAAATGGGAAAATCACACATTTCCCCATATTATAATTACTTGCCTACCTTCTCTTCAGGGTTAATTAGATTTAACTACTTCTTCAGGAAACAGAGGAAAAGAAGAAGAAAATAACTTGAACACAAGAAGCAGAATCTTAGTTAATTTCTGCCAAAACTTTCATTCTTCTACCTATATTCTCTTTCCACAATACCTTTCCCTTAACCAAACATGTTTCTTCTTACTTGTTGGCCCTACCAAATTCATCCTCTCCCGCTGACAGCTATTACATGAGTAAGAACTCTGTTGCCTCTTTTGGATGGAAACTGTTTCTCAGTGTTGTGTGACTGACAAACAAATTCTACTCCATCTCTAGTTATCTTTTTAAGTTTTTTTTTAAAAAATCTTATTTCCAATCCTGAATCCCCACAGTACAAGAAAGGAAGAATCATATCATTTAAAATGTCTAAACAAATCATTGTAAAGGTGTCATCATATGTAAGCTGGTGGACAAGAACACTCAATTTGTGTGTCTTCATGTGTGGGTATATTCATTCCAACAGACATCCATACAGCTAAATTAAGACAAAAATAAAGGATCTGTGCACTTTTTTCCCTTTACTCTCAGCTTCTTGCTCTTGCTACATAATACTGTAATCAGGTAAGGATTAAAGATGCAGTGTTTCTTCTGTAATGCAGAACAAGAGTGCTGTAGTAAATCTAAAGTTGATTCTGAATTGTGGATGAATTCATCACACATAGCTCTTAAGGGCACCACACCATCCTGCCTGCTGTGATAAAAATGAAACCAAAGCACACCCTGAAATTTTGTCCCTGTGTGGCAGGTGAGTCCTGCTGGTTACCCAGAACAAGAGGTGCACATAGAAGCCTATCTCTGGAAAAAATTACATGAGCTGCATTGCACTGTGAGTCTGCACCAGTGGTGATGGAATTAAGGCAGATCTTGGAGTGATTTACACTTATACATTTGAAATTAATTTTTCAAAAGCAGCTTAAAATAGCACCTTAGAAACTCCTCAGGTTCTGAGATATTCTGTTAAGCTAGCATAGTCTCATTCTGAATTTATACAATGTCCCCTGTACATTTTGAAATTGCTTCAGAACATCCTTCAGGCTTTCTTTAAGGACCTTTCTGAATTCATCCCATACCTTTTGCATTTCTTGTTCCATTATTTGCTGGATCCCAGAGCTTACCCTCCTCAGCAGTCTTTCAGAGCTGATATCAATTCCATAGTCCCCACAAATTCTCACAATACTTTCACTGCGTGAAAATCAAAAAATCCTGAGACTGTTGTTTCTTCTGGTGCTTTTCCACAGGCTTTAGAACTAAGTGTGTCCCAGGTCTGGCTATACTAAATACAGAAACAGGATCATCACCCACAGCTGGCCCCAGAGTTCCTCCTTCCTACCCAACATATGTCTGTACCAAATGCCTCCCTCTGATACATTTGTGCTCCCCAGTTCAGCCTTAACTTTGTAGCTCTTTATTCATACAGAGCAAATTTCTGCTTCTACAAACAACTCCAAAAGTAAAGAAATACATTCATAAGCTGCCATGGCAGAAAGCATGGCAGGGACTACATGCCTTTGGTAATAAATGCACTTTTTTATCCTTATTCCCATCTTGGGAAAAAACCCTACTTTTTTTCCCTCAATAATTGCAGGTGCTTATACTCCTAGAAACACAGGGAAAGGTGCATATAAATGCTGTCCTGTAGACATAATTGTGCTGATAAAGATCTTAAATACAGTTCAGTGAAACATATGGACTAGAACCTTCCTTGAGTCCTGGCTCTTGATATCACAATTGTATCCTAAAACTGATTTAATAAATGTATTTGGTTTAACTTCAAAGTTAAGTCCTTTTAACTGCAATGACTTCCCTGGAAGAACTAGAATAGTTCTTAGGAGTCTCATAATTTCAGACCTAAAAGCATTTACAATCTTTTATCTCTATTTCTTCTTATGCCAACATTGCCTTCTAATTAAAAAAGTTATTTCCCCTCAGTGTGTTTGCACACTTGATATATTTATATCTTGCAATCATAGCCTCCTCCATACTACAATCTGCTCATATAAACAAGTCAGTCTTCTGCAGTGTCCTTTCCACAAAGGTGGGTTCTCTGGCTCTCTGGTCTCCTTAGCCTCTCTGTGTACCTGATCCAGATTCAGTCCATTGCTCCTGGGCAAGAAGAAACACCTCCTGATGTTGTAAAGTCTTACAACATCAATATCCAATGCTGTTAGCTCTTCTCCATCTCTATTGCCCATCCCTGTAGTATTCCAGAAGTCTTTGGTATTGATGGAACTGTTGACTTTGTACCAGTACCCTCTAAATAACTCCACCACAATTTTGAGGTTCAACCAAGAAAATATTTAAGAGGATTCACTGAAAAGTTCATGAGCCTTACTAGTAACATCTCAACTTTATATTTTAATTTCTGCCTTTCAGCACTACCTGTTCCTGTCTTTGCTCACCTATTTTTCTTGTTTCCTACCTTCCTTACACTGTCTCCAGCAAATCCCATTTTTCTCAATTTTGCTTGAGGTTTCCCACGTGGCATTTCTTCAGGCCCACTGATGCAAATCAAGTTAACAAAATCTACTCCCTCTGTCAGTCCCACAAAAATGGCTTTTATTTGTTCTTACTGCACTTTACCTAATTTTCTTTTTTTTTTTTTTCAGTACTTGATCATCTTTCCTTTCAAAAATATAATATACACTTGAGGTTCCAAAGCCTGCAACAATTTTAATCATATTCACTTTTCCAGCTCCAGTTCCTACCCCAATGTTGTTCTCATCTGATCACAAGACTGTTGAAAAATCTTTCTTGCGATGTTTGAACTGGACATTCCTTTGCCAGCTCTTTGAGATTTATTTCCCCCAGCTAGAATTCAACAGTATTTCTTGAATGTTATTCCTGTCTCAGTTGAAGATATTTATGTTTCAATAATCTTACTAAAATTTTCCATCATTTTGCCCCCACTAAAACATCACATTATTTGAAACTGAATCAAAGTATTCACTAAGTTTTGACACTAAACTGAAAATATCTTCCATCTGGAGGTCAAATTGTCACAGTGTCGCAGATTTACATCTTCTTTAGTCTTTGTCATTTATCTTTCTGGTCTCTGCAAGGTCTGCTTCACACTGAGTCTCTGCTTGTTGTTAAGCAACATCCTCCTTGGAGTTCATCCAGTTAGATCTGAAGTGCTTCCCCTTAGTTTGTTTGGGTTTTTTTTTTTTTTTTAATTGATTTGAGATAAATTTTAATAATATCAGTATCTTTGGTTTAATGTTGAAGGCTTTGGGATTTCATTCTACATGGATTCAGTATCCTGTTCCCTTTATTTATTCAGGTTTACCTTCTTAAATAGCTATAGGTCTTTGCAGGTTTAGCCTTACATTTAGCTAATGCTGAATTGATTTGTGATCACCAAACTAAGTTTTCTTCCTGTTTTCCATTTCACTTAAATGTCCTTATCACTAACCAAAATGAAGCCCAAAATGGTATCATCCCCTGTTTTAGCAGTGAAACTTTGGTGGAAGAAATCATTTGCTTCTATATAATATGGAATACCTGAATCATACCATACCTATGACTGTTTATTTAACAATTTCTACATTTTTGTAGAATTTTGTTCAAGCCCGTTTCATCTCACATTTGTATGGTGTTCTTGTTCCTGGCAGAAATCACCACTGTTGTGTTGCATCAGGATTTACACTACAGCAGAGCTGAGCAGATACTATGCTTCAGTAAGAAAATCTTATTAAAATGCAAACACATGTTTAATTTACAAATGTAACCGGTAATGTTTTTTAAAAGATTTCCACTTCAGTTGCATAAAAACAACTGAGATCTTCTTCAACTTTGTCAACTCTATCAATCTCAGAAACTGTAATACTACAGGGGGCTATGTGACGATCACATTTCTCCCCCTTCACCTCTATAACATAAGGTGCTGAATCTCTCTCAAGATGTTTCCCATGTAACAACAGAATATTTTTATGGAATCTATAAATTTTGCATGTGAAGATGGAGAATTCATTACTTTCCATGGTAACTTGAATTTGCCTATTTTTAACTTGAATTTTTTAATACGTGATTATACACTGGATTTTACAAAGTCCTTTACTATTGGATATTTTCTCTTTTCTACCACACTGCCTTCATATCATTTTTTCAGTCTTCTTTTTGATAAGCTAATTGAGCATTTCAAACTTCATATTTTACTGGTCTTGTATTTGACTTTCTTCCTCAGTTTCCCCACATTGTTTCAAAAATACGGACAGAGTTAGTGAAGATAATAACTTGGAAGAGCCTTAGTGATATTCCATTTCTAATGCAACTTGCTCTTCTCCTATTCATTTATACTGAACACCCTTATTAATTGTTTTGGGGTTTTTTTCCTGGAAGATTCATAGGAGATTAGCAAGTCATTACCATTATTGGCATAGGTGTCACAGGGGAGCACTAGAGTTGTCACCATGCCCAGATAAAATGAGTGATATTATTTTGGCCTTGTCCTCAGACAAAACACAAAATATCAGCCACAAATGGTGGTGATGTGCTGTGCCTCCACACTGACCCAGACTCTCTCAGGTTCGGTTTTTTTTCAAAATGGTGCACGCACACAAACCCCCAACATGCAGAATTTTGCATGAACAAACATACACCGACTCCTCCTGCTGCCTTGCAGAGGAAAAAGCAGAATGGGAGGGTGAATAGGGTGAGATTGTCTCTCTCTGTTGTACAGTCTGAGGCTAAAGTTAGTTATTAGATTAAAGAATTAGAGACTGAAGCACCCTGCTGTGCTTGGTTGCACTACTGACTATCCTTAGAAAAGAAACATTAATGTGGTCCCTGATAGGTGACTCACCTGAATGAAGGAAAAATGCTGTGACAGTAACAGCTAGTGAGTGTGAGTCCAAATTAATATTGCAGTACAAGATGTCTACTTTCTTGAATTTATAATTGCATAGCAATGAAAATATAAGATTATAATTGTCAGATGCTCTGCTTTTCCTTACTTGGTCTTGCTATAATTTTTAATGGTCACATTTTGTTTGAAATTGAAATTCAAGAACTGCAAAACTCAAAAGTCAATGGAGTTTTAAGCTGTCCTGCTACTAACACTATATAAACTGTGATCTTAAGAACACAGTAGATAAAGAACAGCAGAATAATCCTTACAGAAAACCATTAATCTAATGATTCTGTCCAGCAGAATATCACTTCCAGATATACCAATTTCTATCAAATAAAAACTTTTAATAAGAGAACTACTGGCTTATGAGAAGACAGTACTTTTAGAGCACAGTTTAACAGGGTAAAATTATCCATATATGCAGCAGTGTTTAAACCCTTCTGCAAGAAAACTTTGTTCGCCACATGGATTTTTTATCAATTTATGGTTTTTGTTTCAAAGGCCACAAGCTCTGTATACTTTTTAGTACTTAAAACATTGTGTTTCCGTGTTCTGGACACTACAGGATGCTCTCTAAAGGGCTTCAATTTAGTCTCTAAATGCACTCAGGCGGCCTCAGGTTTTTTCAGAGGGAAAGAAGTGAAGTTCACTGAAGAGCCGTTTGAAGTTTGGGTGGAACACGGCTGTTCCAGCAGTTAAGTGATGCACAGCACCCTCGTCATTTTGCAGCTGTTGGAAAATCTCAGAAACAATAATGTTTTTGTCTGCTGCACTTTTCTATGTTTTCAAAGAAGCAACATGACTTACCTTATGTTTAACTGCAAAGTATAAGTGCAGTCTGTAACAAATAAATGTAAGCGGTGTAGGCTGGAGCCCTGGGACACATATTACTTATACATATCTTGTTGGTAACAGAACATAAATACTTCACTAAAGTCTCCATTTGTAATTTGTGCTGAACGTTTCTGAACATATGAAATATGAATTACATTTTGTAATGGCCCTTTGTGTTGAGGTCTAGCGGGAAAATATTGTTCTCCATGAGACAAAGTAAATTGCAATGATTCCTGAAGGGACTTGACTTTTGTACAAGAAAATACATTTAATCTGACATAGTTACTCTAATGATCTCTCATGTTATCTTTTATTGAACACAAAATGAGGTACAGCCATCAAAGTTTAGCAAGCTACTGAGTGCTCCATCATTAGAATACCAATATGGGGCTAAAGGGAATTTACTTAGTTCTACACACTTTTAGGGGCTCACAAGTCCAGTGCAGTGCTCTGTGCCACCTGGCATTTAAGGGAGGGAGACTTGCAAATTGTGGGTTTAGAAACGTGCACTCAAAAGAAGTTAGAAACAATCATTCTGTCTTCACGTGTGTGGGGCATCAAGGGACCTCTGCAGAAGAGAGGGGTAAGAGGGGAACCATCACTGACTTCAGCTGCACACTGGGACATTCCAGAGAAGGCCAGAATTGGCCAGCAACAGATTTGAGAGAAGGAAAATTCCAATGAGATATTCAGAAAGTTATTGCCCAGGGATGCCATGGGATTTCCTGCTTTGAGGGATGCTCCAGCCTCAACCAGAAAAGGCCGTATACAACACGGCCAAAATTCAGACCTAGATCTCACTTCAATGTCAGCCCTGCTCTGAGCAGGGGTTTGGGCCAAATGCCACCAGAGGTGCTTTCTGACCTACATTATTGCATAATTCTATGACCTTGTTCTATTATAAGGTATCTATTATATAAAACTCTATTTCATCTGCAAAATGGAGTATATTTATCTATGAAAGAATAATACTAACATGATATAGTTCCATGTGAAGAATAGAAAATTGCTATTGTCTTGTATTAGAAATATGACTAATATTGTATTAGAAATATGGCTGATAACTTTTTTAAAGTTAAAATCAGCTTCCAGCTAGTTATATAAGACTGAATCAACTTCTGAATAGGGTTTTATTAGCTTTTTAATATTTAAAAAAAATATTCCTAACAGTCATAACTCGTTCAAAATTCATAACTATTTTGCTATGTCCATGATAGCCCCTTCTGTATCTGATTACTTTTTCTAATCTCAGCACAGGATGAGACAGCACTGTGGAGAAATGGCAAGGTGGGGGGAGAATTGAAATGTAAAATGTTGTAAATGAAGCCTGCTAAGGCTACACTTTAGAGAGTTTTGTTTTGGGTTTTGGTTTTTTTTCAGTTGGGTTTGGTCTGTATTTCTCCTTAAAGAGGGATCAGACATTTTTTCTTTTTTAATATTCTTATTTGCAAAGCTTTTACCAACAACAGGGTTTTTTACACAGAAATATCTCTCCAACATCAAAGCAAGCTCAGAAGAAACAGCTGCTCCCTGTAGGCTGATTTTAGTTAAACTAACACAAAGTGTTCCTGATACTTGCAAAGGCCTCTTGCAAAGCCCAGCATCAGATGCTTGATAGTAGTACCCAGTTTCTTTCCAGGTTTTTGATGTTTGAAAACAGATTTGGAAAACTGTCTAGCCTCTAGTCATATCCATCATAACATTATAGATTTATCTCAGTTCAGTAATGATACTGTAATTCAGAGTCCAGCAAATGCTTGTGGCATTCATGTATTTTTCCATGCCTTCACACATTTGACTTTATTTCACATAGGATAGCAACAATTAAGTATTTTAAGTATATAATGCTTGCTTGTTTTCATTATTATAGCCTTTTAATATGTTAACTATACTCTCACCTTTAATATTCATTAATGTGGTTTGGGAATAAAATTAGTTTGGGGTCTTTGTTTTCATTCTGGGAGATAAGGAAATGAATAAAGTAAAAGCACAGAAGTTGCAACTTGTGCAAGACTTTGCCTTATCTTAGACCTTTAGAGAAGTTGGGAATAGATAAAAACTTGTCCAACCTAGACTGACATAGCTTTTTGTAATAGTTACTTATTCTTAGTTGCCTTCAAGCTACTGAAGAATATGAAACATTTGAACATTGAAACAAAATAGGCAGGAAGCAGGTGTATCACTTAAAGGGCAATACTTAATTGAGGAGATGCACAACTCTTACTCAGTTCTGGGTTTTAGTATAGATATTCTCTGGAGAAGGTTAAGGTAGGACAGAAATATTTCTATCTATATTGCAGTCACTTTTCATTAAAAAGCTGCATGTGTACTCTTTCAATATTATCTCTGATTACTTAATTTAGATGAATGCTGTTATTCAGAAGGCAAAAGATGGAGTTTTGCATATTTTGAAAAGAAATTAAGACATGCCATTCTGGTAATTTTTAAATTAAGCTCATATAAAAGCTTGTAATAACTATATTTCTTGGAAGAATGTTACTCATAAAAGTGCTCATTAATAATTTCCTGAACTTTTTAATATAAACTACAATTACCACATTATTGTGGCATCCTGTAGTGATGTTTCCCTCAAATAGTTCCCTGGTATTTTATCAGTAGCTTTGGGAGCTAGAGGTGATTAATTTTTTTACTTAATAGTCCCTGCGAGATTTTTCCTCTGTGACTTTGTCTGGAACCATTCTGAAGCTGTACAAAATTTTGGCATTTACAGCATCAATCCATTCACACCACGTGGCAATCAGTTCAGCAAACCCCAGCAAGTGCCCAGTATCTGATTGCAGAATTCATTTGAAAGCTGAGTGGGTTCTCTTTTCACATCACGGCCATGAGACCCATTTACTCCCATGGTCAGGTCAGAAAATGTTATCTTTTCCATATTTAATTAAATAAAACAACTATTAAATTGGTAGTTTTATAAGTATTTGATGTAATTTGACAGCCAAAGATAGTATTCAAATCCAAATGATCATTTTCCTTAATCCCAAAAGCATTAGAGCACAGGCAGGACAAGGTTTGTAGGAGTAACATAGACCTAGTAAATTAACCTAGATCCCCTGTTCTAACAAATGATGTTACAAATCTTGCCCTGACAACTGAGCTAAGGATAATTTAAACTTTTGTGGCTTAGGTCACTTCTAGAAATGTTTTTGTAGCATCTTGCTTGTCTCTTATTTTAAGACTTGACAGAATTTTCTGCCAATAAAGTGTAAGAGAAAAGCAATATATAAAATAATATGTTTCTTTTACCAAGAGTAAAATGAAGCATAGTTACACTTTCCAAACATGTGAAAGGAAATCCAGAAGGGTTTCAACTTTTTTTTTTGTCATGCCTTTCTGAATGGAAATAGCAAGAAATAAAAAGTTTGTTGTTTACATACACCATGCAGCAAAAATCTCACAGATCTTCAAGTGGCCATCTTGCCACAGAAGATATTAATTATCCACCAGAGATTTCACCAGAATAATCCTTATTTCTCCACCTGGCCTGGTTTAGCAGCCCCTCTCCTTGTCTCTAAAGCACATATACTCTCAGCTTCACTTACATGTCAGATTATGTAACTCAGATTAGGCATTAAGCATATGTCTAAATCATTTGGGACTTTAATTAGGCAACTAGTGAAAAAGGCTGGCATCCTAATGCTAGAATTAATTTTAACAGAAAGGCTTGGAAGCAAGAATTCCAGCTAGATAGTAGGAAAGAAAATTGATACCATTAAGTCCAAAATACCATCCAAAAGCTATAATTAATCAGCCATAAAATAGTTCTGCTGTTTTGAACTACAAGATCAGTAATGCAATATTTTTTAAAAAACCTAATAAACAAAAAAGATATATTTAAATAATAACATAAGGTTTAAAATAGGAAATTTATTTGCTGAGGAAGATAGATATACTAAGAATGTATCAATTAATGTTTTATTGCGATCTAGCCATTAATTTATAATTTTAACTATCCAACAGTGACAAAAGAAATCCCAGTAACTGTTACAAATCTATCAGGTAACAGAATTTGGAAAAGTTGATGAAAAGCCAGAAGTGTAATAATGGATTTGTTTTAAGGGCAGAAGAGAAATAATGATCAAAATTTTGAGCTATTTCCTTATTTTTAACTTCATCTAGAGAGAACATTAAAGATAATATCTCCTGAACTTAATCATTAAATCAGCAACTCTGCATAATTTTCACACAGAATTTCAAGGCATTTCCTGGAAAGCCATAACTGACACCATTTTAATAACTGTAATAGGTACTGAAAGTGTAACAAGAGTGCTGGGAATGGACATAAAGCTGCTGTTGTATCATTATTTTCAAAGGGAAGTGTAATGGACAGGCTAATAGTCAATGGCTGGTTAATGGAGGGGTAGTGAAAACATAAAGCAGATTAAATACCAAAATAAGCAAAAAGATTCAATTTGCAAGTTAATAACTTCTTGAGGGGGGTTTCAAGATACATTAACTACTAGAAATGAGAGCTTCTGATAAATATCATAGGCACAGAACATAGTTGGGTCTCCAGATATTTGGTAATATCTAACATTTCTACAGAGATTCTTCTCTTTCCCCCCCTGAATTCTACTAATGGGCTGCATGGTAGCTGTTCTCACAAAGGGAAGGATTTGAGCTGAAAACACTTCCAAAGATGTTCTTTCAAATAGGCAAAAGGCAGTGCAAAGTGATGCCCTGTCTTACTGTACCTGAATTTTAGTTATTTCTGCATCTGTGATACTCATACAGAAAATATGCTCTCAAAAATAATGAGATTAATACTGTTCTGTTGCAACACTTCTTCTCATTTTCATCCTTTTTTTTTTTTTTAATTTGAGCTAAAAGAAATATTAGGCGGCCTTAAAATGAAGTTATTTGCTGAGTAATGCAAAAATGACTTATTTTGTGGTGAAAAACTGAAAAAAAAAGTACAGAATTTTTAGATTACGGAAGTAACATAAAGAAGGAAAACAACTAAGAATTTCATCCCAGTGGTGCCACTGGTACCAGGGTTGCTCTAGACAGGCATCTTTTTTGAGCTCTGCCTGCTAAGTTATGCATGTAAATCCAAAAGTTTTGACCATCACTTTTCCTTATTGCTAACAGAAACTTTAAAACAATATTGCAAACATTAACAGAAACAGAATTTGTCCCAAGAAGCCAATGTGATTTGTTCAACAAGATATTTGCAATGTCTGCCCACACTGAATTAAATCAGGCACGTGGCTCATGGGGTTCAGTTCAACTGCAGGAGTGCTCAACAGAGTAAGGATTTGCTTATCCTTGGTGATAAATATGTATTCTGACCCTCTGTTGCCTGGCAAAACACACGGAGGATGGATAACATTGCATGTAAATGCCTAATGACAAGTGCCAGGATTAATGTGGCCAAGCCTGGCAGGGAGATAGACCTACTTGCTGCATATTCTGCTAATGGATCAAAAGAAGAATTGTACTTGCACAACGAGTTGCAGCAGAGGTTAATACATCTTGTAGGGAAAGGGAAGATCCCAATCTCCTAACTGCAGCTCATAGGAAAAAATCCCTCTCTGGCTCTTCCTAGGACAATTATATCTAGAATCTAATTGTTGGGGTTTGCTTTAGTTCAAAATATAACATGGCTGTCTACATGGTGTTCAAGCATTTCCTTGTTCAATAGAAATATCACTGTTCTATTAATTGTGGCTCATAAAAATCAATGTTAACTTTACCATGCATTTATGGGTACAAGAAAGTTTTATTTTCTGATTTGACTTGTTTATCAGCAGCCTTCATATGCTTTGTGTGAAAGAGGTGGGGTTTGGTTTCTTTTTAATTTTTTCTTTATTATTTTATTTTGTAAAGAATGATTACTCAATCTTTTAATATAAATATTATTTTGTTTCAGCCTAACTTTTTATTCAGGAGATGATCCATTTTAGTGAGAGAGAACATTTTTTACATTTAAAATCTATTGACAAATTCTTTGTGGGAAACACAACCCTGCTAATAAAAAAACATATTGAGCATCATGTCAGATCTTCCTGTCTCTTTCTACCCTGCTCAATACTGAGGAAGAATGAGGAAGAGTGGCATCGTGCCATGGCCATGCACAGAGGTCTCAGGAAGGGCAGATGGAAAATATTGCATTCCTGAAGGGAGAAGATCTATGAGAATGGGGATGAGCTGTGCAGGGATGAGGATGCTAGCATGGATTTTGGGACGTTTACTGACTTTGAGCATGCTCATGCCTTCTTGCTGCTGTGCTCAGTGCCCACAGCTCTGTGACATTGCCTGCTTAGCCCACGTGCCCTGTGCCAGCCTGAGAGACTCAGGAAGATACTGACACTCCATCCTTTGTCTCTACCCATCCTGGAGGTTACTCTCCCACAAAAAACTACTCTGAAGGACTTATCTGGACAGCTGGCAGCCTCCTGGCAAGGAAGGTCTGTCTGCCTGAAGGGAAGGAACATTCAGGGTGCATTGCAGCAATGTACTGCATCTCCAAACACCAGACTGCCCCCATAGGCTGTAGCCTGGCTTCATGAACCAGCTGACAGAGCAAGACAGAGGCAGGCAGGCTGAGGTGCCATGCCTCTGAGAGTCAGCTCTACATAGCCCAGACACTTCCCTTATGTCAATTCAATTTCCCTCCTTTGTCCCCTAGAGTATAACATCTTTCTCGCCTGATACCATTGACTCTCCCAGATTAAAACTACTCAGCCAATACTGCTGTTTATTTGATCACTTTTGCTCTGTTGCTTTCAATTTCAGGACCACCCATGACTCACAGCCCTCTAGCCCAGCTCTTTTCTGTCATGTTCTGCTGGCATTTGCTGGCACAAGCGTACTTCAGGATGTTCCTGTGACGAACACCACTCTGTCAGGAATGCATGGCAGCTCACATGGCTAACAAAAGGATACCTTTTTTGTGGCCTGATAAAGTTTTTGTATTGCTGGAGCCCTCTAAGAGACACCATCTGCCTTCTCCACAGATGACTAATGGCAGCCTGCTCTCCAGGGGAGTGCCAGCCATTCCTTTCAGTTTCTCTGGTCCACCCAGCTGGCAGAGGGAGCCCCTGTTAGGTAACTGAGGATGTTGGTCACTGTATATTGTAAAGAGTTCTGCAAGCCCCAGTGCTATCAGTTTGCTCCACCACTTTCCTGTATAGAGCAGGATGCACAGACAGACAGTTGCACTTAAGCAACAGTATGGAAATTAATCCTGGAAGGAGGCCCATTGTCACTGCTCACAATATCCTCAACAGCCACCAAATGCTCAACATTTCCAGGATTCTTAAGTTGTTACCACTGAATATTCACCTTTCACAGCAACCACATTTTGATCTGATCTCTCACATAATGAGAATGCACACAAACGTTTCTCCCCACATGTGAGGAAGACTGTGGCAGGAGACATTCCACTCATAAGAACACCTGCAGGGTTTCAGACCAAAGGCCCATTTCATCCTGCATTGTGTCTCTAACTGTGAGTCTCTAACTGGATGCTTAGAGAGAAAACATCAAAGAAAAGCATGGAGTAGTATCTCTCTACAGTGTCTCACCCCCAACTTTCAACAATTTGAAGAACAAGTCTAATCTCTTCTTGTACAAAAATCATTCCTTATTTCAGATCCCCTTCCTGTCACTTTTCTCCACACATTTTCTAAGTTTTATAATATCCCTTTTTCTTATTATTATGAAGATGGCCAGAACTGCACACACTGTCCCTGGGTACACCACTGTTTCATGTAATGACATGATAGTGCTTTCTATGTTCTCTATTTCTGTCTCAACAGCTCCTACTCCTGGTGTTTCCAGAAATCTTACAAAAAGTCCTTCCCTTACTAATACATATTCAAAACACAAGAAACAACCCCCTCCCCTCCAAAAAACCCCTCAGGCAAAACAGAGATATTTGTTTAATTATAAAGGTGTTAATGTTGTCTTTGCCACAGAATAAAAGGAAAGCCTTGCACAGTAAACTCCTTACAACACAAAGGAGGAATATTTTTTCTGGCCATTCTGAAGTTGAATGAATTCATTATCTCCATCTACTAACCTCTAAGTCTTAGGGATTCAAGATGTCATTGTAGGTACTTCAAGTGCATTGTCCTCTGTGCACTTCTTGCTCACACTCTCAACTTACTGAAGTGAAACAGTCCAATTAAGCAAGAAAGACTCCTGGGTTCCCTGCACATGTATTATTATGGCTGTTGGTATTAACTCCATACTTATGACTTTCCGTTAAAGAAATATTCAAAACCCTTTTCTTGAGAACTCCAAAATTTCCGATGTTTGTAAGACACCTTCTTTGTTACTGCACAATTGAGGTAGGGAAGATGGTTTTGAAATAGATTATTGTAATTAAATCGAGTTTTAAATGACTATGAAATACTGAAAAATTACCAGTCACTGACTTTGAACAGATTGATGGTATCAACAAGGTAAATACACATATATATATACAGACACTCATATACATGTATAAAAATATCTTGTTACTCAGATGAGCATAACTGTGAGAACACATAGCAAAGATTTGTGTGGTTCCAAGTGAACTCAGAGCATCCCCTGCCCCTCCTCTCCATTTTGGTGATGTCATGGGAAATGGACTGAAGTGCAGTCTTGAAACTCAATGGAAGGCAATGGCTTTCATCATTGTTTTCAGGCTCAGGTTGACTAAAAACTCTGCACAATTATGGAGCATCCAGGGCAGCGTGGTAAGCAGAGGACAACCACAAAAAAAAGCTGCATAAAACAGTTAAGATGTTGCTCATCATTATGGTTTTTTGATCAATGAGAATTAAGGGAGGTAATTGCTCAGCCCTGTAAGCGAGATGTGTAAGGTGCCACATTAGGTATAAGTTGGTAAGTTTAGTATGGTCAGGGATACAAGATATCTTCATGAGGTATCTTCTACCTCCACTAGCTGAGACTTCAGACACAGAGAGACTGCTGTGATTATGGTCTTCTCCATGCCAAAGAACCAGGCAGAGGACCAGCTTTTGTGGTTGCAACACTCTGAAATCCTGTGGCAAACAGAGATGAGGAACCAATGAGCCTCTTTGCCTCTTGGACTCAGCTTAGATTTGTCTGTCAACATGGACAGTTTAGATTACTCCTTGGCCAAAGATTTCCAGCACAGTGTAACTCCTTGTCTGCAGCAGAAATTTATCCAGTGGGAGATTTATCTAGTCCAAGCTTTTAAAGAGCTCAGCCAGAGAAGATGATGACCATACAGTCTGTGGCTGTATGAGTCTGTGACTTATGCTCATTTTATGAGACCTTAAAACATGACTGTGACTCTTTCTGGAGAGAGGTCTCACTCCTTCCTCCATCAACTACTCTTTCTTCTAAAATACCAATCACTCTTACTTGCTGTCTGTATGTTTTCCATTAAAAAAAATAGTAAAATAAAATAAAAATAAACTTAATCTACCTTCAGTCAAAAGCTGCATAATTATGTTTCTCCCTCTTCGAGGTCCCATATTTCAGCCTAGACAAATAAGACTGCTCTGAACTAGAAATGCTTTACAGGTTTTTACTAGAAATGCTTTACAGAACAGGTTAATTCTCATGGAAAATACCTTATTAGGACCTCCATCTACAGTATACAAAAGCAGTAGCAACTTCAGCAAACATTTAGAAAGAAGATTTAAAAAACCCTAGCCTACCCTTGGGCCAGGAGTCTGGAGTGATGAATATCAAAATTCTGTAAGGTTACTTGAGGGCCAAAAGGAAATACTGAAGCCCCCTGAGCATCATGTAACTTCAGAGAAATCTGTCCCAATGTTTACATGTTTGGGTCCAAATCAACGTAATCAAGGTGTATGTGTGTAATCAAGAGGGATTTGAAATTGCAGACTAACAGAACAGCAACTGCCAAAAGCCACAGAAAGCTGGACACTTCAGTGTTCTTTTTCTGACCTTCAGTTTAAATTTCTGTGTAACTCACTGTCAGTATGTCTACCCTGCTTGTAAAAGTATGAGCAGATATGAAGAGAAGCTGACACAGGAGACCTGTTTTTCTCAATACCTCAGCCCAATGCAGAACCACCATTGTACAGGTTGGGACACTGTGAGCCTTAACTTTAAACAAGTGTGTTTCTGTGCCTTGTACTGTGGAGAATAAATTAAATCTGTCCTCGACTCACCCTAGAGTGTCAAAAACTAAAGGGTCAGTGAACTCCTGATTTCTCTTTCCTCCAACCCCTTACTTTTTTAAGCCAAAATTGTTATTTCTGAGCAAGCCAACTCATTATTTTGGATTCTTCTTGTTAATACCGTGTCACAAAAGGGGTTGATAAGCAGCCTTTAGGAGTTCGGTAGAAAACTTCCCCAAAACAATAGCAGCAACAGCAGGAGGAACCAAAGCAGTTCCACAGAAATTAGTAGGATGGTAGAGGACAATTACTGGGAATCATAAAAAATAATCATAGAATACCCCCAGTTGGAAGGGACCCACAAGGATCATTGAAGTCCAACTCCTGGCCTTGCACAGGACACCCCAAGAGTCCCACCATGTGCCTGAGAGCAGTGTCCAAACACTTCTTGAACTCTCTCAGGATCCTGCTGTGACCACTCCCCCGGGGAGCCTGTTCCAGTGCCCAACCACTATCTGAGTGAAGAACTTTTTCCTGATATCCAACCTAAACCTCCCCTGACACCACTTCAGGCCATTCCCTCAGGTCCTGTCACTGTCACCACAGAGCGGAGATCAGTGCCTGCCCCTCCTCTTCCCCTCACGAGGAAGTTGTGACTGCAATGAGGTCTCACCTCAGTCTCTTCCAGGCTGAACAGACCAAGTGACCTCTGCTGATTCTCATTCAACTTCCCCTCAAGGCCCTTCACCTTTGCTCTCCTTTGAATTCTCTCTAATAGCTTAATGTCTTTTTATATTGTGGTGCTAAATATATAATGGTTGAACTTTCCTTTTCTCCTTCTGTATGAGATTATATTCCTAGAAGTGGGATCATGCAAGACGATTTGACCCATGGAGACCAGGCCACTTTTTCAGACATCCTGAATCAACTCTGGTACAGAATTCAGGATGAAAATTCACAGTGTCACTGGTTACGAATCCTGTTAGGGCTCTGAAATTTAAATTTAATTTCACCACACGAAAATGTCAATTAAATGCTTGCGACCTTGAGATCAGTAACTCTCTAATAAAAGTAAAAAAAATACAGTTTTCTGCTCAAGAAAATGAGAAAATTTTAAAAACTTTCTAAATTTTCTTTGGGTTTTTTGGGTTTTTTTTTTCAAGTCACTATTTCTATTTAATTGATGGACAAAATTTTCTCATCAGAATTGGATTACTTTTGCCAAACTTATCACTTTCAATGCAATTTTTTTACTAAAATCACATTAAAAGATTCCAGCCAGATGTAATAATTTGGTTTCTTGTCTATGTTAATGCTTATCAGCTCTAACTATATTGCTGTAAGCATTGTTCACACTCATAAATAACAGTGCTTTCCCAAGTCTGCTCTTCAGCTCACCCTTTGCTCACCTCCACTGATCATCACCCTGTGGAGACCACAGCAAAGCAACCTACCAAGACTATCTAGCACTGTCACACAGTGAAACTGGGCAATAGACAAAGCAAAATGTGAGAGAAGCAAAATATCCAAGCTTCTCCTTATCATTTAGCTTCCAAAATTCAAGGAGAGTTCTTAGAAAGCTTAAAAGAAGAGATGAGAAATACACCAAGGAAAAACTTCGTAGCAAGAATCCCTAGATTATTTCTTTTTCTGACATAATGAATGATTTCATGAAACATAAAATGCAAGAAAACCAGCTCAGCTCTTTGGAAGGAAGGATTCAAAACTCAATCAGGCTTGATGCAGACTAACAGAGAGAAAGAATTGTTAAGAAAACCACACCATGATAATCACAGTTATCAGACTGAGGACTGGACCCAAAAGACCTAAGAAGTAAAGCTGAAGTTAAGGTTTCAAGAAGCATCAATCAATTTGGAGGCCAGGTTCCAACCCACACTCCATTTGGGAGATCCTCTGTTAAATTTCTTGAGGTATGGCTAGGTTTTATGACAATACTGGAATGATGCCTGCTGCTGAAGGGGCCAGCAAGGCCCAGGGTCTGTCCTTTGTTCATGACCTTCTCCACCTTGATCTTCTCAAGTAAGAAGAGCACCAGACTTTACTGTAATGCATAGGTCAGGGAAGAAATAAAACTGCTGGGCAAGGAAAGCAGGAGGATATATCTGCAAAAAAGTGCTGCCTCAAAGGAGAGAGTAGCCCTCTGCAACTTTAAAGGACTACATTTGGATAGTGAACAAAACAGTCTGATAAAAATATTAAGCAAAAGTTGGGGAAAAATACTTATTCATAGTTTTGTCACTATTCCTTAGATACTTACACTTAGAGACATTAGGCAAAACAGCCTGTTCTCACCTGCAGTATTCTGAATAAACAAATTATTTCTGATGAAATAAGCAGTCTCTTTATAAGGTAGGGAAGACTGGGAAAAAATTTTCCCAGCTGTAGGAAATGGAAGAATTAGGGAAATTTGATGTGAAGCTTAGAAGTTTCCTGAGTCCTGAGAGGCCATTGAGAGATTAAAGCAAATTGCTTTGGCACACAATATTCACTTTATTAAATTCAGATGACTGGAGAGAGAAAATCTGGGGTTTGATACCTAAATTCACCCAAAGAAATGTCTTAAGAAAGGGAGAGGAGCCAGATTTAAAGGAAACAAAGTAAAAACAGCCATCCTATATATGTAAAAATCCTTCTGAGACTGGCAAATAAAAAAAATAGTCCAACACATTTTCCCTTGCATTTGTTTAGTTGGAAGCAAATTCCCTAAGCATAGCTTGAAAATGTGAAATGGTTAAGAACTCCATTATCATTCATGCTTCAGCAACTTCATTATGTACACAGGCCCAGTCTTTTACAGGCTAAAAGTGCAATCCTGATCCTTGCTGCATGCCATCTATAACGTAGCCTTGCTGAAGTACCAATAACACTAACATCTGTCTTGTGCAATGTTAAAAGGGAAAAAAAAAAAAGATGGAAAGATTCCCATAGATAAAATGCACATGAGCATGACAAAAAAGGAATATACAGAAAGCTATGACAGACAAATTTTATTAATGGCTCGACCATATGCATCCGGGGCATAATTAACTATTCACAGGTGAAATTAGCAGATAGGAGTGTCTGTCGTGAGCAAATTGAATAGGCCCTGATTATATCAATAGTTTTCAACCAGTGTCCCCTGGTTATCAAACTATCAAATAAATTTGTCCACTCTCCCCTTCTCTGGGAGGAGGGGGTTAGAAGGAAGGGAGAACTTTAATTATCCGGCCACGGTATAAGGTATATGGCAGGTCATTAATAAAACCTAGTTATCTGGCTGCAGGTTTTATAGTTTTACTGTTATCTATCTTTTATCTAAATAAACATTTGGAAAATGTCCTTAAAATTACTGGAGATACTTTGCCACTTCCCCACCAGATACTTGAAAATGAAACTTTGCCGGATTTCACTGTAGGATGCATGGCGTCACCTCCAAGGCTCCCACATTCTTCCTCCTACCTCTGTAATGGAATTATAGGGTTTGGAGGTACATACATTGATGGATCTAACCAACCTGCAAATGCAGATAAGGGTAAAATCACTTGATGGGTTAGTTCTCCTTAATGTATATTTACTCAGCCTTTATGTTATGTATGCATTTTTTACTTCCATGCCACATATATCAATGACAAATGTAAGAATTGAAAAGCCAGTAATAACATAAAAGAACAGCATATTTTTTGTCTGTGGCGCAATTGCCAGAGACGTTATCTCTGCATTTGAATAAGGAATAGTAGGAAATTAACATTTTTGGGGTCCTGGTCTTGATTCTGTTCAATGTACATCCAATTTCTAAACTCGAATGGACTTTTATGATACACAGAGGTTTCCAATAACAAAAGCCTCACACTTCATTTACACTGTATTTTTCCACAAGTGGTGTAATGATTGTCATAAAGGAATGTGGATGTTTATTTTATATGCATTTATACAAGATTAGTACTGAAATGGCCCATGCAAAAATGTTTCTTTTGAGGAAAATCAACTCATAGATACATTTTCCAATCTGACAATATTCAGTATCTTCTCTTTTGTATACACGATATAAAATATTTTTTTAATTACTTATTTTCTTTTCCTATTGACCTGCAGAAATGTGAAGATCATAGCATTCTATTAATTAAGACATATCTTTGTCATCTAGTAACTTAAGAGGGGATACATAACCCCATTTATTCCAGTTTGGATTGAGAGGGTTTTTTGGTTGGATCTCTTTTTTTGCATATATGATCTTCCGTAGTTCTGGGAACATCTTTCTAAAATTTAAGCTTTTAAGCTTAAAAAAAGCTTTTAAGCTTTTAAGCTTAAAAAAAGAATCTAAATCAAATAGGAGGTTGGTGAAAGCAACTTGATTCCCGTTTTCAAAAACTGTAAGCCTCAAGCACAGAATTATTAATTCTGGTGGGTACTCTCCTTGTGACCAGGAGCAAACTGACATAGGGCCCACTGCTGGGATGGGAAATGAAAGGAAAGCTGTTGTACTGAAGTTCCTTTAGAAGTAAATTAGGGTTACAGAAAACCCCTATGTTAATGTTCCATTAGATGAAAGAGAAAAAAATGTAGTGAGAGCATTTTATGATTTTACAATTGCACCAATGCAATTCCTTTCACTACAATAGAATTACTCCTGTTTAAAGAGTAAAAACATTGACAGAGAAGTGAAAATCTCTCTTCCTCATTAATCTTTGTACTGGGAAAAGCTTGTGATCACAGCAAATCCAAATGGCTTTGGTAGGAGCAGAAGAGAGGATCTGCTTGAAGAAGTCAACCTCCTCTTTTGCAGTAGAACTTGGAAGAGGGTTTATATCCTTTTTCCAGGTGACATTTAATGGTTTGTACTTAACACCTAGACTTCAGACAAATAAAGGTCATAATTACATTGGAACTAATAGAGTTTCGTTGAAGTCAGAGGAATTATCAAATTAGCCCTTGGGAATCTTTTTATCTACACAGTTTAGAAATGCAGAAATTTGAATAAGTACATGTCTGTCACAAAAGAAGTTGCAAAAAGCACCCACCAGTAATAATCCAACTAATAATGCAATATCTGCAATTTCTAAAAAATAAGTTTCTGGTCAGATGTAATAATATTTCCATTCTTTGTTGGTAGAGGTAAATTAATCCTATTCCTTTACTTTTTAAAATATATTAACCCAAAATGCATCTTTCAATAGTGATTGCATCTGGGAATTCACCTTTATATCAGTTTTTAAAATTATGCACTGGCATTACTTTTATATTTTCTGTTTTAACTGTATAATATAAGCAAAAATTTTCTTCTTTTGCAATTATAGTTGCTCCATTTTCCTTACATTGAGCTTTGGTGGTGATATAATTAAAAAGTGGTGCTTTGCACAGGCAGTATTGCACGTGGTGAAAAATGGTAGCTATTTCCACACTTCACAGATCCAGCTGCTATGAGCATTAAAAATTACTTAAAACACAAATTTATCGCATCGTGATTACAATGGATTGTGTTGTTATATATTAATTGAATTGTAAATTGCTGTTTTAAATTAAAACGCAGCTTATTAGGAATGGCAAGAGAATAATAAGAGATGAAGTAATGTTTCATGTAATTGCCAAAATAAAATAAAAAATCTGAAGAGAGAGAGGAAAAAGAATGTTCCAGACAACTACCTCTTGTGAAAAATTGCCCTGGAGCTATTGATGGACTGTGTATTTCAGTGTCTTCAGTGAACAACAGCCTTTAGCCTCAGAACTTAAGGAACTTTTTGCAGCAAAATAATATTAATATTAGCAACAATAATAAACCTGGAGAGGAGCTATCTCCAGATAAAATGCCATTTTTATAAACATGTTTTTTCCCCCTATAAGTTCCATGTCTATTAAAAAAAAAAAAAAAAGAATGACTGCATGGCAGATACAGCTATGGGGGAAGTTAGGAAGATTATAGGAAAGTGGACAGGAAATACCAGCAGAGGCAAAGAAAACACTTTTAGGCTGACATATCCTCTGCATGTGAAGTCATCCAAGAATGTGACAGAAAAGAGAGTCCAAAGAACAGCTAAGCTGGGGAAGGGGCTGGAGCAAACATCTTCTGAGAAGTGGCTGAGGGAGCTGGGGTTGTAAAACCTAGAGAAAAGGAGACTCAGTGCCTTATCCCTCCCTACAACTACAGGAAATCTTCCAGCAAGATGTGGGTCGGCTTCTTCTCCCAAGTAACGAGTGATAGAGCAAGAGGAAATCGTCCCAGGTTCTGCCAGGCAAGGTTTAGATTGGACATCAGGAATTTTTTTTCAATGAAAGAATTATCAAGCACTGGAAAGGGCTACCCAGGGAAGTGGTTGAGCCACCATCCCTGGAGGTATTGAAAACATAGATGTGGAGCTTAGGGACAAGGTATTGGTGGACCTAGCAGCACCGGGTTTTCAGCTGGACTCAGTGGGGCTCTTAAGGCTCTTTTCCAACCTGAATGATCCTCTGATTCTAGATATATGCTGTAAACAGGGGAAAAAGACAGACCCAATTCAGTAAAATTCAAAGAGTGCCAGTAAAGAATTTTTTTATTAGGAAACATAAAAACAGGCAATTAGACTAAGCCCAAGAATGACATATTGCTATACAAATCTAATGCAAGTGAGGGAGATGAACCAAGACTGACCAACTTTAAACAACCTAGTAGAAGAAATGCCAGTAGGCTTTTGTAATTAGTTGAATATATCAAGTTAGCTTGTGAACGAGTGATATTTCAGGTTTAAAGTGTAGAGTTAATAAGGCAAAATCATTAAATATATAATTAATTATCATATACCTAAGAAATTTAATCCCATGTCTTTTTAAAATCATTTAGTATTGGGACTATATCACAAGTAACCTATCAGCATGGTCATTAAAGTTGATGTGTTATGGAAGGTTAGGAAAGCCCTAAAGAGAGAAACCCTAGAAATAACTGATGAGTTCACTTGCTCCTCTGTAAACTGGATGAATTGTGTAAGGAGCATGATGTCTTCTGAATTTTGGACACAAAGCGATTACTTATTCTTGATGTTTAGTCAGAGAATGAACAAGACAAAAAAAAGCCACATTGTAATGGTAGCCATAATACATTCAAATTCAAAATCCCATGGAGTAAACAAGCCTCAGAATTCCAGAAAATACAAAGGCTTTTGAAAAGGAACTTAAGCTTCTAAAGAGAAAATTTGCAAGAGACGGGTATGCCCCATCTCTGGAAGTGTTCAAGGCCAAGCTGGATGGGGGTCTAAGCAACCTCATCCAGTGAAAGGTGCTCCTGGCTATGGCAAGGGGTTTGGAACTAGAGGAACTTCAAGGTTGCTTCCACCCCAAGCCATTCTATGATTCTATGATTGATTCTATGATTCTATGATTCTATGATTCTATGATTCTATATGTTTTTTGAAGATATCATACTAGAATTCTACTGTAAAAAAGAAAACATCAAACAGCTTGAAAACCATTAACATAAATTAGAAGCTTCCAACTTCTTCACCATGAGCTGCTCAAGGCCCCATCCAACCTGACCCTGAGCACTTCCAAGGATATGGCATCCACAACTTCTCTGGGAAACTTGTTCTAGTGCCTCAAGAGCCTCATCACAAAAATTTTTTTCCTTATGTGCAGTCTAAATCCACCCTCTTTCAGTTGAAAACCACTCCCCCTTGTTCTGTCACTACAAGCAGTGTCTTATGTCCAGCTCTCAGTGAGCAGAACATGGATGCCCTTACACTTGAAGATCCATTCATTCTGTGTGCCTGTGGCTGCATGTAAATCTGGCCCTAATTTTGACAATTCCTGTAGAAAATCCCCAGATAAATGCCTCTCCCTGAGCTATTGCTGCAGGAGGGCTGCAGTATGAAAACAAGTCCCAACAACAAAAGTATAAGGAGCTTGGCTCTGTAGGCATGACTTGATCAAAAGTCAGGCGTGCCATGAGGTTTGCAGACATAGAGCACCAGCATTTAGATGACTCTTTGTCCCCATTGAGAGTCAATTGGAAACAGGGATGATGGGGAAAAAGCCTGCTTGGAAGGGAGACACACATTGATGGAACCTCCTCCCCACTGTCAGGACCTTGTTAACCCCAGATTCAGACTGCAAAAGACTTCCCAGTGTTGAGTAGCTCATCTCCCCTTACACAGCTCTGTTTGTCCTATTTCATCAAATGTAAAAAAATAAGACACTAAAATTATGATAAACTCTTATTGTCTCCTTGACAGTCTTTCTTCACAGTGTTAGAAAGTTGAGTGTTGAGATATAATTGCAGAGACAAGGCAAAGTGGCATTGTGGCTTTGTGGGAGTAGATATTCCCAGTCCAGGTACTTTGGTTCAGTCTTTTAGAGACACTGAGAATCAATACTAAGATTCCTGGGGTGCCAAATGTTCTTCTTCTATAAAGATACAGACCAGACTACACCTTCAATCATTGCAGGACTACTATGAGTGTTACCTTTCAGTACATCAGCTTTCACCACAGTACCTCACTTCTGTGATGGTGAAGCCCACACAGAAGTGGGCTTGATTCTCACAGGTTTGAGGCTGCCATGGTGGCTGCTTATCTTGGCTGTGAGACTACTCAGTTGCCTTTTGGGCAGGGTTCTAGGAAGATACACACTGGTACAGAGAATATAGAGCAATTCTCCCTCCAAGCCAAATAAAGCAATCCTGATTTTTCTATGAAGAGCTGTGGTGATTGCTTGTCCAAGTCAGCACAGAAATATGGATCCAGATGGCTCTCAGCCACTGAACAGCAGTCCTTAACACCAGGGTGGGATATTCTTTTTTATTATTGGAGGAATTTCATGACACTCACTTAATGAGGTAGAACTGCTCTACAATGAGAACATTTTACCCTGGAGTCTTCTGGGTTTCAAAGAAGGTTATCTGACCATTTAATTTACCATGCTGTAATCACAGCCAATGTCCTGCCAGTCATAAGCTTTGGGAAGACAGAATTAGTGATTCAGTGATAGACTTTGCTCTTCTGTTTAAATATATTGCTCACTATCCTGCTAGGCTCTTATATTAACCTCTGAACACTTGGTCTCTGGGTTATTGTTCCATGAAGATGTTTTTTTTGGGTGGGCAGTACCTGAGAACAGCAGGGAAAATCCTTTATATTGAGGCTTCTCACTGACTCCATACAAACAGTTTTTCCCAGAGCTGCTGCTGAGTTTCACTTGTGGCAGATGATCAGTGTCCTCACAATTTTCATAGGTAAATCTAAGCTGTCACACACTGCACATGGAAAACAGTAGCTCTTTCCACTGACTCAGGAAATACTCACTTATATAACCTCCCATGTCTTATTCATCATTATCTAAAACCTCCTAGAGCCCCACATTCTCTGCATGACAGAGTCAGGCAGGATAATTAGGTTAACATGTGCAAAGACCCCTGGCAGAGTGGGTTCACTCTGTCTGAACTCAGCCTTCCTCAGGGAGACCACCAAGGACAGCTCAACACCACTAATGTTGGTACCAGGGGGTGTTTGCAAAAACCACTCATTCATACATGTTCCAAGCACTAAACTTTCACAAGGGTGTCTAGGTTGGATGCTGTATTTGATTAGTCAGGCTTCTGCTCACCTACAGACTTTAAAACCCAGTTACAGATAAAGGAGAGACTATTTTAATTCCCTTTAAAGTGACTGTGCATCTGTTGAGAAAGAAACTTTAAAAAGTTTAAAACTTTAAAGACATCAATAACATCCTGTCATCTGTCCCTCAAAAAAAAAAACAAAAACCTACCAAAAAAACCACCAAAACCCAAACAAAATCAAAATCTAGAAATAAAAGCTAGCTTAGAAAAGAAAGTAATACCTGAGATGTCGTTGTCTTTATGGATATTCATCAGCTATCCTCCTTCCCTCCCCTGCAGGATCCTTATATACTAATGGGAGTTGAATTCTTACAGTTTATGAATCTTCCTAAGCACAGGAAGCATTAGAACCATCATCCCTTACATTTTGTGCTATTTCTTCAATAAAAAAGAAAGTGATTTTGATTTTAAATACTTGATGGAATGGATTGTTTGTTTTACTGTCCCTCTTATTTGGCAATTCTCTAGCCTTTTCCCCCATTTTTTTTCCAAAAGCACTGCTTTACTAAACCTATTTAGATCAAGGGTCTTGTGTTACGCCATTTCAGACAAAAAACATGAAAAAAAAAAAAGACCTAGTTGTTTACTGAAATAAAATAAGGTTTCATGTAATACTGGCTATGTTTTTTTACACATTTTAATATAGAGTGAATATTGAAGATTCCATTAAAGGGTGATGATGCCAAAAATTCTGGTCAAGGGATAATTTTGAAAAGAGATTGTGTCCGTAAAAACTTTCAGTGGCATCAATGGATTATGTGACATAAGGAGGCATTTGTGCTCATGTTAACGGGACCTTAAAACATTTTCCTCCTAATCTTTTAAAAGTTGAGTCATCTTTGTTTAATTTACCTTTCTCCAATCAGTTAGTATCAAAACCAAGCCAAATCACTTCTCTTCATTCTTTTAGTTCTTGTTGTCTAGTAATGTTTGGTTTTGCAACCAGAATCAAAGGGTAAACACTAAAGATGCTCTATCAAAGACATTCCAAATAAATGAATAGTTTAAGTTTCCATATTTTTTCACCAGGGTGTATATCTAGGTCTGTAACCACACAAGTGCACAAAGTGATGTTTCTATAGCAGATTTTTAGAACAGAGCTACTTTCAAGGATATTGTTGTCAGAATATGACTTCATAATTTTAGGGGACTTAGCTGTAGTATTCAAAACTAGGATTCACAACATTATGAGATAAACAGGGAAAGAATGAAAAAAGGTAATTTGCCAAGCCAAATATTTTTTAAATACAAATTTAAATGTGAATGTATTACATAAGGCCCTGGTGAGATCCTCCACAAATTATTATATATATAATATGCATTATATTATACATATTTCTGGCCACTCATTGGGGGAAAAAAAAGAGAAAAAAAATAGAGGTGAGAAAAGGAATCACTTAAACATGCAGAAACACAAAAAAGGTCAAGAAGGATGGTAAAGTGAGCAGGCAGCCTACAATACAAAAGGAAATATAAAAGAAGTTGTCTTGTTTAGCCTGGAAAAATGAGAGGCAAGAGGGGTTAAGACTGTACTGTATAAATCCAGCAGGTGGATATATGCCACAGAAGGAAATGAGCTATTTAAGAAAAAGATAATGTTAGCAAAGAACAAATTAGTATAAACCAGTCATGAATAAAATTAGACTGGAAATTAGAAAAAGATTTCTAAGTACCAGAGAAGCAAGGTTCTGGAACAGCCCTCTAATAGGAGTTGTGGAGGGCAAAATACCTATATAATGTTAAAAAAGAGTCTGAAATAAGTGTTAATAGAGGTATCTTGTGTAGTTGTCTGCAGTGTGGAGGACTCTCAGTGACCTGTCAATTTTATGCCAGTTTTAGCCTATGTGGCTAAATTATTTGTTGTAAAGTCAGAAGGAAATCTGTGTAGATCTTGGTTCTCTTAGATCAAAGGTCAGCATTGCCAACTTGTGATTTTCCTTTTTGCTCCATTACAGCTTTAGTTTTAAAGTTTCCCCTTACAGAGGATGCAAAGACAATATAGGATCTTCCTTTCTTTCCAGGAGAGAAGAAAAAAAGATGTTTGTTCCTAGCCTTTCTAGATACAGAAGAGAATTAAAAACCTACATGTATTTTAAAAGTTTAATAAAGCATGGGGCTACAAAACACTTAACATTTTTAGCTAATCTTACAATTTGGGGCTTTAAACAATTTTTCATCTACATTCAAATCCATCTTCCTTCCCTGAACTGTTACTCTCTTCAATAATTTATAGCATACTATGAACTTATTCTCCCCCCAACAGAGAAAACCCTCTGTACACCACTCAAACTATGGCCCCAAGCAGGCCTTTCCCATCCCCTCCCACAGAAAGGACTGAGCTCTAGATTTATTTTGCTGGTACATGTGTCACCTTGTGTAACATCCTTTTAGAATAGCTCACTGGCAGTTTAAACCAAAGGAGAAGAGGATTTTAGGGACAGTCTGTGAGGAAGTTTAGCATCATAGAAAGGTTCAGGTCAGAAGGGACCTTAAGGATCATCCAGTTCTAACCCCCCCATATACCATGGGCAGGAACTCTTTCCACCAGACCATCCAGGCTGCACAAAGTTGAACCATTCCTTCTGATTTTACTCCTGAGTAGGGAGGGAACTGGCACCGCTCCATCAGTGGCTCTCTGGTGGCACAGTCTGGTGGCACCTGTGGGCACCACACTGCAAAGGGTCGAGTGTCACTGGAAAACACTGGAAGCCACTGGAAGCCTCGTGGCTGCACTGAACAAGCCAGTGATGCTTCTGATTGGTTTGCTGGCTCAGCCAGCTCTCAGCCACTCTCCTGAGCTCTGGATATTACTGAGGTCAAACCCAGTGGAGTCATAGGCACCCTTGTTTCCCTACCTTAGACAGGCAGCTTCTTGATAATGCATCTGGCATTATGTGGTTTTTACAAAGTTCTTCAACTATAGGGATCTTCTCAGGTTATATTTTCTTTTTCTTCTCAGTACTGAGGCAGAATTTGAGAGATGAGCCGTGTTAGTCAACAGCTTTTCTTCCTAGCATCCACTACACGTTCTCAGCAGGTTAGAAACACAGTGACTTCCATTATATCAAACCTTTCACGGCTGTGTGGTCTTGCTAATTTGAAAGGTTGCCTATAAGTTTGGTTTAATGGTTGGTGCTGGGGTGTATGATCTAAGGTGTTGTCTACACAGCAGAACTCCACCTGTGTCTTGCCTAGTTACTGCAGTTGCTCTCAGCTGTATTTTTCACTCAGTGTTGTCACAGCACAGGTGATGGAGCCTCCATTGTTCCAGCATCCCAGCCACTGATGGAGATGTGCTATGACTGTCAGCAAATGCAGAATGCCTTACAGTTTCATGGTAAATTCTTCAACAGATTCACTCTTGGCATTCTGGGAAAAACAAAACAAAACAAGCCAACAAAAAACAATAACAACACCAATTTTCCATAAATAATGTTTCTGGAGATCAAGTACTTACAGGCATTTAGCTACATGCTACAGCTTTGCCTCTCTAGTCATCTGGTTTCAAGCATAACCTCATCCCTGAAAAACAGGGAGTGCCACTGTGTTTCTCTCCCAGTGAACTTAGGCAGCAAAGTTGGAAAAAAAGAAAATCAGCTACCCTTTGAACATTTTGAACTGTGTGACTTTGCAGTTCAAAAGGGATTCTTTTCAGCTGTTTTCAAAGCTTTGTCATCTCTGTGATTTCCATGCCATGCTGTCATCCTTTTAAAGACAGTTACATAAAACTTACCTGCACAGTTCTGTCTGTGAAAACAGCATTTATCCAGGGAGAAGATGGTGAAAAACTGACTTGCACAGAAAAAGAATAGGTAAAAATAGAAATAACAATGTTTCTAATATTATGTTATGAGGATAAACACTACTGTATTATTAAAGGCCCCTATTAGAAAATCAGGATATGGTTATACCACCTATTAAGGAATTTCTCCCACTCCTAATTAGAATGAAAAAACAGTAGAGTAAGAGGACTACTGATGCTAAACTGGAATCCTTCAGAAACTGGAACTGACATTCAAAGAACCAAATAAAAATGGAGCCTCTACTCTGGTGACCAAACTAATGAAGGACAAAATAGATTGAAAGATAACATTAACAGAAACTAGATTTAATTGATAATAAATTAATAGCACATATATAAAAAATTAAAATACTTCAAAACATTTTCAAATGCCTACAGCAAGGAGCTTACCAGAGAATCACCTTTCAATAAAAGCATTCAGAAAATGAGGTTGGAACAAGAAGAAAAAATATTCTTTGCTTCAGTGTTCATTGCTAAAAAGAAAAAAAAAGTGTGACAGTGTGACAACTCTTCTTCTCAGGAATCATACAAGAGAAGTACCCTTACTCTGAAGGAACTTAGAAAAGATTTCTGGCAAATCAACAAAATAACTAGTAAAAGGTTGTCAGCAGTAGACAGTACTCACTGCAGAAGTCCAAGAAAATTAAACATGAAATTATCCTATTTGTGGTGCAATAAACTGTGCTTAAATTTACCTCAGTATCAGAGAAGTGAAAGCTGACAAACATGGCATCAGGTTCTAGAAAGGATTCCAGGTTGATCCAAGAAACCACAGCCCAACATTTGTACAAGGAAAATTGCAAGGTATTGTACAAAAGACTAGAGTTGGCAAATGGATAAAAGCAGTGCAAAGTGAAAGGCTCAACCCTTGCAAAGACAAGCCATGGAATCTGCATTTGGTAGGGTTCTTTGAAGGAGCAAAACTCCTGAGATTAGGCCTATCCTGAGGACACAGGGATTGGGATTTCCAAAATATTGTTGTCAAAGACCCTGTGCCAAAGGCTGCCAGAGAAACTAACTGTTCAGATTTAATGGGCTGGACCATTATGAGAGGCAACTCAAAGTCCTTCGCAGCACAGAGAGTTTTGAATGTTGTAAGCCAACACAGCTGTCTGGTCATCTTTGGTTGACATTTTTCCCCAGGTACCAGAAGCCCCAGTTGTTCCCTGTAACTGAACCCAAACTCTTCACCTTCCTTCTCCAGATCTTCCCCTTCCTCTGAAAGGTGGGCTTGACAGACCTGTGGAAAACAGAAGATATAAGTCTCACAAAGATAAAAATTTCTCTCTTTACTTCCTCCCATCTCTGACACTGGCAGAAGAAATTTGGCAGCTGTAGCACATCTCTGCAGGTGGCGTGATGTTGGGGTTGTTCCCAAATGGGCAATGCACACAAGAGCAGGGTGCACACACTGGGATTTCCTACTGTCCCAGCAAGTCTGCTGGCAAGACACTACCACCTCTGTGAGGATTAAGGCTGAAACCTAAACCAACCTGAGCAGCTGTGATGATGGCAAGTCACAGGTCAAACTGAGTGTGCTGGTGCTTGCAGCTCTTGAACAGTTGAGAGCAATTTTGCAATGAAAAAAAGAACACTCGGTGCTGAGCTAATGACCTGCTTTTTGCAAGAACATAGTGAATATATTTAGAACTGTAAAGGGTCTGAGAAAAATTTTCTTCCATTTACTGTGGCCAATTCTGGAAGGTAGATGAATCTTTCCCCTTACACATTTAAGCTTACATGTTGAATAGTGGTGGAGGGGAATTGCAGAAGAAAATACACAAAAAAAAAGGAAGGCCTTCCACCCTCACACATTTGTTTCACCTCCAGAAGTACTGGAGTTGCAGGGCTGAGCACATACCAGCTGTGATGGGGTGGGAGTGAAGGGAGAGTGGTTTGCATCCCTCTGCCCAAAGCTGCTGGAACAAGGCTCCTTCTCCAGGGCTATGAGGCCCTGATGAATGATCTGCCCTTTCCAAGGAGGACTAGTCCTGATGACAAGTGCCTTACCAAGGTGTTAAGGCTGTATACAGGAGCTGTAGGCAGGGAAAAATCCTCCTTTCTGATCCCTTTTCCTTTTCTCCTCCTCATTTTGCATGTGAATTGCAGTATTCTGTGAGCAGAAGGTGCTTCATCTGACAGAGACCTACCACATCTTTGGTAAGTAGCTAAAGCTAAGGAACCCAAAGGCCATTAACTTTGTTCTGCTGTTCACATTTTTTTCTAAGTGTATTTCCTATTTGGTGAAGCATTATCTGTTCCACTCTAGCTGGCTTCCCAATGTTTGCTTTTGCTGGTGCTCTCTCATAGACAGTTCTCTGAACTGACGTGTACCTGAACAGATAAAATGATCAAATGAGATTAAATCATTTTAAAAGAAAGCATCCTCCTGATCTCCATGTGATATAAATCAGTCTTTCTAGAGTTTAGTATGTTGGAATGATAATATTGCAAGATAAATCATCCCTATATTATTAGGAGAGAGGTAAAGACCATTCATTCTTTCTACCCAGGATTCATGTTACTTATCAGTGCATTCCCATCCTGGAATCTGCATTCCTTCCTTATCAGGTGTTCATACTTCTGCTGCAAATCAGCAGATGCCACATAAGGAAAAAAGCCCTGATGATTTGATAAAAGAAAAGATGCCTTGTACAAAGTGTAACAGTAACCTAAATTTTTCTATGGTATCATTTGTACCTGAGCAGCCAAACTTCTGGTTAAAATATTCATATTAACAAATCAGCTCACTACTCTTTCTAGTGTGTTTCTGAATTTGAGTTTTATCTCCTACAATCCCCTACAACAATGCATTCTAAAATATAATTATGTATTATGAAAAAAACCCCTTTCATTTCTTTTAAATTCTATTGATAATTTAGTTTGGTTGTCAATGGGTTACTTGGATGTGATAAACCAATAATTTTTCCCTGTTATTTTTTGTTATATTTTCTGTTGTCCAAGCCTAGCAAGCCTAGTTTATTTTTGTCTCCCCTCACGTGAAAGCTGTTCTAAACCACTGATTTGGCTTGTTACATTTCTCTGGAGTATTTCTGGGTCTCCTGGATCAGCTCCAGCATGCTTTTGTTGCCACCTTCCTGCCCTTGGGAACCCGTGCTCTTAAAAGGAAACAGCAGATGATATAGTCATCTCATATAGTGATGGCCAAAAATTTTATTCTCTGTCCATAATCCCAAAGGATTCTAACAGCAACTTTGAAAACTACCCACAGGCTCAGCAAGTCTTGACCACATGGCTCCCAAGTGTTGCTGAAGGCAAAACTGAGGAACCTCCTGGGTTATTCCCAGCAGTAGCTGAAAGGCAGCTTCCTCCCAGTCCTCCAGCATTTCTAGTATTTTACTGCTGCTTAAAAATAGGAATCCAGGTAGATCAGTTAACAGGCTTGTAAGTCTGACCTTATCCAAAGGAAAATATAGGAGTGATTAAAATGTTCCTTTGGTAAAATCTTTTTAAAAGTATGCTGCTCTGAACAAATTTGCTCCAGCTCCCAGTGCAATTCTTGCATCTTCTTCCTAAAAATTATATCATTAATTTTTATACTTTAGTTGTTGCTATGTGCCATCTTTGTGAGTTCTGTTAGATCACCATAGATGAATTAAAAGCATTGTTTACAACTGTGCTGGTTGATGATGCTGCACAACATCCTGTTCCAGATATCTTTTAACCAAAAAAAAGATGGTTAACATTTGTCAAATTCAAGAACTAGGAGTCAGCTGTGCAATCTGATCACAGACACAAACATTTGACAGCACTTGGGACATGGCTTTGGTTTGGACTCCCATGTGAAAAAGTGTCTGGGGAGTGCTGGTCTGCAGTAAACCATTTTGGGAGGGAGGGTGGTGAGGAGCCTTCAACCACCAGAGGTTCCTGGCAAGACATCTCTCAGCAGTTTGATTCCCAGAGAGGTGACAACAGCCTCCCGAGCTCCAGGCTCTGCGTGTGCCAGGGATGTCTTGCCTGCCGTGGCTTTAGCAGCTGCAGTGTTCACACAAGGTAACTCACCAACCAGTGGTTAAGCCCAGTGGCAGATACTAATAGCAGCAGCCTCTTTCCATTTCTCAAGTCCATTTTAAATTAATAAGAATGTTCCCCTTCTGTTTTTCATCCACAAAGAGACCCCCTTCGCATATTAATTTAATGTTAAATTGATGGATTAAATTATACCGAGCTCAAAATCAATTCTGCACATATTCATTAGAACGGACTAAATCCCTTAGTAAGGATAAAGCACAGAAAATGCATTTAGAGACACTGATAAGTCCAGGTCCATTATATGTCATTTTAAACAAAGAGCAAAAAAAAGCCCCTTTGGAGACGCTCTATCAGCTATTAAACAGAGACATTGCATGCACAGGGAGATTGATGATTAGCATTTCCATTCTCAGAACGGCTCTCCCTGGGCTGATGATAACAAGTAAATGCCTCTTCATGTCTTTGTCACAGTTCACAGAGAAGCAGATGCCTAGACTAAGCTTTTCTCCTTTGTCTTTCCTCTTGTGCAATCAGTTAACAAGTGCAAAAACACAACAGTACCTGCTGTTTGCTGGAATTCTTTGATCTCTGGTAGGATCAGGTGGCAATTTTACATGTTTTTCTTTCTCATACTGGTCATTGCTTTTGCAAAAGCTCCCCTGATTGTAAGCTCATTACATTACTCACTAGCATGAGAGGCTTCTCATTTGATAACATGGGACAGACCATCTTTCACGTGGCTGCTGTCCAGGAGAACCCTTCTGGTCTACAATATCAAAGCCCAAGCCCTCGACTCTCTTTAGCTTTTGGCATTCCAACACTCAGCTTTGAACCTGAACCCAGATCTCACAGACTTCCTGTTTCTAAAAAGGAACAATCTAAATCCAAATTCTCTAAAACTGAGAATTTCAGAAGCTTCAGAAACTAGATGCTCACCTACATTTGCACCTAAGGTGTTGTGATGGTTTACCTATGTTAACCTATGACAGGTGTGTCCCCCACTTCTGCTTTAACAAGCTTGGGATTCCTCCTGAGACTTTGCCTCTTTCTGAAGTCAGCATCTACCATGGAAGAAATGCTGTTCTTTTAATGAGTACTGGGCTTGTTTGAGGAAAAAAATTCGTTTTCCAGATGCCTGTTTTCTGGGTAGAAGCAACTATCTAGACTGCTTAGGAAGCAGGCAGGGCAGTTCTGCCTTTCTTCTGTTTGGCATCCAGAAGTGCTCTCACTCAAGGAAGGAAAGGAAGGGGAGGAGTAGCACCCCAAGGTGCATTGGAGTCCTGAGCTGTGCATTTTCCAGATACAGCTCCTACAGACTACCCTGCCTTGGGATGAGCTGTGGAGGTGGAGAACAGAGCCTGTTAGAACAGATCTGTTAGGCAAAAGCAAATCTCAAAAGCAGGCAGGGCTATCTCATGAAGAGAAGAGGGAAAGAGGGAAAGAAGGTAAAGTAATACCAAGAAATTGCCTAAGACAATTCTTCAGCTTTTCTTATGTCTTTCTGGTTTGGAAACAATTATATTAATTTTTCACCTTTTATTTTTTTTAATTATTTTTATTTTATTTTATTTCAAGCTCAGATTCACACATTCAGATGTCATGAAACTGGCAAAACTTTAACTTTAGTCTAGCTCATTATTCTAGTCCCTGCTGCTTCTCCACAATAGGAGGCTGAAGATCATTACCAGAGGTGTAATATCTGCTCTCTAATCATATTTTTTAGTTTAGTCTGCAATGAGTTCAAAAGCAAGGAGACTGTAACTATGTAAAAAAGAATTATAAACAAAATATGACAACATTTCTAAAATCCTGTGTGTTTTCAGCATGTCTGTAAATCCAATGGATTTGATCCCATTTCACAGACACTGAAGGTCATAGTGATCAGTCTTCCAGCTCATTCTGCATGAAAACAGATTTGATAGGAAGGGAAAAGGCACAGAGTATTGTGTGCCTTATATCAAAGAACAAAGTAGTTACAGATACCTTCTTTTTCTACACATGATATTTTAAATTTCTGTAAGAAAAGGCACAATAACTTTTTGACTACTGGGCCACTTTCTGGAAAATTGTGTGGTATGCCCAGAGTTGAACATTACATGAGGTGAAATATCAAAATTGCTAACACAATTTTATGCCTAATCCCTGCTGTGGGAAGTGAAATTGTGACAGATGGTTGCTGTACTCATTACCCCTTTATTCAAAATGAGTAATGATTCACCATTAAATCCCACTAAAAAGAATGTATCTATTCATGTAACAAGGTTTATTCAGTGTAACCAAAGAATCTGGTCTTTATTTTGTCAAGAGCTTTACATTTTAAATCCATAAAGTTGAGCTAATAGTACTCATTTACCTTTGCACCCAAGGCTGGGGACAACCTGAATACAGAACATTTTTTCCTGTGGTAAACATAATTGCCTGTCTTTTGTATAGAAAGTAAGGACATATTAAGTTTGGTGCTGGGTAGTGAGGATCTCTCTTCTAGGCCTGGGTCTAATTTGGTAATTTGTTATGAAATAAGATGGAGGTTTCTAAATTTAACCTCAGTGAAAGAAAAAGGTGAACTTCTGTCTTATAGATAAAAATGGCTGGGAACTTTTCATTCAAAAATAGTATTTGTGACAAAGACAGGAAGAATAAACTTAATTCTATAAATAATCCAGTAGATTACAGGGTTTCATGTATGTTTGGCCTTATTGAATTGAAATGTTAATGAAGAAAAAAAGCATTCTGTTTCTTTTTATATTGAGAAAAATCCATATTTTATAATATGTAAAGCACATTTGGAACTTTCCCATTTTTTATTTTGAGTATTGGCTAAAAACTAATCCACATATAATTCATACTGTGTTGCTATAACTATAATATTTAATGCTTCTATTAATTATTTTTATCAATTGAAATATAGTGGGAAAGCAATTACTTTTGCTAGAGGGTTAAATTTTGATTTACAAGCAATAGCTACTTATGATTTTATGTCTTGCCATAAATATTTCAGTGTTTATTCTCAGTGGGTAAATATATAATCTTTTTCAAAACATACAGGCTTTGCTGCTACGTTATAAGGGCTGTTAATCACTTGGAGCTGGGCTTGGTTAAACAATTGCTGCTAAAAAAGTTTGAGTCAAAAAATTTTCTTTCCAGAAACCAACTGGAAGGAGACACATCAAGGAGAGGAGAGGAGAGGAGAGGAGAGGAGAGGAGAGGAGAGGAGAGGAGAGGAGAGGAGAGGAGAGGAGAGGAGAGGAGAGGAGAGGAGAGGAGAGGAGAGGAGAGGAGAGGAGAGGAGAGGAGAGGAGAGGAGAGGAGAGGAGAGGAGAGGAGAGGAGAGGAGAGGAGAGGAGAGGAGAGGAGAGGAGAGGAGAGGAGAGGAGAGGAGAGGAGAGGAGAGGAGAGGAGAGGAGAGGAGAGGAGAGGAGAGGAGAGGAGAGGAGAGGAGAGGAGAGGAGAGGAGAGGAGAGGAGAGGAGAGGAGAGGAGAGGAGAGGAGAGGAGAGGAGAGGAGAGGAGAGGAGAGGAGAGGAGAGGAGAGGAGAGGAGAGGAGAGGAGAGGAGAGGAGAGGAGAGGAGAGGAGAGGAGAGGAGAGGAGGGGAATTTATGGTTAAGATTATTAGTAAGTACCTTGTTTGGTTTTTTTACTAGATATTTTCATTTGAAATTTAGTATTGACTTCATAAACAAGTAGATCGATGAGACACAGATATAAAAAAAACAATCCCTTTCCTCCCACAAATTTGGTGTTGAAGAAGAGGGGTCAGTTCATTTATTCAGAAAAAAGTAGTATTTCATGAGCAGATATTTCTTCTGAAAGGAACAGGTGGTGCATTTTCAATTTCAAAAATCAGATCAATATTCAATGTGTACCAAGGAGTGTATCTTCAGATTTTCTGTTTGAAAGCAATACATTGTGACTTGATCCACAAGGGCCCTTGGATGCTGAGTGCTGCAGCATTTAGCTTCCAGGCAGTTTTGCCTAGTGAAGCTCTTAGCTAGTGAACTAGGCAGAAGCAGGTTCTTTCCAGAAAAGACAGTCAAGCAGAAGAGTCTGGGAATGGGATTTGCAGAAACCAGCATGCCACACAAGAAGCTAGAGCTGCTGAGGGAGGCAATTCTGGTAGGAAGGCTGTAGGTTAAAGTCCTGCTCCTCACAGAATTCTTGATGTTTATCTCCAGTTGGTGTTCATAACCAAGAGCTTTCTCCTGGAATTAGGCACTGAGGCTTTCTTCCAAGCATTGAGGATATGTAGTTCTTTCCTTCCCAGCAAAGAAGAGGCAGAGATAATATTGCAGTATCTCCTTCTTCTCTGCTCCATTTTCCCTCCCCTTCTCTGTCTATTCCAGTATACTTATGGTTAAATGATCTTCCATGATCAGTGTAAGCCAGGTTCAAGCCTCTCTTCACAGGGATATGTGCAAGTCCAGATTTCTTAGTTTATATGTGTCAGACTAGCACATGAAATGAGCAGAGGATGTCTCACTTATAAATCTTGGTGGTACCCCAAGCAACACCAAAGCAAATTGGGAGTCCCATGCCTTGGTTACTTGTGCACACCACTCACATTTCTGGTGATACAGAATCTGCTATTCAGCACAAGCAGGTAACATGATTTAATCCCCTACCTGTTTTTCACTCTGAGCTAATTTCACTTTTCTTTCATCTACTTAAAGCTAAGTGCAGACATGAATATTTATGGATATGTTTATGGACATTTAGCTAATGTTGTAATTTGGTCATGCTTTAAAGCAATAAGTCCCCAGTCACTTGTTAATGAGAACAGTGTTTGTTCTTGTCTTCATGTTGTGGATTAGAGGAGGGTGGTTGGCTTGCCACACTCAGTGGTCAAATGCTGTATCCATAAAATTCCAAATTTTTCATATATATATATATGTGTGTGTGTGTGTACACACACATTTTATAATACCAAGTAATCATCAATTTGAGGGGTTTTGGTAGAGAGTTCAACACTGTTAATTTTGAATGACTGAGACAATTGTATTTGCATCCTCTGTTGAGGTGGATACTTCTTAATGTAAAGAGAACACCTGCACCTTCCAACTACTTCTGAACAATTTAACACTGAAAGAGATAAGAGTTTCTCTTCTAAATTTTCTCCTTTTTGGGTTGTGCTTTTCCTTCAGGCTTGTCATGTCATGGCAGTTGTGTTGAATGATGATTTATTGATCAACACTTATGTCCAGCAATGCCTTGGGCACATGGTTACCTTGGAGCACTGTTAGGGGTTCAACTGGAGTTATCAAGTCTGCTTGCAGTCAGTAGAGCTTTTTGCAAAATTGGTGTCCTTGGCATGATTTGCAAGTGCTTGTCTTCTTTCTGCTTTGGCCCTAATTTTTCCTCCTATAAATTCACTGATGATCTTCATGAGAAATTGGTCCCATTTCACCAGTTGTATGTAAATCAGTCATAGTACTGGAGAGCTGAAGAACTTAGCCCAACACATATTTTTTTCATCATTGTAGCAAATGAACTTCTAAAGAGTAAGTTTGAGTATTATTCAGCAGGTCATCTAAATCAAGATTTGGGAACAAAATATTAAGATGCTGCTTTTGAAAAAAAAAATAGATTAGTCTACCTAGCTTGGCTCATGTAAACATTTTATGCTATGAGGATACAGGAAAATGTGTAAAAAGGCCCTACACTCTTAATACACTTAAGACTAGGATCTGTCTCCTGTGATGATCAGTGAATCCTACTGAAATCTTCATTTTGTTATTTGAGATGTCCATTTACAGACGTCCATTTCCCTCTACACAAACATCTCAGTCATGACTCAAATCTGGGAAACTCTAACTGTAAATATTTCCACCAATATTTAATTTTTGCATTGGATTTTTCCATGTTTCATAAGCAACCTGATTCCATATGCAGTGGGAGAGGCAATACTCTTCAAGCACATTAGTCCTGAATCCCTTTCCTGACAGTTGTTGTATTGGTCCCAATAGACAGTCTTTGAGATCTGCACATCAGTTTTGCTGATTTTTTCTGATACTCTAAGGTCTATGGGAGGTAAAATGTGTAACACTGCTTAAGACAGCCAAAAATAGCAGATTCATGGTACTAGTACTGAAAAGTTCAAATTAGCTGTTGAACACTTGCTACCTCTACTACCTTCCTCTTTCACTCATATATTTTCAGCAACATCATGCTGCTTGGTATAGATCTCTCTCTTACAACACACTCTGCAACCATTTCTTTTTTATTCAACAGGTGTCTAACATAAAACACATACACTATCAAAGGAAAAGATAACAAATTCCAGGACTTCCTGCTTCCAGCCAGCTATCCCAACTGCTAGGGCATGAGATTCCTGCCATTCAGCTTTGCCTTCTGGGAGACACAATGTCCCAGCACCAATGGGAGTGGATGACTCTGCTCTACAGATGGGATGAAGGTCTGGGCACACTGCTGGCAGGCAGAGGAATCATAGTTAGATCAGGAGATCATCTCAATTCTAGTCTGGTGCAAAAAGTAGCAATTTTTTCCCCCTAGGACCATGCTTGTACTTTGGTGCTTTGGTGATTCACAAATCACTGGTTTTTTTGAAGGTACTCAGATCAACATAAGACCATTACATCCAAGTACCATCCAGTGAACAATACAGGGCTGATAGGATGAGTAGGAGAAGTAAATTCATGGAAGAGGGAGAAGGGCAAGTGAGGGCTCCCCTGAGCTTCTGGATGGAAGGGGATGCAGCAGTATCTCCCGTACCAGTCATACTCCCAAAGAAAGGAGTTACCCAGCTTGAAGGACAGTACCTGCTTTACTTTCTTGTTCTCAGTTTTTAAATCTTGTTTATTTATAAGAGCAGAGTCCCACTTACTCTTGCACTAGAGCATTTTTCAGGGAGAGAAGCTCTCGTGCAGTGGGATGTGGCAGAGAGAGGAGGGGTAGGTCTGACACAGGAGCCAGCACAGCAAGGGCTGAGAGCCTGGTGAAGGAAGCAGGATGCCAGCTAGGCATGTCGTAGAGACAGCCCTTTCTAGGGTCTGGAAGGGCCTGCCTGAAATTTCCTGCACTTCAGAAAGCTACCAAGTTGACTGAAACAAAGACTGGAAGCAGAAATTGCTGCTGCAAGGACACACTGGAAGTTCTTTCTCATCCTTTATTTCTGTTCTGCTGTAACAAAGGAGTAGAAAGGAGGTCCCCTTATGATGGGTGTTTAAATTTAATTTCCCTCCTTGTGTAAAAAATCTATAATACCTTGAATCATCGAGGCTTTCTAACATTTCCTGGCAGTATTCTAATTCTTATTAGAATTAGGCTTTACATAGACTTCTGGTAAGTACCTGAGTATTTAGACCTTAACAGGATTTGGGATCATTAGACCTTGCATTGGGAAGAAGCATGGAACCCATCTCCATTTGCAATGATTTGAGAAGCAAGACCTATTAATTTTCTGCTGTGTTTCTTTTCCCATTTCTATGCTGATGATTTACATGATGGATTTATTAATCTAAAAATGCATTTAAAATCAGCTTATATTGAAGTAAATCATACAATATTTCTGAGATAGTGTTTAGTTTCAGATCTGTGATTCTTTTATCTTCTGAGGCTCATTCACATATATTGGCCCACACTTTCAAGTCCATGTCTGACTGATGCAACTACAAATTTCCAAAAGCAGGATAACCATCAATTGATTCTGACAGTTCATTTCCTGATTCAATCCTGACTGTAATCACACTGATTTGATGCATCACTTGTTGGCAGGAACATGATTCAGTATTCAATCATAATGCAGCGTTTTGATGAAAAGTTCTCCACACATATATAAAATATAATTGTAGTACAATGTATTTAACTGCCCATTGCTGTTGCAAGCATATGTTGTCCTAGGATTTCTCCTAGGAACACTACCTAGACATACTGAATGATAATAACTGCCACTAAATCAGGACAGCGTTAACATCACTGTCACCTAATGTGGATTAATTTAACTAGTGCTAATGCATGTAAAAAATAATTAACCAGAAGTTCAGTATGTATAAAATGCATGTTTTAGCCTTTACAACAGATCAGCTAAATAAAGATGAATTCTGTAAAGTTCACTCATTGTTCAATAGCCCTTAGAGAAGAGTAAAAGATGTCTGAGGTTCGCTTTACAGAGAGAGCCCATGAGCATCAGTCAAAAATTTTTTTGTTCATCTTTGGAATGAAAACATTCATGAGGTTTTGTAACATTCTTTACTTGCATAGACAAATTCCTTGTCTTTTATTTTCACTATCTGTGAATAATTATTTGCAAGAGACCCTACGAGAAACGAGTAAAAAGTAGTGTTCTACGATGTTGGTTACAAAGATGCAGAGTAGCTGAGAGTGTGAAAATAGGAACTATTATTTACACAGTTCTGTTTCTGAAAAATAGTCTGTACAATAACAGTATCTTCAGCAATGCAGTGTCAAAGTTTATACAGCCCAGGCTGAACATTTTTATGTTCTCTGGTTTTGTGGGTCTTAATTTACAGTAATTTTTTTTTTCCAGCATAAAGAGCAAACAGACTTGACATATGTATGAAGCTAGCTTATGTCTCCTCAGTGTTGATATTACATGTAGAAATTTTTGCAATGTTGATACTACATATAGAAATCTTTGCCAACTAATCTCCTCTCTGGCAGTGTATGGGGCTGCATTTTCAGCTGGAGCATGCTACCCACTTTGCTTCAGTGTAAGATCAAGCCCTACATATTTTATTTAGGAAAAGAATTATGAAGAGAATTATGTTAATAAATGTTGAAGAGACTAGAGGAAGATGTATCAGGGGTTGAAAAAGCAGAGCTAATGAGGTTTGACAGGTTAACTTTCCTGGAATTTGCCTAGGGTATCCCCTCAAGAAGTAGATGATTTCAAAATCAACATCCTTGAATGAGCTTTTGCATAAGCTTTACCTTTCTCCTCCTAAGTGTTACAGGGGGAAAAAAAAAGTTAAGTGTCTGTAAAAGCAAATAAAGAGAAATTTTAAGGGAAGATAAAGAGATCCAACAGCACACTCCCAGGGGAAATGTGAAAGGAGAGCACAAATGAATCTTTCTGTAGGCAAATGGAAGAGAAATTTTGTCTGGTTTAACTAGCAGTGGGTATAGCTGGTACTCATAAGAATAGCATGGTGCCAGCCTGTCTATAGCTATCAGAACATATATATTGCAGTCAGTATGAATGTGACAGCCAGGGAGTGCCCTGTGGTAGAAAGAAACCTAAGCCAGCTTCAGACTTAGTAGCAGCAGGCATCTATTGTGGCAGAACAGACATGGATGGAGTCTGCAAAACCAACATTGCAGGAAGGGAAAATTACCCTGAAATCTAAAATAACCATAGAAATTGAAGCTTAATAGAAATTTAAATGGAAATAGTGCCTGCTGTTAAGGAGAACTGAACAATTCAAGGTAGCTGCTGGTCTCAGGCTTCTGTGGACCCTAATAGCCTATCAATGTTTTGGGGCTGGCCACCAGCTATCAGCAGATGGATCTGACTGAGAGCTCCTGCGTGAGAAATACATGAAGATATTTGCAGAGATACTGGGCTGGCAAAAGTTGAACAGTTTTCACATCTACTTGTTCTGCTTTGTAACACTGCAGTATCAGTTAACTTGCAGCAGGGAAGTTAACCAGCTGTGTCCCATCTCTCAATCATCTGCATCCATTGTAGGAAGTGAGTTAATATGCAGAATACTGTTAAAATAATTCATCAACCTGAAATCAAAAGCTCAAGCACAGCCTCAGAAATAATAAGATATACTTCAGTTTAATATACATTGCACTTAGCTGCATTGAAAACTTCATAATCACCTAATTTAAAGCACAGCAACACAGGGGGAAAATCTTCCTAGACAGCTATTTAGACTGGTTTTCTCTGACATTAGCAGAGATGGAAACTGATGGAATGGATCTAAATGCCTCCTTCCAAGCCACTGACTCTAATGAACATCCCAAATCCACTTCCAACTAAGCACCTTCCAGTTATAATATTGAATTACATTTCAGTCATTTTTTATAAAAGATGAGAGATTTAATGGAGGCATTTTATCACTAAAATACAGTATCTTATCAAAAGAAGCTATTAAAACCATAGTGCAGTCTGGTCCAGCAGAAGATTTTGAAAAATTAGAAAGTTTGGAGCATCTGAAATCTGGAGAGCCCTTGAGAGCAAGTCCTCCCCCAGCACTGTGTCTGTGGCTCCTAAGACCAGCCTGCAATTGCTACTTGGGAATTCTGCTGTAGCATTGAGTTTGCAGATATGGCAGGGTTTAGCAAAAGGGAAGTTAAAATGCTTTCCAAGCTGCTTTTCTGTATAAGATATGATTTAAAATCTTTGTCACAAGTTCAGTTTAAGAGCGACAGCATCGTTCTGAATCTACCCTTTTTTTTTTTTTTAGAAAGAATTCAGGAGTAATTTTCAAGTTTTACATTTGCCCACCCAGCTTGCTGGCAATGTCTGACCATTCTTTAAAAACCCTGTCAAGTCACTTTCAAAATGCTTTCTCCTCCCTCTTTGCTTCAGGAAACAGTTGCAAAAGTAACAATTAAAGCACATTGATTGATAAAAACTGGTTTGTGGCAAGTCAATTAGGGGCCCAAATGAGTAAATCTATTCCAGTCAGTTTCAGAACAGCACTCAGGCTAAATCACCGAGGTCGTCATTTCCAGGGCTGTACACTGTGTGCAAACTCTTACCTGACTGGCAAAGACTGCAGTGCTGTGAGCCCTGAAGCCCCTCTAAAAATGAGCCCTTAAAAAATCCCCACACCTGTGTTTACGGCCTGCAGTAAGACTAAAGCACAAATCAAATGCTCCTTCAAATAGAATGGCTTTTCAGCAGGTGTTGGTAGATCCTTTAGGGTCTGAGAAGACACAATGCTAACACCCCTTCCATTGCTCTTGATGAGAAATAATGGAGGAAGGCATTATTTGACAGAAAGCAGTCACTCCATCCTGAAGAAAAACGGAATGGCAAAGGAAGAAATGGAGGGGGAAAGCTTTCCTGGCTGTCCAGCTTCCATATAGCTGCTCCAAACCAAATTGCACTGAAATACTTTATGTTGTTTGGAGCTTTCTCGCAAGTGGGAAGGCTGGATTTGAGGGTGTGTGTGGTTTCTATTTTGTTTTGGGTTTCTGCTCTGCAGAACAATTTGCAGTCAATTTATCAAGCACATTATGCAACACAAAGGCTGGGATATTCTAGTTAATCTGCCACGTAATTAGTTTCTTACTAACTACTACATGATGGTTTTATATCCCAAGCACCACTTAGGAGCATATGAAGGATATTTTGGCCCCAGAGCTATAAGACTGTCAGTAGCTGGGGTGGAACAAGCCAGTACTTGGGCTGTGACACTGGCAGTGTAACACAGGCTGGTGCTTTTATGTATGTATTGCAATGACAGGGGAAAAGACTGATCTGGGGTATTTTCCTACACCAGGAAGGTGTCACTGGATATATATGTGAGGCTGAGCACACACATGTATTTCCCACAAATATATGTATTAGCAACATTACATTCAAAGATTAAAAAAAAATATATCTCTAGCAGTCACATAAAACTACATTGCCTATGTTGCCAAACAGTGTCTGTGTGGGACAAAATTATTTTTTAAATTTTTAATCCAGTGACTGTGTGTCATTTGAAATTAAAACAAACAAACAAACAAACAAAACTTATTCTCTTACTTAGGAAGGTATCTATGAAAAGTAGCCAAATAAAGATTTGTACAAAAAGAAATTCTAGGAAATCTAAAAAGTCTGGTTTGAATGATGGAAGATTATTCCAATAAAAGTTATTATTTGTACAATTTTTTTTCTGACATAGTTTTGTTAAGTTCTAGTGAGTGATCTGAATTGTTGTGTTGAAAATATTACAAAAAGCGCATTAGTAAATCTACAGCCTATTTTTTCTTTACCTTCTAGGAATTAATACTAAAACATAAAACGGACTTTTTTGTCTTTAAAAAATCAAAACTTTAATTGCTATACATAAACAAAATTCTTAAATGAAGAAAATCAAATGAGCTATGTTTAACTCTTAGTTTATGCCACTTTCAGAAAATGAAGATTGCTGAACCAGGAGCATCCTCTAGCCACCGTCTCCGAGGTAGCTGCTCTTAAAAAAAAAAATAAAATAAAATAAAATTAGTCTTTTTAGCGATAATGCATTTCTATTCTCCACTGGCATCCGTCTAACAGGCAGAACTGGTCCTTCAGCAGTCCTGCAGTTTAACACAGGTACGTGTCCTGCCAGCTCCCCTTCCTGCATCAGGCTGGGAGCAGTGAAATTCTCATCCCCATTTCTCAAAGCAAGAGCTCCACCATTTGTTGGCCAGCAGCAGCGCATCCTTCCTTCCACGCGCTTCCAAGGGAGAGACAGAAGCCAAAGTTTGCCCAGCAGGCTGGCATCCCAGAAGCGATGCGGACACTGGGTTACCAGAGCTGCTTTGCAACAAGCAGAGCTGTAGAATTGCTGCTCCCAAGGCGCTCTCGCTGCAGGACAGAGTCTCGTTTTTCACAGTGCTGCGGAATGGGGGTAGAAAAGTCTGAAGAGGAGGAGAAGTGCACGGAGATTTGTGCATGGCTGAGCAGCACGTTGTTCGAGAAAGGTTCAGCAGCGTGTTGCCTGCACCAAGTGACCGGAACCAGGCTGTCGGACAGGGGGAGAGAGGTGCTGGCACCGGTACCGGTACCGTGGGACATACACCGACCAGTTACAGTGGGAATGTCCCGGGTTTACGGCACTTGGAAGTTTCGTGTTTTCAGCTAGGGTAGATTTAATTTCTTCTCAGTAGCTGCTAACAGTGCTATTTTGGGGGTTTGGGATGAGAATGGTGTTGATAGCACACTGATGTTTTGCTTTTTTGCTAAGTCATGTTTGTCAGAGGTCAAGGACTTATTTTCCTTGTCTCATGCCAGTGATGTGGTACATTAAAAAAAAAAAAAAAAAAAAAAAAACCAAAAAAACCCCTAACTGTGAGGGAACATAGCTAGGACGGATGACCTGAACTGACCCAGTTTACTTCATTATCAATTATTAAACTGTTCTTATCTCAACATACAAGTTTTACTTCAATTTTCCTCCCCGTGCCACCGGGGTGGGAAAGAAAGTGGGGTTGAGCCAGTGGCTGCGTGGTGTTCATCTTCAGCTGGGTTTAAAACCATGACAGTTCTGTTTGGCATCCAGTGTGGGGCCTGAAGGGTTGAGATAAGGACAGATCCAACCAGAGTGTGTTAAAAGAAAACGCTTTTAAACGTTCACTCTAATGGTTTAACAGCTGCTACTTACCATTTGGATTTATTTGCTCTCACAATCGCAGTGTTTTGTCTGAATTATACCAGTTATACCTTATTTGCAGTAAGTGTTCTCTGTGGTGTGTTTTGTAGGACGGGCTTATGATATGACAGTGTCACTGTTCAGGACACAGCTCTGGGGGATGTATTCAGTATTGCAGGTTCCTTTGTGCTTTGGGAGCCATCTACTCAAAACAATTAATAATCACACCTTTGCTTTTTTCTCCTCAGAGGAACAACCTATGGGGGAGACAACTATTTTTTTTTCTCTTCTCCTGTTTTACTTCCTTGTTCTCCAGGCTGATTACTGCAGCCAGGAAGTTTAAAGATATTGAATATCCTTTGACTACCCTTGAAACCAAATACGTTGTCCTTGAAACCAGAACAAGTGTCTAGATAGAACAAAAATTAAAGGTTGTTTCTGATTTTTTTTTTCTTTACAAGTCCATTCAGACTTTAATAAAATGTCCAGATAGCAGAAACTGCCAAATCCAAATCTATAAGGTTTTAGGTAAAAATTAGCACGAATATGGTGTTGCACTGTTTCCAAGGAAGAGTGAACATAGAATGGCTTGAGTTGGGAGGAACCTCAAAGATCATCTAGTTCCAACCCTCCTGCCATGAGCTTGGACACCTTTCACTAGACCAATTTGCTCCAAGTCTCAAGTACCCTGGCCTTGAATGCTTCCAGGGTTGGGGCATCCACAGACACTCTGGACAACCTGTTCCAGTGGCTTACCACCCTCACAGAATCATATAATGTAAAATGAGCCTCCCTGGGGTAGTAAATGCAACTGAAAATGACATGCAAATGCCAGGTTAGGCTTTGAGCAGTTTTCCCAAGTCCTGACAATATTGTAATTACCAAACTACAGATTTTGTAAATGAAATGGTTGGTTTTGAGGCACAAGGAAGAATTTCATTCCAGAATAGAGGACCCAAAGTATGCTTTCTGCCTCTCCATGATGTTTCCAGCCCTGGTGCATCTGTATTTCAGGAACCTATTTTTATAACCTCGTATTTTCATCAAAGAACAGGAATTGCTGCAGTGATCTCCTCAGACAGCTCCAGCACCAGGCACTGTAACCACAGTCACTCAGCAATCCAGGTATTTGACCAACTAATGAAACCATGAGGTTTACCAGGCCTGAGCTGCACAGCAGGAATCACGGGTTTTCATTCCCTCAGTAGCTTTTCCTGCTGTACACAAAACACATTCCTGTCCATCTTATACCCTGTGTGCCTGTGTAGATTGAACCTCTCATGTTATGGCATGAACTTTGATGGGCTGTGGGGCAAGGGGGAAAGAGACAGAGAGACAGAGGGAGTATATCCCTGCTCTGATCCATTCTGTCTGCTCTGGCTTTGCAGGAGTGACCCATGTACCTTCCTGAAGTTCCTGAAGTCTTCTGCTGTCTGTTGTCTCTTCACTACGGTGCATTTGTGTATTAATGTGTGTGTGCTGAGGTGTCAGTGTCACGGACATGTACGTGCGTATACAGCTGTCTTGGGTTATGGAACCAAAAATGTGTATTCTATTTCATCTGCTGAAAGCAGTTGAGGAGATGTTCTTCTTTATCTCTTGTTATTTGGGGGGGGAGGGGGAGGGGGGGGGGGAAGTGGGGGGCAGAGGTGTGCCTTTTCATAATGGGCCAACTGTTAAAACCAGGTGGGGCAGTGTTTCTTCTCTCTTTCACGCCTGTCCTCCCTCCAGGCAGATATTTTCTGCTGATGGACCATTAAGGCTCCACAAGCAGACATCTCCAAGCAGACATCCCATTGTGAGATGTCCCACCCAGTGTGGGGAGCCAACCATTCCTACCTGGATAAAAACTGAGACTTAGGAACAGAAGGGATCTAGCTTCACCCAATTCCTGGAGGAAGACTGGACCCCTCCTCACCATCACCGGACCCTTGTTCTACAGGACCATCTCTACTTCAACAGAACCACATCTGCCACTCCAAAAGGACTCACTTTTGGACTGCTTCCAACACCCTGACCAACAGGGTGTCAGGTTGTAGCTCTGACTCTGTCAGGGCTTTCCAGGATTGTTGTTTCTTTGTTTTCTTGTTTGGTTGGGTGGTTTTGTTGTCTACTACATTTGTATTGTTAATATTCCCAGTAAAGAACTGTTATTCCTATTCCCAAATCTTTGCCTGAAAGCCCTTAATTGCAAAATTGCAATTTGGTGGGGGGTGAGGGGTTTACATTCTCTATTCTAAGGGAAACTCCAGCTTTCCCTGGCAGATACCTGCCTTTCCAAACCAAGACAACAGCTCTGTGCATATTACTGTGTAAGGATGCATATCAGAATCCACTTACAGATCATGCCTTACCTCAGGTATTGCGTGTTTTATGCAACACAAGATGTTAAATCTTCAAATAAAGTTCACAAGCAACTTGAGACCTGTTTATTTATAGAGCCTGAGATTTATTCACAAGGGTAAGGGGCTGCCTGAGCCCAGCAGCACTGGTGGCTGCTGCCCCCAGGTTCCAACTGCCTGTGGTGTGACTGAGAGCAGAGTGCCAAAGGACTCCTCACTCTGGCCAGGATTGTGTCCTTTTCCAGGTGACAGTGTCCCTTGAGACATGATTAAATATTTATTGTATTCTTTCTTATTATGACATATTTGAAAGTATATCTGAAGCCCCATGCATCAGAGATTCAAAAAGAATATTTTCAAATTCAAAATAAAGCCAAAAAATTGTGCTGCTTTTGGAAATCTGTTCCTCCTTCAGTGAGAAGCTGAAGAAACTCTAAAGAATTGCATAAGCTTTCCAAAGAAAATTAATGAGAAAACTCCTACTGAACTATCTGTTTCATAATTAAAAAAAAAAGAGAAATATATTCTTTGGGTACTGAGTTATGAAACAAAATTAAAATATCCATAAAATCACAAAATATTTTAATACATTACTAATTCAGAAACTTTAATAATACTCTACAAAGGAGAAAAGTGTGACTAGCTTTAGAGTGCTTACAGGTTTCTAAATGTTTAAAATACTAGTAGTTCCTGTAATAAGAATGGAAAAAAAAGCCTTCTTATTTTAAAGGGCATACCAAGACTTCCTGGACTCATCAAAAGGCTTCTAGATGCCAACAACTTTTGAATCTGTGTGTGGACACCTAAATTGTTTTACCATTCTGGTGCAGGAAATATATAGCAATATCGTCTTAGACTTCTCATGTGGACCTTAAAGCATAGTATTCTGCATTTTTTATACACAGCAAGGATTTAGAATTGTTCTCACAAGACTGGCAGGTCACTTCAATTTGCATAAGATAATATCAGAACAATGCATTTATTACCATAACTTACTAATAAATAAATCAGAATATTTCTGGAGTCAAATTTTGTTGGTTTTTTTTCCTCTTGGGAGAAGGAGAAGGGTGGAATGTCACACTGTGTGACAAATGGAAATTACCTGAGCCCTTGTGCTTTTATGATCTGTCAATATCTTTCTGGTAATAAGATGGCCATAACTGAACACAGCATTGCAAGAGCATGTTTTGCATCCTAAAACCACAAAAAGAAAGATTATTAGCTTCCTGCTCCAATACAGGATGATAGGGTGCCTGGTGAATGCAACCCAAAACCACACTGACCTTTCTTTCACAGGCACAACACATTGGAAGCTCATGTCTAATTTGTTCCTTAATATCCCTGGGGATTTTTAAAATTGGACTGGAAAAGGTACAAGGAAAACTATGAGTCTCACTTCAGCAAATGGATGGAATTTTTATTTCAAAAAATAGTTTCCATTCTGGTTTCTCTTATCTTTTCTTGTTGTTTCAAAGCAACAGCTGTACAAATATAAATCCACACTGAATAGCTAATTATTCTATTTCCAGTGGATTACTTTATATGACCCAAATCCTGATTGCTTTGATAATATGAGGTGAGCCTGACTGCTTTGATAATATGAGGTGAGAATCAAAGTTATCAATCCAGTGCATTAAGAAACCAGGAGCTGGCTGAAGTCTTGCAATAAATACAGAGGTAAGATATAAGCAGTGAGTAAATAATATTTCAGTAATTACAATTTCTTTAAAGTATGCAGGGTTTTTTTAATCACAAATTAATTCAAGAGACAAGTAAGATAGTTAAAGGGACTGTATTTTTTTATAAATTTAGCCAGCTGAAAGCTTTTTTTCAAATGAGTGTTCATCTCTATTAACTCCTCTTGCAGAACCCTGAGTGTTCAGGGACACAAGACGGTCCCCTTGACTAATGTTAGGAGAGCCTGGTGCCCTAACTTTGTATCCCTAAAGGCAGTGTGTAATGCAGCTGGAATGCTAATGGGTGACATGTTGCAGGAAAAAGGAAGCAGGTTATCATATTGGGGACATTGACAACTCAAAGTGTTGGGTGATATTAAACAACAATAGTCACTTAACTAACATGATAGCATTAGAAAAGCCAAGTCCTGACCTGTAAGTGAGATATGTCATGCTCAGAAGGTGGATTCAGTTCAAAATGAAATGCAAAAGGAAAACCTCCCAAACAACAAGATTCAGGGTAGGTATTATAAATACAGAATGATAAACCAATCTTATCTCTGTGGTTACAAACACAGCTCTGCAATAGTCAGTCCATCTCCTTTGTTAGTGGTGCTGTCCATACCTTCCTCTGAGGTAACAGAAAATAAAGGACACTGCTGTACAAAGTACATGAAACTGCGAGGTGTTGGCTCTAAGCATTTGTGCAGAGACAAAGCAGGAGAGCAGGAACTGTAAGCCCCTGTGAGCAGCACCCAGCACGGCAGGAGCACGCTGGGACACAGAGAGGGCAGCACACAGCAGCTGGGAGATCTCAGAGCTGCCACCTCCCCTGGGAGAGCAATTCCCCACTGAAGGGATTAAAGAAAGCTTCCTGCCTGTGGGAAGAAAATCGCTGCAGTGACCGACCTGCACCTTGTTGTACCTGGTGATTGAGAGCTCTGTGACCACCTTCTGAGGATATCACCAATGTGCAAGGGTCTCTTAGACACACCTTAGACTGCAATTGGCTTTTTAGTACTGATCATCCGTAAAGAAACTGCACAAGCATTCGAGTATAAAAGAATATTTATTTTAACAGAACAAAATTACAGTTTGGGGATTTTTCTAGTATGATCTATTCTTTTTTTGTGAGATAATTCGTTGTCCCACAGAGTCAGACAAGTGCCACTGTGTGTGTGTGTGTGTGTTCCCTTTTTCTTGGTTTTATTTTACTCTTCTAACTACATAATTAATATAAAGAAAGGAGCAGGACACAGGTAGTATGAGCACAGCTCTATCAGGAACCTGTGATTTCAAGGTCTGTGCTAGTCTCATATTGCCTTAAGCTTTCATGTTTGAAAAGCTAGGAACAAGAGTATTTGATCACACACTTCAGAAGAGCATTTGAGGCTTAATCCATTGCATTGCCTAATATTTTGAGAAATCTAAAAATACAGAAGTTATAATTGCTCTAGGCTAATGTACTTTATGTGTATAATAGGGATACAACAGTCTCTTTTTCATGAGACAGTAGTCCAGATTTTTAGTTGTTCTACAGCAAAAGGTTTTACTTCATCATGGAACACACACACTCCTTTTATGCTACCTCTGCTAGCATTGATCCAGACTTCAACCACACTAGCACCTTCTTCACAAGTTTGTCTCACAGAGCTGAAATTCACAACAGCAATGAATACTTTGTAACATGACTAATTATCATTAGACCTCAGTAGTCATCAATGGGAAAATAATAAACCATATACTGTTTTCCCAGTAAGGTACAAGAAGAATCACTGCTAAGTCTGATACTAATTAACATAGTCATATGCTTAGAAAAGAAAATCAGCAATGATAAAACTGTGGGGACAGCTTGGCAGTGTGATACTGAGGAGCAGCCAGTTGCACAGTAATCCAGATTGCTTGGCAAGATCATAAAACTCAGCACTGGCAAGTTTTTCAAACTGCCTTCTAGCATGTTCCCCCCTCCCAAACCAAAATTAGGGAAGCCTGTGTCATCCTCATAGAGGCTTGTATAGTCTGAATTTAAATACCTCCCAAGAGGGATATTTACTGGCACACTGGGAGAATCTCTTCCATGGTTTCACCATCCTTAGAGCACAGCTTTTTCTGGTGTCTCAGCTGAGTCTACTGATGGACAATGGGAATGCCGATTGTTCTGCAGTGCTCCATGCATCTCCTATCTATCTTCCCTGGAACCACTTTTATCTTACTTAACAGCTGCTGGCCAAGTTTAATGCTGCATTCTTTACTTCAGGCTACCCCTCTTTGTTCAAATTTCCTTCTCTGAGGACTTTTTCCAGACCTATGATCATTTCCAGTCTCTTTCTTCAGTTTTTCATTGTTTTTATGATTTCAAACTGTGCCTGCCTTCATAGTCCTCTCCTCCTCATGCCTCCTTCCATGCCCACAGACATATTCTTTATCCCATCCTCTGGGTCACTTGTAAAAATACTGAGCAGTCATAGAAACAAAGTGGACCCTGTCTGTTTTGACAGTGAAATCAGTTGTAAAAAATCTTTGAGCATGCTTTTCCAAAGAATTTCCAAACTGTGGTGTGTCCAGAATGCACTTCCCTATCTCAGCTGTCAGTGTATGACATGAGACACCAACCAACGCCACCAACTGCTGCTCATCTGTGCAAGCAATGTCACATTGCTGAAGAAATTTAACAAATTGCCACAAATTCTTTCTGACAAATCTGCATGTTTGTAACTCATTTATTGCTCTAATGGGGCTGTTCATGGGTATTGGTACCAATGCTTTATTTTTCTCTGTAATTCATTGCCCTGGGCCAGGGAGCTGCCCTGGGCCCTGAGCAGGCCAGGAGAGCTGCAGGGGGCTGAGCAGGGGCAGTCAGGGCTGCCTGTGCCCCCATGGCCCTGACAGTTTCCTTACTCTGAGATCAGGGAACATCTTGTAATTTAGCCACATTGGTCTCTTCTCCAAGGTAAGCAACAAGACAAGACAAAATCAACTCAAATTACATCAGGGGAGGTTTAGATTGCATATTAGGAAAATTTCTTCACTGAAAGGCTTGTCAAGCACTGAGTCAGGCTGCCCAGGGAAGTGGTAAAGTCACCATGACTAGAAGTGCTCAAAAAACATTTGGATGAGGCACATTTTAAGTGATTTCATAATGCAGCAAATCACTCCAGAGCAGCTAAGTATGGTAGTGAATAATTGTTTCTTTGGTGACTGCAGTAAACAGCTTTATGCCTAATAAATCTAAGAGAACAGAAAAAGCCCCAGTGCTCAGTTACAGCAAGAGATTAGCCCTGCACTCCAGAGGCACCACGTCCTGCCCAGTCGCCCAGATCCAGCCCTGCTTCCCAGCTCAGTCCTGCTGGGCTCTGTCATTTGGTCATGATTTATTTACCCAGAGTGTTAAGTTGTCCTGGCATTTCCACAAGAACTTGTAATGGATATGTAGCTGGCAGAGGGTGTGTGTACACAGCACAGCACAGAGCATTGTCAGAGATACCCATCTGGCTGGGAGGGAAGCCAGCACACCTATGTGGAACAGCTGAGCTCTCTGCAAAAATGCAAACCTGAAACCCCCAGCCACTTTCAAGCACAGAAGCGAATTAGCTCAGCACTGCACATGCATTGTACATGCTTCTATCTCCCATCCAGGCAGGATCAGGACCAGCAAAGAGGTCTGTGTGTTGGTCTCTGCTGTGCAAGGCTGGCATTCCCCACAGAGGTGGCTGTGCTGCCTTCTCCTCCTGGTGGCAAAACCAGCTCTTCCCTCAGCCTCTTCTGTACAGCAAATGCAGAAATACCATCTGCTCTTTCCTCCCCTCCTTCTTACTGAGCACTGGCTACAACCAAGATGACCTTTGTCAGAGTATACTTATCATACTATTTATGCCTTGAATTGTTGACATACCTTGTCAAACAACGGATTTACTTCCTGCCTAGTTGATGTATGAAGTCCACACCTGATTTATAAGTCACGCCTCTTTGCTACTGCATTCATTTAAGGGTCACTGAGCTGATTTATGGCTTGGGATTTTGAATGATAAACCACGATTGCATGCTGCATTTCCTGTAACTTATTTGCAATCCAGCACTTTTCGCTTCCATTAGAATCTTTGCTCTACTAGCTTGCCTGTACAAATAGCAAAAAGATGCCCTGTTTAATGAGCTAGAGCTCTAGGGAATATTTTGCAATGCTCAGGCACCTTCAGCACCACCAGGCTCATCAGGCCAGGGAAAACTATTCTAGTCCCTGTATAAGCACACCACACACAATCCCATGGACCATTCTGCAGCCTTGCAAAGGTCATTGCCTAACTCAAACCAACACCTTTGGGGCTGGTGTGGTCTGAACCACAGTTTCCATAGGTCTCTGCTTGTGTCTGACAACTCAAACAGCCAGCATCCCTTCATAAGGGCTCAGCACACCTACTCTCAGATTTGTTGTATAATTTGGGATTATACAACAAAAAGGCTGTGAAACCAGGAGAGCATGGGCTGGCAGGGCAGCTTGGGCTGAGTGCTGAGAGAGAGTCCAGCAAAACAGGTCTCACATGGGAAGGCTACCAAGCCCAGCTGGGCACAGGGAAAGAGTATTAACAGAATCCTAAAAAGATGGCAAAGGGCAAAATGTAGGAGTTTTTCACAAGAAGGGGGTCAAAGAACTAATACTGCCTATACAGCACACTTCGTTAAAAGTGAATTTGGTTGGTCCTTCTGTTTATGAGTATCCCATGCTCTTAACAGAGATGGAACAGGAAGTAAAGTTACAGAGAAAATAGAAAAAGGAGTGTGTGCAGCCAAGTCAGGTACAGTTATTTTCCCTAAATTTTCTATTTAAAACAGATGTAGAGTTCAGCATGTTACTGGAGGTGACAGCCTCTCTTCACTTTTGATAGTACAGTATCTCTTGGGATTTATGATAGGAAACCCAGACATGCATTTGTATATGATTATTTGTATATTATTGCTATATATATTAACAGAGGTTTCTTCTGCTGTTGTACCATGAGTCTCTATACTGGTCAGGTATTTTGTTTCAGGAAAAATAGCTTGTGTCACTAATTTGTGGCTTTGTCAACTATAATTCAGAAAAATACGGCAGATTTTAACAACCGGAGGTTATAAAATCCAGTTCAACTATAACAACTCATGTTCATAGAAAAGGAAACCTCTCTCACTGGTTCCAGTAACAACTGGGTGTTTCTTCATACAAAGCAACAAAAATGTAAATATGGATGGGAACAGCCAAAGTCCTAAGGGTAGGTGCCTACACCCTCTTCCCTTTGCTCCCTCTGTGCTTGGCACATCACATGGCTCTCAGCCATCCTCTTACAGCAGGTGTTGTGGCCCAACCCTGGGGATTGACCCAGCACAGTAAGCCAAGTCACAAAAAAGTCTTTAAAGAAGAATATATATTCATCTATCTACTTGGATCCTGTGACTATAACAGATGTAGGGACACTGATCAAAAAATAAGAAGGTCAAAAGCTTCTGTTCTGAAAAGCAAAATGATTGCTGAAAGAACATTATTGTCACCACCTGGTGACTGACATTTCCATTCCTGCTGAGCATTTCTGTGAATACTTAATTCATGTGTCGAGTATCACAAATTCGGAAATAAGACAGGTTGTGTGTGACACACAATAGCATTCTGTATGTTTCCATGATGTACATAAAATAATAAGAAAGTTGTTTTAAGAGCACTGCAGGACCAAAGCCACAGAAGTTACTCCAGGGCCACACTGAAGCTTTTCAGCAGAAACCAACCAAAGCATTTGAAGATGGACAGAGGGTGCAAGGGACTCCAATACACATAAAACCTCTGTGTGTGGCATGTTTGCATGAGGGAGTCCTCACCTAAGGCAAACATGTTTAACATCTTTATGGATTATTTGGACAGGGGAATTGAGTAAGTTCACAGACTAAACAAAGGTGAGTGGGTGTGTTGATCTGCTTGAAGATAGAACGCCTCTGCCAATGGATCTTAACAAACTATGGATGGGCTGAGGAAAATGGCACAAGGTCCAATAAGGCAAAATGCCAGGTCCTGCACTTTGATAACAACAGCCCCCTGCTACAGGCTGCAGGAAGAGTGGCTTGAGAACTGCTCAGCAGAAAGAGACTTGGGGGTGCTGGCTAACAGCCAGCTGGATATGAGCCAGATGGATGGCCAAGAAGGCCGATGGGATCCTGGCCTGTATCAAGAACAGTGGGGCCAGCAGGACAAGGGGATAGATTTTGTCCCTGTGCTCAGCACTGATGGGCCACACCTCAAGTACAGTGTCCAGTTTTGACCCCTCACCTTAAAAAGGACCCTGAAGTGCTGAACTGTGTTCAGAGAAGAGCAATTGAGAAGGGTGAAGGGTCTGGAAAACATGTCTTATGAGGGAACTGAGCTGAGGGAACAAGGATTTTTGTTTAGTCTGGAGAAAAGGAGGATCAGGGGGGACCTCATTGCCCTCTATAATTACCTGAAGGGAGGTTGTAGTGAGGTGGGGGCCAGGCTCTTCTGCCATATCTCAAGAGGAAGGAATGAGAGAAAATGGCGTTAAGTTGCACCAGCAGAAGTCCAGATTAGATATTTTAAAAAAACCCTCATGGACAGAGTGGTTAGGAATTGGAATAAGTTGCCCAGGAAGACAGTGGAATCACTGTCTTGGGAAGTATCCAAAAGGTGTCAGGATGTGGCATTTGGGGATATAATTTATGGTGGTGCTATGTTGGCAGCTGGACTAGATGATCTTGAAGATCTGTTCCAACCCTGATGATTCTGTGATTCTGTAATTGCCAAGGAGGGGATTTCCAGACTAGAAAAAGAAGACATAAAGCAGAAGCAGCACAGCACTTGGGCAATTCCCTCAACTGCAGCAAACACAATATTTTATACTTCTGTTTCTGCAAATGTGTTTGGGGGTGGGTCTTGCTTTGGGGATTTTTCTGGTAGGTATTGACAAAAGACTGAAAGGTTTGAATGAGAAAAGGATTTTAAAGAAATCTTCCTCTCATTCATTTCTCAGCTACCATTTCAGATTTCTTTTATTTAGGTGCAGATGGCAGTACTTGTAGGTGAGGAATGGTACTGACACCAGAGTAAGGGTTGTGAGAGGCTTGTAACTTACTGAAGCAGATGTTTAAGGTCTTTTAAGAGTAATTATTCTGTCAGAATAAATGTATTCTTTAATAATCACCTTAATGTTGTTATCTACTCTCCATTTATACAAGCACTGTTATAGAAATCACAGTTTGAGAAGTTCCAACCAGAACTTAAGGAGTAGTTGTTCCCTGGGAGCCATACGCTTGCATGGATCTAAGATTTTTTTAAAGAAACCATTATCCAACATGCTGTTTAGTTACCAACAGTGTTGAGAAGGTGCTTGTGGTTGAATAAATCCAGCTGCAAACAAGATTGCAAAACAACCCTTTTCTTCTTTGGGCAGCTATCTGCAGGGACTTTTTTTTTTTGGGTGTCACCCTGACACAGAAAGAAAAAAATAGAGTTTTTAGGTAATTTCCTCTGTCTCTAAAAATTCATCAGAGGAAAAGTAGGAAACAGATGTTTAAAAACCAATAAATTGCAGCCATTAACATCTTCAAAACAAATAATGTAAAATTACTCCTTGCATCCATTCAGGGCTACTTGCAGCTGCTATGACCTACAGGCAGAGCTCTTCCCTCAGATTTGTGACAACCAGTAGAGGGAAAATGGATCACCTCTATGCTTTGACACATTTTTTTCCTGCTATATAGACATGCCTCTGAAATAAAAGTGCTCCAGATGTTCTGCTGAAGGGATTTAACTCTCAATATCCAGAGACAATGACTGCTTGCATTACTGAATGTTGCTGCATGGAATTTTAGGTGTTGGTTTCTAGAGCAGAGAAATGGACACACACTCTGTAACACTCAGTCCATTTCCTTGGCAAACCAAGGTTAGTGTCCTTGTTCATCCTCTTGCAGTAATCCAGCAGGATGCAAACTGTTGGCAATTATACTCACACCAATCTCCAGGCTTGCATTTGAAGGTGGAACATCTCAGTTAAAATATTCTTCTTCACTGCTGGCTGACAAGATCACAGCAGCCCTTCCTGTCTACTGGCTGTAGTGTGAGGTGATAATTTAAGAAAGTGAAACACTAATATATGCCATGGAAGTTGCATCATTAGCCATGATGACACTTGTACTTCCTGAACCTTTGAAAGCTAGAAAACACCTTGCAGACAGCACTGCCAGCCTGGCACTTTCTATTTTCAGTGTAAGAAATGGGAAAGCACTTAGCTTTTCCTTTTCCCATGTGCAAATCCTTTTCTCTGCAGGTCCCAAACTGTTTTCATTCACCTGTCCTACCCAGATGGGCAGTGTTGCTTTGCAGTTTCACCTGGTGCAGTCTGCGGTTGTTTGCCATGCTCAGAACTGATGGGGGGACTGGGAATCAACCCAAACCTTGAGGTAGAACTGCTCCACATAACTCTGAAGTGAGCAAACCAGAAGATACCATCTGCCTCCAGCTTTTAAAGCAGGATTTATTAGAACTCAGCATATTAGTGCAGAGTAACTTGCCAGGTAGAGAAATCTTATTAAGTGAATGACGTAAATTCACAAATATTTAAACAGGTCTCTTGTTCCCTGAAGCATTGCAATGGAGATCCCTCTCTCCTCCCTGCTTCCTGCCTCACCCTGCTCTTCTGTCCACCTGCTCTGGCTCTCTGCCCTCGGGGCAGAAGTCATCTCCCCTCCCTGTTTAATAGAACAACCATGGGAAGCATAGGCTGCCCCATACTGCAGCCACACAAGCTAAACAGCAAATGCTCTGAGAAGCAGTATGTTCCTCATCTCTCAGTGATACCTTACTGTTAGCTGACATTTTTATAAATAAGACCTGTCTTCTCTGGAACATAAATATTCCCAAGGCTGGATTCAAGGAGGATTGAAAGCAACATTTCCAACCTTGAACCTCTTCCTCCTCCAGCAGTCCTATGTGTTCAATAGGGTCTTTCTTCAGCAAAATTAATCTTTAAAAGTGAAAGTCCAAGGTGCCAACAGCAGGACAAGAAACCTTGCTGGCAGACCTGGCCAGCCTGCACAGACTGTGCCAAACTCCTGAAGAAGCACATCCCCATGTGCCATACACATTTTTTTCCAATCAGACCAAAATGTTTTGCACCAAGCATAGCATCAGAATGCTTTTCTGACTTCTCAGTAGATCACTAAAGGACATGTTCAGCACACTAAATTCTTTCATATATCAGATGGCTTATCTGCAGGTATCTCCTGTTCAGCTTCCAATTTCTTGCTCAGTGCCAGACTTAGATAAGCCTTTCCACTCATCATTATTGCTGTTAAAAGGTTAAGTCTTTAGCTCATATCAGCCTGCTGACTGCTTGCCATCTGACTTAACGTGGCCACTGACATGGGGGCTTTAAATCCGCAAAGTGTCTGCAGCCTGGAAACCAGTAGTTAAGCTGACATGTTGGTCTTCCAAGAACCAGGAATTCATTGGGAGGAAATTCTACTGTTATTTAGTATGTGAGCATGTCTGTAATGACAAGTTCTGTTCTAACAAGTAACAAATAATCCAATGTTTTTTTAATGTACACATCAGAAGGGTTGTGGCAGAGACTCTGTACCAAAGAATAAAGTGATAACGATGAGTCATCCCAGAGACAAATAAACCAGATTTGCTATATGTGAGCATGTGCAACTTCCCCTGAATGACTTCCATGTCATGTACTGTACAGGTCAGAAGTGCAAGAGAGCTGAAAAGAAATCTAAACAGTAACTGTAAATTGGGCCTTTCCCGACTTCTGCACAGTAAGCCAGAATACTTCTATATCATTTTGGCATGTGAATTTACTGATTTACCCTGAAAACCTGAATTTCCCTGGGGAATGCAAGCTAGGAAAAATCCTTTTTGTACCACGTTATATCCCTGCCAAGTCTGTGTTCAATTTGGTAAGAAAGCACCAAAGTTCATCAGCAGTGTAGAAGTTCTCAGCATGCATCTGTGCTCTGTCTTCATGAGTTTCTGGTCTCACAACTGCAGGAATATAGGCAGTGCTTGGGCATTTGTTCTGTGTTGGGAGACTGAGTGACTAGATGTCTGTGTTTATGTGTGCTGGCCACCTGGCTGACCATTTAGGTCTGTCTGGGAAGGGATGGACTTTTTAATAAGCTTTCTGATTAGCAAAAACTTGAGGGATGATGTAGCTGTGTGGAGGTGTCCTTGCAATGATTCAGGGTTTTCAGGGTACAGGAAGCTACATCAAAGCCATCTTCATTCCTGGGTGGGGATGAGTGGGAATGAATGGGGACAACTGGTCTTCTGTAAGAGTGAACAGAGTGTTTGGCATTGCCTCACTCCACGTTTGGCAGCAGATGGGCCTACATGGCTGGGTAGGGATGGGGATGCTACTATTCTAGCATGTACATTCTGCATGAGCCACCAAAGAACCACTACCCTGATGCAAACCAAGCAGCAAAACGTGCCAGTAGTTGCTTGGGGATCAAGACGCAGTTAGCAGGAATACAGCTTCACCGAGCTGTGGGTCAGGACCACAAAAAAAAAAACTCTAATGAGTAAAACAAGTGACACAGGTAAAACCACCACAGTCTAGAGAAGAGATTTGGTTCTATCACCCAGCCACAAGGCTGCAGAGTCTGTTTCATAAGAAAATATAAGACACCTCAGGCAGTAAGACTCTACCTGAAATACCTTGTTTTCTCTTGATATTAAGATACACCTGCTCCTTCATGGCTATGAAGGAGCAGGTATATCTTTCAAGTACAAGTCTTTCCTGGGGTGGGGAAGTGTGGATTACAGATCACTCATGAACTGTTATTTCTGGGTCTGGAAAAATAACTTTACCCAAGTAAAAGAAGTCTCACAAGGCAAAAAGAAAAGAAGGAGAGAGAAACGTAACTTCAAAAGGTGGTGCATGTGGCGCTGTAAAAGAAGAGGGGGAATATGTGGATCTGAAGGAGTCTTAGAAAGTGACTCCAAAGAAAAATTCTTTTCCTAGAAAAAGTAGACTCTATACAGAATTTATCTGGGAAAAGGATGTGTTTCTTTCACTGCACTGGATAATCATCTGTCTCTGTTTATTACTGTTAAGCAGGGGAGAATGAACTGGCAACTAATAATGTATTCAGTGCCTGAAACTTGATCAAGCAACAGGGTTAACCCCAAGTTAAAATTTAATAATAACTTTTTTTTCCCCAAAAATCTGAATAAAAGTACTTGATCACACTCTGAGTATATGTAAGAGTGTATTTTCAAACAATTGTTTGGAGATCTGGGAAGCTTGGTTGCCATGCTCTTAATGCAGAGAATATAGCAGATTCATAAGGAAACCCTGGAGCAAAACAGTTAATAATGTCGTGTAAACATTTTCCATACAGAGGTCACATATAACTGACACACGGCACTGCCGATTTGATAAAACACTTTTGTAGACTAAAACAACATAAGCCAGCCTGTCACTCATTTGAGCCTTAGCCTCAAGGCTTATTTAAGATATAGAAATGAAAACGAAGTGTGCTTTTCTGATACTTTCTCCTGTTTCCCTTCCACTGGTGCTGGAAGGACCAGTAGGAGTTCAGTACATGTTGGAGGAAATTGTGGTACCTATTGGTGAATGACACTGCTATTTGTACTCCATGCCCTACATGACCCAATCAATTCTTTGTTGCAATAAACACCACTGCCTGACTAAAAAAACTTAACCTCAGAAATACTGAACCCAAAATAAATGTCATTTGAACTAAATTGGCTTTTTTGTTTGTTCATTAAAATTGTTCATAAGATTCCATTTCCTGAGGCAAACCAAGGGCAATAGAAGCAGAGACACTGCTAAACATAATCCTTGATGACTTTGTATTGAAACATCAGTGCTTGGATACAGTCATACATCTTAATTGTGCTGCTCTACTCAAACATTCAAATTAACAATTACAACCAGGAATTCATAAACATCAAACTTTACTAAAAAAGCCTACCTTCTATATTTATCTTTATTGTATTGCTACCTACCAGGCACTCTACACCAGCTCAGGATTCAGAAATTAAGAGCTCACACCTGAATTTAGGATTTTGATTGATTTGATGGAGGACTACTCCTGCCTCCTCCTGTCTCTTGTAAAAAAGACCCATTTCCTGAGGGAAATATTGTGCTATTGAAGTCAGATATTGGGTGAAGAGTTTCCTTGCTGTGACTGTTACAGTCAGCTTCTCAGGATACTTTTTCTGATTTAACATTATGACAAAGATAAGAATAAAATATTACTAAACTTGAACATGGCTGAGACTGAAACAAGAGTATTTTTCTTAATTCTTGCTGTCATCTAAAAAGGCTGAGATATCATCTGGCAGACTAGTTGTCTAACCTACGTCAGTGAAGAAAGCCACAGAGCTGGCTGACTGATTTGTGAGCAAAATAAATATTTTGCCAACCTACTCCAGCTTTCTGAGGGACCACGAGCCCAAAAGACAATGTCAGGTCTCTTAGAAGGCCAAAAAAGTGCCAAAACCTTCCTAAGGAGAATAAAGCATATAATGAAAACTGTTAGACAATTATAGCTGTAGCTGGGTAGTGCACAGAACCCATAATTCCGTGGGACTAATTCTGGAATAGCAGCAGGATTCCCAGGCACACAAGAGGGATGTGCAAGAGGGATGCACTAACTCCCTAAGAACGGAGCAATGCCTACACCAGAAGAAGACTCTTACAAGGTTGCTGTAAGTTGAGTCAACTCTCTCTCCAGATGAACCCCCAGCAATGTTTGTGTCAGTGAAGGAAATCCCACCACAGGACTGAAAGAAATATGCTGAGCATTGAACAGATAGTGAATATTTTAGATTACATTGATGCAGATGAAATAGTCTCTGCACAGAGAAGGTATGTTCCATAAATGGCATGCACAAAGATTTTGGTTTTTTGTTGAAAGCTTCTGGAGAAAGTGTCTTTGTATGCTATATCAGGAGACTGTTCATTCCAAATGCAGTTTTTTATTGTATGTTTCAATCTGTGCCAATTGCCTTGTCATCCGTTGCATTACATCCTGAAGACTTTCATAATTTATTTAAGGAAAATTAAGAGCAATGAGCAAGAGGGTTCCAGTGTAGGGCTCAGTGGTTCTCAGAAAGAAACATCATTAAAAAGTCTTGAAAAATGCAAAAATTGGTGCTAATGTGTTTTGAAAAAGAGTACATTTGTCGATGATGCCAGTTACTGAAAGACAAAGGTTAGATATAAAACTTTTCTTTACAGACATAATGTTTTATCTCAACACAGACATTATAATGCTGTTATGGTCAAAGGACATTAGAATGGCAAGATCTGTATTCATCATTCTTTACTAGACAAACTCATATTTGAAAAAAAATTTATTTTTTGGGCACAGAGGCTCTTGTGTACATAAAACCTTGTCTTTATTTTCCATCCCTTGATAACAATGAGGATGTACACATTAAGAAAAACACAACAATGCAGTTCCTTCAACTTTAGGCTCTTCAAATTCTGTATGTGGAATCTGAGGCAAAAAAAAAGAAAAAAAAAGAAGGAGGCCATCCCTATCACTGTTACAAACATTGTGATTGACTCCAGGTCATCAGTTCATTTTGATCTTGGAGATAAATCCAAGTGAGTGGCCTGAATCCAATTTGGAACAGGATTTGAAATCATTGTGAAAATTTGTCATGACAATGGATTAGCCTTCACTTTAGCACACATGGTGAAATCATATTTGTACTGTGCATAGAGCAGTGATTTTGAGTGGGAACTTTCTTACAAAAGGATAGAATCCCACACTCACAAATTTTGTATCTTGGTGACTCCCCTCGGGTGAACAAATCTGATTTCAGGGACTTTTTGTGACAAAAAGGACAGGGAAATGTCCTGCCATTGCAACACAATGATTTTGTCCAATTTCAATCTGCATTGAATTTCTTTATATTTTTATTAGTAGTAGTGTTAAGTGTAACCATAAAAACAAGCTTTGTCCCAGAAGATTTCTGTTTAGCAATGCACATAATTTTCAGAAAAAGTCACTAAAGAAATCATTATTCACATTAGATGGGTTGTAAAGTCATTAAATGATGGTTGTCCAAAGATAATTACTCATGAGGACGTCGTTGATTATAAACATTTTCCTAATAAACTCTCTCAGGGATCAGCTCTCAGGATAATGTTCCTCAATACTCCCATGTCAGTTCTGATGGAAAATACAGGCAGATTATAACTGGGCTGATCAATCAGCAGTGAAAAGGAGCAGTCATTTACACAGTGGGGGCCATTGCTGTGTCAGAGGGTGGGACAAGGAGAAAAGGGCTAGGTATTGACTGTCAGTGTGTTTTCTAGCTCTGGGTTTATATGTATCCTTTAGCAGTGATCAGATGTGTGGCTGCTTGGAGCTCTCCCAAGCAGAAGGCCAGGAGAGACTTCTTGGCTTCCTCCTTCAGCAGTCACCATCATGGTCAGCCTGGAGGAATGGTGTAGGCAACAAGGGGAAGGGTGGTAGCTTTGAGAGTGGCCTTGGGTATGCACCAAAGGGATGGGCTGAAGGAAAAAAGCTGCTGCTGAGGATGTGAAACACTGATGCCTTTTTTCTTCTTTATTATCACTCCCATCTCAACTTCTAAGAGGTCTAAAATTAGCAACACTTTTCCTTGCTGGTGGACTCAAATCTCAAAGGAGGATGTATGAAGAGGACAGAGACTGTTTCAACACCCTCAACAAGGGGAAGTGGAAGGGCAGGTGCTGATCTGCTCACTCTTGTGACCAGTGACACTGACTCGAGGGAACAGCTTGAAGCTGTGTCAGGGGGGGTTTAGGTTGGATATCAGGAAAATGTTCTTTACCCAGAGGGTGTTTGGGCACTGGAACAGCTCTGCAGGGGAGTGGTCTCAACACCAAGCCTGCCTGAGTTCAAGAAGTGTTTGGACACTGCTCTAGGGCACATGGTGTGACTCTTGGGGTGTCCTGTGCAGGGCTAAGTGTCAGACTCAATGATCCTGATGGGTCCCTTCCAACTCAGCATATTCTGTGATTTTAGTAAGATTTTAGGGCAGAGCTATCAGTAACGAAATCATGTCAAAACAGCAACACTCAAGTGCACCTTGAAAGAATAATGAGCCTTTTAAGTCCTTAGCTAGTAATATTATAATGTATTGTGGCTATATGACAGTGATTCAAAACATTAGAAATACATGTAATTATACTATACAAAGTTCACTACGTATTTCTAAAAGTTAAGAAAAGCAAACAAAAAAGCAAAACCAAAAACCCCCCACATAAAAACAAAAAAACAAAAAACCCCAACAAAATATTGCGTTTTAATGTAATTTTGCATGATGTTTTGGGGAAAAAAAATTAAAATTATTTTTACTCATGCAAATAATGACATTCTACAATAGTTTTCCAGAAAAAGAAACCTGTAAACAAATAAAAGTCCGAAGTTATAAGAAACAACTAATATTTTAAGTCAACTATGAAAATAGATACAATATAATTTTTTGTTCATTGTCGATAATCAGAAAAGATCTCCACTTTTCACAAAATCATTTGGCATCAGGGAATGGGGCTCTGAGGAGCAACTGAAATCAAGTATTAGCTTCATTAACAGCAATTAACAGCATGCAAGTTGTAGTAGCTGCTGCAGTGAAACAGGCTTAAGCAAGATGAAGGAACTCACTGCATTACTTTGAGAAAGATTCCACTTTCTTTTAAGGCTGATGGAAATCTGCAATTACTTCTATCACTTTTGTAAAGTCACTAGGGCCACTAAAGGCCAATGTTTTTTATCAGAATTCACTCTTCCATGTTTTTCCATGTATTGTTTTTCCCATGTATAAGTGAAAGCTAAAATCTACAGAAAGGGTGGTTTTGTTGTGGTTTTTTTTTGGTTTGGTTTGGTTTGGTTTGGTTGTTTGTTTTTTTTTTTTTGTTGGTTTGTTTTGTTTTGTTTTTTGCTTTTTGGTGGGGTTTTTTTTTTCAGTTACTTATTTACATTTGTTAATAAATGTCTTCCAATGATAAAAAACTATTTATTTCTGAGAAAACACAAGGTTGGACATCCAATGGAAATATGTTTGCTAACAGACCACCTGGAACAGGATAGTTATGTAATTTTGAAACTCCCAGAGAATCAGCAAAGCTGTAATTTGTCACGTCATTCTGGTTTTGAACACTTCACACTGAACTCTCTGATTATATAAATGTATGTTGACTCTCATATTAAAGGCATTATTTCTTTTGAGCAAAAAAGGACAGATTTTTCTCTCTAGATATTGGAGGGTGGAAATTTTTCTGTGGAACCAATACTGCTTTAGCAAAACCCACCACTTTACAAAACACTGCAGGAGACTCTACTGTGAACAAGTTTTGTTTGTCAGAAGACTAAAGTATTTCCATCTGCCTTCAGCCAGTGAGAAGTTATCCTAGGAATTATTTTATAGGAGACTGAATTGGAAATGATAGAACTGTTTGCTAAGGAACATATAACCTATAATTGATTTTACTCCCCTCAGTTTGAATAATACTTTCCTTTATCTAAAATGCATGAGTACATTTACATCTGTGGCTCATTTTGGCACAAAACTACATTAAAGCTTCTCTCTGAAAATGAGCTGCAGTCTGCCCACATTGTTTACTGTCTTAGCCTCCTTCTTCAAATATTAAATCAGTACCACAATCAATTTCAAACTATTAAGTTATAGATCTTAGTATTCTTGATGGATTGTTAGGTCATCCTGCTCAAAAGTGACACACCAAACCAAAATATAAATATACATGATAAGTAAACATGTCACGATATATTTATGCAAATATGCTAGTGGGAGATGTGCTCAGTTATCAATTTTCCATAGGCTTTTTCAAATTTGTAATTGTAGCTGACATATACAAGTCATAGAAAATTCTAGTGAAGACTATAATCCAAATTATATATACAAGTTTCTGGATTTTTTTTAGCATTTTGGAATAATTACTGATCCAACATGTTTTTGAAGTTTCACATTCAGCACATGAGAGGCCTGACCTCACTATAATGAGGAACTGCTTTTTTTTTTAGAAAGAGGAAATGTCCTAGTAATGGTGTGCAATCCCCTTGAGTTCCCAGCTTTAGCCAAAAAAGAAGATGCATGAAGTCCATTTGTGGAAAGAAGAATGATGTTAATGTGTCCTGTACTCCTTGCAGATTCTGTTTCTTACATACTGTGTTCCTACATGCAGAAGATGATTTGGGTTACTCTAACAAAGAAATGAAGAAATAATACAAATTAATAGAATGGGGGGAAAAGAAAAAAACAAACCCACAAAAATAAACCCACCAAACCCCAAACACATGAGCTCAGTACCAAGGTTCTTAATAAAACATTGCATGTCTTGACTGAATGGTCCTGCTCAGAACTCTGACAGCCCAAACACTGTCACAGAGCAGTGGGTCCAATGCAGCCACAAGATTCATCTGCAGCATGCAGATGGAAGTACTGGAAGTACTGGACCTTGCAGAAGAGGTGACTTGTTTGTGCTGGTACTGACAAAGACCAGGGAGATGTGAGCAAGAGACCTCAAACTGAAGTGAGAGCAGAAAACATTTTTAGGAGGTTCTTAAAATGGATAGTAAAGAATCACAAGGACCACATCTCCTTTTAAACAAAAAAATGTTGTGAAAGTATTGCACTGGCATTTGTAGGGTATGTGCAGATGCTTCAAAGGTTCAAAAATATTCACAAACTGCAAAAATTGCCTCTAAGAATAAAGAGAGAAAGACTTTAGGACCTCAATCACTTTAACATATCAAACAGAAGACTGAGAGGTGATTACACAGTATAATCATCTCTATGAGGGGAAAATGCTAATACAAGTATTAAGAAGTTTTTGAAACCAGCAGTGTAAAGTGCACCAACAACAAGGTTGAAAGCTAAAACTTGTCATCCCCATTATTAAAGAGGCAGAATATTTTAAAGGGGAGGGTAGTTTACCTCTGAAAAATGGTAGTAGAGGAAGTAGCTGATTATCCATTTCTCATGGTCTTCAAATTAACTATTCAAATTAACCATATCTTGAGCTGCATCAAAAGTAGCATGGCCAGCAGGTGAAGGGAGGTGATTTCCCTCTATTCCACTCTCCAGGGATGCCACCTGAAATACTGAGTCCAGTCTGGGGCCCTTAGCAGAGCAAAGACATGGACCTATTGGAGTGAGTCCAGAGGAGGGTCATGAAGATGCCCAGAGGGCTGGAAAACCACTGTTATGAACCCAGGCTGAGAGAGCTGGGGCTATTCAGCCTGGAGAAGGGAAGGCTTTGGGGAGGCCTTAAAGAACCTTTCAGTACCTAAAGGTGGCCTGCAAGAAAGCTGGAGACAGGGGTTTTATAAGGGCATGGACTGATGGAACAAGAGAGAATGGCTTTAAACTGAAAGGTTAAAGATTAGATACCAGGAAAAAAATCTTTACTCTGAGGGCTGTGAGGCACTGGCACAGGCTGCCCAGAGAAGCTGTGGATGCCTCATCCCTGGAAGTGTTCAGTGTCAGGCTGGATGGATCTTGGAGCAATCTGTTACAGTGGAAGGTGTCCCTGCCTGTGGAGGGAGGCTGGAACTGAATGACCTTCAAGGTCCCTTCTAATCCAAACCCTTCTACAGTTCTGTCCTGCACTGAATCACAAAGGAAGCACAGCTTTGTGATGAAGTAATTATAAAGAAAATGTTAACAGGTACCAAACAGGCTTCTTCTTGTAACATCACTCTGGGAAATGACCGGACTATTTAAGGTGAAAATCAAACATGCACAAACACAGAATCAGCTTGAAGCAGGCTCCTTAAAGGGAAAGTTTTGCAAGGCTGTGGACAAATTAAATTAAGTCTTAATTACAAGCAGTAGTAATACCACATTCTTTTCAAACAACCTTTGGGTCTGCCTCATCTTCTGTATGGAAGGTTAGGCAAAAACAACCTTCATATCCCAGTACTAAGCAGAATTATTAACAGTATCTAATCATTGCTAAAGTGATTGTTTTCAAATATACACAGAATTAGTGTAGCTTCATAGCCATATTCAAATGTATTTCCAATAGCCTTGATTAAAATTTAAAATTAAAAAAGATTTTAGATTGAAAAAAAAAATGTTCCTCATGAGGGCACTAACCTTTTAAAAATGAAACATAGTATTAAGAAAACTATCAGCTGTATTTCTTAGGCCAAAAGCAATCTGAAAGATAATGCAATTATAGAGATTGAGAAGATATTTTTAAATAGTAAAAATACGTTTGGTTTTGAGAGCTTGCAAGTTTTTGAAAACTTTTTTCAAAATTTTTTCATCAGTTTTGTATAGAGGTAAAGTGCACAGTAGCCTTTACCTATAAAATACAGAAATAGTTCTTAACCATGCCAAACATACCCACATACAGTTAGAAATGTGCACTCATACACATGGATAACATGCAAGTAACAGAGTTTGGCTTCATGTTTGCAAATTGCATTTTTTCTTCCCTTCCCTCCCCTAAAATTCAACTGTTGTAATGAAAGCCTTATTAGATTTTCTACTTATTATTAACCTGGAGGCCCTCCAGCCTCCTCCCTGCTCTCTTTCTTATTCGTTTTTAAACTTCTGACCCGATGCAATCTGCCTGCAGGGGCAAATACAGTTATCTCCTTCTAAATTAAAATTGTAACTCATTTGGTACAGTTTACACAAGGCCTCAGCTTTGACACTTGCAATTACTATGAACATAGGAGGAACATGATTGCTGAGAGCCACCAGAAATAGAGTTTAATCAGAAAACATGGAGTTGTTCCAACAGATTTGTAATTTCACCACTTGCTATTCTTTTATGTTCCTGAGTGTTCAGATAATTAGATACACTATTTTTTTGCTTCCCAAGAGGCCAGTGAAAGCAAAATTCCTTCTTTTATATTAACAAGATGAAATTATAATACACAAAATCTATAACTTTTCTGTTGAAATGACAAATTCATACAACATTAATTTTAGCACTTACAAAATGTTACAAATAATTCGTTCTGTAGTATCAGTGTGTATCACAAAATGTAGACTTAGGTGAATTAATCACCCATTCAGATGGATTGCCCAGTCTATCAGCTTTTACTCCATAAGAACCCCTAGGTAGCTCCCTTTGCCTATCTTAAAAGGCAGATGTTTTTAAAAGTTTTTTTAAATATAAGGTTCATATTTTGAACTATTTTTCACTGTTAGGGAATGATCATCTGGTGTAGTGAATCATACTGCAGATCTGTTTAACAAAATGGAGATATTAGGAAGCAGATTCATAGCTCCCCCTGATAACTGCGCCTCCAATTCCTCTCTGAAAAAAAGGGGATTTTTAGTGTATTTGGTCAAGTTTAATGAAACATAGAGATGAATCAACAAAGAGGCATGACTCACTGTAATTAGAAAGGAAGATGCAGACTTCAACTATATGTTGCCTTGCATGATGGCACCACTTTCTTTCAAGAATAGGGGTTTTCATGACTCAATTGCTTTTACAAATAAAAGCATCTGAACAGTAAATATAAATGAATAGACAAGTGCAGCAGTGCAGGGTTTCCCAGTCTTTTTACTGGGGTCTGAATGAATTCATCTTAATTATACTCTAATATCAAGTTCCCCAGGCTGATGGATGGGCCTCTGGGAGAACTGTAGGTCAAGTAGGGAGTAAGGTTACAGAAAAGGGCTACAAAAAATACTTCAGGTAAATAAAATGCATGGCTGATGATGTGCTCTGTAGTACAAATGTGGTCCTGCAGCTCTGGCTGTTTTTTCAAGAGGCCACCTGCTTTTTATTTCTCCTTTTATGTTAGCCATTAATTTTGCTGCCACAGGCACAATTCATACATACAAGGTTGGAGGCTCAGACAAAAGCAGCTGCTGTTTCAAATAGCACTACTCCATTCCCAAGACAGCCAACTCAGCTGCAACAACATCAATGATGTTGATACACCAAATTCACAAAGAGATAGACTTCCCCATCCTTAACACACCCTTTTAATGCTGCATGCATAACAGCAAAGCAAACCCATAAGTCTGGAAGGAAACAAATTGCAGATAAGGCAAGTTTATGGAAAGAAAGAGTCTGGAAGAGCAACAGAGAAGTAAAGCAAAAGGGAAAAAAAAAAAAAAAATAAGAAGAAGAAGAAGAAAAAAGGATTATACAAATACCTTGTATTTGATGAAGTCTCCAGCCTGTCTCAAGCAAACTTCTTGGTCCAGAAGCTTTTCTTGATTAGTGAAAACCTAATTTATTTGATAGTAGCAGTTACCCAATTTATAAAGAGATGGCAAAATATAGAAATGTTGTATCATCCTGCTTGTTGAAGTGTGGGATGTCTGAGTCCACCGCAAAGGCAGATTTATTTTACTTGGCCTCAGGAACATGCTCTGAGCCATTGGGACACACTGCCTTTCTGGCAGCCTGTGCACCCCCAGCCCCCTCCCCAGGACCCCACACTCAGCAGGCTCTGTGGCAGAAGGCAAAGCAATTGTAGTGTTCTTTCAGGTCTTGAAGAGTTTCTGACCTGAGACACAGCCTTGGGCAACCTGTCCTTTTTTGTTTAAAGCCCACTTGGTTTCATCTCAGCCCGTTCTGAGAAAACCCAGCCCAGGGATCCCTGCACCACACTTCCAATGCTGAAAATGCAAGTAATGCAACTCAAAGCATCCCAATGCTATAACAGGCACAGATCATGAATTGCACTGATGTTGATGCGAGGAGGCAGGAGCCTGCAGCCAGAAGCAGGATCAGGGAAGAGGAAGAGGAGAGAAAAGGACCACAGTAGCCCCGAGCAGTCTGCCTTATGTTGCAGATAAGAAAACACCCTCTGAATCAGCTGGAATTTAATCATGCCCTTGTGCACCAAGGAGAGTTAGAGCTTGGGAGCAGTTCTCCACTAACATGTGGGGACAGCAAGGGCTCACGGTGAGTGGTTTTGCAATATCCTGAATGGAAAAGAGACTGATTGTTCCCTGTCTTGTCCAGTACAGAAGCAAAAACCATAAAACTCACTTAGTAGCAGCCATGCTCAAAACAAACAAAACGAAGTGGCTCACCACATGGCAGATAGAGAGATGAGAAACTCCTCGACTAAGGGGCTGCAGCTTCAAGAAGCGTGATGGGCTTCAAACAGAGTCTGCAGGAGCACTTAAAAGGTCCTACGTGTTGCAAAAGAGGCCACAGCAGATTCAAGAAATACCCTCAGCTGGAGAAGTTTTAAAAGGGAAGTATTTTATAGATTTGCTTTTATTGTTCTCAAGCCAAGGCTTTTGGACACTGTTGGAGACAGAATAATGGATTAGTTAGCCCATGATCTGTACCAGTCCAGCCACTCCTCTGCTCTTAAGACTGACATGTCCTACCAGCTTCCAGTTAGCAGAAGCTGGGAGATTTCCATGGCTGCAGCTAAACTGCTGAGTTTGACAGCCACATCAGGCTTGTCCTCCAAAAGTATGCTTAGTCCCATTTATTTTTAACCTGTTTCTGCTCACCATATTATCTTGCAACAATAATTCTAGGCTCTGTTTAGAAACTGTGTATAAAGGCACTTCATCTTTGTTACTTTTGATAGGTCACTTGGCACCTTCATTGAAAGTGCTCTACTCACCACATTATGAGAAAACACTAAAAAATCAGGGGATCTTTATCATATGCTTTTCCATACAGTCATACAGCTCTTTTCTAGCCTGAAGCAGTTCATCCACTTATTTATATTTTATACTTCGGGGCAAAATTATTCTCATAAAATGTTAGAAAGTACACACTTTAGGAGGTAGCTTTGAGAGTTTAATGTCAAAACTTACTACAGATAAAGCATAGGAATTTAAAGGATAACTGTTTATTTCTACAGATAATTTTCAATTCTTATTATGGTCTTCTGTTGTGCTGATTTTTCATGGAATACAGACTCTACCCTTGTACCACTCTTCTTCTCGCCTCTGTCACAGTTCAGATATTTACAGGCACATAAACTGACTCTAAGGGAATTAGTGATGACACTGAGTACTGTAATATGAACATGAAAACACCAAATACTAAGTATAGCAGTGGGGAATCCACAGTACTTAAAAAAAAAGGACTGTCTAAAATGATAGCAAATTTTTATGATGGCCACAAAAATTGATAGCAACAGTGGCTCAGCAGGAATGAGGATAGAATAGAAACAGTTTTGTAATTCATTTGATTTGTGATGTTAGACTTAAATTTCTCTCCTGTGGTTGTAGATAGAGACGAAAGCAAGTGTATATACCTCTAACATAAAGACAAAATCCCTTGTCCTGTAAGAACAGGTTTATTTGCTGGACCAGCATTGGTTTCCGCTAGATGGTGCTCCTAGCCTTGGGTAAGCCATGAACAGATTAACCTGCTGCATTGCGAGGGGAGGAACAAGCTGTTTCAGGAGCTGGTGAACCAACAAACACGAAGTGGCATCTTGTGGATCTCAAGCCTCACTCCTAGATCCCTAGGCTGTAGTAATTTTGCTCTTTCCTCGCACCTGCTAAATACTCACAAGCATATTTTCCATTTCATTCTCATGTTCCAGTCTTCTCATCACAGAGACTGCCCCAGTCTTCAGCCACAAAATTTCACAAAGCCTGTAAAGATGCCTCTAAAACATTTTCTACAAAACAGGTTCATGCAGAAACCCCATCTCTCAGAAAGCTGCTTTAGGAAAAAATATCTATATGCATATAATTACAAAAGTTCTTTATTTGACTATCTTCATTCTTACTGCTGTTCTTTTTATCTCCTCCACTATTTCCGTAAGGGTTACTATCTTCTTCATTTCTGACAGGTAAAAAAAGAAAATAAAATTCTAAATAACGCTCTTCACAGACACTCACTTTTGCTATTCCATTGGCAGATATCACGGTATAGATCCACATCACCTCTCCTCACCCACCAAGAGGCATAAATTCTTTTGACTTGGTAACACTTACTGATACCTTCTCCTGTACACTCTCCCATCTGGTAGCAGAGCAGCTTTTTCATCAGCCCCCTCAGAATAGCAACATACATAGAAGGATGTTGAAATACTGCAGGCATTTCAGAGATGAGTTGCAGAAATTATCAAAGATAGGAAAAAGTGTCTTACAGTGAGAGATTCAAGAAAAGTTCAAATCTGTCCACTTTAAAAGTCTTTAAGTACTGTCACTTCCCAAGATAGGAAAAGAAAGTTAAGAATTAGTACAGAACCAAAAATACAGACATTGTTCAGTCCAAGATAGCACTGGTGTGCAGCAGTGTTGGGTTAATGTGCAACATAAGATGGAAGAAGCTAAAACTGAGCAGACTACGAAGTCTTCCCAAAGAGATTTTTTTTTTTTTTTTTTCCCCAGAACTGCCTGTCTTTAGCTCAAAACAGCTTCTCTGGTGGGTGGAGCAGCCCAGCAGCTGGCAGCATCATTACAATTTTTGTGTCAGAAGTGTACTGCCACAGTCCACTAAAGTGAGAATTCTCTTCAGGATGTAAGATTTCCCTGTGACATCTGGAAAATCACCACTTACAATTGCTGTCACTGGAACACTGCTGATAAACCAGTTGTTGTGACAGTAATCCACACTGCCATCATGAAGGAGCAGCCCACAGTGCTGCAATGCATTTGGAAAGACCACATAGTCATGTGGGCTGCTGGTGAGATTCATGTATTCAATACACTGATTTTCCTCATGGAAAGGATTTCTCTGTTGTTTGATACAGTTACAGAGAAGTCTAGTTACAGTATGACTGGTTTGTCACTCTTAATAGAGAAAGACAGTTTGTTTTCCTTTCTAGGCTTTAAATCCCTTTAATAATTATTTTGTTAGAAGAGAGGAATGGCTGGCCATGGCCCTAGGCTGACCAACAGTGAAATCTGTACTGACAGGCAAATGAGAAATATGAGGCTGAGTCTGACAGATCCATTTAACCTATTCTGGCTGAGCAAGACATAGAGAAGAAAGAGAGACAGAGCTGCTGGAAGTTTGAACGGCAAATGTCCTTTCTGTGAAACTCTGACACTGATGGGGGAAGCTCACTTTGCCTTACCATGTTGAACCTTGACTCCATGCTATAGACTGCACCAGGAAATCCCCGGTAATTCCTTAAAGGGAATCACCATGGACATTGAGTGTTCAGGGCATTACCCAGAATAAAAATAGCTACACGTCCTCTCTGAGATTTACAGCCCTCACTACCGAGTGTCTCTTCCTTTGCCTGTCTTTTCCCCTGCCCCATGCCCCAGTGCTACCTTGCAAAGCACCTGGTAGAGCAAGGAGAAGTGACAGCAGTGGTCAGAGTGTTGCTGGTGGCCTTTCCAGCATATGTCCTGCACAGAAACACTGAGGCTGCATTCTCCTGTCCAACAGAACAGAAAAGGTATTGAAACCCCTGTTACAATGGTGTATTTCTGGTTGCAGAGGTGGCAATAAAACACATTCCCTTGTGCCAAACAGGGGTGTCTTATGTTCACCTCTTTTCAAAGGGGTTTTGAGACAACATTCCAGAGCAGAAGTCCTTGGACTCATTCCATTACTTACAAAGCCATCAGGCTCTTTAATGTGCCCTCTTCCACCAGACATACACTTGTTGGATTGATTCTCCCTGGTTTGAAGAGCCTGTGACGAAAACATGATGCAGGCCTACCATGCTTTCCTCAAGCTGAAAGTGCTCTCAAGGGCCAGGCAGCCTCCTCCCACGACTACCAGGTCTATGTAGATGGGTTTGCAGCCTCTTGGATGACTGCTGCCAGCTAACAGGAATTGGCAGTTACTTGAAACCCATCAAGGAAGGACAGATAGGCACTGTGCTACCCTTTCTGGAATCTCCTTCTTTCAAGAGTTTCCACATGCAGATGTAGAATTCAGCTCCTTCACTCATTGCTACAGAATAACGCTGCCCCAACTTAAATGGTAATGGATGAAAAACAGTTTTGATTTAGTTACCAAAAGCTGCACACTCCATGACTTAACGTTAAACATGGCAGAACATAAAGACTGGCTAAAAAAAATACCACTAAAATAAATGCCTACTGTACAATTTGTCAATGCATCTTTACTGCAAAATACAGTGAAGTTGACCCTCTTTGGGTTCTTGTTTATGAGGAAAGAGCCTTAAGCAGAAGTCTTGAGTGAAGAAGAGTAACATGCCAGTGTAACAGAGGTTTGGGGGTTTCACAGAAGAACACGAGATGTATCTTTTGAAAGGAGATATGAAACTATAGTTTTTGTATGTGATCTGTGGCAACAAATTACCTGCATGCAACCAGTTCCTATATGGTAAACGATGTGAGACCAGGAACTGAAAGTATGATGTATGCATCTGTGTGCATGAATATATATAAATTATTATCATTATTATTATTACTATTTAGTATCTTTTTATAAATATGATGCAGCTGCAAAGCCTCAAGCTTCTGCTGAACTGAGCAGCAGGATACTGAGCTGTATTTCTTGCAAGTCACAGAATAAGCCAACAACTAAAAGTCTGACACTCATCACAAGGGAGAGAGCTGAGCTAAGAAGGGACTCATGGACTGTGGACTCTGGCATGGTTCAGTTTTGAAAAGCAGTATAAAACATTCTCTTCATCACATCACGTATCAGAAGACAGCGAGTTAATGGTTCAAAACAGACACAAGTAGGGGTGTAAAATTTTCTCAAGCTTTCTGAAAAATCCCAAAGAGTAGTTAAAGATGAGGAGAAAAAATGCTTTACACTATAGCAGCAGTGTATCTGAAGAAAAATACGTTTTCTGAGAACCCTCCTTTTAAGTCATTGCCATTCCCTGACTTTCACAAACACTTCATGCGACAAAAACAGTCTCACCCATGCTACAGATAGTGAATTGAGATTTTTAGGGCAGATGAGCCTTGAAAATATATTTCAGCTTGGCTACCTGTCACACTTTGCTTTGCATAAAATTGCTTTTTATCTCTGATGCTGACTGCAACCATTGCCCCAATCCCTGGATGCTGGCAGATTTTCTGTGCAGTTCATTGGTTTAACTCACTAGTCAAAGAGGTAAAGTCCACCACTTCTGGAGCAATGGCCATTCAAGCAGAACACCACATGACCACCTAAACTGATCTCTATAACTTCTGCCCCGAATCCCAGACAGCAACTTTTGCACAAATTTCTAATTCCATTAAGAAAGATTGAAAATATTTACGACATCTAATGTGAGAAATATAAGCATCTGAAAGGAAACCTTTGAATGTTCAATTATTTTTTTCACTAGCCTTTTCCCAAAACTGCTCTCCTCCAAATTAATTTGAATCTGGATGCTTTTAGCTTCTCTTCCAGTCACTGCATCTTGTTATGATATTGTTTTCTGCAGAGTTAGAGTCATCTACAATTGGCAATCTCCTTAAGTGCCTGTAATAATGAATCCTACAGGATACATTAGACTACAATTTTCTCACCAGCCAGGTTTTTTTTCCAGACCACGGAGCATTCTTTTGTTTTCTGGCTAAAATCTCACTTAAACACTGGTGTCATTTATGAGGCTGTGATCCTCTGGTAACAATCTCACTCAAGCTGCAGAGGACTGTCCCATGCTCAGTCCAAACAGGAGAGCCACGTTAACACATGCTTGTGACATGAGATGGAGCCTGAATATTGTGTAGGGAGGATCAGCTGATTCTGGGCTGATGATCTCCTTGCCTTCTTAATAAATTCATCATCTCTGAATACTGTTTCCCTTGTCTCTGGTTCACTGTGATGCAAGCCAGAGAATTACAGCACATGAATCAAAGGACACAGATAGGGTAGCTCCTGTAGCTGAGGGGCTACAGCCACCAGGCAGGCAATGTAACTACCTCTGCCTCCCGGGGACAGCGTGTGAGGAGCTCTGTATATTAAGATTATTGCCCTGTTAGCAAGGCACAGGGGCAATAATCTTCCCTGCTCCCTTTGCAAATCCTCTGCTGGCTGACCTGTGATTACTGGTGGTTGTGGGTGGAGTTGTGTGAAGTCAACAGAAGAGCTTAAAGCTCCTCTAAGACACTTTGTTTAACAGGGGATGGTCTGTGGACCATCACTATGACTATTCTTCTCTGCCACTGAGTAGATTTTCTAAAATCTATCCACCCTTATCAAAGTTCTGAGAAAAGTATCTGATCCAGCCAGCAACAGCACACTATGAATGAATCAAAAGTCACTAGCAGGGAGCTCCTGCAAACCATAAACTGGATACTTAGTGCCATCTTTTTCCACTGTACACAACAGACATAAAAAATCAATTCCCTTTTGGCAAAAGCCAATGAAAAGTATTAAAATCTAATCTATACAAGATTAGTATAGAACAGGACTCTGCAACTTACAACTGAATCATTTCAAGTGTCGATTACCACTTGACAGGGTTTAAAACTTTTGTATCAAAGTAATGCACTCTGTATAGCCAACTTGATTGTTTGTCATCATGGCTCACTGTTGTAAAGTATCTCTTTTGAAATGTTACTAACACAAAATGTTCTATTAGAAGAATCATCTTTTTATTGGCAAGATGATCTTGAATTTAAGAAAAGCTGTAGGAAAGTTAGGTACAATCAGTCATATTAACTAACCACTCCATTCACCAAGAAATTGTTCACTGCATGAAGAACAGCTAAGTAATTTTGAGCTCACAGAAGAGCCTATCTAAATTTAACTGCTGCATCATGTTAATGAGAGATAAAATGCCCCGCATCCCCAAACAGATGGTGCTAGCCCACATTAATAAACTCACTGGAGAACTTAATATGCTTAGATTTAGATAGGTTATTCCACTGGATGACGCAGTCCATGACGCATCCTGAAGCAATGTCTCTGTATTTGGCAGCTCTTTATCATCTTACTTGGTTCTCCTGGCTACACCGTCTGCTGTCCCTCTGTCCTGTCCTGCCTCTGGGCTATCCTGACTTGCAGACATACAGCTGCAGCCCTCGTGGTTCTTACTTGTAGAAGCCAAAAGCACTCCCCGTGGCACAGCCATATTTTGTATTTTCACACGATCCCTGGATTTTACTGACCCCATGGAAGATCTATGCACCCATCAGTATTTGGAGAGCAGTTGGTGTATCCCTGCTCTCCCCAGCAACACACACACACACACACTTCTTTCCCCAGCAGAGTGTGGGGACTATACAGGTATGGAAGATATGAACATCCATTTCTGCCTTTCCCTGTTCCACCTGAGGGCTGCAGCTGTCAGGGAGCTGGCAGGGGCAGGGGCATGAGCTGGGCATAAGGCTGCTGGCACCACTGTGACTCCCACATGGGCTTCTTTTGGCTTCAGGCTGTGATTTTGCCTCCCTAAAATCCAAGGCAACAGATTGAATCTGGACATTTTTGCCGAGGGATCTTTTGGCAGGTCATCCTATTTGCACTTCCAAGAGCATAAAATGTTTGTATATTATGCTTTGCATATTTAGACAGTGTTATTAGCTTATACTAAATAAATATTTTAAACATATTAAGTATCATACTATTTCAGAAAAATTAAACTGGGAATTCATGTGATTGGAAAACATTATTGGATGCAATTGGATCATGGTATTAATTTCACAAAGGCTGCTTCTGGTGATATCATTTATATGAATTTGATTCATCTCACCAGCAATCTCTGTGACTATTTGTTATGTGAATAATGAACAAAGCTTCCTAAAATAAATCTTTGGATACCCTTTTCCTCCTCTTCTGAATAATGTCAATGTAGCACTCCTTAAATAAACGTTGCCTAATACAGAACCTCTGTAAATAAGTACAATAACTTAGAAATAAGAAATCATAAGAAGTGGGTGGAAGAGAACAAGTGCAAACTACAGTTCAAATGTGTTGGAATTCAAAGGTATTTTCACAAGTTATTGCAATATTTGCACAAAGACATAAGTGGAGTATTCAGAAAGCTTCAGATGTTCTTATCTACTTCATATAATGTGATCTGGAGAACAGGAAGTACTCAGTGTCCTAACCTGCAGAAATTATCGTGACAGTCATGGAGCTTTACCTGCTACATACTTGGGCATGGGACTTACATGGGAGCAGAGAAATACTCCTTCTTTTGAGCATAAGTACATCTGTAGAATTTAGTAAGCACGTACAGTCTACTTGCAAACCACAGATGTACCTGAGAAGGCACAGATAAGAAGTCAAGGATTTCATTCCCTACCTCCCAAGATTATCCTGTGTCAGGGGCATATTGTTTCATTTCCTGAGGATTGCACTTTCCTGACAGAACTAGAAACAGAAAATGTTTTTGGTCAAGACATTCAGAGACAGTAGAGGGAGAAGGTGTATGAACATGAGAAAGAAATGAACACATATATACAGGGCTACAATCATAGTGAAGTACTGAAAATATTTTCTACTTTACTTTGTACTTAGTTCCCTTTATCTGTGCTCCATTTTCAACTTGCTACACCTTGTGTGTGTAGCTATTTAGAAGGATGTGGTTTTCCAAGTAGGAACTGAGAGAAGCTCAGTCTAGATCTAAACCATTCCTAAGAACCAAATATTTTTAAATGTCTCTGAGATATTATCAGAACTACTATGGACTCCTTTTACTGTGTTTCAGTTTAAGAAAAATAAGAGAGAAATAAAATACATGGAACAAACTGGGATACTATTGATCAATTGATCAATATGAGGCAGATACCAAATTGCACAGTAATTTGTTTCACAGTCCTAAATTAGCCTTTGAATGAGGTGAGCAAAGGCTCCTGCTGACCAAAATTTCTTTTCCTCAACGGGGAAAGGACGAAATCAGCACACACTGCACCTTAAATTCCATACCCACTCTCATAAGGTTGGGTATTTCCAGTAGTGTGCAGGGGCAGGGTTTGTGCACCAAGTGTGGAGAGCTCAGCACCTGGCAGAGTCTGTGACACCTAAAACATCAGCCTGCTCCTGCCCCACTACTGAGAGGCAAGCATCGGGGGGAACTAAAGAGTTTCTTTGCAATGTTGAAGCCAAGGTCATGTATGAACTATAATACTGTGAATCCTGAGGTGAAACATAGGTATCAAGAGAACAATTATTCCTTGAAAATTCTGAATTACAATATGCTGTATTTCCTAATAATTTCTGAATGAGGGAGCTCTCTTTTTTTTTTAACTACCAAAGCAAGAAACTGCTCTTCTTCCCATAGACCTGCCACTAACTCCAGTCATTCCTTTCCTGTTCAAGAAAGTCAGATAGAATCTGCGTTTCTTCACAAATCAGAAGAAAAACGTTAGTGCATTTTCATTGCAAAAATGTGTACTACTTCTAGCAATCCAACATGAACTTTTATGCCTTTTCCCTTTACAAAATACTTTTTTTTTTCAAATATTTTAAAATCCTTTGCTAGTTTAAACACAGAATAGATTTATAATGAAAGTCATAATAGAAAAAATAAGAAAGAAAAAGAAAAAAAACCCTACAGAACATGTGAAACCAACTGTAGAAAAATTGTTTTAAGGGTGGAAGGGTACCATAATCATGCTTGAATAGGTATCAGCTGATTCTACCAAATGGCCATCAAGGTCAAGGACCATCATAAAAATCAAAGCAAGGACATTTCCTAGGCAAGAATCTTTTTTTTTTTTTTTTTTTTTAAACTTTTGAAATAAAGTTCAAGGCTGCGGTCAATATATTTGCTTTTTATGAACACTTATTTGATTTATTTTAGCTGTTAAATATTGAACACTCCTTTTCCTACTTCAAGCCTCACAGAAGCAGATTTCATAATATTTGTAAGCTTTTTATGCATGAGTCCTCTTATTTATACAACTCCCTATAAATCATATAAATGAATGACAGAAAGGACCAATTAGAGCTTTTTCAGAGTAGAATGGCTCTTAGATGGTTGTGCAGCCTCGTTTTAATGGTTTCAGATTCCAGTTTCCCTGAGGAGATTATTTGAGAGCTTACTGAAATTTGTTCCCATGACAGTCAGCTTCAACATTTCCTTTTCCAATTGAATCACAATACACTTGCATCCAACATAATGTATCACACATTTTCTCCTCTCGTGACGCAAGGTAGATTCCATAAATCCTGCAATAAATTCGTCACCTCTCCTTATGTCCCTGTAAGTCCGTATTATGAGTTATGTAGCACATGCCAGCCTTGAAAGCAACATCACAGTTATGCCTCTTTAGTGATTTGCACAAAAAAGTAGCAATCAAACCCCAATACTAGACATACTTTACTCAAGCTCCAAATTAATTCACAAAAATGTTCTATATTTTTTAAATAATTCTATGGTTCTGTGTATTGTAAGTATAAAATGCCCCTTTTTTATGCATGCCTACAGAGTCTTAACCCCATCCTCCTAGGGTCATACAATAAAATTCCAGGAGCAAGTTTTTCTTTTCATGTGTCTCTGGAAGGATTGAAATAAATTTTCCAGTTTACTACAAAATAAGCAGTACTGTTGTGTGTGGCCGACCCTGCCCTGCCACGTAGGCTGGTCCCTTCACCCCTCTCTTCATCAAGTGCCAGACTGGTTTGCTTTCAGATTCCTGGCCTGCCTTTCCCATTCAAGTCCTGCCATGGGATTGCCCTTGTTCCAGGGCTCATGCTCACTTCCTTCACTGTGCAAATTTTATCACACAAGAAACAGGGCTTACATTCATCTTTTTACAATTTCAGATTAAAGGGACTACAGAGATAGGGAAACACATTCCTGCAAGTTTAAGACCGCTAGGCTGTAAATATTTTAAGTTATCTGTCTTCAGTTACACTGATCACAGCAGAATTTTGAACAAATGAGAACCAGAAACCAGGAAAGCACCCCTTAACATCCTAGTAGTTCATGTATGTCCATACAGCCTCTAAAACAAGCTAGGGGATGGTTATCAAATTACAATTCATGGAATAGCACCCCTACTGAACAAATGAGTTCTATAAAACTACAAAGTGCCTTGGAAACTGTCAGGTGTTGATGTGCTAATTAGAAAATAATTGACTAAACCCACGAAAGCAGTAATACAAAGTTAGAATACTGCTCATTCACTCAGTAATACAGAACAAGTCCTCTGATAGCAAAGGTTTAAGAGCCAAAGGACCAGGCAGATGCCTAATACTTCATTAGGTTTTATAACTGAGGAAGACACTACAAACACCAAATGCTCTGGTGCAAGTAAGACTAATAATAAAAATATCATTTTTGAAAGCTGGCTTTAGAAAACCAATGAAACATAACCAGCAGAAATAAAGAATCCTGATTACATCTCACAGCTGAACCTGTTCCAATACCCTCACTGCACCTTGTGTCTACACCAACCAGAGGGGGAAGGAGGGTGTGCGCTGGAGCGCCCTGATGGGCTGTGTGCTGGATAACCAGAGGCCACCATCTCTTCCTTGCTGACCTGCAGGACAGCTTTTACAAGGTCAGGAGCCTGGAAGATCCCTGAGGGGAGCTGCAAGGAATTCCTCCCTGGCTACGTGGCATGTGGGCCCTGTTAGAGAGAGTGTCTCCTTCATTCTGCAAAAAAAATCTGTCGTTCATTACTGAAATCAGCCTCGTATGGCTGAACTAGCAACTGGCTTGAAGTCACTGGAGAGGGGAAAAAGGTGAGGGCAGCCAAATTGTTTGGAATGCAGCTGAAATACTTCAGAGAGTTTAAGGTTAAAAGGGATCATTGAATCACATACTCTGACCACAGGCCAGTAAGTCTTACCACCAGCCCCAAACTGAACTAAGGAGCTTCTCTGTGATTAACACCATCATATTTGCATTACGTTATCTCAGCTCCTGACCACTGGTTCTTCTTTTATGTTCTTTTTTTACCATTTTAAAAAGCTTTAGCACAGCAAATCTTGCAGATCTTTTTGACAAACTGATAATGTGTTCAGAATGTATCATTGTAAGAGATTACAAGTAGTACTACCACTGCTCCAGCACTACAATGTTCTGGCAGGTCCTTCCTGCACCACTTGATCTTCAATGTCAAGAGCCACACGCCTTGCTCTACTCTCAGTTCCCATTAGTACACACTGTAATGCTGGCTGCACATCCCACAGCCAGGCTGGACACATTGCACCTTAGCCGTAACAGTTTGCTTGACATGATTTCTAGACAGCTTTTTCTAAGATATAAGTTCTCATTCCAGAGACATGGCTTGTATTCCTGGAAAATCTGGCAGTAAACTTGGCCGGCATGTTTGGCTGTTTGAAAGTGTTGACTTTACTAAGCGGTCCAGATGACGTTGCAGTTGCTCTCACAGTAGTTTACTAAGTCACCATTTAGCACATCCACAGATTTTATTAGCAGTGAGTTTATTTTGCATCTCTGGTAAATATCTTGAAAATCCTGAGCCTGCAGAAACTTGCACACCCCAAGACCATGAAGATTAGCCTCTGAAAACTTTTCTGATATTTCAGAAGTCAAAAACTATTTTTCCATTTAACACATTCACTGTTCAACAGCGTTGGCCATTAGAAGTACGTATGGTATTAACTGAAGGACTCAGAGACCATTTTGCAGTTCTAAACCCACTAGGTTAAAAGCATAATGTTTCTGCAGTTACTTTTATCTATTTACTTGTGTTACTGAATAAGGCTATCAGAATTGTTTTATAAGTCGAGGTGATTGACATTAAGAATATCTTATTTCTTTATCAAAGCATTTTCGTATCTTTTTCTACTGTTTTGCCTGTGGTTTATGTTAAACAGTCAAGAACAGTACAGGTCGTCCAGCTCGGTCTTTTGAAAATGGACAGAACATGATTTTCTTTGCTTCTTAATAACTTACTTTCCATTTAAAGATTTATGAAACCCCAAACTTAGCTACTTCCTCAGGCAACTCTGTCAAGATCCCCACGGTACAAATTAGCCAGACTTCATTAAAAACTGTCTAGGTTTGCTTGGAACAGAGCTTTCCCCGCGGACCTCACCGACTCCAGCCACGTGATGCCAGCACAACACCTGGCTGCTCCCAGGTACGCCGGCGATGCTCATCCAGCACCACCGACGCGCGCTCCCTTACAGCTGCGGCACCTCAGACCCATCTCCAGCCCGGAGCGACTCCCTTCGCCCCTCCTCGATCCCCCTTTTCTCTAAATTCCCCTCCGCTGCCGTACGCCCGGCGGAACCCGCGTTCGGGGGTTTCGAGCGAGGAGCCAGCACCTGCGCGGCGGCGGTGCCGGCAGCTCCCCGCGGCCGCCCCCGCCGCATCCCCCCCTCCTCCCTCAGGGGACGCGGCGCCAGCGCGGCCCCCGGGCGCGGGCGGGCGGTGCCCCTCATGCCGCCGGGCGGGGCCGCGCTCCCGGCATGCCCGAGGGGGACGCTCCGAGGGTGGGTAGGTGGGCGGAGGGAAGGAGGGCGGGAGGGTGCTGGCCCACCGCGCCGCCGCTTCCCATTCCCAGGCGCTTCCCATTCCCACCCGACGCGGAAACCGGCGCGCAGCCGAGCCGCTGTAGCCGGCGCGCAGGGCGCATGCGCGGGCGGCCGGGAGGGCGGGGGCCGGCGTTCAGCGGGGAGCGCTCCGGCCGCCGGTGCCGCCCGCACTCCGCGCTCCCGCCCGGCGCCGCCGCTACCCGGGACCGGCGGCCGCCGCGCACGGCCCGCGCCCTCTCCCGCGCCGCGTCCGCCCGTTGTCCTGCCCCGCCATGAAGTTGAGCAGCCGCGGCCGGGGATGCTGCGCGGGCGGCAGCCGGGAGCGCGGGCCGCCGCCTCGGAGCCCCTTCGTGCACCAGCTGCGCTTCAGCCCCCTGGAGAAAGCCAAGGTAGGGGCGTGCGGCCGCCGGGCCGCCCCTCCTCGCCGCCGCCGCCGCCTCCTCGCGCGCGTCCCCCGCGGCGCACCGGCTGCCGGGCCGCGTCCTGCGGCGGGCGGGGGCTCCGCGCCGCCGGTGCTTTGTGAGCCGGCGGAGCCGGGCAGCGGTGCTGGGCGTGTGCGCGGCGGCTGCCGGGGTCCGCCGTGCCCGGGCCGCGCGGGGGGCCGGGGGCGGCCGGGATGCTGTAGGGCAGGGCGTGCGCCTCAACTTGTGCTCCGATGCCTTCTTCAAAGGAAAAAAAAAAAAAAAAAAAAAAGCTCTTCGTGGGGGGTTTTTGTTGGTTTGTTCGGGGTTTTAGTGGGTTTTGTTGGCATTTTGAGGATTGGGAGTTTTTTTTGTTTTTCTGGTTTTCGGTTTTTTTTTTTTTTTCCTTTTTTTTTTTTTCTTTTTTTCTTTTTTTTAATGGGGGGCGGGGGAGCAGCCCTGCGGAGCCGCTCTTTTTCAGCGTCAAGTTGAGGTCGGTATTAACCTGGATGGAGACATCCCAGTGCAGCCGAAGTTTTGCCCCCGGCTAAATAGTTCCTGCGGCGTAATTTACGTATTGTGCAGGTAGTGGTGAGACTACAGGAAGCGGTATTAGAATGCAAATTTGCAGTTGCGGGGCTTTTTATTTCATTGTTTAGTTTTAGGGGGTTTTTTTCCCCCCCCCTCTCCGTGCCTCTGTCTCGCTTCGCACAGTGAGCAGTAAGTGGTTGGGTATTCCGAGGGCACGGCCCTTGTCTTAGGCTTTCGGTAAGATCTGGGTCACTTGCTGGAGGAAGACATAATGTCAGAGGCCCACCTAATGAGGGGCTGGCCATTTCTGCCGCTTCCATCGCTGTAATACTTCAGCTTTATTAAGCTGTTGTTTTGGGAGCCTTCAGTAGCTGTTAACATTGGAAATTATGATTGACTGGTATTGGACCTCTTGGGTCAAATCGCTTTAGATCCGGCTTTGATTTGCATTTGAGTGAAGTTCGTTGTTGCATTCCCCTGTTGCTGCCCAGATGCTTAGCACAAGATATTGATGTCCTGACTTAAAAAACATCAGAATGTGCCTCATGTTACCTATCGGGCAGCCCAGGAATTTATAGTACACTCCACCAGAAAAGGTTTTCACTTTTTATTAGGTTGCCCAGTGTGTATTCAGTGGTTGCTCATAAATTGTTGCTTGAGTTGAAAAAGGGAGGAAAGGTTTGTGTCATTTGCTTCATTTAGTTTATATCTAGAGCTTTCTCAATAAATTGCATAGTTGTAAAAATTTCATTTCCGTGTACTGTACTTTGTTCCTGAAGTTGTGGTTAATGTGCAATTAACGAGGTAGAAGTCTTTCAGGGAACAGAGAGAACCAAAGATAGCCCATGTTCGTTCATATTCGTTCATATGGACTAGGATTGTCTCCAGTTATAACAACTAATGTTGCTTTCTACTTGGTTATTTATAAGAAATTTTAAAATTACTGCTGGGAGAGCAGCCTCTCTTTTACAGTTTTTGCAGTATTGAGTCTCACAGGAGCTACTAGCATTGCTGATCTGATGTTACTCCTGACAGACCTTGAGGTGCTTTGTCAGGGAACCGACTGGTGGTAGAACACACCTGCTTTCTGTGTGGGCTGCCCTGCTCGTGAGATGTGAGCTTTGCCAATGGGTTTCAGAGATTTGTTGTTTTCAGTGAAGATGAGGAGACGTGTTTAAGCTGCTGTAGTTTGTCACAGGGCACAGACCAAAGGAACAGCTCCTCACCAAAGAGTGTGTCTTGGGCTTGCTTTTTAAGTGAGCAGTCTTTCACTGACATGAGGCAGCACAGAGTTCTTTAACCTAACCTCTCTTCAGTCTTACTGTTGAGTTTTATGCAGGAAAAAGCCCATAAGCTGGCATACAGAACTGTGGTAGATTTTTTCTTTGCCTTAGTCATGCTTTTCCAGCCTCTTCACCGATTAAAAGTTGTGCTTGAGACGGAAGCTGTTAAAGCAGAGCTGTGGAACTGCTCCCCTTGAGAAGAAATGCCCCCCAGGTGAATTGCAGAAGTGTGCGTTCTCTTCTGTCCAGCCGTGGAGAGGTCGGTGTGAACTGCTGCAGCTGAGCTCACTTCCTGCTCAGCTGTAGGCATGTACTGTGCCACAGGCTTGTCTGTCTGTCCTGTCAATCTAACGGGGGTTCTGGGATTGCACAGGCTATCGAGGAAGGTTAGGAATGTAGGTACAAGAAGCAGGGAACCCAGGGGACTGGGAGACAAAGACTCCTTTGTCCCGTGGTCTGGTGTCTGTTGCTAGATAGCCCCATTATCTTCGCTACAACCTCGTCCTGCACTCTGCAAGAGGTTAGATTAGCTTTTTTGTTCATTAATGCAGCTCGAAGTAGATGCTTTTTAGCATGTTCCAGCCTGAGACTGTGGGAGTGAAAGAAAGGTAGGAAAAGTGAGAGGGCAGAACAACAGCAAAAAGAAATCCTTTTGGCTATCAAGGAACTGTTCACGTCATCTTTCATTGACTTTATAAGAACTGGGAGATTGCAAGAGCGTAAAAGCAGTAAGACTGTTTCAGAACTGAGTCTCATCAGCAGGAATGATGGCTATTTTACTCTGATCTGAGAGTGACAGTAGGAGTCATTCTTGAAGCTATCTGCTTTATTTCAGTACTATAATAAGAAGATTCTTTCTGGGAGAAAGACAGACATGATTTTATTAACCATGGATTTTTTTGTTCATACTAAATCTTTTTTGTACATGCTAAATCTTCTGGGGACCTGTCATGTAAGTCCAAGCTCTTGGTTCTTGTTACCACTGCAGGACAGGCAGAAGCATTACTGGAGCTGTCACTAAGCATCTGTAGCTTTTTTCTCTGCTTCTTCAAAACACAATACAATGCCATTTTCCTTTCTTCCAGTGTTTTTGGCCCTTTTATTTCATCAGTGCTGGTGTTCATTTGGTGCCTTGGTGAGCTGATTTGGCTCATTAAACCAGCGTATCATTGTGTTTTTGTGTTCTGATTATTTTCTTTTGCTGGGATGGCTGTGTTTTTTCTTACTAATGAGCTATATTGGCTCACTGCTAGCTCACAAAAGTGCTAGAGCTGACTCAAGGGGAGGATTGAGGAGAGAGTGAACAGGACCACTCTTTCACAGCAGTGATCTGTTAGATTGGCTTAGCTGCACAGGAACATTTCTCCTCCTGTATTTATCTCCATGAATGTGTCTGTTGGGGAACTTGCAGAGTGGGAAATTGAGGGAATTGCTGAGGGGTGAATTACTAGCTCCTTCACTGCTGTCTTTGGTGAGTTGAGCTATAGGGATGATAACAGTGAGGAAGTATAAGTGTGGAATAAGATGTAGTTTCTATCTGGTATGTCTAAAAGAAAAATCAAAACCTCTACCATATCAAATAGTATTTTGTTTCTGAGTATTGTGACTGCTACTTTGTAACAAGTGCTGGAAATTTTGTTGGGAAGGAACTGTTTTTAGTGGTGTTTCTTACCATGTTGGTAATTTCCAAGTTGAATTTTTTCAGCTTCCCTGAGCATGAGAGCTATGATAGTGGTTTTCAAGATAGGAAACAGACCTAGAAAAGTAGAACAAGGGTACTCTGTGATTCTCTTGCTCAGTGCTTAGATATATAGGTTCGGATATTTTGGAGAACTTGAAACTTGAGTTCGTATTTTATACCTTCACTGTGAGGTCATCCTTAAATCTGAATGCAGTCTCTCTAAACAAGAGGAACATATGATACCTGTTCAGTTTAAGTGACTTGCCTTACATCACATTTAAGCCCTTCTGATGGAAGAATGGAGATCAGTTTCCCAGGGCAGCCTTCATTACAAGCTGTCTGTAGGCCTTTCATAGTATATTCTGCACCTTCTGAAAAACTAAGTTGGGTGCTGCAGACCAGCCAGTGTTATATAAGCTGTAGTCAACCCTCTCTGGAGATTTCTTTGGTCATGAGCTGAACTCCTCAAAGTACAACTCTGAGTGGACCTTTAGGGGTTTTTAAATGTATCTCGAGATGTTTACATATTACTTATTGCCAAACAGAATTCAAAATTTTAATGGAAGACATGTTTCTATGAGCATCCCAAATATGTAGGAATGTGGTCACCAGAATAGTGTCCACATAAGGTCAGAGCCAGAGTGTATGTCTCCTGTATTCTGGTCTCTGACAGTGGCCAGTGGGCACAGGATCTTCTTTTTTCTGCCTCACGCTGACATGGTTGCTGTACATAGGTTTTATGGGATAAATGTATCCCTGGGAAGATGTCTGAATGTAGATATGGAATGAACTACTTTTCAAATGTTAGCACCTTTCTTGATTCCTAACCTTCTTCAGGAGGTAGACATACTTTTTTCTCCTGCCAAATTTCTTGTGTGAACAGTTACTGAACTACTGCCTGCTAAAAAGAGGCTGCTGTCACAGCCAGACTTTGTACATTTGGTGCATTTGCTTCTTGCTGGCCATTACCATCCCTGCTGTCTCTGGAAGACCAAGAGACCTTTTCTTCACATTTATGCCATCTTTTATGGCATTAGGGTGCAATTTCTGCTTTCATTCTGTGACGTGGCACTAAAATGATCTTTGGTACAAAGAATTGGTACAGAGAGTCAAGGGATGAAATACCTCACTACCAGTCACCTGCCATTCAGCTTTGCCCTGGAGCAGGAGAAGACTTGGAGGAGTGGAGGGAAGGAGGAGGTGTGAATCCCAAAGATCTGTGTCCTCACCTGCATTTTGTTTCACTTATTTCTTAGTGGCTGGTCCTTCTCATTTTACAAACTTAGTAGGCAGCTGCTCTCATCTCCAGAATACTCCTCTATTTGCTGCCAGACATGGTGGTCTTGTCTGTGGATGCAGAGCTGTGTGAGTTGGTGTAACTTTGATGCTCATCTGACCATTGTAGTGTGTGAAGTTTTGCTGGTTCATCTGGGAAACTAGCCTGTCTAAGAAAAAAAAAAATTCCTTTTTCTGTCGGTTCTGCAAACTAAGGCAGATTCTCTGTAGGGAGTGGAATCCTGTTCTGGAGAGCAAGATCGTGGTTGTTACAAGATGATGGTGCCAGTCTGAACCATCCCTGTAAAATCTGAGTGCAGTGGGCTGGTACCTTAGAGCTTGAAAGTGGTATCTTGGGCTTTTCTCCTGCTATGTGTTCCCTGCACCTCCCCTAGATTTACAGATTTGTGCACCTACAGAGTGAGTTGGTTGTTGAGCTGTTTTGGGAAGTGAGAGGAAGTGCAAAGTGAGCTGCATGATGACTAGATCTGCATCAGGGAAGAGAAGAATATGAATTAATCTTTCCACAGCAGCCTGGAGATGCATCAGATTAAGCACAACATGAGACAGCACCTTATGCCTCGTTACTCATCCTTGCCCAGCTATTGTGATATTGAGAAGAGTGTTTTTTTTAACCTTATCTGGCATATCTGGAATTGAATGGTATTCTGCTGTTTCTACCATTAGATATTGTAAAGTTAAGAAATGGTATCAGTTTCTAGGAATCACTGACCTTTTCAGTCTGAAATTGTGTTGGAATAATGCTTCTTTTTATTGTTATTATTTTGCAGATTGCCTTCATGACCTTGACTCTGTTTCCTATCCGACTCTTTTTCGCTGCTTTTATGATGTTGCTGGCCTGGCCTTTTGCATTCATTGCTTCCATGGGATCTGATGAGCAAGAGCTTGAAAAGCCCCTCTCCTGGTGGCGAAAGTAAGTCACTGATGAGGTAGAATACTAAGAGAATCATTATATACTTCAGCAGTGTGAAATAGAGGAGATGGGAAACACCTCTTATCTGTCTCAGAGATCTACTTTTCTCTTCAAAAGAAAAATACAAAAATTATTAAACACTTTCCTTAGGTGGGAAACTAGAAATGCCTCAACTCTTTGATTTGCCAGGTGATCCAAGAATTACTCTCGTAAACTCTGGCTTCTTATCTTTATTGGGGATGTAGTGTGAAGCTTTGTTGTGGCATCTTCAATTGCATTTATTCCTGGAATGTCAACTTCTGGTTATAAAGATTGACTCTAGGGAATGTGCCCAGATTTCATAGTCTCAATTGTTTTTAAACTGCTTCACCCCATTGTTTTCTACCCTGCGATGAACTGACAAAACTTGTGTTGATTCCCTGAGGGCTTACCCCATACTTTGGTGCTTACTGAGAGTCTGTGGTTGCTTTGATATTGCAATGCCAATTAAGGTAGAATGTAAGACAGTGTCCTCCCATCCATGAAAACTGCTGTTTGAGGAGCAGGAAAGGAGGGGTGTATTGCCTCTTCTGTAGACCACTTTAAAATTAGGAGCTGGCACGAGCATGAAGGAAGCTGATTGTGCTTTGCATCACAGGAGGGAAGGAGGCTGAGAACCACAGAGGCATGTCACTTTACATTTCTTTTGGAGCGATTTCAATACAATAACTAATGGAATAATTGGCTCCCTTCAGTCTCGCATACAGTTATTTTGAATCTCTTTAGATTCTCCCTTACCCATTTAATCCAATTTTCAGTGTTACCCTGCTCTCCAGCTTCCCAATTCCTGTAGGTGTTACAATTTGTGGCGTTTGATTTTTGTACTCTGTTCAAAATTTCTCTCCTTGTGACTGACTGTCAGACAGTTTAAAAAGACAAACAAAACCCCGCCAAAAAAAAAATCTTTCCCATCCCACAAAAAGCAAAAAATCCACAAGAAACAAAAATCCAAATCACTTTAGGAGAAGATGGGGAAAGGGAAGGAAGTAAAATACTTCCAGAGCTCTTATATGTATCCTGTAGGCTTTCCTGTATTTGAGAATCTCTGCCCTACATTTGTCCCCTATTTTTTTTATTTTGGATAAACTTGAAACCAAGTATCAGGGTAAGTGAATTCTGGCAGTATCCTAATAGCATATTTCAGGACTCGATTTATTAGAGCTTTTTAGGTGTTACTAGAAAAATTTATTAGGTATTGTGTAGAAGAAACTTAACAGTCATAGTCTGAATTAAAATTAATGATGAACTAAATGCCAGTCTTGGGGTCTAGAATGAATTAGTGTTCAGGTATATGAAAATGAAGTTGAACAGCATCTTACCTTGAAAGTGGTTTTAAATCATCTGAGGAAGAGGAGAACAAAGTGTGTGCACTGTTCCAGGTCTGTGTTAAGCATTATACTATCTGAGCTTTCGTCATGCATGTAATTCTTCATTTCATTATTTTAAGGTGTTCCTGTGGCAACATAACTGTTTTCCCAACTCGTTACAGGATAGTGGATGTTTTGCTGAAGGCAATCATGAGGATGATGTGGCTTGCTGGTGGATTCCACTGGATAAATGTCAAAGGCAGGCGGGCATTGCCGGCAGAAGCAGCAATATTAACGGTGGCTCCCCATTCTTCCTACTTCGATGCCATTCCAGTAACTATGACCTTCGCCTCCATTGTGATGAAAGCAGAAAGCAAAGATATTCCTGTCTGGGGAAGTAAGTTGGTAGATGCTTCATTTTTCAAGAACTATTTTAAAAGATTGCTTAGGAAGTTTACTGGGTGTGTATGAGAAGGACTGCAACAGAATGGAAATTTTGCTATAATATATGGTGAGAATTTTATTTTTGCTGGTCTACTCTGAATGTCAATAGAAAAAAAAATTGGGGCAGGAGGGGGAAAAGAATGTTTTTTTTTTTCTCTTTCTCCAAAGTTGGATCCCTGTATGAAATCAAAACAATCCTACAGAACTCATGGTTTAATTTGCAGTGAACTTGTAAGACCTGCCAGATGGAAAAGCAAATTAGGATGGGGCTATGGAAGCGAAGACTGAGGCTAGGGACAAAGTCTACTAAGATGTGGTACGAGTTGGGTTGCCCTCCCAGAAATGTGTTTTAGGAATGTGGTCTGGTCTGAACGCTGCCCTGCCTTGAGGGAGTGCTGCTAATCCTTCACACATCAGTAAGTTTGTTTCAGGCAGAGTGTGAGAGATGAGCACAAGAGCAGATTGTTGTGCACTTGGGTTTAGTCATGAGAAGAGCAGATGCTTGAGTCAGTAGTGCTTGAATACTGTCTTGGTATTATTCACGTAAGTTCTCACAAATGTTTGAGAGACACCTGTGATTTTTGGTGCAGTTGTGACAGGTGAAAAATTGTGTAAGTTTTTAGTTAGAAGCCCACTTCTAACCAAAGTCTGTGTGGAAGCATTTTGGAGAAACCCACCATGTTGTGTCTAGCGACCAGCAAAGTTCAAAGAATATCCGTCTGTCATTGTGTAGATTTTTATGGGTAGTATAAAAGTGAGAAGATTTTACTTGGGTAGGACTCCTAAATGTAAAAGTCTAAAGAAAAGCTTTGTGTTCCTTTGCAACTAAGTGGAATCAGGCTGTTGGTGCTGACATTCTTCTAAAATTTAATTAGACAATGTGTTTTTAAGGTCATATTCAAAAGCAGAAGCTGAGACATGGCCCCAAAGGGTGAGTGGTTAGATATGGAAATTTCATTTAAGGAATCTTGTCATATAAGGGTCTACCTGTGTGAGGTAAAATTCAGACCACATCTGCAATTGTATCTTAATTTCGTTGAATATCTTACTAATGATGTTTAGAAATTTGTGGCAGTGAAAAATCTATGTAAAAATGAATACATATTTTGAACAAAAAGAAAAAGAGTGCAGGCAAGCATGTGTTTTTGAAAACAAGTGTATGCAAACAAGCATAGTGTGAAAACAAAAAGAAATTGAGCTCCCTTGTTCAGTACTGAAAGAAGATACTGTTGTGAGACAGTGTGTTGGCAGTCCTGCACAGCACAGGTGTATCCAGGCCAACTTGGGCCTTAGGAGCAGTACAGATGTAGAAGCAGGGGCTGATACATCTTCTTGCTCAGGTGACTCAGCTGACTGTTTAATAATTGCTGGCTCAGCAAAATACAAGTAGTCTGTGTGGAACTCCCTTTGACTTGAAGGTGGTCTGTCTGGAGGAGCCAAATTCAATGACGCAGCTCCAGTCTGTGTTGTGCTACTGCAATGTGGTGAAATGGCAGAATGGTGTTTGACAATGCTGTAATGGCTACTGAAGTATCCCACGTAGGAGGTTCAGTGGGAACCAGGAGAATCTGTAGGGATGTGGAGATTGTAGTTCCCCTGAATGTAACACAAGTAATGCTTATCAAGTAGATCAAATTGTTTTCTCAATATCTAATTTAATTTTGAGATTACTTTTACATGATTCCATTGAAAGTCGTAGACTTCCTACAATACGTTTTAATAATTATTTACTTCATTTAATTCATATGTGAGTAAAACAAGTTACAGAAAAAGAGAACATGTAGTGATTTGATGGAATATTACTGGAATGTACAGTGCAGTCAAATAAATGAATGTTTTGTCTTGCATAGCTACATTTGTTTTATGCTGTATAGCCACAAAAGTTATGTAGTCACTTGTGAAGGGTTCACAAAAATGCCACAGAAGTGAGACATACCAAAGGTAGTAACTGGGACTGAGAGTTCAAAAACCATTTTTATTTTCAGGGGTGGGCTTTTATATGAGTAGCACTAACTGCAGCAGGTTGCATTATTTAAGTAAACGGACCTTAAGAGAGTGGTAGTAATCACTGTAGATTAGTTTGGCTTAAAAATTAGTGAGGACTTTCCAGTAAAACTGTGATTTATTTATCTCTTTTACTGCTTTGAGGGAAGTTTTCTGTGAAGCAGGTAGTGCTGGCTATCCTCTCCTGTGAGCTTGTATTTTAATCCAAATGTTATTTACACCTCTCTACATGCACACGCATAAAAAATGCATTTCATGTTATTGGACCACTGATATTTCTCTTGTGCTTATGTGATAATGTGCTCATGTTTTTATTAGATTAGATTTATTAGATTTTATTAGATTTTATTAGATTTATTAGATTGCCTGGTGAGTTGTCAACACTCTGGATGAATTCAACATTCATCCAGAGTTTATCCCAGAGAGGTCAGAATTGTGTTATGTGTTCTTCAGTTTTGTAAGTCTTGCAAACTTGGTATACCATCTTCAGTAAGGTTTTGGAGCCAGTCACTGATAATCCTAACCTTGTTATTCTTGGGTCTCGTTAATGGTTTTTCTGAATCTTCTGGGAAGCTTTGAATAAAGTACACTCATTTAACTATTTGAGCAGACTTAAACACATAAAAAATGAAGTGGAAATTTAAAGGTAATTTCCAAGGATGAGGACTTTGGTTGAATAATACATCCTCATCCAATATATTCAAGTATGTTATAAATAAATTGGCTTTTTGATATAATGACAGTGTTTATTGAGGCATTGTACATTGTATACCAGAGGGATCAGGTGCTTTAGCAGACACAAAATGATCTGATTGCTAAATGGTTACTAAGATTGGTTCTGCAAGTACTTTAATAAGTTTCTGGAACTGCTGCCTATATTATTGTACCCTTAGTTTGCCAGTCATGGAATATTAAGCTTCTGATTCACTTGAAAGTCCAGATGATTAAAAGCTTGTTCTTTATGGGATTGGAAGTACTCCACAACTGTGTTTGTGTATGAGGGTTTTATTGCTAACTTGAAGGCAGCGCTCCTGGTTTGCAAAGTCCAATTTCAGAAGCAGACTTATGTCTTGTGACTCTTAGAGATATCTTCATCCTTTTTAGGAAAACAAAACCGGATTTAAAAATGCTCTTTGGTTCTGGGAGAAGAGTTATGACCTCTTCAGCCAGTGGTCAGTAGTGAAGAAAATTATCCATTTGGCACACACACAAGGTTAACAAACTCTGGGGAGGAACTGCTTGCCCAAATATAAACGGTATTTCAATGATCATAAAAAACAATCAGTATCTGGAAAGTAGAGAATGCCAAACAGATGGAATATGTCATGATGCTGAAGGAAGATGTATGTTTCCTCACGATGACTTCCCAGGGTTTTGGTAGATTGGAGTTGTGAACTTTGTTGGACCACTTAAATCTTAGAGTGGGAAAATGACGTGTAGGAATCTGTTATACCTTACATGGTCTGAAGAAGACAGATCAATTTATCAGTACAGATCCTTAAACTTTCCCGTTTTGTCTGCTGAATCCTGCTTCAAGTCAGGAGAGGGTTTGTGCATGAGTTCCGGATAGTTACACTTCACTGTCTTATTTTTGGCTGTTGAAGCACCCTGGATAAAAGTAGTTTTTCATTGCTGAAATGATTGGTCCTGCTGCAGAAATGCTTCAGTAAGAAGAAAAAGGGATTTATCAGTAAAATATGAACTGATAGGGACTTTGGACCACTTTTATGATTTGAACATTTTCAGTGTCTGAACTTTTAGAAGTTAAATATAAGTGAAAAGTTAATTTAAACTTTAGGCAACTTCTCAACAAATCTAACACCACTCTCTGAAAAGGAGAGAGAGTTGGTGCCTGTGAAATGTACAGGATGATATGTTACCTTAAGTTTATAAAGGGGAAGGAGGTAATTTGTGTTCTGCAGAACACAGCAGACCTACAGAGAAAGGGAGAATCATACAGTGCTATTAAACCACCAATTCTGTTGTAGGTGGTTTTTCCACACCTAGTAAACTCGTGAATTTTGTTCAAGCTCATTTTTTGGAAGTGCGTTATAGGCCTTTCTCAAGCATCATGACTAAAAGATGAGAATAAGTAATTCAGGGGGAAGTATTTATGCTTGGGTAGCTGGGAAGGTTTTCATCTTAAAACTTAAAAGGTGCCAAATTACCCACCAGGTCTGTTGTGCAACCTAATCCTTTAGTCCTGCATCCCAAGTGCTTCCCACCCCTTCCAAAACACACAAGGAAAGAACTGTGGTAGACCTGTAGTTCTTCTGTGGGAATCTCGCATTTAAACACTACTGAGATTCATTAAAACAATCCTTAAACTCCTTCTGGAAAAAAACTGTTCTAAGGTGAAGGCATTACAGATTTCTTCTTTTATACAGTGTAAATCAGGGGCTTAAACACTGAGCTCACCAGGATGAACACCAACATGCTATGCTGTGTTGGCATTGTAGCCTGCTTTGAGTACACACTTGAGCTCCCCATTTCTGAAGAGCATCCTGAAGTTGCTGCTATACTTATCCATTCATCTTCTCCTTTAAAACCCTCTGTTTCAAAATTCAGTGTTTCCTTCAGACTGTGTGCACCCAGATGGGCCTGCAAGATTTCAGTCTCACAGAAGCTCCCTCAGAGAGACTTGTCACCTATGTATTTATAGGTATGTGTTTATCATTTGGCTTGGAGTTCTGGAAAATTCTGTAAAAATTACTTCTCATTTAAACTGATGCTGGAATGCTTAGACCACCATCACTAGTTAATGTCATTTATTGAAGTTACAAACTGCAGTATATAGGAAACTTTCAAGCCAACACTGCTGCCTGCCTTAAATACTTTTTAGATTGGCAGCAGAAAGTTAAAATATAAAACCATGTCCTCATACAGGTGTTGTAGGTATGAGAGCAAACAACAATCTCTGAGATAAAGAAATAGTCTTTGTCCCTCAAGAAGTCCTGAAAGGAAATAGGTGACATTTTGAAAGACCATCCCAAATACCACAGAATTCACTTCTGTTAAAGCTAAAGAAGACGCTGATTATTTACTTACAGTACCCACTACTGACCTTTCCTTGTCCTAGAGGCTGCATTATTTCCTGCCTTTCTCTTTGGAAGTAGGGAGGAGAACTTTCCCATTAATACTGCCTCTATCCCTTGAATACTTGGCATGCCTTCAGTCAGGTGGTCCATCTGCTAAGCATTTAGTCAGACTTGAAAAAGTTGTTCTTGACATACATTTATCTTCAGTGGTTGATTCAGACTTGAGTCAAATAAGTATATATATATTATATTTAAGTATATATGTATATTTAAAATAAGAGACTACCACCAGCTTTACAAATCTCTTATAGAGTATCATGACTGTAATAACATTTCTTCTGTAAGAACAATGTAACTCCCAAGACCAAAAAATCCTAGTTTGGGTTAAATTAAATTTTGTGCATTGATACCACTTTGTGTATTTGATGCGTGTGTGCTCGTTTTTCCATTTTTAAGGTCTCTGTATCTGTGTACAGAGGAAGTAATTGTAATCTAGAACCTTAATGGTTTTCTTCCTCTATAACTTTAAGAAGACTTTTGAGCCTCTTGCAGATTTCTTTTCTTCTTTTCTCTACAGAAGAGAGCAGTTTTTGTATTAGATGTTACATCATTAGAAAAGTTGTGAGTTCAGAACCTCGTGAGCATATACAATTTCAGTAAGGCAACTCCTGAAAAGTAAGCCCAAGATAGTGCTTTTCAACCTTTATCTCTCATGGGTTTGCACCCCTAAATACAGAATGCACAACATGGGGACTGCTATTAGAAAAATAATTGTATTTTTTCCATACTAGAAAAAAGCTGTGGAATGGTCTAGTTGAGGTGTTAGAGCATGGGTTGGACTTGATGATCTTGAAGGTCTCTTCCAGCCTAGAAATTCTGTGATTCTGTGAATAAATACTGTAAATGGATATCCCGCTGCAGGCTACTTGTACAGCTTACCTCCATGTTAAAGGCAAGCAGAGCCAGTTGTGGTGCCTCTGTAGGATTCCCTTAGATCATCAGGAGAATGGAGTGATGGGGTTTTGTGTTGTTTGGGAGAGAGACCAAGTGAAAGCCTCAGCTTCAGCATTCTCTACTTTTGCAGCTGTCACTTTGTTTGTTGCTGATTCCACAGTGGTGAAAATGTAACTGCCCACTCAAAAATGTGTGTATGGATACATTTTAGAAGAGTTGTATGCAGTGTCACATTGCTGTTCCATAGCTTTTTGTGTTCTCTGGCACCTCGCAGAACCAGTGGTGATGTTGCCAGTGTAAATGGTTTGCTACAATACTTTCTGCTGTTGTGTGTTATACAGCACTTTGTGTCTTGAAACAAGGTTTCTTCACACAAACTTGCCTGCAAAGAGAGAGGGGAAATAATTTTTTCCCTACTGTTGTCCTAAGAAGTTTAAAGACACCAACTGTATGTGTTCAGCTTATCAGGGAAAAAAAAATGAGTTTTGCTTATGCATTGAGCTGGTGCTGAAATTGATTGCATGGAAGTTACGATTCTGAAATCAGTTGGAGCTGCCGCCCTGCTATTAATTAAAGCAATACTGAGTTTTTGCAGGCTCTCTTTAAAAAGGCTGTTTTGAGCAACTTTCAGTTGGTTAGACTATCTGTGGCATCCTGGCTGCCCTGAGAGGCAGAGCTTTTAATGATTTATTGGCAGCACTATTTAAATTGCAGGCACCTGCCTAAGAAGGTAGAATACATCATGTCAACTGTCCCTGTATGATCTGAAATTGGGAATGAGAGTGACTAGATGAAATAGGACTGACACTGCTAGAGAAAAAGCTGGAATAATGACACTCACAAGATCCATTTTGTGAATTGTTGGATTGCAATTGTCTGTCATTGCCCACTAGATTTGATAATTCAAATGGTGGTTTTAATGGAGTGAGAGGAGATGGGCAAGCACGTTTCAGAAACTCTGAAGACTTGAGCTGTGGCCTTTGCTATCAGGTTACAGCCAGTCTTGGACAGTTCAGTTACTGATCAGAGAAGGATATGATTATGTTCTGTTTATTGAACATGTTGCAGAGTTCTGCTTGTTTGCTTTAGTTGCTCAGTATGCCAGCTGTCTGGAGCATTTTATTCATTCACTTCTAGGCTGACTTTGCCCTAGTCCTGCCTATTCCTTGCATCTCACACTACCTTAGGTACTGTCTCCCTGTGTTTCAGCTTGACTTCTGACCACACTCTCAACTTGGCTGCCTGTTTGGTATATTTCTCTGCTTCCCTTTACAGACCTTTGGCCTTGCTCCTGACTTTCTTGCACAGATCAACTTGGTACAGCCTTTCAATTTTCAGATGTGTGTGTTTACTGAACATGAAAATATGTGGTGAGAGTAAAGGTCTGTGTAGCCTTGTGCTCTGTTTTCAGAAGTGGTTAAGGAAAGACTACAGTTAGACTTCCCTTGGTGTGTATTTTCAGCTTTTTGCTGATGACTGAGACTTTCAAGTTCACTTATATTGTCGGACTTAACCACTAAGGGCCTGGTAGCTGGTGTCTCACGGGATCTTCAGTTGCTGTTTAATATTAAGACAAGAATTCTGTCAGCTTTTTAGTCCAATATCTAAGGAAGTAAGGCTTAGTGTAACCACCCTAACAGGCTAATTCAACAGGCAGGACAAATCCATAAGAAGCTAAGATTTCAGTTGCCTCTGTCTTTCAGCATATCATACTAATTTTTCTTTGCATGAGAGTATGTTGCTGTTTGTGGTGCTGGTCGTTTGTAAGATAACTCACCTTGTGTTCTTCTGGAGCTTAGTAACATTACAATAGCTTGTTTTAGGAAAGGTTGTAAGAATAAAGTTCCCAGGTTTGCCCTACTTGCCTGTACAGTTTTCAGATACAGATGACATCAGTGTAGTCTCATGTTTTCTATCACTGTCCCAAGAAAAATCTGTCTGCTTTGTCTGTTTGCTTAATTTCATGCGCTGTAGATAAGACCCTGCTTGCAGCATGGCCTCAGAAAAGAGCCTGGGAGTTCTGGAATTCTTACTCATTCCTTGGCCTGAAGTAACCTAAATTCTGTCATTTGGGCCTAATGTGAAAGAAACTTCCAAGTGAAGACCGGAGATGTTGGATCTTTTACTTTTCTTTACTTTATAATGTTTTTGCTATGAAATAGTGATCTGCAATAGCAGGGCAAACTCAGGAGCAGGATCACTAAGAAGGAAATAATTGTGATACCAAGTATGGTTTCCCTTGTTATTTTTATTGCTTGTTCTGTTTTTGTGGGTTTTTTTCCTCCTGTTCTTTGTATGTTAATCTTGTTGTGGTTTGTTTGGGAGGTTTTTTGCTTGTTTTTACCTTGCCTTGGCAGTAGCCCCAGCTGGCCAAAGATGATCTCTGCTCCCCTGACAAGCATTGTTCTGTAGATATTGTCTAAGAGCAGGCATGTAGGAAAAAGTACGAGAGTAAGGCAACTTTTCTGATATACTGTCTCCTGAGCTGTGGCAACCTATGGGATAAAAGTAGTTTCAGAGGCTGGTTAAATGTTCGGAAACTTGCTGTGAGGTTTGACAGGTTAGTTCCTCAGAACCTTCAGAACTGAAGGGTTTTGGTGAGTTGGTGGCTACACTTCCAGTGGGATGACACCATAACCAGCGGGTTTTGCTGAGTACAGGGCTGTAATTCCTTACACTGCTGGGGGTTTTTTTCACACTTTAAGCATTGGCTGATCCGTTAATGTAGCAAATCTATCCTTGACAAAAGCAGATTATACGGTGTCAGTGAACTCCTCTCACAGTGGCTGGGAAAATGAAAACTGTATTTGGGACAAGTAGAATAGCTAGTGTTTTAGTGACTCTTGAACCTTCAATAAGATTACATGATACAAAAATTACTAAAAGGTTTTTGAAGACAATCTGCTTAAATAAAGGCATGAAGCACTATATTTGAAGGTGCTTCTCTTGTAGTGCTTTTGGAACTGCAGAAGAGCTGTATGGGCTTCTTACTATTTTGAAGGTTTTCTTTGGTGTTCTTGTGACAGACATGCATGGAGAATATCTTGTGGATTGATTTCTGATTTTTGGTCATGTTCATTTTGTACCTGGCTATGTACAGGAGGTTTCCCACTGAGCCAGGAAGAGGATGTCTGAGTTCTAATTCATCTGGTATGAGGAACAGGCAAACAAGTGACAACTGAGAAAAATGAACATTCTTCTGTTGACACTGATTCTTCACAAAAAATAACATCAGTGTATATAACATTTTTGGTGGTGTACCTTTAGTGGAGCTGAGGTGTCATAGAAGACAAAAGCTCTAAAGACAGAGACACGTTGACTGACAGGATGTCTTTTACAAGCACTTACATAACAGGGAGATTCCTGCTGCTTTGCTGGGTTAGGAGTGGCTATAGATTTTGTGATTTTTGTGGAAGGAGGAAATGGCCTATAGACAGCCACAGCTGCATTGTTGCAGAAAACTGCATAATATGTACCATCATGTTTTACATTATCTGTGTTGTATGTATTGATCTATTAAAAATTGAAAATGTGCAAAGTGCCAAAATTGTGAGAACTGTTTTCCTCACAGAAACTTACGGAAATATTTCAACAAAACTACAATAATTCAGTTAAGTGTTTGATTTTGCAGTGTAATATAGTAAAGTAGTTGTGTTCTTCTATACAAAAACTGTTGTCCAGAGGACTAATGGGGGGAGGGGATCTTTTTCAAACAAAGGGAAAATAAAGGCTGGTCCTTGTTTTTGCTTTCCCTCCTCTTCAGCTCTGATCAAATATATCCGACCAGTATTTGTATCTCGGGCAGACCAGGATTCTCGCAGGAAAACTGTTGAAGAGATAAAGAGGCGTGCCCAGTCTGGTGGGAAATGGCCACAGGTACTGTCTTCTGCTACTCTGTAAGAGATGGTATTTGGTATTTCCAGGCTTTGGATATGCAGTTTACTTTTTTTATTGGGGGTGGCTTTAGATGGTTTGGTGGTGTGTGTATGAAATTTCCCCTACTCCCTCTTCGTAGAAGATAAAATCCAAGATTCTCATCTGTCTCTCACTGCATTGTGTTTCAAGGGAAACTGGGTAATTACATGGATAGACAGCACTTAAGTGGCACTAAATGGACAGACCACAGCAGGTGAGGAAGTCCTCACAGAAGGAAAGAAAAATGAAGTGCTCAGCAGAATACGTGGGGGAATGCTGTGTGTTCTCGCCCTTCACAAGATTTTGGCACTGCCATTGTTGGATGGCAGCCCAAAAAATTTGGATGTTCCAATAACCAGCTCTGTTAAAACACGTGATAAAAGCGTGGATAAAATAAGTGGCTCAAGGTTTTTTTCTGCACCTAAAATATGGCTATTTATAATGCCATATTATAAATATTCCTTTCCTTGAAAGAGAGTAATGGGAAGGAAAGGATAACTATTTAAGATCTCAGATTCCTAGAAGCATGTAATTATTTTGCAAATTGGATTTTTTTGAGATTAGGGTACTGTATGTTTTTGTGGGATTATTGCTGCTAACAGTGGGTATGCCTCTGCATACTGGACTGCAGAAACATGATAAACATCTGTAAACAGCGTGACAGGTATTATGGAGCTTTTGCATCATGACTTTCATAGTTAGATTTCAAAGCAAGCTAGGACAGAGTGGGCAATAAAACTAGTAATGTTAATTATAATCCATTGCTTTTTTCCCTTATGGTATGGATTTGGGGGAGGGGCTTTGTTTGTTTTTGTACAGTCTACCCTCTTCTGCTGAATTGGTTCAACTTAAGCACTTTTTTTTTTTTTTTTTCTTGTTTTTTTAGAATTCTGTTCAGGTATTTTCAGTCTCTGTCATTTGGGCATCTCTGCACATGCCAAGTAATAGCAAAGAGAAAATAACTGTCTTTTCATAGCCTGTAAGCAGGTAACCTGGGAGCAGGAATTTTGTTCTGGAACAAAACAGACTGTGATGCTTTTGCCAGCACCAACGTCTTTGGTGAAAATACTCATACTTGAAGTGTTTCTGGTCTCTGCCAGTGTTCCAGTAAATAGAATTGTTATTGGAGGACAAGAAATAGGCAAAATCACAGATAAATAAAAATATTTTTCCTGTTAAGATAGAACTTTATTTGACATCTTTAACACCTTTTTTTTCCTCTTTATTCTAACCGAACTGCTTTTCCCTGAGAACATTTTTGCTGTAATCAGTTAATAACAGCTTTGAAAAGATGTGTTTATAAATAAGTTCACATTGAAATAGTTCTTAAAAGTCAACTTTTTTTTTTTTTTTTTTTACTTCAAGATAATGATATTCCCAGAGGGCACTTGCACAAACCGGTCCTGTCTAATTACATTCAAACCTGGTAGGTATTATGCTCATTTCTCTGTTCTCTACAGAATGTCCTTGTATCTTCATTTTCTGAAATACCACTTGCATTTTAATTTGCTTGCTGTTACAGAAGTTGAGTTAAAAACCTTGCAGTAGGGTGAAATTGGAATATAAATTTTCTGATGCTACAGGACGATTGTAATTCTAGCATTGAACAAAACAGTTTCAATAATTCAGACTTTTTTTTTCTTGGCTTCTGAGATGCATGTGAGCTGGAGGAGCAATGTTTCTTCTTGGGTTTAAGTTTGTGGTTGTGTCTTTTTGCCCTTTTTTTTTTTTTTCTGGCCCCCTCCATTTCCTATTTTGGGTCTGTCATGCAGCATTTAGATACTTGCTGCTGCCTTAAGCTTTATAATGTATTTTTTACGTCATGTCCATGTTCTAAGCTCTTTTCAGTAGTATCACCTTTTTAGTTTATCATATTAGTAGAGGGAGTAACACTGAACATTGCTGCAGCTGTAAACTGCATTTTCAGTAGGTAGAAATGCCAGTACTGCAGTAAACCACTAAACTTTAATGTAAACTTGCTTTTATCATGTAGGTAGGACATGGTCAATGAAGATGCTTCAGTGAGCAAGGCAGTTGTGAATGTGTTTTTTGACTGCCTAGTTTCTGGTCTTACTGTGTGCCTTGTATTTTGTTTGGCTTGCAATTTAAATAATGCTCTTAGAATATCATGCAGTGAGTCAGCTTTGTGCTTCCTTGCACTGATTCATTTGGCTGAAGGAATCTCAGACTTTTCTCTCAGCTCTTACCTTTTTAGATGAATGGATTGTGATTAGAGAAACATCCACTTCTGTACCTCTTGGCTCTCCTTCTCTCTCCACCTGAATCCTGACCATGCTTTGAAAGCTAGCCTAAATCACTGATTTCCTGCCCTCCCTCTGTGCCATAGACATTCCAGGCACCATGTATTTCATCCTTACATTCTCACTCTATCTTCCTCTACTCTGGTCTTGTACATGCTGCTGTCTGCCTCTTAATCACTTTTTCTGCTGAACCCTGCTTTTGTATCCATCCAACCTTCCAGAAATCTTTTGCCTCAAAATTCCTCACTTATATCAGATTCCTTTAGGCCTCTATTCAAGTTAGTTCTATCTGGATGTCTTTCCCCATTCTTCTAACATGGCCTACGCTCCTTGCTCTTAGTACACATTTTCTTGGTTTTGTGTTTAAATGGTAGTGTTGTCATCTGCCACTCAGCTTTTGTCAACTTGGGATTATTTCAAAAGTTGCTTAGACTGTTCTTTGAGACTGAGCAGAAGGTACCACTCCAAATGTTTTTAAGGATCCTGTACAGACCGCCTTCATTTAAAGATGTTTATATTCCATAAGCAATTATTCCTTTTATGTCTCAACAGTTATTTTGTAAAGCAAATGTTATGCTAGGAATACAGTGTACTTCAGTTATTCGGTTCTTAATTTTAATTGGAGTATTAGGGAGACCTTAGTAAATAGTCAAGAATAACATGCTTTGAGTGAAACTTAATTTCTTCATGAGAGAAAGAGATGTTAAGAGAAGTCTTGAACAAGTTAGTTATCATGCTTACCCACTCTTTCTTGTTAGAAACCAAGAAAATGCTTAGCAAATGACATGGAACTTGTGCTGCTTATTTATCAGAACTGTATTTTTCCCATGAAGTGAAGCAATGCTTCTGAATAATAGATCTAGTTCAATATAACTCTAATTCAATTTATAACTATTAGTTTTCCCATAGCTACAGAATAGAAGTGACATTCTGTTATTTCAGAGATGATAAATTGCCTATAAATTGTTGTTGTTGAGATAAAAGTAGAAAGCTTCTTTTACATAAGAGCCTAAGGTCTTCACCAAAAATATTGTTGACCACAGGGAATAAATTAACTTAACCATCTTATGTATGCTCTTTTTTTTATTCATTTATTGAGCTGAATTTGGTACTAAGATTTGACTTGTATTAATGACAATATATGTAAGTGGTAGATGATAATTTAGATAATGTAAGTAAACATTTTTAGTTGCCTATCTGCTGAAAGTGTGGATAAACAGTGTCATTCTCCAGTGCTTGCTTTTTTGATTACTTTTGAGACTACTTTCAGGCTCCGTTTTTTCACCATCAATTACTTCCTGTCAGTCCATTAGCTGTATAATTTTTTGTTGCTGCAGTAAATTTCTTCTCTACCAAAATGCACCATAAGTTAATTATGTATCATATGTGCCTTCTAGGAGCATTTATTCCGGGGGTTCCTGTACAGCCTGTGGTTTTACGTTATCCAAACAAACTGGTAAGTTCAGCTTGCAGTGTTGTTGGAAATTCAGGGCATTTTCCTTGAAGTGCATTGGCCCCTGTGTAACCTTTTGGGTTTAAAAGTTCAAAAATCATTACTAAGTTATTGTTAGTTAAGTACTTATTCCTTAAGCCTCAAGCAGTATAGGGAGTCTTAACTGAGACAGTTTAAATGTTTCTGCTCTGAAAGTTGTTCAGGTTGTTACAAGAAGTACTCTACAAATGACGAGACAAATGGCAATGTCTGTCCAGGATCTGTGTTCCTAAGTGCTCCCTGTTCCTGCAGTGTATGCTGGAGAGTTTTCTTAATGTCAGCTCTTGCTGGAGGATGTTTCTGCATCTCCTGCCTTTGGGGGTGTTAGTCACAAATTACTGTGACTGGCTGAATGGCATAGGATAATGTGTTGGGCACTTCTGCACCTTTATAAAGTGTCATCTTGTCTGTTTCCCATTCACCATGCCCTTAGCTAAGTAATTAGCTAATTTGAACTTGTCCTCCAGTGTAAGTTATATTCAGGTAAAATGCAGATTATAGTGTTTATTTACAATATGTGAAGTTTCTTTTGGAGCTCATTGGGGCTATTTCCATGTCCAGTCTGTCCCCTTCTGAAGCAGAAATTATTTAGGGAGGGTGTGAAGTGTGTCAGAAGTAAAATAAGGACCACCTGGTCTCTCTGCATGTCACATCAGAAGATCTGACTAGCCCATTAACAACCCCTTGTTCTAGGGGAGGATTTTGTTTCCTCTTGGTAACTGAGTAGCTTAGAAATATTTCTATTCACTGTTCTTTCTGTCATTTACAGGTTGATATAAAACATACGCTTGATTAAAAAAAGAAAAAGATCCAAGCAAAGTTAATATATACAGACCATTTGCTCTTGGCTGACATAAGGTGTAATGGCAATCAAATAGTTTGCAGTAACAAACTCAAAAATTATCTTTGCAGATGCTGTGACAAGAATAGCAGCCTGATGTGCTTACATAGTATCAAGTGCATAGTAGCAGGCAGCCTGGGACTTTGCATTACATAATTGTTATATTTTCAGGAAGAAAGATTCTTTTCTAAAAATAGTTTGACGTTTTGATGGCACTGCCATTTCAAATGGCAAATATGCTCGTGGCTTATGTCATACTTAATATGCCTTGTAACTTTCTGTTAATGTTAAGCCCATAGTAATATAAAGCTATCAAATGTTATTTTGTAAAGGTCTTCAAAATCCAGGTGCATACTGAAATGTCATTATTGCCTTTAGTACATAATATGCAACGTTTGTAAACCAATAGTAAATGTTCCTAACACGTTATTAACAGAAATTTGTGAGCTTTTAATGTTGAAGTAAAACAATATAATGTAAATGAAAATTTTCATAATTTTTATGTTACTGCAAAAATGTCATAAAAGAAATTGTAACTAGTTATATAGATATCCATTGTGAACTGGCGTGAGTTTGTGTATGGGACTTTACTTTTTCCTACTACTTTTAATTGCTGTAAAACACTTAATTTTCAGTGCCTTAGTGAGTCATTTAACCTCCTATGATCTAATTCCTAGAGACCTTCCAAAGGTCTAAGTATTAATGGCAGGGGTGATAATTGCTACTACTGGTTTATTTTTACATGAACTTGGGGGTTGCAGAAGAGTTGCATCAGAGTTAGAAGGAGGAGAGGCAGAAGGAGTATGATGTGGTACACGAAGGTGAGGTTTATTTTGGTTATGAAATGGAGTTAGATTATTTTGCTGCAGTTATTGAGCTATTCTTATCTCAACCTACAAGGCAAGCTCACCTTTCCTTCCCAATTGTGCTCACCCTGAGGGAGGAGGAGTGAGCAAGCAGCAGCCAGCTGGGGTTAAACCACAACACATGTAAGAACAGAGTAGGGAATGAATGTTGGTTTTCATACACCGAGATACCATTTTTAGCAAACTTTAAATGCCTCTGGCTTTCTATTTGTTGTCTTGTTTGACTGATGCATATTATAATTTCAGATTTAGAAAGGAACTTAAGATCCTTGCTTAGCCAGTGAACTCCAGATATACATTGTGTGCAGTCACCCCACTGTGTTTAGCTTGAAGTGCCTGCTCTGATCTACGTTCAGAGCTTTGAGTTCCACAGTATAGATGAGAACATTCTTGGCTTTGAGTGCACCTGGCTGTTTTGAGAGGCTTTTTGAGATCACAGCCTGGGGTGAATGTAGTAGGTGTCTGCACTCTGGCATGTTTATTTTATTGTAGTCTGTTGAAGAGCTACTGTTCTGCAGTGGGCTGACACAGGGCAAATTCAGGCTTTTTCTAGCAAACAAATCTAGTTCTGGTTGCTGTGAACTCTCTGCTTTATATTTTTTATAGTTAGAGTTGCTCCCTGAATAACAGTTACCTTGGGGCTTGTGACTATTTGTATTAGATGACATCTCAGTGTCAGTGCTTTTTAGTAGTGATATTTTAGTATGTTGCTCTTGTTGATGCATGAGCAGAAAGAAATTTTAAGGTTTAAAATGATGTTTAGACCTGATATTCAAAATTTGCTACTGGTTATCTAGATTGATAGTGTTTTAGGTATTGGGTGCCTGAGAGCTACAATCTATATTCTAATTAGAATAAATGCTCTAATGTCTTCACCCATAGGTTCTCTACTGCAACTCTTTTTACAATTTTTTACTTATTTTCTTTGTTTCTTCATTTGAATTTTCTGTCACAGTGCTGTTACTTATGAAATTTTGAAAACGCATAAACTATATACCATTTTAAACATCACAGAGCCATTTAAAATGTATTTCATGTCCAAATGTTTTCCACAAGTAACTGTACTGTATTAGAGGTTTAGCAGCAGCTCTTACACAGTTTTGGTATATCAGGGTTAACTGAACCAGTAAAAACACAGCCAATCTCCTGTTTGAAGGTTGGCATATGATTGTGGTACCTTCTTGTGGCAAATACAAACTCTATTGAAGATGGCTCTTCTCCCTGTTTCCTCCTGTGCTGAGGGGAAATAACAGAGGGGTTAACATTCAAGGTCAGGTTGGAGCTCTAGCCAACAGGATGTGGTTGAAGATGTCCCTGCTCATTGCAGGGGAGGTGGAATGGCCTTAGACGGTCCCTTCCAACCAAGCTGTTGTATCATTTTATGTTCTTCCACACAGTTTAAAGTATTCATTACTTAGATACAGTCATTTCAAAGTGTACTAAGAAGGCTGTCAAAGAGAATGTTGTCCAGAAGCCTAAGCTGGTAGCTGTCATAAATATAAAAGGTAACTTAGTTACATAAGGAAAATGCTACTTCCCTTTGTCTGCTTGTTGTTTTTATCATAAAGATACTGGTTATGCTGGTGGGAGTCTTCTGTAACATGGATCTGCCTCTTGCAGATCAGAATCCTGTTTTCCCCTAGATAGCATTTCTGGCCATTACCCCTGATGCATCCTCAAGTTTTGAGGAGAAAAAGCATTCCTGTCTACTATGACATTCACATTGGGAATAGATAACATGGCTTACTTGAGTTTGACTTGCCAGGTAGCCAGCATGAGACTGGATTCTGAAAATACCTAGGCACTGTTCAATGATCCAGACACTTCTGTGGAGATCACATTTTTCTTTATCTCCCTCTGTGCTATTGCAATTTAGAATGCTGAGCTGGGTTGTGCAGGGCTTGGTGTTCTGTAAGGCAGAGCTACTCTCTGGATCAGTTATCAGCTGTCTACACTGGTTTCTCATGGTTTGTAATGAAAGTTCCTTGTGGGAAAAAGACAAACCCCATGTTTGTTTGCAGTGTTATCAGAGACATCAAAATAGCCAGAAACAGTGTTAACAGTGTAAACTATCCATCCACATTATAGTTCTAAAACCCCATCTCACTACATGGAGTTTTTTAATGCAGATAAATTGATTGCCACAGATAGACTCATCCTTTATTTTGTTTAATTGAAAATAGTTGTTAAATATCAAGTTTAAAATTTTTAGTGGCTCTTTATGACATATTGACCTTACTCTCCAAGGTGTTGTTCTATCATTAGTCATGTTTTTCACCTCTTATGGATGGGTTTGCTTTCTTCTATTTTTACTTTTGGTGGCCTTTGCTCTAAATGGTAATTAAAACTTGAGTTTAACTTGGTTTTTCGTGGTCATGGTGCATGTGATTATCTGAAATCTCTAGAATGGGTTTGGATGGTAGGATAGAAGTGAACTGGAACTTCTTCAATAGGTTAAAAAAAATCTTTCTGATCAGGTTTTTCAGAAACATGGATTTAATGAGTCCTCTTGTCTTTACACTTATGACTTGAACTCTTTTTCCCAGTTAGAACAGAACTGATTTCCAGGTTTTTAGATTCTTTCTTGTACACTTAAATCACATCTCCAAGTAGTGCAATTTTTTTCCTGTGCTGTTTCTTAGTTAAAAATGGGATGACTTTTACTGTCATATTACTACCTGTTACATATTCCTTTTCAGGTCTCTGTTCCATTTTTGCTATTTGCATCTTGTTCACTTCTTGTACTGCTCTTTGTGCTCTTAGTGTTTCACACAGTGTTCATTTTAGCCATATAGCTGTATAAAAGATGGCTGGTTGCTAACAGGTTTAAGAACTTTTACAAAGAGAGCATAGAAGTTTCCATGAAAACTTCTTAGGCATATATTGTCAGTTATGCTGTGTGCAATGTAAAAAGTTGAAAGCACAACAATTAATTGCAGATGTCATACTTCTCTTCTTAGGACACAATCACATGGACATGGCAAGGGCCAGGAGCGTAAGTGGTTAATGTTTTATTGCTTTTTTCATTTTTTTCCTCTATTAGCTTTATTTATGTGACTTATATGCATATATAGTCAACCAGTTGCTGGTTATTTATTACTCTTCGGGATTAATTTATCTCTTATCTGTTATTCTCTAATTATACTAGTAGTCATTAAGAGGAATCCAGGTGTAAACAATGTACTTCTGCTGCTATGATTCTGTTGGTTTGCAGAATGAATTTTAGGTTGTTATTTCCAATTTTTTTTTTCCGCCAAGTGCCTGGAGTAAAACAACTTGCTTCTGCTCTAAATATTCTATTGCCTGCAAATTGATCTGTTATCTTGGTGTATAAAATCTAGGGCTGTTGTTTGAAATTGGTCTACTCTCATGAAAACAGTCAACCCACTCAAAGAATTTGGTGATACTGTTTCCATTATCTTGTCTGAATATAATTTCGAGCTTTTTTTAAAACAAAATGTTATTCTAGAGGTTCATTAGCAAATTCATGTAATATAAAATGTAAAACGAAGCAGTTCTTGCTTGTTTAAAAAAAAATTTAAGTACTGTTTTCTCATTGAGATTTGAGTAGAAATTCCAAAATGCTTAGATGAAGATGAAAACCACAAATTTTGAACCCCAAGTGAAGGGGAGTTGGCTTCTGTGGTTAATCCTTGTATTGTTTTGAACGTCCCACATGGGATCCTATATTTTAATAGAAATGAGAAAACCAGTGGGATTAGCCAAGATTCAAGTAATTTAAAATTTTGTCAATTAAATTTTGGACTTGGGAAGCAGGTCTAATTAAGGACATGATTTGGAGACTTGAGGAAATCATTGATCACTTCCAAAGGTTCAGCTTACAATTAATTTGTCACTTTGGAAGTAGATGAGTCCATGGTTGTGTGTAATGTAAAAAGACACTGCAGTATTTGCTGCATAAAGGGATTTCTGTTCTCATTAACTCCTACCTCTTCCCTTGCATTTGCACTTTAATTCATGTAAAAAAGTAGCTCAGCTATAGAGGAGAAAGGTGAGTAGCTTATTTTCACCTTAGAATCCTAACTGAGGACTCAAGAACACAGAGGAAGAGGAAAGAAACTTGTAGATGTGTTGCCTCAGATCACTATAATGTCTACAAACCCTTTATTCTGAAGTGCTGACCTCTGCTAATAAAGTTAAATTAAATTAAAGCTGAATTAGAATCTGCAGCAGCATGTGATGTTATACAAATTGACTGGGTCAGTTTAAATTACAGCTTGGCTTAATTAGGATTAATTCTCCTGGGTGACCTAAAATGTATTTGTGATGTCGTGGCAAAAAATACTTTTAAGACTGATAACAGGCTTCCTTTTCTCAGCAAACATATATTTTCTGTTCTAGTGTTTGCCAAAACATAATCTGGTAATGTTTCTGTATCTTAGGAGGATTCTGTTTGTTTAAAGGTTCTGTAGCCTGTCAGATGGGTTGAAAACTTGTCACATGCCAACTTAAAGACTTTCTCATTGAAAATACTATTTTTACTATTTTGACAGTATTCAGAGCAGATCAACTGAGTCTACCTTGGAAACAGAGAATGACCATAGTTGAGTTAGATAGAGGTTCTATTAGTTATAATTTTTTATTTAAATTCAGGATTTAATCTTTGAGGATTACAGAGATGGCAGAGAGAAAAATTTACTTGTAATTTATTGGGGATTTTTAATGCTCTTGAACAAGAAACCAGACCTTCGTGTTTCTGTCAGGGACATAAACTTCAAATCACAGGCTCCATTGTTCTTGATTTTTTTTCTTTGCTTTAATGTGTTGGGAGCTCAATAACAAGGAGCGGGGGGAAATGTTCTGCAGCCCTATATGGCTGTATAACAAAATGAGTAGAGTTTTGCTTCTAGGAACTGCACTTCATCTGTGTAAGAGGATTTTGACCACTTGTCCCCTCACAATGATAGACAGCTGTAACTACCTAGATACTGTACAAAAATGTGGCTGCTTGACACTGCTCCTTAATTTAGGTTTACTAAATCCTTTCCTGGATTTGAACCTTAATGCTTTCTAAGGTCAAGTTGATTCCAGTTATCTTGTATCTTAGGCTATTAAAACACACGTACTGCATTTCATTAACAGACTTTGGAAGTATAATGACTTTGATTCCAAGCTGAGGCTATGATAAGATCTCAGTGGTTACATAATTAATCTTGCCAGCTCTGTGCTGAGTACAGCATTTTCCTGAAACAGACTTATTCTGCCTTTAACATGTTATGCCTTTCACTGTTTGTCTTCCTGGTTTTGACTACTTCTTAAGATGCCAATTCAGTGTAAACCACTTTTGTTCCATCTTACAGAGTGTGATATGTAGAAGTACTTTCAAAGGCCTTTTCTGTTAATTTTTATGTGAATGTGATCATACCTACAAGTGGGATGCTACGTGAAGACTTTGGAGCATAATGTATTATAGTTTCACTACATGTAATTTTTTTTCCTTCATCCTTCCCTATCTTTTTCCCTTTTTAGGTTTGAAATTCTGTGGCTTACTTTATGTCAATTTCACAATTCTGTGGAAATCGAGGTCAGTAAAAAAACTCCAGTGTGTTCTGAGCAGTTGCAGAATACATAATATTGTACTTAATTCTGCAGTAAAAGTTTGCATTCAAATCTTGTATGTATGTCTGTAAAACCAGTTTAAGATACCGCTTATATTTTAGACAAATGGCTTCTGTATCTGAAAATACAGTCTAAAAATGGAATAGCAAAATACAGTTTTCCCGTTGGCATAAAACTTTATTTTTTGACTGATTTGAATTGAGTAGATAAATTTCTGGCTCAGTTTAAAGAGTCTTTTGTGAACAAATTTCTTGTCTTCTAATGGCCTGATTGCTGTTTCAAGTAGTGTACCAACTTTGTATGTTAGCCATTCAAGTGTTTGAATGCTGATGCACAAACTAAGGACTGTCTTGTAGAGAAAAATTGTCGGTGGTTTCTTACAGGCAACATAAGTTATTTAATGTCTGGCTAATTTCTTTATTAGGCTGCACTGTTCAGAATGTGAAATTGGAAAACACAAAAAAATCTATCTCTGTTCTTAACCTTGTTTTGAGAAAAATACTGTAATTTTAAGCCTGAAGACTATTGTAGTGAAAATGTGGAAACAATTACAGCCTTTCCTTTGAACTTGGTGTCCTTATGCCTTTTACAGAGTAATTACATTTTTGTGGACAATTGCAGTATTTGAAAAGTGTCATATAGGATATTTGACAGATGTTCTGCAGTTCTTTTGCCTTTTGAATAATGAAGCAGCTATTTAGCTCTGACAGATGGAACTGATGGCAGGGTAAATCAGTAGGAAGAACTATTGCATGTTTACATACACTGTGTTACAATAGTAACATGTATTGCATGCTAATCACTGTGCTTGTCATTGCTCTGCTTATTTTGCTTATTTTTGCAATCAATTATTCTCAAAACTGATGGATGTGAAAAATACCAGCCACTCAATAGTTGCATGTGCTGTAGAAATTTGTGGTTTGTGTTATCAATTTACTTGGATAAAAAACAAATGCGATTTCCAGAGTAGTGGCCTGTGTTTTGCAGAAGGGCCAGGGAGTGACTGCCTCATGCAGGGCTAAGACAAACCAGCTGGTTGGCAGGATTTTTTTACCCTTACTCAGGAACATGGTTTTCTGCCCTAGGCAAGTAAAATGGGTTCTTTCACACAGAAGTGAACACTGCTGAGCTTTCTTGATTTTTGAGGCAGCAGCTGCTAGCAGATGTTGAGTTACTGTAGCTCTTGCATAACAAGCTATGATCTTTGATAGTTCTTGGGGAAAAAAAGCAAACTAACTAATGACCTTCTGAAATCCTCCATGCTAAAGCAGGAGTTGGCAGAGGGTAGAGGGGCAGACCTGTTTGCAAGGTTGCTCTCAAGTATGAGGCAGAGCACTTGAGAGCTACTTGTTGAATCTGTTTTTGTAAGGAAGAGCTGTGAGGACTAGTAACATATAGGAAAAATTAGTTGGTTTGTGTTCAAAGTCATATTTTTCTCCTGGTCTCTGAAGTTTGTTGGTTGATATTCCTGCTCTGTTCCATCAACACAGAGATACTGACAAATACCTACCAGCCTGGATACCACAGTTAGTGGTGATGATCCAATAACTCAGGGAGACATACTACAAAACAGCACAACTTCAGTGGTTTTTTTAATTAAATGATAGTAAGATTTAACAGCCAGCAATCAGGATCCAAAGTTAGCTAGTCTGGGCTTCTCTGCATATATGTTCTGGGATGCTGTGTGTGTCATCCAGTATGTGTGTTGAGAAGCGAGCATCTATGTAGGTTTTGTAATAGGTTTCTGTAAATATTGGCCCATCCACCCATCCTGTGCTTAGAACTGGCATGCTGGCAATGGTGTGAAGAAGAAAGGGTATCTGATCATCTGCACATGTGGTTTGTTTTGTCTTGTGTCTCTTTGTTTTACTGACCTGTCAGCTTCAGCATTCATACATCCACGACAGTCTGCAGCAGCTGAGAGTTCTTCTAGTTTTGTTAGTGATGTTGAAATGTTTATGCTATTTCTGTCCAGTTAGGCACAGACATGTAGAACACCTCTGAAATCACCTCATATTCAAACTTCTCCTGTGTTTGGACAAATAACTTGATAGCCATTTGCAACTCAAATAAATGGAATGAGGTTTGGAAGTTGAAGGAACAGTCTTTCCATCCCTGTTAACCTCACAGTCTTTGTGGTTTTGTATATTACCTGAGGCTGGTGTACCTGCTTATAATGTAAACCTAGAAGACAGGAGTGAGTCATATGTTTTCAGCTGCAGTGGTGCATATAGGGAAAACTCCAGCAAAACTCAAAATAAATTCAATATTTGTCCATTACAGGAAAGAGATGAATGTTCAATGGCAGTGTTAGGGTACTGTTGATCATACCATTATGTAATATTAAAAACACAGCTAGCTTCATGGTTATTGAGAAGTATTTGCTGAAATTATAAACTTAAAATAGAGACTAACAACTTTACCCAGTTGTTAGTTTCTATTTTAAACACCAGTGTGAAATTTCTGGGTCACAATTCCCATTTTCACTACCCATAGGTAATTTTATGTACTACAACTAAGCTTCTTGAAGCTTTTTTTCTAATTCAGAGGCTTTACACAGGATTGTGAGCATTTTGCTCACTTACTGCATAAATTATCTCCTTGTGCTGTGCTGCTAAGAAAGTTGTCTGTGTGGTACTGAGTAGGAGTGGTGGTCAGAGTGATCCTCACTTGTTCATCCCATCTGAGAAGTAAGTTACTTGGCAGAATGAAATGTTTTGAAGGTTTTTATTGGTGAGACTGGCCATGATCTTGGTGCTTATGTAATTTTTCAATGGACACGTTAAAACAGCTTAAAACATTGGAAGCTATTTTAATGTAAGCCATGCCATTCTGAAAGCTGCCTTTTCTGTTGTGGGTCTCCAGCAGTTCTGGTTTAATTTTCCACTTTCAACATCAACTGTTCTGTGGTTCTCTGGTCATCTGCATTCATTTAGATTTTTTCTTTCAATATTTTCAGTGTTAATAGCTGATGTCCAATTTGAAGGGAAAAAATTTTCAAAACATCCAAGAGCAGAAAATAAAAACACTTCTCATGTGTACATTAGGCATTCATGCATGATTTCAGAACGTGCAAGGGGATCAGTAAATACCTGATGTCCGTAAAATTTGGATTCTTAATTTTTAAGGTATAGGACAATATTCCTTTAGAGTGTGCTTTTTTTGGTTATCTGGACAGAGCTGAACAACACAGGATGTAAGTGAGGTTTATGCAAGAAAGTGCTAATACTCGTAAATTATTTAAAAATTCTGAGTCCCACTTAGGAAATTAAGATAAAACTCTGCCTGGGTTCCATGAGGTAGGAAATGAGCAGTCAATGGTATATGAATTTCTGGAAGTAGGACATATACATAAGCATTTAAAAGTTTAATTTTTAATATTTTCTGTAGTCTTAATATAATTTTGTGCGTAAGAACAAACTGTATACAATTTTCACCATAGTGCTGTGAGAGATTGTTTAAAATGTTAAATATTTTTGGTATAATTCAGTTCTCTGTATGCAGTTTCTACCCGTGTACATTCCTTCAGAAGAAGAAAGAGAAAATCCAGTGTTATATGCCAATAACGTCAGACGTGTAATGGCAGAGTAAGTATGTTGTAATTCTGTGTAAAAATAGATGTGTGATTTTTAAGTTTAGACTGAAGAAAATGTCACGAAATCAAGTTGGTGTGAATGTCTGCCTACAAAGAACCTTGTGGTCTGCAGGAGTGGCTGCAAGACCTTTTACACAGCAGTTACTTTCCCCTCTGAGGAAGACAGGGAGCCACAAATGCAGCAAGAATTGTTGGAGTTGATGGTTTTGGAATATTGGGGTTTTTGGTTGATTGTTTTGGGTTTGTTTTTTTTAATATGCCTTCATATAACAAGCCAGTTCTGCTTGCTCCAGTGGGTATTTAGTCTTTTGGGGGAAAGGGTATGGTTGAATTTTAGGAAAGTTAATGTAAGTGAATTTTGTTCTATTGGGGTTGCATTTTAAGCTGTGACTGTTTTAATGAGGTTAAGAATAGTTTTATGTATTCATCATTAGCCTTTGGCTATTTCATGCAGTAAAGCACAGTGAAGTGGCTTTACTTTCATTGGAAACAGAGGACTGACAATGCAAATTAATTGAAGTTAATGTTAATGTAAATAAGTTAAAGCACTTGTCTGTAGGGTATAATAAAGGCAATTTATCTTAATTTAACACTTTCACTCTTTTGTTGCATTTTTATTAATGACTTTCTTTTATTTTTTTTTTTTGTCCTTTCAGTAAATCTTCCATTAGTCAGTAGATAACTCTTTTCCATATTTACAGTGAACCCTCAGGCCTGTGATCACTAATAACTCTTGAGAGTTTTATGTATCTTCCTAATCCTGATTTTGAAAGAACTTGTGAAATCATAATTTCCTTTGTGTAACTTTTCTTCCGTTTCCAAGTTTCTGATTTAAGCCAAAGGTCAGTTTGTAGGTAGTAACTGAGAATTCTTGTCTGGTTGAACCCAGGTCTGTGAGTTTCCTTAAGGATGTTGGGACAATAATATAACAATAGATCCATTGTACAAAAGGGCATTTCTCACAAGAGAAAAGAACAAAAGGACCTGTTTCAATCATCCTGTCTTGGACTCAAAAAATCTTTGAGGCACTGGCCTCAAAGACTTTTGTTCTTAATTAAAGACCGTCACCTGGCAAGTGTTGTCCTCAGACTTTGTGTAAAAGGCCAGGTTACTAAATCTTGGTTCTGAACTCTGCTCCAATCAGACAACAGGGATCTTGTGCTATAAGTAAAATTTTTGAAAGCCTGCAAAAGTTTACAACTGCCATGTCACAAGCCTTCCCTTCTAAGTGCACTTAGGAGGAAAGACCTGATTGTTTCTCCCTCCCACCTCTGAAGAATTAAGCATTTGTGGTCACAGAAGAGGAATGCAGATCTAACAGGAAGACTGTCAGAATGAGAGATGTTAAAAAAGACTCGCTTTGGAATGAAGCAGAGGCTGTAGATGCTGTGTTGATGTGAATAGGAAAACAAATGTGTTTGGATATCAAAGTTTTGAAGTTCAAATGCAGATGGGATGAAACAGAATGTTGATGAAATATTAACATAGTTAAAAAATTACTTCTGACCACTTCCAGATGCCTTCTGCTTGTGTCAGTTCTCCAGACTTTCCCAGTTTATTCATGCAGCTTTTGGTATAGGAGATTCCAGCTCAAATGCTGTTCTGTAGCTATAGCAATTGCAACTCAAGTATCTCAGGTGCTGTTTGTGCCAACATTGCACTCTGCATTGCTGGATAAAGGACAATATTACTGCTTCATCTAGATTTGTCTTGCTTTTCTTGAGTCAGTGGTGATGTAGCATCTTGTTTTCAAGAGGTCCTTTTGGCATCTATTTAGATGTCTGCTTACCCCTCCTCCCCATCATATTTCTCTGGCAGAAGAGTCTAATTCTACTGGATGTTACAGCATCAAATGTGTTATTTCTCCCAGATACTAATGTATTTGTGAGTCTAGAACCAGTGTTGTGGAAACCTTGTGTCTTGCTCATGATTTCAGAGGGAGTTGATAGAAGTTGATGAATGCAGCATTAGATACAGTTTCTGCTCTTGAAATTGTTTGCCTTCACAATAATCTTGATTTGTGAACAGCTTCTGTTTAGCATTGAAAAAAGCATTTAACAAGACATCTGTAACTTATGCTCCTTGTGCTTGTTGACTCTCTGAAGAATTTTTGGTTTACCCTTATTTGACTACCTTTTCTATGGGTGGCCACAGATGTGAGTGATGGTGGTCTTCAGATACTCAATTATATGTATAAGTGAACATTAACTATTTCATTAAGAGATGCTGTCATTCACAGAGGTTTGCTTCTTTAGGACATTAGTTTCTTGCACGTTGGATGAATTTACTTGCCCAAAAAGTGTAATCCAAAGTGTGCCTGTGTTATCAGGAATTACTCATACAGAATAGCCACTGCTGCTGAATATGTCTGCCATCTTTTGGGTCATTTTCTTAATTTGCACAAAAGGTATGTGCAGAGTAGATATATCTTCCCATTTAAAATGTGATCCCTACTTATACTTTAGTGATATATTTCACATTTAACTTTCTAATACAACCTATTTTTGAGTGAGTCTTGTTTGGTCTTTCTGGCCTTGTTCTGACTGCTACTCAGTTAAGCAATGCCCGTGTCACCCACAACATGCTGTCAGGAGCTGTGTTTACAGTCACTTTCAAATCACTGAAAATGTCGAGTACTTTTAAATATGGCAACAGTCCTGGCCAGTTCTGTTTGAAATCAATGAAGTGTGGTGCTGTTCTGATCTTTAATTCACTTCATGTGTTCCTTATTGCTCTAACAAAATTCTGAAACCACCCTAACTAGTAAGCCATGCCATGTAGATAAATATTATGTTGCCTTACTTTTGTATTACTTAAGGAAAATCATCATTTTGGTCTTCATGTGCATAAGCTATTATCATCTTATGTTGATGGTAGTCAGCATGGGTTGTTTTGGTCTGGTAATTTATTGAGTTCCACAGTTTCTTCTATATATTTTCTACTTCAGTATCAAACTTTCTGGCCCATGTTGTTTTTTTGAGGTTTTTTTAGCCTTCAAATTAATAAGTAATAATTTATTAGAACTATGTTAGTGTTGTAAAATTGTCAGCCACTTGAGATTTCAATCCCAGCTTTTCCAGAATTATTAGGAACAAATCGCTTGACCTTGCCATCACAAGTATTTATTTCTAAAAATTTCTCAGTGGTAGAGGAAATATCTTTACCACTCTTTGAGCATTGGGAAATACTTACTTTTATTCATAAGGTATGTCATCTTAATTGTTTCCCAATGTAAAGCATTGCACATGAGAGGGTTTTTTTGCCTGATGACAATTTTGCTATCCTTAGCTACCAGTTAGTTACATTATTATTTTTTTTTCATTTTTTCTTATGCTTTAAAAAGTCTTATGCTTCTTAGCTGCATCAATTGCAACTTTTTATCCACTTTTACCTTTCTATGTTGTTTTGCTGCATCACAGTTCCTAATTATTGATAGCTGTTTAAAAAAATGATTTGTGGTTTGTTTGGAGTATTTTCTCCTAATGAAATATATTAGTTACTTCTTTTCATTGTTGGGTTGTACCCATTTGCTATTCTTCTTAAATGCCTGATTTTCATTAGCAACTGTGTTCTGAAGGACATCTCTTAGTTGTAATCAAAGTACTATTTAGGGCATAGAAATTCTGTTTGAAGGAAAAAATAGTTAACTTTAACTCCCACTTAGGGGGGGAAAGAAAGTTTCTTACCCTGCTGTTCTTTAGGACTCAGTTATGTTAGAAAGATGTCAGTAGCTTAGCTTTTAGTTAGTTGAAAAATTCATTTTGTAGTTAGATAAGACAGCCCAGGTAGTGCAGGCAGCTGACTGTGAAAATCTGCACTGTGGGCTCTTTGTGCAAGTCTAAAGAACCTCACCTGTAATTACAGATACAAGCTGACTAGATGATGATACACATACCCACAGGTCACTTACTGAAACGTGCAAACAATTTGTTTTCCTTTAGTTATAGTTTCTTTTAAAGTCTACCTTCAAAAGAGGGAAGAATATGGTTAAGTGCTACAATTTGGGAAAAAATGGAAGACAAAATATTGCAAATTTGTTAATTTCTTTTTGCATGTGGCAGATGTTGAGACTGAAACTTGATGGAAACCAGATGCCCCTTTGTTTTTCAAAACTGTAAGCACCTCAGAACTGAAGTTCTTTCAGTACTCATGATTTGAACATTTTGTTTTTCTAGATCTTTTGAGTGTTAAACTCAGCATTGTGTGTGACACTGTCCAGGAGTTCTGAAGCTTCATTTTTGGTGAGCCCAGAAAGGCAGCCTGCCTGTAGAAATAGCAAGATGTCATAGACCAGTTTGCATTTTTCCAATAATTTTTCTTCCTCACTTACAGAAACATTTAAAGACCTGTTCTTATATTTGCAGTAGATGCTGAAATTGATTAAAGTACAGCTTGCTTGACATGGAACTTGAAACATGTGTCTTCCTGATGTTTTCTGTCAAGTGCTTGCCAGGATCACTTTCCCCCTGTTGGAGCATGTCATACGGTTAAAGCACTGACTTACCAGCTTGACATAGGAGCATTACATTTTGCTTTTGAGAAATGAGTACTTTTATTCAGCATGCTGGTGAAGGCAAAAAATATTACAGGTAGTCTTCTGTGTCCATCATCCCTTTTGTCATCTTCCACACAGTCAAAATCGGGGTTGTTTTTTCTTTCTTGCAGGCTCTGACAGCATCAGAATGTGATCTTTGCCAGTATATGTTGATAGGGTAATGCTAGTTGCTGAATGAGGATGTGAGTTTACAGTAGCTTACTGGTCTGACTCGTGGCTATTTGTTGTATTCAGTAGCCTGTTGAATCTAGCTTTGGGAAAACTGCTGTGCTCTGTGCCTGTGCTGTCTGAAGTTCTGTGTGTGATTCTGCACAGGTACTGTTTGGATGCTCAGAATTCAACTTTGAAATCCAAACTGTGTTTTTGGCACTTTCATGCCATCAAAGGCATAAGCATCAGTGTAAGTGGAATTACTGTAGTGCTGGAGTTAACAAGCATCCATTTGAAGCATTGATGGTGAAGGGTGTAGAGAGTAAATCGTGTGAGAAGTGGCTGAGGGAGCTGGGGCTGTTTAGCCTGGAGAGAAGGAGGCTCAGGGGGGACCTTATTGCTCTCTATACCTGCCTGAAAGGAGGTGGTTCCAAGCTTTTTCCAAGGGTTGGCCTCTTGTCCAACACAACCAGTGAGTGATAGAATGAGAGGAAATGGTCTCAAGCTGCTCCAGGGGAGGTTCAGGTTAAACAGCAGGAAGAATTTCTTCATGAAAAGTGTTTTTAAATATCAGAATGGGCTGCCCAGGGAGATGTTCAGGAAAAAATCTGGATGTGGCACCATGGTCTAGTTGAAAAGACAGTGATCAGTCAAAGGTTGGACTTGATGGTCTCATAGGTCTTTTCCCACCTAAAAGATTCTGTGCATTGTTTGGGTTTCAGGCCATATACAAAAATGGAGATGAGAAATACATTGTGCACTCTGCTCATTTCTGTGAGTACTGTGAGCATTGCAGGTGGAGGACATAGTCACAGAACAGGGCTAACTGTGCAGCTTCTTGCTACATTTATTTTCTCAAGGAAGAAATAAACTTTTTAAAGTTAAGTAATATTTTGCAACAGTCTGATTTGAACTGGTTTTTGAATGCTGACAACACAAGGAGAACCTCCTTTGGTTTCTTTACCCCTTGAAGACTTGTGATGTGCAAGTTTACAAGACCAACAATTACAGGACCCATTTTCAAACAACACCAGGCAGAAATGCAGCTGTTGGCAGCTTCTTTTTCTGTCTAAAAATTAAACCATTATGAGATAATAGATTCCTTATGTGAACTTCAGACTCATGACTGGACCTTCTTTTGCTTGGAGAATGTCACAAAGTAGTAGTCTGAGGAGAGAAAAGGGACTATCTACTCTGGCCTTCCAAAACTAAATAGTTGGCAGCTCTTCAGCTTGGGAAAGGATGGGAAAAAAAGAGCAGGGTTGTTTTGAGGTCAGGAATATCATCAGTGTTCTAGAAAAGCATACTAAAGGAACTCTTACAGAAGTCATAGCAGAAGAGATTGAAAGTACTCAATAGTCGATCAGCTGAAAGTAAATGGAGTAAGTCTTTAAAATGTGCAGAATTGTGGCACTCATTACCAGATAGATAAAATTACTTCATCAGAGCTGAGATACACTGTAAAAAACATGTGGTTAATTAGTGATTCTGAAACATAGTGGTAAAAAAGGTCTCTGGTTCAGGAAGTTCATGTACAGATGACTGCTAATAATTGCAGTTATTTGTCCACTGTGTTTTGTAGATCTTTTTGCTGAACATCCGATAATGAAGAAAAATACCAAATTAGATAGAATCCTAATGTTTCCAGCACCTGATAAATATTGTAGTTGATTTAAAGGGTTTTTTTGGTTGGGTTTTTTTTTTTTTTGAGCAGCCTGTGGAATATTCTCTTGATTAGTTCACAGTTCTGCTTATGAACACTGTAAAACCTTTTGAAAATGTTTTTGTTGAAATGTAGACTTTGAATATCACAATATATAGCCTGTACTGTTTTCTCTCACTTTACATAATATTCCAGCAGTCACATTGTTTTATGTTTGGCATTTTACATGCACAGTGGATTGGTATGCAGAAAATGAGGAAGTTAATAATTCATCTTATATTATTACTGCACAAATGCTAGACACAGGGAGCTGTTTGGTGTAAGACATCAGGATATAACAACTGTTGTGTTTAACAGATTGGCTTTGCAGGGAAGCTTTTGGGGTTTTGTTTCATTTGAGTTTATTATTTTCAAGCAACTCGCTGACTTTGAAACTTCATCTAGTGTGATATCATGATGGGTAAATAGCCAGCATCTTGGGGAGGGCAGGGAAGGAAAAAGCCTTAAAGTATGTCAGGCCAGACATTCATGTCAGGACATATAAATCTGCTGGACTTTTAAAAGGCTAGGCTCACATTAACTGAGTGTGAAGGCAGAGGTATTTTGAGGAGAACAGGTGGGAAAATGCTTTCAAATGAAGATATGGGGAAAGGGTTTTTTTTAGTTTATAAAAAATATGGGATTGTACTTGTGATTTGCATCTCAAATTGAAATTATCTTTTTTTTTTTTTTTCCCCAATTGAAGTAGAAAGAGATTGCCCTGGAGGATAAGTTAGAATAGTTTGATAACTGGTTCTGTAGAAGATCCTGTGAGTTGCAGTTGCACCGAAGCCTTACAGTGAACTCTAATATGCCAGGCTTTCTTCTAAGAAATTCAAAAAATCACCATTCTTAGCATAAATAATGAGCTTTATATGTTACCCAGTTTCAGTTTCTTCAACAATCTGAACTGAAATCAAGGTCCTTTAAGCTGCTAGTCCCATACAGCTTGTGATTTCTCTTCTGAACTCAAGAGCCCCTTGAACTCTATCTGGCCTTGGCTGATTCTATGAGTGAACTTTGCTTTGAGCAAAAGTGTTTCTTTCCTTCCTCACTTCTGATCTTTGTTATTGTGAAAGTCTGGAGGTATTTGTACCCTGTTTAAGTTCATTTGGTTTTAGTTTGTTTTTTTTTTTTTTTAAGTGCAACAGCTTGAAAATTGCAACAGGTGAACAAGAGAAGCTGCTTTTGTCTTTCTGAATCCCATTTTGTGTATGTGTTGACATTGAACATACATGTAGGCATTAACTGTAGTGGGGATTTTCTTTTACTGATAGCAATATCAGTCTGGCCCAAATACCACCTCTTTTATAAGGGGTGCACAAAGCTATAAAAAGATGCAGGTTGTGTTTTGCCTTGTGGTTTGGCTGAGTCTGAAATGACCCTGGCTTTTGTTTGGAATTTATTTTGTGTCATAAGTTTGGTTTTGATTGTTTGTTTTGGGCTTTTTTTTAAATTCTTCTTTGGCTGGCTCCTTCAACACGTTCAGGGACCATTATTTAGCAGTTATTTAAATCTGGCATTGGTGCTGGGCTGGCAGTCAGTCAGGCTTCAACCCTCCCCCCAGGCTTAGTGCCCTGATCTTTCTTAGTCATCTTGCTTTTGATGTGTTGGAAAAGCATCTTGCTTTTGGCTTTAGCAAGCTATTGTTTCTTGCTTTGGCTTGCCACCTTATGGTTATGTTTTAACTTGTCCATCTTCTCTGTTTCCCTTGAGAGAATACTTGGGTTTCTTTTGTTTCTTTAAAGTTACTTTATTTTATTTGCTACCTTTAATCAATTTCAATGACACTATTTTTTTATTGTCCTTTCAGAATTTGTTAAGTGTCTTACCACTATTGATTCACTAATATGTCCAACAGAGGACCACTTTACTCTTTCAGTTTCCTAACTTATTTTTAACAAGCTTCCCCTTTTGCATGTAGTTCCCCTGTGCTTCAGCTGTAAGTTCCTGTATTTCTGTTACATGCTGTACCTAGTGTGGCCTGGAGAACGGATGAATTTTGGTGTAACGTGCTTGGCTGAGCTAGATCTTTGTTTATTGTCCCATTCTTTTATGGAACTGCTCTGGGTAGTACTGTCTGTAGCATGTCCTTGCTGGAGGCAGTTGACATGGATGTCTATAGGGATGATTGAATGCACAGCAATACAAAAGAGGGGAATAGGAAGTAATCTCTGCTGGCTGGAAAGACTCTGCTTCTTGCATCCACTCCTTTTTCTTCTTTTGAGGAAAATTGATTTTGTACTGTAAAATACCAGTGATTTCATCTTGTATAATACAACACTATACTGAACACTATAAAACAGAAGTCTTGAAATGCTCACAATACCTGACCTCTAAGTCAGGTTGAACTTGGAAATGAATTTAAATCCCGACAGCATGGGAGTGTTCATCTGTATATTACACATTTGTTGCTATGTTAACCACAAGTCTCTGGTAGTGAGGTAAGGTATCACAAGAATCTTCTCCATTCCATTAAGGTGGTTTACTGATTTACAAATACTGCTGGGACACTTCAGAGGAGGAGTGGATTGATGAAACAAGAACAGATCAAGCAGAAAAAATTTTGGAGGAACTGGATTTAATTGCTTAGATCACCAGTATGAGGCAATCTATTCTTCAACACTCTGCTTTTAAGATGACCTTTCTATGTACCTAAATCATTTGGTTGGCTTTGTCCTTTTGTTCCTTTCTCTTTGTTGTTTCTTTTTAGGGAGGGAGAGGTTATTCAGCCAAGATCACTACCTTCTAATTCCTTGTTTTGTGCATAAATAGCTTATAAATACTATCTATTTTTTTACTATATTTGGTACTCTTGAACTTGAATATTTATTAATGAGGTGTTCTTCCTGAATGTTTGACCTTCTCAGCCTTAAAGAGAAGAGAGAAACCCTGATCAGTATCTTGAAGGTTTAGTGCATGTCCTATATATCAGAGTGGCTGAAGTTTGATAATTAATTGGTGGCTTATGTTATTTACCTTGGTATTCAAAGGCCTTGGAATGAGATTCTGAGGAAGAGACTGTTTGACAGAAATTGTTTGCATGAGAGGTAACTGCCATTACAGATCAAACTATTTATAATAAAGCATAGAATTAAATGCAGAGGTATCATCAAAGCCAGAATTAGTGTGGCAGACCTCAGGGTTTTGCATCAATCTTGCCATTAGTGTATATTAACTTCCCATATGAAAAATGGAGCTAGCAGTAAGGTAGGCAAACTGTAAATGAGAAGAATGAAGGTAAGTAAAAAAAAAATGGTGAAGATTTCATCAAAGTAGAAAAGACTGCATAAAGGAGATAATGCTCCTTACTACAATAAGTAAAATCAAGTATAATAAAAAATGTGGCAGATGAGTAGCTTATGTGAAGCTGTTTTGGCTTTTTAAATTGCATCTTATGTTTGTATGCTGAGTTCATAAAGGCCTCTTTCACACCACAATGTCTTTCTCTCAACTTTACCACAGCAAATGTAGGGCAACCTCAATATCAAGATTTTCATCAATTATCTTTTGGTGCTACAATTACTACAGAGCATCAAGTTAGAAGTGAAGCAAAAACCAATACTGAATTGTTTGGTGTATAAAGGCTTGGGAGTATTTTTTTTTCTACCCTTCTTATGTCATACATTTAAAAATAACTTGTTTGCTTAGAGTTTAACTACTTGTTTTTATATATTGTGTTCTAGCTGTTCTTTATAGAGAAATGTTGTCTTTTGCATAATATTAGCTGAAGGTAATAGCTGTTCTACTCAGGTGATTGTGCTAACACATTCATAAATCAATAATAAGAAAATATTGGACACAGTTGTTAATAAATATATATTTGTGTTCTAGATTAAAAATTTTGAAACCCTGGTTATTCACTTACATGAAATTTATGTCTATGGAAGTCTGTGCACTGCCTCATTTTTGCCTTGTGCTCCTGCATATTTTCATGGACTCAGTCAAAGCAGATGCTCCTCAACGGATCGAGTAACATATTTCATTCTCTATGTAAACTTACTTTGATGGGCTCTTCCTTATAGTTTTTCAGAATAGAGAGCATAATTGCTACAGGATTTCTTGCTGTGAAAAAAAGTGATTATTCTTTTTTCAGTTTTCACAGAGTGTCTTGTTTACAGTGTTTCTTTGGTTTATTCAAGGGCGTTGGGAGTTTCAGTAACAGACTACACATTTGAAGACTGTCAGCTGGCTTTGGCTGAAGGACAGCTTCGTCTACCTTCAGATACATGTCTTTTAGAATTTGCAAAGCTTGTGAGAAGCCTTGGGTGAGCATATACAATGTTTATATGTAAGGTGTATCTTTATTATATACCTATGTTTATATAGTTTTCCCATCATGTAACAGTATTGCATTTATGAGTATATATGGAGTGTTGTCATCATACAATCAGGGAAACACCAGTATAAAATTGAAACAGTACTGTACTTCACTTGCATCCCTGAATCCTGATGAGTAGAGTCATCAGGACTCTACTGATGTAAAGTTCTTATTTTCCATCTGACAAGTGAGCAGAGTGAGTCTGAAGCATTCATTCCTGAGCTAGAAGACACTTCCTGAGGAGGATCAGGAATATGGTGGGAATCCTAATATTTGATACAGTTAAGAGTCAATTGCCTTTTCCTGTGACATCTGTGGAGGGAAAACAAGTGCTGCCAATAGCAATCTTGTGACTGGATTAACCTTGTAATTCTGAGGACAGAGGATCACCCTTTCCTGGGAAGGACAAGGTGGTGGTTGATCTTTTGAGCAGGTCGCTGTAGATGGACTTTCTAATGCATCTGTAGGTCAGTGCATGCAGTGTGGGTCCTCTCTTCTTTCTTCCCATAGTGCCATTTCCTGCTGGCTTTACATTTCAAAAAGGCCTCAGCAAAACTGAAAATTTTATATAAACCAAATAGTAGAACTTGCTGCTGTTTTCCAATTTTTCTCAAATGCTTCTTCAGTGTTCTTATTGAGCAACCATGAACTAAATGGACAGCCTCATCCTATTGACTCTCAATGAGCAAACACCCTTTTTCATTTTCTTGTCTCATCACCTGAAAGTACAGACTGTAGTTTAATGTTTCCACTGTGTATTTTGTTTCCTTTCACTAATTTTTCCTTCATCTTCAGCATGTGTACATAAATGAAAATAAAGAAGAAAAAGCTCAGTTGGAGAATTAGGAATGTAGGACAGCATACATCATGAATTCAGATGACAAGCATGTATTAATCTTTTGTCAGAACTTCCATCTGAAAAACTTTCTTTAGGATAGTAGAGACTTCTAAGGGAAAAGAAGGATTCTCACTTTGTTTAGAAGGCTCTGAATTTACAGTACTAAGGAAGAAAAACAAGCAAAACAAAACAAACCAACCACCCACGTCTCTTATTATGCAGTTGATAATCCCAGGATTCAGTTTAATCCTCTTGTCAAGTTGTCTGGCCTCTATCTGCTCAATTTAAAGCTGTTCTTTCAAATTATGCTTTTCTAGGGTTTTGTTTTGGCCTCTGAAACAGTTAAATTCATTTATGAGTGAAGTTCACTGCAGCTCAGAAGTTCTCTCTCTGATATGAGCAATTAATCATTGGTGAAATATAATCCTCTCTGAATTTGGGCATGTGCCAATAAGAAGGATATTATGATGGTATTTTTCTGGCACAATTGGATGAAGATTGTAATATGACTTCATCTCTAATGCACATTTGATAATAATGTAGTCATTTTGCTGTTTATTCAAAGGTTTTGAGGCCAGGGAGGCATTAAGATCATCCACTAGCATCCCTAAATAACTGGAACAGTAAATTTTATCCAATGGATTTTTCATCCAGTCTTAATACTTGTTTTTGAGCAGTGACGTACTTTCAAGGTAATGTCCAGTTTTAAGATTCCTGTAGCAGGGCAAATTCAGAGTTCTTTTTGGTTTAGATATTTTGAAATCAACTTTCACCTCAGCTTGCTATACTGAAGAGTTACTTCTGTGTACATTATGTGTCTACAGGATTCATTATTGTTGTCTATAAATTTTGCTTAGCCTGTGCTCAGCTGGATGGGATCCAGTCCAGAATCCAAGCAGGCCAGCAGTGAGTTCTCATGCTTCATCTAAGGAAGAGCTTGGGCTCTATTAACAGAACTGCACATGTGGCTTGTACCAAACTCTGTGATAAAATGACTCTTTATCAATGAGATCAATTGATCATAGACTTATCCTCTCAAATTGTGCATTCATTACTCCTCAAGGAGTCATGTTCAGTCTCATAATTTGTCTGACCAATGAGCTAACTGTTAAATTATGTGCAGTTTATGTTATAGCTTTCATATTTTTTTTCATACATTGTAAATCCTGTTTCATTTAATGATTTATTCTGTAATTAATTATCCCACTATTTAAAGTGAATCTCTATTTTTACTTGAACTGGATCTGTTTCCATGTTCTGGACATTGAATCCTGTTTGGATTGTATGCCTTACTGAAGATCTCTTTCAATTTCTTCTCCTTTGGGAAGTGTTAATACAGTTAATTAGGTCTAGTCACTGTCTTTTTGTGAGATACTTCTTATGAGCTGCTTTAGGGTAGTTGCCAATAAGGAGATCCTTGAGTTCTGATTTGAATTGATTTGCTCCTATTGTTTCAAGCTTCTGTTTGTTCTAATTCCCAATATTACCTCATCAAGTTGACCATGAGGATCTTTTTAGTCACTGTAGCTGTGGGCTACCAAGGTCTGCAAGGACCTCAGGCCTGGTGCCTGTCTATTATTGCTCAACAGCCTCTACCATCCAGACTACAATGCAGACTTCTGCTCTCCATGTGTGCCTGAAATGGGGTCCAGACTGTAGGTAAAACTTTGCGTCCCTGGAGTAATTAACCCTACCTGTGCTGTGACTTCAGAGTGCTCAGAGGTCATCTGTAACAAGATGAAAAAACCTCTGGAGGATGTTTACCATCTGCATTTCTGGTAAAAGCAATGCTCTCCACTACAGGAGGTGATCATGGATCAGGCACACCACCAAATACCGACCGTGGCAGCCCCTGCTTTTTTGGATCAAGGCAGGGTGTGCCAAGAGTATTCAAGGAGGTCAGTTCTGCAGTTTTTCAGTATACTTGCTCTATGATGGCAAGAAGTTGCACAGAAGTACGTCAGCAGACATAAAACTGAATGTATTGTGCTTTTCTGGCTTAGGGCATGTTTCTCTGTGCTTGCAGTTTACAGTAGCTAGCTACAAGATCCAGCTGTTCTTCCAGCTCTATGAGACACTAGAAGGTTTTTGGCAGGTTCCCAGCATGCCAGAAATGAGCTTGTTTTCAAGTAATCAAATATAGCTAAAACTAGCTTACTTGCTAAAAATAGTGATAATTATGCTGTAAAATATTTTACCTTCAGGGATCTGACTTTCTTTGTGAAGTCTGCTGTGAAGAATTTAATGTTCAGAGCTGTTAATCTTGAAAAATGTCCTTTCCGTCTTCATGGATTCAGGGATACTTCTTGTTCTCTTTAGTGTGCACTGACCTAAAAAATGAAGCAAAACCCCACAACAGCAAATAATTTTATATATCATGAAGCCTAGATCCTGCATGGAAACTTTTAAGCCAAGAAGCATGATTTCATGACGGAAGACATTTGCTGTTGGCTTTCTATAATTTCTGGCCTCTGTTGTGATAAAAGTAACAATTGTAAAGGAATTGGGCTATTCGAACCTTTTCATATCGGTTCAGAACCTATTACGAGATTTGCACCTGGCTTCTGAAGACTTCAGTTTAGCAGCTTATGGTCATCAACATATTAATCACTTTCTGGTTTTGAAAGGCTAAGAGGAAAGTGAGCCCACCTTGGATTATCAGAAGTGCAATGCAGTCATACTCAGGTTGAAGCAGTTTGCCTCACTGATCCACATACTGCTTTTGAGATTGCCTCACATCTCTTCCTGTATTTACAAAACATAAACCACAAGGTGCCTGTAAGATTCGTGGTGAGCTGTGTTACTTCCCGTACAAGATTTTGCCTTCAAGCTTCTGTAGTTTTTCAGGCTTAATTACTGGTGAAGAGGAGATCTTGCAAGTCTTGAGTGCTACTCGCCAAATGAGTGCTCCCTCAGTTCCAGAAGGTGAATTTTGAGACAATTCATTGCAAACAAATTCTCTCTGCTTTAGAGACAAGTGTTACACTCCATATTCTGCGTCAGTGGGGGCTTATCTCAAGGGAGGATTTAGATGCCAGCTGTCCTCGTGCTACAGTTAAAATCCATTTCAGCTACTACTCTGGGGTGTATTATCAGTGGACACTTCTTGCATGTAATCCCACATGTGAGAAGACGAGTTCTGTGTGCATCTCAAATCCTCTATGGATTTTTTTTATTGTTCCTTCTACTTTTCTATGTGATCATGGAAACTGAATGTTTGCAGAAGGGTGCCTCACTCTTTTATACTGTCTAGGACTAAATCTTAACATAGATGCTTTAATGCTAGCATGGAGAACTTGTGAATGTTCTATAGGAGCCACAGGGTTCTGGAAGAATTCTTGCATGTTCAAGTCTTATAATTCAGAAATGCAGGTTTTGGCATGGTTTAGTTAGTATATATTGGTAAGTCAGTATAGGTCATGACAGACAACATGGGAGTTGTATTTTTACTTAAAAGTTGCAATGTTTAGGAAGGGTCACTACAGCAAGCAGTCAAGTTCTGGAGCTGACGTATCAGATCATCTTCCTATCAGAAATGCTCTTATCTTTTTTCAGAAGCTCCTCAGAATGCTGATATTAAGCATTTTATTCGTTCTTGTTACTGAGAGGAAGCTGCTGAGAAGGACCAGCTGCAGTCTGGGAACAGTTCTGGTGTAAGCTGAGTTGTGTGAATAACTACTTTTCCTTGTCTGCAGCAGCAAGCAGCAGAACAGGCAACTGCAGAAGGACATTGTAGGAGATTTTACTGGCATCTTTTGTCTTCAGAGTGGAAAGGTGCCCAAGTTACCCTAAATCAGTTGTGAGGAGACCTGATCCAGATCTGCTTGATGTTGTATTAGGGGGGAAAACTGCTTTTCTTTGCATCATACCTGCAGCACCATTTATTTTATTCATAGTAAGATTATTCAGTAAAGCTTTTTTGTTTGGGTGGGTTTGTTAGTTTGTTTGGTTTTGGGTGGGTTTTTTGTTTGCATTTGGGGAGGGTTGGTTTTTTGTTTTGTGGTTTTTTTAGCAAAGCCAAGACAGGAAGCTTGGCTTGGGCAAAAAACTAACCAACAACCATGCAGTAGATATGTACATAAGTATAAAGCTGTTCATTCATCAGTCAGAGTCTGGTTTTGCAATGGGGAAGGACTGAGGAAATTCTGTAGCTGTAGGAAGGAACTGCAAGAATTTTGTTTGAGTTACCTCATAATGGTGTTCAACTTAAGACTGATTGTGAAAAATGAGGACTGATAAACAGGATTAACAGTGTAATCGCTATTACGTAATCCCTGAATTTTTTTTTTTTAGGTAAGATGCATCATGTCCTTCCTGTTCAGTGACATTAGTAAATTTGGAAGCATAATTGGTTTATGTTACTGTCCTACAATACAGCCATATTTGGGTGACCTAAATTCCACCTAGTTCTCCATGCTTGGAATTTATTAGCTAGTTCTAGACTGTGTTTCTTCCTGTTGAACTGCTTACACATATGGCTTATAATCAAGGTAGACTAAAGGACATGAGTTTGTCCAGGGTTCTTAAGCCCTTGCAGTAATTCCTAATGCAGATTGAGAACTAATGGGAGCTCTAAAATTACAGAAATACATTTTTTTATAATAAAGTTGTGTAATAATTCTTAATCCAGACTTTGTAATGCTTTACACTGTAATCATCCATTTTTTCGCTTAATGTTTTGAAATACGTATTGTTAAAACTGGGTTGATTTTTAAAATGTGTAAAAATAATATGCCTCATAGGCTGAAGCCAGAAACACTTGAAGATGACCTTGATAAATATGCTGCAAGTGCCATGAAAATGAAGAAAGAAAAGGTTGATCTCAAAGAATTTTCAGCCTACTTGGAATTTCCAGTTTCTCAGACACTAGAAAGTATGTTTGCACTTTTTGATGAGGTAAGAAACAACATTAAGTTTAAAAATTTTACTACTTTTGGTAAACTCCACTTTAGCCTACTTCTGTTTCAGTTGAATTCACTGAGGTCTGATTTCTGAGCACTTCACCATAAAATTTGCTTATTGCACTTCCCTTTCAGTGAGGTAAGGGCACCTATCCTCAGCTAAATAAAGCATTCCTTCAGGAAGAATTTAAAAGGAGTATTAGCTGGACAAAAACTGTCTTTTTTCTAGATGCAAAGTCTGAAGAAGGAGAAATGTAGGGTCAGGCTAGACCTCTGCTGCTGCACATTGCAGCTGAATGCAGTGTCTGTTAGCTGTAATTTTATTTACCTTGTAAATAAATGACTTGTTCTATGAGCCTGAAACCTGAAGGATCTTGGTAAATGAGCCAGTTTTTCATTCCTCTGGCAATCAGTCAGAATGGGGAAATGACAATTGCCTTTGTCTGGATGAGGTGCTTGAGATCTGGAGCAGGAGGTGGATATGTCCACAGTGTTCTCTCTTGGAGCAGATGTCATGTGTTCAGGGCTTAAATTAGGGTGCATTGTCCTCTAGTTCTCTGGTTTTAAATTCAGCCCATCAATTCAGATGGTTTAATGGAAAAATCTTAAATATGCAAGTGAAGGGTGACAGTAGCAGCACTGTCTTCCAAGAATATTTAAACTTTTGACTGAGACTGTGAAGAGAATCTGCAGAGCTTTCACTCAGGTTCTTGTCCTCGTGTGATTTCATTTCAGTGAGACTGGTTTTTTTGTCATGGCACACATAACAATCTTTCTGAATATTCTACATTTTTAGCAACTGTTAGTTACTTAGGAAAATTCTCAGACAAATGGCACTATTTTGAGGGGAGGTTTTCCTTCACAGAATGAAGATGGTGTAATTGACATTCGGGAGTTTGTCATTGCTCTGTCAGTTGTCTGTAAGCCATCCAAAACTCTGGAAACAATTCAGTTGGCATTTCAGGTAAGCTGCATTTTCTTGCTCTATGTAGTTTACTTATTTTTAGAAATTGTTAATACTGGTATTAGACTCAATAGAAGTTTCCACATTTCCTTTTAAATACTTCACTACATTTTAAAACTATATTAATGGAAAGTTAGATTAAGAGTTCATGTTAACAGGGAATGCATTTCAAGTGTAAGTTGTGTAAAATTACGGAAGCTGGCTGTTTGAAATGGTTCTTTGTAGAACTCTGGTAGAAGCCTTTTTAGCAAATTAAGTCTCAAATTTCAAGTCCTTTGTATTGATTCTTCTAAACAGGTTGTTGAGTTGTACTTACTACTCTTAGAATGTTTCAATCAAATCTAATTTTTCCAGTTAATAAGGTATTTTTTTACATTTTCCTACATGTTAATAGAGATTACTTTTTATCTCCTTTTTTCTTCTTGTGAAAATTTTCTTCCCTCTTAGTCTTACCATGTATGTGTGGTGGTCCTGCAGTCTTTGTCCAGAATTGATGCTTCCCAGAAGTGCTCCTGATCTTGCTCTAGCCTCAGTGGTTTGTTTTAGCATCACCATAGATTGTTAATGCAAGCTTTTTGGGAAAGTGACAGCAGCAGTGCTTAACCAGTGGGTTTCTGACACCTTGATTTATTACTTTTCTGTTAATTTCTTTAATATCACTGTTTTAACATGCGAACTCTGCTGCATCCTGCATCATCTTTTCCCTTTGCTTTGAATTCACGTGGTCTTCAGTGTTACTGAAGCTGAGAAGTGCTAAGTCTTGATGCTGTCTTCACTGGTGAATGCATGGAGCTCAGAGCATTCAATTGCATGGTGCTACATTGCAGCCTTATTTTCTGTGCAGTTGTATTCAGGTTCTTCAGCATGACAACTTTGACTACGTTTTGCTGAAGAAATGAGGCTCTGGGAATGCTTAGTGTTCACATGTATCATTCTTACCCTTTGGCCAGAATCCAATAAATTTGGCAAAAGAGGAAGGAGCAAAAATATTTCGTTCCTACAAATATTGTGGGAAATCTGCCATTAGCAGCTGCTGTTATTTATTGCTACTTCTGAGGGAAAAGCAGAAAGAAAGGTCTCTGTCCTGACTCAGTCCATTTCAGCTATAAAATGGCATAGAAAAACAGTCAGGTGCTGTTTGGTCAGCTCTGTGTCTTCATACTAGAATGAACAGATTTGAAGTAAATGTAAAGGGGACTCTGGGGAATTTTTTTTTTTTTAATTTAGCTGTCATGTTTCATAATGTGCAATATAATTTTATCAGTTGAGAGGAAGAAAAGCTCAGATTGGATAGTTATTTTCTTTGTGGAAGCACTTAAAGTTAATTAAACTGTTTCTTAGGAAAAATTCTGTTCTTCATTATCTGCTTCACTCTCCAGCTCATAATACATAATTTTGAGTCATTTTGTTAATTACAAAATATAAAGTTAGTTGTAAAACTGCAAAGAAGCTTTATGCATGTATTAAGAAGGGGAAGAACTCAGCAAGGGGAAGCAGATATGCTCATTTTTATCTGCTAGTGCTGATTGCAAGGGTTAAGAAAAGTCTCTAGCTGAGGAAATTTTGCTTATTCTAGGATTAAAAAAAAAAAAAAAAAGAATCTTTTTTAAGCCTTTCCTACCTCCTGTTCTGACTTCACATACAATGAGATATTCACACAGCTTACCTGGAGCCATTGAAGGACCTAGCTAGTTCCTGAGTGTATGACTTTGAACAGGTGCTGTCTTCTGCCATGTGCTACTTCTTTCAGGAAAAGTGCAACATTTCACATAGCTACAAGTTTTCAAAGTTGAAGTTTTTAGTATATGACCGAAGAAAAATACTGTCATTACATGGAGTTGATACAAAACTGGGGGGAGTGGGAGATACATGTGAAAGCTGTGCTGCCATTCAGTGAGACCTCTGGAGAGTTTGATGGGGAGAAACCCAATGAGGTTCAGCAAAGGCCAGTGCAGGGTTCTGCACCTGGGGAAGAAAAACCCCAAGTCTCAGCACAGGCTGGGTCTGGCCCACTGGAGAGCAGCTCTGTGGAGAAGGACCTGGGAGTCTTGCTGGGTGGCAAGATGACAATGAGCCAGCAGTGCCCTGGTGGCCAGGAGGGCCAGTGGGATCCTGGGGTGCATTGGGAAGAGTGTGGCCAGCAGGTCAAGGGAGGCGATCCTGCCCCTCTACTCATCCCTGGTGAGGCCACCTCTGGAGTGCTGTGTCCAGTTCTGGGATCCTCAGCACAAGACAAGGAGATAATGGAGAGGGTCCACCAGAGGCCACAAAGATGATTTGGGGTCTGGAGCATCTCTTGTGAGGAGAGACTGAAGGAGCTGGGGATGTTTAGTCTGGACAAGAGAAGACTGAGAAGGGATCTCATTAATGCATGTACATACCTCAAAGGTGGGTGTCATGACAATGGTGCCAAACTCTTTTCAGTGGTGCCCAGTGGCAGAATGAGGAGCAATGGCCATAAGCTAAATTACAAGAAGTTCCACCTCAAGATGAAGAGGAACTTATTTATGTTGAGGGTGGCAGAGCACTGGAACAGGCTGCCCAGGGAGGTTGTGGAGTCTCCCTTTCCTGAGACATTCCAAACACACCTGGATGCAGTCCTGTGCACCTGCTCTAGGTGACCCTGGTTTGGCAGGGGATTTGGACTAAAAGCAGCACTGCAGTGTAAGTGCTACACCTTCCCTTCCAAACTGCTAAAGATACTAAAGGCTGTTTTAAATCTTGTCAGTATGGCATTTATACTGATCACCCAATATTACCTGACTACTTTTTCTGTGAAAATCTAGCAGGTTTTATTAAAGAAATGTCTTGTTCTTTGCCCCATTCCTGTGAAACAGTGTGCAGGTTAGGTGCCAGGGGGCAAAAAGCAAGATTCCTGATTTGAGCATATGTTTTCTTCCATGGAATTTTAATGTTTTTATTCCACTAAGGTGTGATGTCTCATGGCAACAACTTCATACTTAAGCCTGTTTTGTTCAATGTCATCAGTTGCCACCTTCTCAATGATGTAGAGAAATTAAAAGGAAGCTTCTAGAACAGCAGTTTTTACGTGGTTTGATATTTTCAGTGTTGTCATCCTTAAAAAGGAGACAGAAATGTTTCAAAAGCGCTTTTCTCTCATTTTACATTGTACAGGCAAATTGAGTTATTTTAAGAAAGCTTAATGAAGCTGTATTTGGTACAGATGTTTTGAGGTATTCAGGTCCATTTCTCAGGGTAAAACACAGTACATGTGCAAAGATGGAATGAGACTATGAGTAATTATGCTTAGTTATCAATCTGTCAGTAGTAAAACTAGCTCCTTGTGTGAGGTGACGCTTTAGGATGTAAGATCATGCAAATAATTGTTTTCTAGAGTAAATACTTGTAGAAAATAGCCCATCACTGGTGTGTGGGGTAGGATTCTTCTGATTAATACCGTTTAGATACAGACATTTTATGCAAGCTGGCTGTTGGATTTTGGTCAAAGGAATCTTGAGTTTTACACCTGACCAAGTGGAAATGGTATCTGATTTAGGCTGACCTAAATATATCTCCCGATATCACAGACTGTCATGGAGTTTAGACACATAGCTCAATGGGCTGAATATTATTCTCAGTTATATGTTTGTGAAACATATTAGTGTTTGATAGTGTTGTTGCTGAATATCACAGTAATTCCAGTGGTTAGGTGTGTAAACGTAGGACTTTTTTGTGATTATAGCAAGCTTTACTTTCTAAGCATACACCGGTGAACTGATGATGATATTTTTTTACCCAGACTAATCTTAAATCCTTAATATATCACATCAGTCACAGAATGATTAGAATTTCTAATACTAATTTTTTTTATTTTGCTTTACTTCAGTGTAGTGCTGTTTATAGGAGGCATTCAGCCTTGCAATGATTTATCTTATTGTTTCGATTCATAGCTGTACCAGTCAGAAGGTGGAACTGTAACAGAAGAGGATTTAGCTTGTATTCTGAAGACTGCCATGGGTGTGTCACAAATTGATGTTACACATCTTTTTAGAGCTGTAGATGAAGAAGAAAAAGGAAAGATTACATATGGTAAGTATTCTAACTGCATCTGAACTGTCACAAAATGTCAAAGTTGCCTGCACTCAAACAAAGCAGTTAAATTTTTATTAAATTTTACCTTTTTTAGTTGGCTTGATGACTTCAATACTGATAACAGCACTGCAAGCAAAGTAAATTTATGTCTAAAAAAACTAATTTCACCTTTGATATCAAGTGCCGTGTTTGCATGTTTTCAGTTTTCCTTTCCACATCACGTCACATAATACAAGGATTAGCTCCTTCAGCATATTCTGTTCTACTTCTATGTATGTGAATGTGTATTTTTAAAGAAAGCTGCCTTAGCTCTGTTTTGTTGTTTTGTCTCTTGTGTCTGGGAGCAGGAAATGAGGGGGTTAACCAGGCTGCCTATTCTATAGTCTGTAATGTAGGTGGAATGGAGGCGAGAAGGTTGCATTTGAAAAATTGAGACCTAAGTGAATAGATTGTGCCAGGAGTCTGAGTACTTACATGTTACTTCAGATACTTTGTTTTATGCAGTAAGGTTCTAAATTTAGTTGTATCATTTGAGTATGAACTGAGTTGTTGATAGCAAACATATTAAGTATCTCCAATAGAGGTGCTTATGACATACCCTGTTCTTACTGTTTTCCCTCAGGATAATCCATAGGTATTTAATTTGTAAAAATCTTATAAAATGATACATCAGTATTGGTAAATCGTAGTTGTGACACTAATAATTCCTCTGTTTCGATCATACAATGTGTATGTAAAGTTTCAAATACACAAATATTTAAGAGTTACTGAAATCAGTATCATTGCCACTGTCCTTTCCTTTTTTCCTGTCTTCTCTCCTTGCCTCTTGCTGTACTACCCCTTTCCTTTCTATGCCTGTCATCTGTCACATCCCCAGCATTTCCACACCCATCCTGCCCATTGCCTTTTTCCTGCCTGTCACTGTTGCTCCTTGTCTTCCAACTCATAATGTGCAGTGACTCAGCTCTTCCCCCCACCTCCCAATCAGCAGCTTCAAAAACACCAGCACAAATCTTAAGCTGGTAAGTGTAGCAGAATTTTAATTTTGGCAAATTTCATTGTTTGAGAACAGCTAAATTTGTAGTCATGTACAAGTGAACTCAGACCAGGTCATGTGAGTTACCAAAGAATTCATATTTTAATACTCATCTTTAATAGTTGCATTTAATCTGCACTTTTTCCGTAAGTGGTCAACATATGTTCCCATCACAAGAAAATCTGGACCACCAAGTCAGAGCAGTGCCCACTGGAGTGCTTGGCTCTCATTTTCAGTATTTTATATATCAAGAATATTTTATTTTATATATTTTATATATATTTTTAAATATATGTATTTATATTATATATATATGTATTTATAAGTATTTTATATCAAGTATTTTATATAGTCAAGAATAATCTTTTGTGATGTAACACAAAGTAGGTAGTAGGATGGTGTTTACCTAATTTCTTTGAAACTTTCCTTAGCAGTTTTTCTGAGAGAAGTGCTCATTTTATAATAGAAACATGTCATTTTAACGTATATGAAAGTTTAATGGTGGGAGTAAATATCCAAGTTATTAGATTAGAGAATTAGAAGTTGCAAATAAACCTTTGGTATTGCATTTCTGTCTTGAAAGTTCCTGCTGTAAATATTCAACCTCTTGCCTTTCCTGAGAATATGTGGAACTTCACACATGCTCAATTTGATGTACTTACTTACTAGAAAGGAGAGGTGAAAAAACTTGTAGATCACAGGGGTCTGAAGATACTGTCCAGACAAGTCCTGAGAAATCAAAACATTGTATCTAGAGGAACTAATGTTACTTTGGATACACACAGCAGAGGTCTACTGACAATCTCCCTTCTAGGGTGTTGGAATTTAAAGCAGGAATATTAAATTGAGTCTTACTTGTAAGAACAAAAGATAAAATACATAAAGTTTCAAACCTAAATTGCTGCACGCACGGCAGAGTCCTGGAAGCCACAGATCTCATCCCAAAGGAAAAGCTCAGGTTGCAGCTAAACAGAATAACCAAGAGCAAAATCAAGATTGTGTAAGTAGATTGGTAATTGTGAATCTGAATTGTTGGAAATCTGGATTTTTGTTGCATGGTTGAAAGCACACTGGTTGCCAAAGACCTATGTATCAGTTCTCTTAAGCAGTCTGCAGTTGGCTTAGTTGCTCAGATGCACTTTGATTGCAAAGCTTATCCTTTTAGTCTGATACAGACAGAGGCAAGATTTATCAGTCTTATGATGTGATTCTGGAGAGTTTGAATAGGTTCTCTAGGAGGGCACATCAAATTCTAGGAAACTCTCCACCAGCTCTTGATAGACAGTTTAGATTGTGAAGGTGTTCTGAAGACTGCCTGGCTTGCTGTAGCCACAAAAAAAGGGGGAATTGGCCATATTCGAGTATCTGTGTGGGATGAAGAATTACTTGCTTAAAATAGTTATATATTAACCACAGGTTTATCCCATAATTCAGCTTAGTGGAAACAAAAACCAGAAAGATTAATGAACACAGATCTTCCAGGAGAGCATCAAGTAGTAGGAGGGTATTTCAGGGGTAGGACAAAAGCTTTTTGAAGTTCTTGTAGTACATATGCATAGTTAATGCAGAGATATAGACATGAATCTTAGGTCCACTTTGGGTTCTTTCTTTATGTCTTTGTTTTTAATGGAGGTGGGAAGCAAAATTTCCTCTTTCCCTAAGTTAGTGACTGAGGTGATCTTTTCCTTCAGTCTAATGCTTCACAGTTGCTTTCAGTTTAAGCTCCAAGATGAGACCTGTGATTAGAAGTAATGATGGAAGAGTTGGTTCTTTCTGCATCATCTTCATGTTTCTGATGAAAAAGGCAAATGGGATTCCAAGCACTTTTCATTGCACTCTGCTGAGTACAACTTCAATACATATTCCTTAATACTTTCAGGACTTATTTCAGCAGGACCCAAAATGGCAGCTTACTGAGATCTATCCAAAATGTTACTCTGTTTAATTTGGATTCCCCTTTCCTCATGAAGACATTTTATATGATCCATCATATAAATCCATCCATCTCATTTATATGATCCATCAGCCTCTTGTACATACAGTTTTTCAACATAGATGGTCATGTTGGTTTTCATGGCCTAAACTTCATCAACTGTTGCTGAAGTTATGGGTTCAGAATGCTCTAGATCCATATAACCTGTAGATAAAGGATACCCACTTTTTGTGAGTGGAAGGATAGAGTTATATTTATTGCCTTCCCTATTGCAACAGTTCAGAGGCAGGGTTGCCCTACAACTTCAGTGCCCCTGTAAGCCCTATGGCATTCCCTTGCTCCCTTGCCCTTTGCAGTATTGAAAAATCACATCATCTCAGAGTGGCAGAGAGGGAAAGCTGCAGTGTTTCCCTTCTTCCATACCAGCCCAGTTGTAGGAGGAACTGGGCTTCACTCCTTTGAAAGGCTTCTTCAGGTGTCATCTGCTCTGCATTCTGGGGAATTCACAGCATCATCTGATCATGAGCTCTTCTGGGATCGCACAGTGAATTTGAGTGGGAGGTGTGTGATACACTGTAGGTGACTGAATTACTGAAAACATTCACACCCAGGTTTTTCTAGTGTCAGTTTACATTATAAGAATAGCTTCTTGTTGCTTGGATCCTGTATGGTATCTTGCATTCCAATGATGTCTGAGTAAAGTGGTATGGGCAAATTGAGACAAAGTATCGGTGGCTGATTTTCAACACAAAATGCTACTTCTTGATGTTAAGGATTCCCCACTCCCCCAAGAATTAATCTGGCTTTTCTTTTTATTCTGTTATTATCCAGCATTAAAATCAGGATTTTTTTTTTTTCCTGTGTTATAAATTATCTCCTCAATAGTATTCTGTAAAATATTGGGACTTCTAAAATGCTGAAATCTTGAAAGCAGAAGGCAGCAATGACAGCTACTGTTAGGTTGAAGCAAACTATGAGTGCAAAGCATTAAAGGGCATGTTTGCAAAAGAGTTTTAAGAATTTAAGAAGTTACTACTCTTGATGTTCAGTGATCTTTAGCTGGAGGGCTTCTTTACTTCCCTAGTGAGTAGTGAAATGCTATGTCAGGGCATGTGGTGCTCATCATGCATTTTAATGCAAATCTGAGCCTGTTTACCTCTTCATACAGCTAAGCTCTGGCCTGAAGTGTTTTCAGAGGGCTTAGATAACTCTCTGCAGCATCTCAGCTCTGAGGATGTGGTAAACTTATGCTGAGAAGCTAAAACAAGCACTGGGGATAGCATTATGTTAACTGCTGCTATTTTTCTCCAAAGAAATCATGTGATTATATATGTGTAAGTATTCAAATTTAGCATCCTTCTGTTTCAAAGAGCTGATTCTGTGCAACAACAATTTTTTTTAGATGACTTCTACACATTTGCTGTGTTGCACCCACACTTTGCAGAAGATTATCTCTATGCAGATCAGATGGGAGCTGAGAGCGGCTTGGAGACTTCATCCCTTTCTGCTCCTAATGGTATCTGTACTGACTTCAGCCCTGACAACAGTGAAGATAGAAGCAAGCCCTTGCAGAAGAAACTGAATTAACACTACAACTGTTACCTTCCTCTCCTGGTGAGAGGGTTGTATTTTCTTGGGATTTTCATAAGTCACTCCAATTATACAGCAAATACCAGTTTTGTGTGTGAAAGTTCTACCTGAATACCATCCTTTGAATCATATGTGCTTATTTAACAACATGTTCCAGGTTACTTTGGGAAAGGTGTTTTTATTTTTTTGAAAAGGTCTTTGAAAGGCAAAAATGTGAATGTGTTTCATTAGTGTTCATATTTAAAAGGAAGCGGCACAACTTATTTATATTCCATTGGCTAGTTCCATGTACAAAGTGTCGCACAAACCGTGCATGTATAAAGAAACTGTAGCTACTATGGTGTAAAGTGCACTTTGGTGATTAGTGTTTTCCCTAGTTATGGGGATGTTTATTTGGGGCCAAACTTTGCTGTCCATATCTGAATAGCCAGTCTCGTTGATTTCGGTGGGATTATTCTCTTGAGCAAGGCAAGCATACTTTGGCCCTTTGTTTTGGTTTCAGTGAACAGTTTGGAAACAGTAATACAAAAACTTGCTAAGGATTACTTTTTATTTTTCTTGATGAATGATAAAATTGTTTCTCTTTCCATGGTAGAATGAAAAGGAAAGGCTCCTTATCCCTCACCCCAACACTTTTTTACTGTAATCTTCCGGATGCAATTAAACATGAATTCTTTCCAAACTGACATGCCACATTACTGTTTGAAAATACATAACTGATCTGTTTGTGCTTTTCTCTTATAACCAATTCAAATCATGCCCACACAACATTTTATGGGAGATGTTTACAGAGCTATATTTGATTTAGATTTATCAGGAGTCACAGGTTTCTTTTGTAGCAAGCCTGTATGGATAACATAGCATGGAATACATCATAAAAACTTCGGTGAATCAGCACAAGTTGGAAAAGGTTGCAGTCACTTCAGAGGCCAAGCCAGCAACAAGTTGCAGAACATCCTGAAGAAATGCTATGGCAACGTTACATATACTTCATAGAACATATATGAAGCTTAGAATAGTTTAGAACTCTTAAAAAACCCACCACGCTTGTATTAGTAATACTTATATTTCCTTTCGTAAAGCCAGATGCCTTAACTGCTACTGGAGGTCTCAGAGAAAAATCTAGATTATTATTATTATAAAACCACAGAGCTTCATTGATTAGGAAATGTGACAAAAACCTCAAAGAGTAGGAAGGAGGACTCTGTTACAAAATGACTGATAGCAACTCTGCTTCCAAACAAAAAAATCTTTTAAGTGATTTCTGACCAGTTTTGTAGGGTTTTGTGCATGGAAATCTATTGAGATTTGAGTCTTACATAAAGGAATTTAAAACTAGATTTGAAAAAGAGGAATTTTAGCAAAGGGTGTCTGTACCAAATGCTTTCATAACTTTTTTAAATAGCAGGAGATGTTTTAAAGCTCATTAGGGTATTGGAATCTGTCCTTAGAAATCCTGAACTGTATGTGGCAGGTCTCCAAACTGGAACTGGCTTTAGTAAAGAGGGTAGGAGGAGAAGCTGTAAGAAAATATGCTTTATGGAGGTATGTGGAGGTAATAATTAAATTTTTGATTTATCTAGGTAACAAAAGTCAAGTTCCCAGGGCAGCAGCAGACTGGCTGGCAAGATATGAGTTAAAACTGATAATGAAAAATAAGAGAAACTGATTGAAAAAATAAGGCATATGAGAAACTACACTTAAGTAGGAATAGTCAGCTGCACAGAGGAGGGAGTGAATATTACTGTGCTATATCTTGAAGCAGGGATGACACAGAATATGTCAGACTGAGCACTGTTAACTCTTTGCTGCAGAAAAGATGCATCTTTGCACCTTTTGAGGGAGGCATGCATCAGCATGTGGCCTGTGAGAAGCAGGTTGGGATTTCTGCTTTACCAAGATATGATAAAGTCTTACCTGAGGTACCTGAGGTACCTTACTGGGGCACCTGAGAGAGATGGGGTGTAACTGAATAAAGTCTGGAGGACAGAAAGTACTAAAGAGAGATCAAAAGTGTCCTTTAATCCAAAGAAGAGGAGACTGAAAGAAGATGTGAACAGTCTTTAAATATGGAAAAAATTGCTATAGAGAAAATAGGAATACTCTTCTCCACAAGGATGGTAGATGCTAGCTATTAATTGAAAAGGCAAGTTAAGCAATAGGAAAAGTCTCTTACAATACACCTTGTTTAGCTAAGGAGAAGGGTTATTTCAGATGCTGTGAAAAGCTAGACTTCTTTCACTAGAGTTTTTGAAAACAGAGAAGATAGCTACAATAGACACTTGATTTTGTTCATCATGCCCCAGGGTTACAGGGAGATGTCTCTGAGGTCTGTTTTCTGTAATTACACAGTATGGAAGGGAAGGCAGATGTAGTCAGGACATATTGTATCTCTACAAGACTATGGTGCATGGCTCAAGCTGGCTGTCTTATTTATCTTTTGCTTTGTATGTGAGCTTGGGAATTTGAGAATTTCAGAATGCAGGGAAGGAGAGAGAGTTCCCCAACATGTGAAAAGAAGAAAGAGGTAAGCTTAGAATCCTGTGGACAACTCTGAAGTGAGAGAAGCTCTAAAGGAAGAGATACATTGACCACGTCTGTGAAAGAGCAAAGAAATTGAAGTTGATTTAAGTTGGCTGAATATAAGTGTGTCTAATTTGCAGATAATGGTGTGAGTAACTTGGGGGTCTGTTTCAAAGAAGTCCTTAGGTTCACTGACTTTTTTTCTTTTTTATTTTGAGGTGTTTTGTAATTGTGACTGTAAAGCTGTACTTGTGTGCACCTAAGCTGTGCAGAGTGCATTGAAGGGTGCTGCAGCCTGTAGTAGATGGGCCCTTGAACAGGCACCACATAGTGTGGTGAAGAGTGTGGTGAAGAGGCACTGAGGGCCCTGTGCATCAGTGAGAGTGCATCATCTCCAGAGCTGCTGCTGGAGAAGGCTGGTGACTAACACAAGTCACAAGCAAGTACTCATGGTGGATTAAATACTTAAAAAAAAAAAAAAAAAAAAAAAGGCATAAGATAAAACAACAGATTCTGGAAGGGATTCTCCCTCTTTTGAGAAATTACTGAATGAGATAAAGACATAATAGGAGGAATGATAGATTGAAGGATCAGTCTGCATGGAAATTTTGTTAGATCACACATTGTGTCGAGGAAGTTGAGATTAATTAATTCCATTCATTTGAGCATTTGTAGTAGATAATATTAGACTGCCTTGTAGTGAGAGAGAAGCCACATTACCACAGGGTGGTGAACTCAGGCTCTTTAGGGCTGAGGCCTGTACCACATGGCATGACTGCAGCAATACTCGTTCCAACTCATCCATCAAACCCCAACTGCAGAAGTGTTGCAAAAGTTCCCGATGAGCAGCGTTTTTAGAAGCATCTGACTGGAGCAGCTGGGTGGTGACAGTCAGCTTTCAGTGACTTGATGCAAAGTCAGAGTCAAAGTGAAAACTTCCTTTCCCCTTCACCAAACATTCATTAAAATATTGCTGGTTTTATAGGCAGATTGTTATATTGTAATATGTAGTATCAACACTCCCTAAAAGTACAAGGAGACATACACAGAAATTACTTTGGTTCTTTGCAACTATTCAACTTTAGTGATTCTTACACAAAAAATGCTGGGGTGTGAAGGCATTTGACACTTCTGATCAGCATTTTTGTACTCTTATGTAACACTGCCATCCCTTGCCAGTAGAGTTCCTGCATCAACCTGAAGTTTTACATATTCTGTGAGATATCCAGCCAAGGCTGAGTATCTCTTCTCATATGCCTGAACAAGTATTTAAAGTTATTCAGAAAACCACAAAATCTAAAATACCTGAAGTTTTGGGGGGTTGGTTTGGATTTTTGCTTGTTTCATTTATATTTTTTCAGACATAATGAAACCCCACTAAAACCAAATGAATGCTTAGTAGGTGCAAAGCATTTTTAAACCACTGTCTCTAGCACAGTATGGCAGGTGTTATTACAGATTTTTTGGGGAGTCTGTTGCTGTAGCAGATACATGTAAAACACTTCATAGGAAATTTGTAAGCCTTACAGAGAAACTAGGCTTAGTTTTATATTAATTAATTACACTATATGTTTCAATTAATTAATTACACTATATTTATTGTTGCTAGAATGATCTAGGTGTGATAAATAGCAACCAGACGTGTGTGTGTTTGCTAATCCCATTTTCAAGGTATAAATCCTTAGGTCACAGGGTTGAAAAGGACACGTGTGCAGTAGGGAAGTGATGCAACCTCTTTAGTGACACAGCTGCCAGAAGTAAATAGCTCAGTGTCACACAGAGCTCTTTATTAAATCTTCATGCAAGCTGAATACCTTTGTTAGCTAATTTAGGCATTGGGGTGGTTGGAGTATTTTTGTCTTCATAAAATGCAGTAAACATTTTCTTGGAAAAGTCATTGTTGCACTTCAACATCTGATAAATTTTTAAAGCAAGTGTGGTTTTATTTATTTATGAGTTCCCTGATAAGTTTGTCTTTGGTATTGCCATTAAATTATTCTTCCTACTTTTATATTACTATGTGGTAACTATAGCTTCTCATATTAACTGTTTTAGTCACCTTCTGCTCCCTGCTCCTTCAAGAATAGCATTCTCATTAAAGGACAAACTAAAAAAAAAAAAACCCAAAACACAAAAAAACCCAAACAAACAAACAAAAAACCAAACAAAAAAAATCCCCTGTCCTGACTTAAAAAATACTAGTTGCAGAATTCTAGTAGCATGTGCTGTAGATCCTGTGATCTCAGAAAAAGAAAACCTTTAAACACAGCTTTGCATATGCTACAGGACTAAACTAGGCTGGAAAGAAAACAAAATTCTGATCAACTAAGTTCAATTTTTCTTTAGATCAGAGTGTGGGTCATAAGCCTTTCTGAAATGTTGCATTTTACTTAATGTGAAGCCTCTGATTTTTTTCTCTAGCAGAACTTTCATGAGTGCTCTAGAAACAGGAAAGACAAATACACTGGCCAAGAGAGTTTTACATGAGCAAAATTCAAATTTGGCTCCTAAAGCCATATTGAGGCACAGAAGTTCCTTGTGAACCAGGCATTTCAAATACTTTGCTACTTTTTAGGTATCTGAACTTCAGCTGATTAGGAATACTTAAATTAACAAATTGTTCTGAATAGATCATTACAAGAAAAAAAAGAATACAAAATGGAAAGTAAGAGTTATCATCAGTGCCTAATGATAATTAGTTACTAATGAATTAAATTGTTAATTGATCAGTCCAGCAAAACTGCGAGATCTGTTTCACATATGAGCAGGAAGGCTGACATGGTCATTCAGGTAATTTTGCTAACCTAACTAGGTAGAATTTCAGCCACGTGGTCTTTACTCAGAGGGTGATTTCTTGAAGAAATCAGAGGATTGAGCATCTTGAAGGTACTGCAACATCCCAGTAATGTCTTGGTCACTGGCGGTGTAGAAAGTGAGATTTCATCTTCTCACCCTGCCTTTTTTCTTTGAATTATGGAGAAAAGTATTCAAACCACGACAGGAACCCTGTAAGATCTTACAGGTAAAAACCCTCCAGTACTACCTCAGAGGCACAAAGATGATCATTCTGTGGAATAGTTACGGTGGTGAACTGGGTATACAATGCTGGTCACCTTGTGGTCAAACCATGTAGAAATAGTAATTCTGAGGTAAAACTGCTGAGAGAACACAGCAGCCAACAGGGCATCCTTTAGATGTGTTTGGACTTGGGTTTGTATTTCCTGCATCTCATAGTGTTCAAGTCAAGACAGTTTGTTTCTCTAAGAAACATTACAGGTTTCTTTCAAGATAATAATGACTTTGACTTCTTCAAGCAGAAGAGTGATTTGTAGAAAGCAGCTTCTTTTTCCCCAGATGGTGATATGTGCTGTATCATGTGTAATGTGATTAAACTGAACTGGGTGATACCAAGAGAGCAGAGGATGCAAGAGGCTTCTAAAATAGAGGGTTTATGTTTCTGTGAGATGTGCTGAGACATTTCTGCACAGTAGTTGACACTGCCTGGATTGTCTTGCAAGTTCATTATGTAAAATCGTTTTACTAGTTGTGTGGTGGCAGTGGCTGTTTATTCCACTTTCCTTAGTAAGGTGGCAGAGTAGAGTACTCCTGTGCAGGCCAACCTTGGGGTATAGATGTATTTGCAGTTTCCAAATTATCAGTCTCTGGAAGTAGAAACAGTGGAATCACCTTAGCACTGATTGCACCTCAGTAAGTTACATAACTTAGCTCTTTGGGGTATTTTTTTATGAACACAGTTATCGTGCTTTGTTCTGAGCTGAGTTGCACAGAGCCATATGAACATCAGAGCTTACTTGAGATAGCTTGGTGATCACAAAAAATGTGCTGTAGGATAATCTGTTGGTAGAGTGTTACATTTCAGTTTTTTCACTTTGACCAAAAACATCAGAAGCAAGAAAAAAAAGTCATTACTTCTGTAATAATCTATATTTATACTATCAATAGGGTGTTATTTAAGAATGCCAGTTCTGAGCCAAAGTCAGCTGAAGAAAAATCAGGCTGAGCTCTCATCCTGAACCAGCAAGTAGAAAATCCCATCCATGTCCAGCATGGCAGCAAAGCTTTCACTCTGCAGCTGGCCTTTTCCCACAGCAAAGAAGGATCTTTTCTGCCTCTTGGGCTGGTGAATTCAGTTTACTGTATCCCTAGTTCTTGCTTGTGCTGTCTGTTCTTCATAGGTTTGTTGCAGCCAGAAGACCATGCTGCCCCTTAAGCTGAAGTGACATCCATGGACTTTTCTCCCTGAGCCAGGACCAGCAGGTGAATATTTGAGTCCTGTTGTGGTAATGCTACCCAAAACTAAAAGCCCATGTACTGTTTTAGCTCGTGCCTGCCATTAGGTACAGAACTGCTCTTTCTTTTCATACACTTCAACCATTGCAGGTGTGCCCAGGTGACAGCAGGCCTGAAAGAGCTTATGAGATTCTCCTTGTTCCTGTGAGCAACAAGAAATTAAATTTAGAAGTATTAGAAGTTTACAGTGAACCCTTAAATTGGATTGACTCCTGACTCGCTATATATATCACTTTCAGTGTGAGCCTGTTCACTTCCATGTTCCAAATGCAGGATCTATAAATGTGATTGCAAGCAAAGTCTCCTCATGGATACCGAAGAAAGCTGATGCTCAGACACTTTTCATCCTACCATGGTACTGGAAATGAAATTCATCTGACAATAGGTTGTTTCTAAGTCTGTGAATGTATATGGGGAAAACCCAAATACATATCTTTTATTCATTATCCAGCATGAAGACAATTTTGTATTTTAAATGCTAAAGAAATAAACTTTGAAAGATCTTTTATGGCCTAAGTATATATTTTTTGTCCTATGTTTTCTTTTATAACAAACTTCAAGCAAAATATTTCTTATATTTCAAAAAGGACATTTAGGTTAGCCAGTGCTGTATTTTCCAGACAACAAGAGCAGTTTTAAAGTAAACATCTAAAAATGAAATTGTATTTTTAAATATGTGAATTAGAATTCCTTTAAGTTAAACATGTCTCCTTAGCAACTGTATATACTTAGACAAAAAGCAAACCCATTGCAGCTGCTTGTCTCTATAGCTGTTTGTGTTTGGTGATTTGTTTATATTGCTTTTTCAGATTGCTCTAAGGGTATTAAGAGTCCATGTAAATCAGCAATGTTAGAAATAGAAGTCAGAAGTAAATTTCTTTAGAAGTGATAGAATTTGTTTCCTGAAAGAGGACCAAGAGTAAACATCAGCTAACGTTGTATTATGTACTATACTACTTAAATGTTGCAGCGTTGTGCTAAAGTATTTGACATCTGTTCAATGGGACCACTTTCTAAACCTTTTTGTAATTCCCAGCATCTCTCCAGGTGTGTGAGACATTTCTAATTTGATCACAGGTACTAGTTCATCTTTTTTGGAAAAATAAAATTGAGTAATCAACAAGCTGAGAAATAACTCAGAAAAAAAATAATTTTGATCTCTGTTATTGAACTTGCATTGAGGATATCATTTTTATATTTTGGGGGAAAAAGGATTGCTATGGTTTTGAACACACATGCAACTTTAAATGCAACACCAAAAACGTTGACGCTGAAATGATCACATTTTTGAATTTTCTTGTACTGCTACTGAATCCAAGTTAGGCACTGCCATGAAAAGGATGCTTTTAGCTGGAAACCTGTGTTGACAGAGTAGGAAGCTGTTTTGTAGGGACTCACTTGTGAGGTACCACGTGGTTGTTCCATCAGTGGTACAACTTCTGTTGCTGACTTCAAGGCTGCTCAAACAGACCTGGTGTGTTTAAAGAAAGAACGGTTTTTATTGTAAGAGCCCTTGGATGTGCAGTGTAAATCTGTAACAATATATAGTGCTACTGGGTAACAATGATCTAAATGCATATTTTCTGCTGTAAATTTCCCTCATGTGGCTCCAATGATTTGTGTACATAGACTATCACCTTTGCACTGAACTGACTATACTTCATAAAATGAAGAGCAAAAACAAGTATTGTACTAAAGATGACCATACCTTGTGGCTCCAATTGTGGAAATACTTTTGCAGAACAAAGGGTATAGTTTCAGTGTTATAAATTTGATTTTTATATTTTTTATTAACATGCATGGAAGATTAAGGATAATATTTTTTAAAAATGAACTTGGTTTTTGTACATTTTTTCAATGTTTAAAACTATATGATTTAACATTACCTCTGAATGCCAGTGATCAGTAAATCTTTAAAGGAAATACCTCAATTTGAGCATTCTTCTCTTGTTACTTGTCTGATAGGTTAAAATGGACTGTAGGGTGTGATGAAGTGATGTAGGTGCTTAAACGGTGCTATAGAAGGCTTGGTACAATGGTTTACTGGAAGGGACCTAAATGATACACTACAAGTGTTGAGTGCAGTTACACAATCATGGCTCATTCTGCCCAACTGGACATTTTCCTCATGAATGGCTTGTAATTAATTTTCAGCGTGAAGCCAAATTAAAAAAAAATGAAACAAAAAATGCTTGGTTTCCTCTGGACTTTTTCTTTCCATTGTTTTTAACAACAGGGTTTCCAATAAGGGGAAGGATACAAACCATAATTGCGAGTAAGACCGAGTCTGTAGGTTTTTAGGCATGCTTTGTTGATGTGTGTTCTCTGTGTCAGTGCATGTAGGAAAACAGGGTTTGTTTACCTGACTGGGAGGATGAAATACAGGGATTTAAAGGAGGGAGGGAGGGGTGGAAAAAAAAAAAAAAACCAAACCAACAACACAATAGTATCCCTCTGTGACAGCAATACTGTCTCCAGTTCTATTTTGTGTGCTTGAAGAATATTGAAATATAAAAAAAATATTCAGAAAAGGCGTTCCAGAATTCCATGAGAATAAGGCTGTCTAAATTAGACTGAATTAGCTCTGGGTATGTTTTTGGTTTTTTTTTATTCAGGAAACAGATAAGAAGGGATCCAACACTCCAGACAACTATATACCTGAAAAATTGATAATGGAGGGTGGAAAAAAGGCATTCTCTGAGGTCCAGTGGGTGTAAGCTGAACCATTAATATGAACAGTATCAAGAATAAAAGCAAAACACTGGGGAAGCTCACCAGAGAAATGACAGACATTCAGCATGATATGAAGATTTCAAGGGAAGACTTATTAGTGTTTTACTTAATATTATTCTCTAATTTCAAGTGATGGAGTTGTTGTGGTTAACCTCAGCTAGCAACTAAGTACCACACATCCGCTTGCTCACCCTCCCCCCACCCCTGGTGGGAAGAGAACTGGGGAAAAAAAGGAGAAACCTGGGGACTGAGATAAGAAGAGTTTAATAACTGAAATAAAATAAGATAGAATAATAATGAAAAAAGTGACAACAAAGAGAGGAATAAAACCAAAGAGAAACAAGTTATGCACAACAAGTTACGCACAACGTAACGACTTACCCCCCTCTGACTGATGCCCAGCCCCTCACTGGGCCCTGATCAGCCCCTCCCAGCAACTCCCCCCAGTTTATATACTGGACATGACAGTCAATGGTAAAGAATATCCCTCTGGACAGTTCTGGTCAGCTGCCCTGGACATGTTCCCTTCCAGCTTATTGTGCACCTCCTTACTGGCAGAGCATGGACTTCATCCCACAAATGGGTTTGCCTTTGCCTGGGGCAGGAGTAACCCAGATTGCTTTCCCCAGCATAGTTTTTACATGCATTACAGGAACATTATCATCTTCCACATGAAAGTACATAAAAGTTTTGATTGGGTAGAGCCAGCCAAATTGGCAGATCCCCTGGTCTTGATTAACCACGTGGCCTTTGCTAAATGTCTATCCCAACGTTGGAAGATCCCACCTTGTTCTTCCTCATGTTCTTGTGGTGACCTCACTTTGTTCTCCTTTACTAAACAAGGTGACTTTTGCATCCATGTCTTCTCGGGTACAGGGGCAGCTGGTATCAGGGTTGGTTCTCAGGGCCAGGTGCTGTGCCTGTCACTGGGGCTGGAGTAGCTGCAGTGCCTGTTCTCTTCTCATCAGATGCAGAGGCCTCCTTCTCCCCTTGAGGGTCATGAGTAAGGCTGAAGAGAACCCAGTGGGCTTGGGCCAGACCCCAGCACATTGCAATCATTTGTGTCTCTCTAGAATAGCCAGGGCACCAGCATTCTTTTTCCAGATGTTTTACTAGTTTTTCCACCATCTGCACTTGTTCAAGGGTGAAGTTCCAATACATTGGAGGTGCCCACTGTCCTGGGTCCCTGCCCATGCTGTCCCACGGTAGTGGGTTGGCCTGGATGGATTACAGGCTCCCTCCAAAGCCTTTCTCCCCTCCACAACTGGACAGTAACAAAGGGTTTGTGAGTTGAGACAAGAACTAGGAGAAATCACTCATGGAATACGGTCACGGACAAAACAGGCTAGAATTATAGATATTAATTAAATTTATCTCTAACAAAGAGCAGTATAATAAGAGAGAAAACCTTAAAAACACCTTCCCCCCTCCCTCCCTCTGAGCTCTACCTCCTCCCCCAGTGGTGCAGGGAAACAGGGAATGGGGGTGATGGTCAGTTCATCACCTGTCATTTCTCCCTCTGCTCAGGGAGAGGAGCCCTTCCTTTGCTCTGCCATGGCCTCCCTCCCATGGGAGACAGTTCTCCATGAACTTCTCCAGCATGAGTCCATCCTGGGCAACAATCTTCCCAAAATTGCTGCAGCGTGGGTCACTCTTCTGCAGGGTGCAGTCCTTCCAGGACAGGCTGCTCCAGCATGGGCTCCTCTCTCCATGGGTCTCCCCTGGAATCCCATCCCTTTGGATCTCCATGGGCTGCAGGGGCACAGCTGGCTCACCATGGGCTGCACCATGGGCTGCAAAGGAATCTCAGCTCTGGTGCCTGGAGCACCTCCTCTCCTTCCTTCTCCACTGACCTTGGTGTCTGCAGAGTTGTTGCTCTCACATGTTCTCACCCCACTCTTCTCTGGCTGCAATTACAACTGCCCAAAACCTCTTTTTTTGTTGTTTTTCTTAAATATGCTATCATAGAGGCATTACCATTTTTAATTGGCCCAGCCTTGACCAGCAGCATGCCCAGCTTTGGGACCACCAGGGGTTGGCTCTGCTGGACATGGAGGAAGCTTCTGGCAGCTTCTCACAGAAGCCACCCCTGCAGTCCCCCTCCTGCTACCAAATGGCCATGCAAATCCAATACACCGCCACACCTGCCACTCAGGAAGTATCCAGTCCCAGGGCAGGTCTCCAGGTAGGATTCTTAAATAGCTGTTTGACCTTAGACCAGACCTGGAACACATGCAGGAGACACAGCAATAGGAACAGGCTGGCTTGAACAACCAGTTCAAAATTTTCAAAAGGCGTCTCCTCCATGGATTGGTTCTCCAAGGAGGAAAGGTAAAAGGCATAATTTTTAAGTTTTCCACAGATGGCTCCCAAAGTCCAGAGCTGACAGCAGTGCTGAGTACAATCACCAGGTTAGTTCCACAGCCAGCCATTCCATCATATCATAAGCCAGAGTTGCAGAGTACAACAAAACTATTGGCTCTGTCTCCATGGGTGATAAACAGCACAACAGGGAACCCATACTGCAAGTAAGCTAACACATAATTCAGGTTTAAGAAAAAGCACACCAACTTTGAGAGCAAAGAAATCAACACTGTGACCAGCAACTATGAAACTAATATAATGAATACTTGTATTTGTTCTAATGCATTCTAGTAAGATTTCTCATTATTGTTGGGCCCCATATCAGATGCCAAAAAGAAGTGCTGTAGATTAACCCTAGCCAGTAACCAAGTACCAGTTAGTTAAGAAGTGCAGCCCTTTCTTCTCCTCCAGTGGGATGGGGAGGAGAATCAGAAAAAGGGAAAACCTGTGGATTGGGATAAGTAAAGTTGTTTATTATTGTTTATGATGATGATGATGATGATGAAAACTGATACAAGAAAAAGAGAGGAATAATACCCAAGAAACACAACTGACACATGATACAGCTGCTGATTGATGCCAGACCCTGTTCCTGTGCAGTGATCAGCCCCTCCCAGTAAACCTCCAGTTTATATACTGGGCATGACATTCTGTGGGATGGAATATCCCTTTGGACAGTTTGGGTCAGTTGTCCCAGCTATGCTACCTCCCAGTACCTCCTCACTGGCAGGCCATGGAATACTGGAAGTCCTTGACTTGAGGTAAACACTACTGAGCAACAACCAAACAATCAGTGTGCTACCATTAGTCTCATGCTAAACCCAAAACACAGCTCTGTACCAGCTACCAGGAAGAAAATTAACTCTATCCCAGCTGAAACCAGGATTGGCCTGAATGCCCTTCACCTACCCACGTGTCGGTTTTCTCTCATTTGTGTTGCAAGGAAACTCCTGGTTGTGCCACTTTGCTGAGCTACTGGGGCAGTGAGTGTAACTCGTGCGTGTGCCTCTTCTGCCCCTGAGTACCTCCTGCCCCAGCCTCTCAGCTGAGGTGTACTTAAGCACTCACGTCGTCACTCTCTTCTGGTTGACCCACACACATGCAAGGATCACAAGAAATGCTCCTTTTGCAATCCAAGCCAAGCGGGAAGAGCCTTACCAGCCCCCTTAAGGGACCATGTTTGGTAGCTCAGGCCTACGAGAGCAGAGTGTGACTGACGGTAATAATGATAATAATGATAATAACGATGGTAATCAGAGTCACTGAGAATCCATTCAATTGGAACAGGCATCTGAGATCAAAGAGTCCAACCTATGACACCAGCTAGACCATGGCATGAAGTACCAGGTCCAGTCTTTCCTTAAACACCTCACAGGGATCCAACTCCATCTCCCTGGGCAGCCCATTCCAACATCTAATGACCCTTCCAGTGAGGAATTTCCTCCTGAAGTACACAACCTAAACTCCTGCATGCAGCTTAAGACTTTGTCCTTTCATCCTGTTACCTGAGAGAAGAGGCTGACCCTCACCTGGCTACACCCTCCTTCAGGAGTTGTAAAGTCCCCCCAAGACGCCTCTTCTCCAGGCTAAACACCCCCAGCTCCCTCAGCTGCCCCACATGGGACTTGTGCTCCCGACCCTTCCCCAGCTTCAGGGCCCTTCTCTGCACCTGCCCCACCCCTCCGCTCCCTCTCTGCAGCCCCGGGCGCTGCTCCCTCTGCTCTGAGCCCCGAGCGCTCCCGGGGGCGGGCCCCGCACACAGCGCCCCCTAGCGCCCGTTGCAGCTCCGTAGCGCTCGCGCCGGGGGCGGGGCCGTCCCGTCCCCGCGGGGCGCGCGCGGCTCCCGGCGCCGGCAGCGGGCGGGGGGGGGGCAGGAGGGGGCGGTGCCTCCCGCGCCCGCCGGAAGTGACGGACGGGCCGGCGGGGCGGGGCGGGCGGGCGGCGCGTGGGGGATGCGCGAGCGGCGGCGGCGGATCCCGATCGGGGCCGCGGCGGGGGGCGGGGGCGGACGCCGCCATCGCTGCTGTCAGCATGCTGAGCCGCAGCTCCTTCACCAGCCTGGTGGTGGGCGTGTTCGCCGTGTACGTGGCGCACACCTGCTGGGTCATGTACGGCATCGTCTACACGCGGCCCTGCCCGGCGGCGGCGGACGGCGCGGCCGGGGGATGCGTCTGGCCCTACTTGGCTCGGAGGCCCAAGCTGCAGGTGAGCGGGGCGGGCACGGCCCTCGGCCCCTCGGGGCACCGCCCAAGTCACGGGCTCCTCGGCACCACCCCCGTCCCTGCCCCCTGTCCCTGCTCCCCGCCCTGTGTCCCTGTCCGTGCCCTCTGACCCCGTTCTGCCCCTGCCCCCGCTCCCTCCCGGGCGAGCCGCTCGCACGCCTTCTCGGTGGTGCTGGGCCTTGTGGAGAGCTCCCTTGGCTGGTGCACGGGCAGGACTTGGGTTCCAGGTTTTATTGATTTCGTACATCTGCCGTCACACACGTACTGGTTAGAGCAGCGTTGCGGAAGAAGTGCTGCGCCTTCTTAGTCTAGAGAAGACTGAGAAGGGATCTCATTAATACATATAAATATTTCAAAGGATATGAAATATTTCAAGGTGCCAAGGGGATGGTGCCAGATTCTTCTAAGTCGTGTCTGGCAACACGATGAGGAGTCATGGCCGTAAACTAAAACACAAGAACTCCCACTTCAGTGTGAGGAAGAACTTCATGCTGTTGAGGGTTACAGAGCACTGGAACAGCTGCCCAGGGAGATGGCAGAGTCCCCCTGTCTGGAGACATTCCAAACCCATCTGAAAGTGTTCCTGTGTTACCTGCTCTAGGGTCACCCTGCCTTGGCAGGGAGTTGGACAAGGTGATCTCCAGAGGTCCCTTCCAGCCCTGACAGAGACCCTCTCCTTTACTGACAGGGTCTCTGGTTCTGTGAAATGGCTCCGCTTCCTTCAACTTCCAGAACATGTCATCCTGGTAAAATGTATTTAGTGACTGTGTTTCTGCCCCCAAAAGGAGCTGACTTTTTTCGACCACACTATTTTCTTTCCCTGTGTATGCAACCTTCCTGCAACTGGGAGAATTAGTGAAGCTGAAAGACAGACCTGTACTCTAAGTGTAGTGATGTATGAATTTATTTCCGTAGTCCTAATTTCTCTGTGCTGTGTTTTGATTTCAGCTAAGCGTGTACACTACCACAAGGTCAAGCATTGGTGCTGAGAGTAATATAGATCTCGTTTTGAATGTGGAGGATTTTGATATTGAGTCCAAGTTTGAAAGGTAAGGATCTGGACCAGTAGTATCCAAGGGATCAGAGTTTGTTGCATTCTGAAGTGTGCATCCTAACCAGGAGTTACATGAAGGCAAGGCAGATTTCACTATTGGTTAGCTTGGATCAGCGTGCTGCTTTCAGCCACACAGGCAAGCATTTTGCAGAAGTGTGCCTTGCTTATAGTAGCAAAAATTACTCTCCACTGAGGAAATCTAAAGACAAATGTGCCTGGAAATGCTTGAGACTCGCCTCTAATCACATAGGTAGATGTGATTAGATCCCTGGCTGTGCATTCTGTTTTGTTCTTATTTGCTGTGGCGTCAGACCTGGAACAGGCTAAGATGTCAAACCATGTTCTCCTTTTGTGTGTTTTAGCAACACGCTCTTCCATAACTATTTCTCTGCTAAAAACCACACGAGAAAACCTTCTTTTCTGATAGTCTAGGGTTTGAGGATCTTCTGAAGGGATTTTGGTGCTAAGACTGTGCCCTTTGAGAAATTTTTTAGTAGAATAGTGCACTCTACGTATGCCTCTGAACAATTAAAATTACTGGAACTGCTTGTTTTGTTCTTCATACTTGCTGTCTCACTTTTGGTTTGTTTGTTTGTTTGTTAAAATAATTGCCCCATTCTTGACTCTCTTATTGTAGTCTCCAAGGTTATTTTATGCTCTTCATTTTCTATGACTAAAGAACTTGGTGGTTGCAGTTTAGGTCATATTGAACTTCATCTCTGACAGATCTTACAAGAATTGTTTTACTGACAGAGTCTGCTAAGCCATTGAAAGTATTCAGAGCAGAATAAGCTGAGCAAGACTACAGGAATAGAGGAGGCATTATGCAAGGGTGCAAGTAGGATGATTTTTTGGCTAGTACAAGGGGAGTGACTTCATGATTTGGGACTCCAGTTTAGAGTTTTCAGCCGTAGCTGAGAAGATTTTATTAATGCAAAGTGCATGGCAAAACTTGGTGATTTTCTTTTTAAATTTTGTATTGTGTATACGATCTGTGATGCATCTTCAGCACATGAAGGCTGTGTTTTTGACAAGTGTTATCATAATTGTGGCCCTGTGACCTATCAGGAGAGGAAAGCAGCAAAAGAATTAATGATGCATAGGACTTTATAGTCCTAAGTTATCTAGGGTGATAAAGTAGGAAGTGGACAAAGGTTAATCTATCTTACTATAGTAGTAAATCTTTGGAAATGGATATATTCTGATATGTACTGGAGTATAGGAAATGACCCCATCCAGCCATGGAACATGTTAGCCAGAAGTAATTGTTGTGTTCCAGGCAACCCAAATGTGTAGTAATAGCTAAATAGTTCAGCATGTGCTATGTCATCTCAAAATACATTTCTTTTGTATTTTAGGACGGTGAATGTCTCTGTACCAAAGAAGACCCGAAATAATGGCACATTATATGCATTTGTATTTCTTCATCATGCTGGCATTTTGCCTTGGCATGATGGTAAGCAGGTGCATATAGTGAGCCCTCTGACCACCTACATGGTCCCCAAACCAGAAGAGATTAATTTGCTCACGGGTGAATCAGCCACACAGGTAAGCATGTGTTCCATCTTTAGAAGAGCATCTGCAAAATGAGTGATTTCTTTTACAGACACTTCTAGTGTTAGTATCTGCTGTGCTTGCATCTTTAAACTAATGATGATACAACACAATAAAAAAATCAAAATCCTCTTCTTGATTATCAAGCCAATAGCAGACCACTCAGCAGAGCAGAGGCAGAGCACTTTAAAATGCTGGCTAATTGTTAAAACACTTCACTAGTTAACAATAATTGCTTCAAATTTTGGTAGAAATACTGTATTGCTCTGTAACAGCATGGTGCTGCTTTCTATAGTGAATTGAATTCTATAGTGAAATAATATGCTTTGCTGTTGTAAAATAGCAGAATAAGATATGAAGACAAACAGATAATGTTTGGTTGATCATCCACATCCTCTTGACTGTTTTGAAGTAGCATCTGATTACTATATAGTCCTGATTTTTTCAAAGAGATTTTTTTCTTATTAGTATCCACATTCCCAAGGTATGAAGGTTAATTAGATGAATGAATATTCCTTCTTGATGAACATAGCTGTGAATGGACACTGAAGTTTTTCAGTGTCAGATTGTGGTGGGCCCTTAAAATCCATTCTGTCATATTTGAGCAAAATACTTGGTCTAGTCTAAATTAAGGTAAGTTGTTTCTTAGTGGGCTTCTGGTTTTGAGTATAGTTAAAGACTCCCTGGATTCCGTGAGTTAGGTTATTACCCTACTCAAAAATTTGCATTGGTTAGCACTATGTATTTTTATTCTTTTTTTAAAGCAAATTGAAGCAGAAAAACAGACCAATGCCCTGGATGAACCTGTGTCTCACTGGAGGTCAAGACTAACCTTAAATGTCATGGTGGAAGATTTTGTGTTTGATGGATCATCCCTCCCTGCTGATGTTCACCGTTATATGAAAATGTAAGTCAATGACTTAATTTTGTCAGATATTATATTATAAACTTATGGCACATTTCTTCAAATATCCTCCTTTGGTATTTTATGTTTAAATGGGCACCTAGAGACAAGAACAGATGCTCTTAATGCTTGCATTTTGATAGTGCCAAATTGCTGCTAAGATACTATGTACTAGAAAGCCTTATTGGAGATACCTGGTTCCTGAGCAGTTCAGAGTTTAGAATACTTTTTCTGTGTGCAGTTATGATAGTAAGGCAAAGCAGGACTACAAAGACACAGAATGCTACAGCAGACTTCAAACCCATTTGTTCTCTAGTTGCCCTTCTGGCCTTCAGAGCAATTGCCATCCCTTGACCCTTTCTGATTATCCTTCATCTGCAAGTTACAAACTGTACAAACTGGAAGTGCTGAAGAGGCACTTAGGCACTCCTAGGATATCTTTTTTTCACCCTTTATTTTACTTTGGCAGTGTGTGTCCCTATGTTATGTCATTTTCACAAGGAAATACTAACAGACAGGGATGGAGTTTTAGGCCTCTAGGTGCAGGCAGTAGCTTCTGCTCGCAGCTTGCTTCAATCACTTCCAGTCTCAAACATATAAGTAGTGCTGTATAGGCTTATGTTGCTGTATGGTGATGCCTTTCTCTACAAGTACCCTCTTGAATCCAGAAGTAGTTGGATAACTAGCAGACCACAAGGTTCTGGGATAGCTTTCCAGCCAGAACAGATAGACCCATAACAAGAATGGATTGTTGGACTGGGGTTGATAGATGAGGAATTTTTTTCTGGTTTGCATCAGCGCTGTTTTGTTATTGCATTATAAAGGAAAAATAGTTTGGATGTGAAATAACCTGCTGCAATTTCACTAACAATAGCTTTAATCATAGTTATCACATAGAAATCTAAATCACTTCAGTTAAATAACCAAGCACTATTTCCGAACCTCAATTTAGTACTTTTCTCTGTTGATATTGCACATTATGTGTTTAGTATGCAGTCTTTCTTAGCATGCATAGAGACTTCTTTCTTTTGCCAACAGCTAAAATTCAGCTTTCAGGCTTTAAAAATCTCCACGATGCTACTTCCATAGATTTTTAACAAGAACATCACAGTGTAGATAACTGCTTTTCTAGTGAAGACTTTAAGAATTTGTCTCTGTTAGGGCATTGTGCTAAAAGCTTTTCTAAGGTGCTGACAAAGCAATTGCATGTAGGTCATAATTTGCTAAATAACTTTACAGTAACCATTTGATAGAGGGCTTGAAAGCTGGGAAGTTTTTATTGGATTCATGCAGGTTGGTGAGGTGGTAGAGCAATCCAAACAAGAGCTTCTGTAGGTGGCAGAGATTTCTGCTCCTTGTACAGTCCTTGCAGTAGTATTTGATCTTCCTGTTTGTGCATCAGCCATCACATTCAGGGTCCCATGTGGGCCAGAGCATGAGACTGATGTCCTGCCAGGCACTGACCAGATGGGGGGAGATAGTGAGAGATGTCATGGTCACAGTAGAGGGGAATATTTGAAACAAAGGATACAAATATATGGCAGTAAACTTCAGCATGTTTCTCTTCCATAGACTTTTAAATTTCTCTTGATCATGCAGAAGCTTCAGCATCATCACAGCCAATTTCATTTGTATTTTTATTTGCTTATTCTGTCTTTCTGCAGAAGAGTGAAAACAAACAAAATTTTTCAATAGCAGTATCTTTAAATGAAAGATTGATAGTGGCTAATTTCTTGCTGTGTGTTAGAAGAAAATGTGCCTGAAAAGATGGTGGGAAATTTCTACATGGATAGATATGAAAGTGATGAATGAGTGCTAATTTTGAATAAAAGTAGTTTTCTTTTTAGATCACTATAGTCATAAAATCCATGTTTAAACATCCTAGGGTTCAGTTGGGGAAGACAGTGCATTACCTTCCAATATTATTTATTGATCAGCTAAGCAACAGAGTGAAAGATTTGATGGTGAGTAATAGAATACCTTTAATTACATTTAACAGCTTTAACAGTAATCTTCAATGTTGTTTTAATTAAGATTTTCTCATAGGTGGTTTGCTGTAATGAAAAAGTATAAATGCACAAAATGACTCAGTGACCATCTAACTTAATGTGACCTACTGTGGTAACTGCAGGAGCTGGATCTGGGTTTTGAGACTTCTGTCTGGCAGAAGTGTCTGTCAGTCACTGTCTTCTGTTCCACCAAAGATGTTTGGATTCCGTTGCTTCTGCCTTTTGGGTGGATATGGAGGACATCACTGTAGCACTAGCAGTGGCAGGAGCAGTCTCCTCAGTAGTTTCACTCCCTAATATGAAGAAGTTGTGTTAGCACACCAGAGTTGCTTCTCATACCCTCTAGGCATATTGACAATATCCACAGCTGACAGTGGAGCTATAGTTGAGACAAGTCAGTAGCTATTCTCTTATCTACTCAAAATTCACTTGTGGTTAAATTTCTTGGTGCTGCTCTCTATCATGTTAGAATAACTTGAGCACCTGAAAGTTTTGTGTTACCGTGTGTCCAATGATTTTGTGCACTCAAATAAATCAGGACTTTGAAACTTCAGTAATGAAATTAAGAAGGATGAAGTTAGATGAGATTTTTGGAGACTGCTAGTCCAATGCCCCTTCCCAGAGTAGGATCACAGGGAGTGAGTTTCTCAAGACCTTTTCCAGTTGAGTTTTGGTTATATCCAAGGATGGAGAGGCTACAGCCTCTATGGGCAACCTTCTTTAGTATTCAGTCACTCCAGCAGTAAAAAAAAATTCTGTATTCAGTTTTTGCCCAGCTCTTGTCTTGTAGGAAATCATGCAGTTCCTTTGCTAGAGTTTACACATGGCAGTCCCATGTATCTAAAGCTGTTGATCTTAGCAACTCTTAGTTAAGCCTTGCTGGTCTTTTCAGTTGCACTGACTGGAGTTTGGTAATTGGAGTTACTGAGAACAAGAGTCTTGGGGAATGCCTCAAAACTCAAAACTGCATCTTCTAGCTGGAAGCCTTTGTAGATGTAAACTTCCCATAAACCTTCTAAACTGTCTCTCCAATTCATGACTTTAGCTCAGACAAAGGATTTTGTTACTTGGTGTTCAGGATAATCTTTATGAATTTGTGTCCCTTCCACCCCAAATTTGTACAGCACAATAAACTCTTGAGTATTTGTTACAAGTCTTGATAGCAGATAGTTTTTTTGAGTATTTCTTTAGATACACATTTGTAATGTCTTTATTAGTGGTTGTTGTCCTTTGTTTTATCACAGCTCCTCCAGTCCAGTTCAGTACATTCATGTGAACTTATAACTGGCCAAGTCATGTACCCTGTTTACAAATAAATTCAGCATTCTCACGTTACTAATGACATTCCTGCAGTTGTCATGCATGTCACAGTTAATGCTGTGAGTTGTAACTCACTGCCTTAGAAAGTCATTAAAGATCCTGGGAAGTGCGGCAAAGACTCTTCCACCAAAACCTGCAAACTTCCCCTTCAGCACTGGCTTATGTGATGTCTCAGTAGTGGCTGGCCAGACTGCTCTCAAGGCCTGCAGAAACAGTGGTCTTGTAGTAAACAATTCTGTGAGAGAATAAAGGGTAAGTGAAGAGCATGAAAGAATAAGGAGATAAGGTAATACAGCTTTTGTGGAGCCAGGTTAACGTTTGGCTGTAATTAGGGGCACAGACAGTGTCTGTTCTCTATGCCTGACCTAAAATCATGGAGCTGAAGATGTGTTTTTCCTGCTTGTACTGGGCTGTATAGCTGTATCAGCTGACTCTGATTTTGATCAAGATGTAGGTCTTCTGTGGTAAGTACTGCTGTCTTAGAGATTATGTGTTCCTCATATTGATTGCCAGTGCTGGGGTTTCGGGGATTACACAGAATTTAATGTGAATTTAGGAGATAATTTTAAAATTCATACTGCTGAACTTACTTGCAGTGTTTGCACACTGTCTTGTAGCATTGATTAAGTAGAGTGCTAGAAGTCCCGTGATGCTCTGAGGCCATACTGCAAGAGTAGGTTGTATTGCAGGGATTTTGGTCATTCTTAGCTTTCAATAGCTTTGCAGCTGTCACACTCACATAAAGGTTGTGAGGCACCACTTGTGGGTTTTTAGTTGTTTGTTGAGAAAGAATTCATTCTTCTAATCTTACCTTTATTTTAGTTTACTTTTGGTGTTAGAGAATTCCTATCTCTGCCTTCTATTGCAGTCTGATTTTATTGCTACACTACCCCTAACTCCTCCATTGTAATTCTTTGTGAAGAGTGCATTTGCCACATGCTGCTTACCCAGGCATTTGCAAATTTTTGCTGCTTGTTCATCCTCCACAGATAAAATTTCTTTCCCTTTTCTCCCATAAATGTTAGCGCTGTCTTCGATAGACTGAGAAATTGAAATGAGACTAATTGAATTAAAGCAGTCTGGAAGATGTTTGTGTAGTTTTTGGTAAACAGCTGTAGAATCTTGACAGTGTTCTCTACTGTCAGTTCTAACTACACCCGATTTTTTGTTCCATTCAGTTCAGAGATCCCTGGCACTGTTCTAGTTTCTCAAGCTTTTCTCTCTGCTGTATTCATATAACTTTCTCAGCTTCCTGCCCTCTCCCTCATGGGCTTGCGTGTTCTGCCACTGCCTGAAAAGCTCACGGGGTCATGGGAGTGTGGTGAAATTGAGATTTGTTTGTACTCACTGGAGGAAGGAGTGAGGGGGAGAATGAACATAGCCCTCAGTTCACATCTGACTGATAGGTAGGGACCTAAAACCATGTTTTGTGTCACAAGAATCAGAAGCAGCCCATTCATGTCAGTTCGGTGTCAGCTAACTAGTTACTTTAGAAACAGATGCAGTGTAGAGTAGCAGGTCTGAGATGGGAATTATGATTGGGAGTAATTAGGAGCCTGGAGCAGTAGACCTTGAACTCTTGCAAAGAGTGCCTGTCAATCTGTAGGCCTGAGCTATCCTTGGAAATGTAAAACATACTGCCTGAACTTGTACTGAGGTAGCTGCTGAGTATTCTAACATCTGAGAGGACAAGGAGTGTTTTGGGGTTTTATTTTAAACCTGTTTGAGAGTTGGAATGGACAGCTGTCATGCAGAAGGAGCTGAGGCAATTTCTTTGTTTTTTTAGCTTAAATAACACGTAGATGATACACTAGGATTAGCAGAGATTTATTTTTTGGGGTGCAGGAAGAAAGTTTTTGTGAGACCTCAGAGCCCAAGGTTATCTTAGTTAGCTTTAGCTAGTCTGAGCTAGTGGCATCATCTTGCTTCCCCACCCTTTCAATTTCTCTCAGAATCAGCCTCAATGCAGTAAATTTATGACTTTGGCCTTAAGGATACAATTTGTTTGTTGGTTGATTTTTTTTATAATATTCTAATTTAGGTAATCTTAGCATATGCATTCAAAGAACTGTCAAAAGAATTATCTTAAGCACGTTCCCCACTTTATGCTGCCATTTCATGCATTTGTATACAGGAACAGTGAGGTTGCTATAGGAACTTGAACAGAAGAAACTGCTAATTTAATATTCCTTGGGAAAAACACAAAGACATTAAGCATGGTATAGAAGTTTAAGATCTTATTTCCTTTAAAAAACAGTTCTTAAAATTGTGTGAATAAATTATAGCATGATACAATCACTTTCTTTATTTTGAGAAAATGAATGGAATTGTTGCCATTTTTCTGCTATTAAAAATGCAACATGTTTTTGAAATGCAGGTTATAAATCGTTCAACAACAGAGCTACCTCTTACAGTGTCCTATGACAAAATATCTCTTGGAAAACTCCGATTTTGGATCCACATGCAGGATGCTGTGTACTCCCTCCAGCAATTTGGTACGCTCACCTTGAATGACTTCAGGCCAAAACATCACAACTAACCCCTCAGTTTGTTTCTTTTGTGTGCATAGGTGACACTTTTTTTTTTCTGGATAATTGGTGAAGAGATTTAATACTACAAAGCTTGTGTTGTTTCTCCTCAAGTCAAAGATAAAAATATATGTTGACTTGTGGTAGGGAACAAGAACACAGAGGTGAATTAACCATTTTTAAAATGTTACAAAACCCACTGTAATTGCATGAGTTAAAGGCTTGTAACTCATTGTTTATGGCAAGCTAAATAACTTCCAAAATATAGGTAGATTAGGATTTTCCCAATAAAGCTTCCATCGTGTTTTGGATTTATGGTTCCTTAACAAAACTTGTGCAGGTGACATAAGATTCCTTTCATACTGGACTTGAGCATAATAGCAATGAACTGTCTGGTACTTCTTGCACAGTGACTTCTTCTTTTTCATAGGATTTTCAGAAAAGGATGCAGATGAAGTAAAAGGAATTTTTGTTGATACTAACTTGTATTTTCTGGCTTTGACATTCTTCGTAGCAGCATTCCATGTAAGTGGTTTTAGTTTTTAGGAAGTATATAGTATGGAAAAAAAAAAAGGGAGTGTGTGTGTCTGACTTTCAGGTGTTTCATTTATTAAGAATTATTCTTGAAAATAGAAAGAAATTCTATTCAAGAAATTCTTGACAATTTCAGTAGAGCAATGGAAACATTTTTTGATACAAGTGAGCTATATTTCCAATACAGAGTTAATATAAAAACCTTAAATAAGGCAGAAATTTGAGATAATGATACAGAAACTAGCAGTCTTGACTGAAATATAAAACATTACCTTCATTATCACTTTTTTTACATCGTAGTTGAACCAAAGGCCGTAGAATTAGTATGCCTGTCAACATTGGTTCAAATTTTGTTGGCTTCTCACAAGGTTACCACTGCAGTGACATAGCTGGGGCACCTATACTAAGGTTTGAGTTTCTGACTTCTAATCCCTGGAGGAATGATCAGGTGATATGAATTGCTTCCAAAAATGTTCCTGTAAAGTGTGGAGCACTCATGGTTATTTGTTGTTGTTGTTTGTCCCTTTCTTAGCATTGGCTTAAATCTGAATCTTGGTTTTAATGAACAACTTTTTTTAGACACTGGGAACATTTTTGTAATCTACAGTTATACTCAACACAGTTCCCATACTCTGGGAGAGATAAGAACTTGGAATGTTATGTTTCTTTATACTTACATTACATAGAATTAACCTGTTTGGAAAGCCTTAGACTGCCATGGCATATTAATTTAATTTTTCCACTCTGTTTATCAGGTTACAAGGTATCTGTAGACTGGGACAAGCTTTTCTGATACTTTTTTCTTTTGTGTATCATTTTCCCAAATAATATGTTTTTAAAAAACAACAAAACCCACTTCCCATAAACAAACAAACCAACCCCACAAAAACAACTGAAAATTTCTTCATTAAAATCCACTGACTCAAGAATATCTGGAATCTGCATTTGATTTTTTTTTAGACACTGCTTTTTTTTTAAACACTGAAGGCTTAAATACCAAAAACTGTATTGAATGAAAACACTGAAGAAAATAAAAAAGCTTCCTACAAATAAATTGAATTCTAAAATGTCCTGGAAGTTTAGGTCAACTCAGTGACAAAAATACAGAGGAAACTTGGCTTACTGTATTGTAGGATGTTTTTTTTTCTAAAGTTTTGATATTATCCAAGTGTAAATTGACTATCAGTCCAATACAGAGCATTTTTAGTTTAATTTACTGTGCTTTTCCCTGGTCTCTCAAGGAGGTGTGTGGTTCCTCAGGGTCCTCATTCTTCACCCTCTATGATGAGTTGTCCTGTCTTTACCTGCTGCTGATTTGTGCAGCATTGCAATGGTAGTACTTGAAATTCATCCTGTCATTTTGCACTGCTTTTAGGGCTTCTACAACTTTTCTTTTTAGCTTCTATTTGTAGGTCATAATTTTAATTTCTGAAGCTTCTAAAACAGGGGTTTTTTAATACCATGTTGAATGCATTGTTAACATTTTCAGTCTCTAATTAGTGCGTGTTTCAAGCAAATGAGTATGTTTCTTCCTATTTGCAGCTTCTCTTTGATTTCCTTGCATTTAAAAATGACATCAGTTTTTGGAAGAAAAAGAGGAGCATGATTGGGATGTCTACAAAAGCAGGTATGGACTAGAATGCAAAGTGTTGTCTATGTGCTGTCTATTTTATGGTGTGTGTTTTCAGTCTTGCTCTAAGTTGATACTTTGTAGGTTTACAGAGACAACAAAATGAGATGGTTTATGTACAAGAAGAGATGGCTAACAGTCTACACAGATGGTTCTAACTTTGTTAGTTCTGTGCTCAGCTATCACTTGAGTTTAAGCACTCGCATCACTGTGGAGGCTTGACTGCCTTGCAATTGAGAATTAGATTAATATTGAATTAGTTACCATGTTTTCCTTGCTGAAGGAACAGAGAAGTACTTGGAGAAAAAAATGAAGACCAGAAAAAGTTCTGTGGGTGGAGAGAATGTGCTTTCATGGGTGATGCTGTTCTGCAAGTCCCTTGTGTTTCTTGTAGATTACTACAGGTTCCAAAATATTTGTGGGTGGAAAGTGCTGTATTGTAATGCTCTTGCTTGATCTGGGCTTTGATGTAAACACAAGCAATAGAGGCTCCTGGGGTAGGGGGGGGAGAGCATGGGAGGGTTGACTTAATTTGTGTGTAGGAAAGATGGGAGAAACATAGTGGTCTGACATCCTGCCAAGCCTTCCTAGAAACAGGTGAAGGTTTTTCCAATAGCTTTTTTCCAATTTTGATTATGGAGCAAAATTGTAAACCTGGAGTCAGTTGACCTTTGAGACTATCCCTAATTCTATCATATTTACAGATGGATTAAAACATGTAAGGGATATCAATACCAGGGGGAAAAAAGGCGTTCTAATTTATGATGAACAACACGTTTTTATCATGTGGAGAATCCATTTTTATGAGAGTGCATTTGTTTTTTTTTAAAGCAGTTGTACTGCTGTTGGCATGTCTATGCCAAAAAGTTCATAAAAATTCAAAATGATCCATGGAATTTCAGAAATAATAGTCGGATGCCAGTTTCTAAACTCAGTAAAGTCAAATTCAAAAGACTTAACATTTACGAACAATGAATGAGTTTCAAATACTGACATTATATTATCTCACAGCCTTTAAGCTTCCTGGAGACAAGAATCATGAATGTAGTTCCTAATTGTATTCATATGTTGCTTCAGTACAGAAGTCTTCATTAAATGTTCTAATTTTCTTCCATCCCCTGTGATAAAGATTGCAGAGAATATTCTTGTTCCCTATTTGCCCAGAGATCACCGGCTGTTTCTAGGACTAATAGATATATCAAGATGTACACAGAAGAAATTCATGCTTAAATTGTGTAAGACAGAATTGCTCTAAATAGGCCATCAGTCTTCTGTCATCTCAGCTATTCATTTAAATATTAATAAGCCTTCCATTTTCATTTTTTCTGTCTAGTGCTTTGGCGGTGCTTTAGTACTGTGGTAATATTTCTTTTCCTTTTGGATGAACAAACAAGTTTATTGGTACTGATCCCAGCAGGCGTTGGTGCAGTGATTGAGGTGAGTTCTTAAAGCTGTCAGACTGTCATCAGTATTTGCAGCAACATCTGTAGTTTATGGTAGAAAAAGAATGCTAAACTAGTTATTGGAAAACTCTGCTGTAGCTTGCATGTCATTGGCTTTCAGTGACAGAGGAGATTGTGTCCCGTGATCAAATAACTAAACTGGAAGAAGTATCATTTTTCTTCTGGGATGGTCCAGCTGATATTGTAGAAACCAAACACAGCATGATGCTGAGGTTCCACCTATCACATCACCTGATAGGCCTCACTCCTGGCCAAGTGAGTTTAACCATGTCAACAGTGCATGGAAACATTGTCAAAGAGCAGCCAGTGCCAGGACTGAAGTGATTGGGGAAGGAGAAAAAGGAGGAGACTGCTGCCTGTGTGCATGATTCCACAAGTCCTCATCTAGTCAGTGGGTTGTAGTTAACACAGCTGTCTCAAATGACAGCAGTCATACGGACAGTACGTCTCAGGAATTTGTCTGCTAGAAGAACTTTTTCACAGCTTGGACAACTCCTGTTTCTCATGCAGTACAAATAGTGACATTGCTTCTGTAAGAAATAATTTTCTCACTTGTACCAAAGATATCAGTAAAGTATGGTCTTTACCCTATTCCCTTTTTTTTGTTTGGAATATATGGTGGGTGAGAAGAGAATATTGGTGTATCTAAAGTTAAACAAATGAACCTTGTCCACAAAAAGCTTCAGGCACTGTAGCTCTCTTGGGGAGCTGCATTGCCTAAGTTGTCAAATCTGTATAGCAGTGTGGGTACATGAGTTAATTTCCAGGTGAACTGAAACTTTTGGTTTACATTAGGGTCAGGCTGTTACAGCTGTACAGTAAGTAACCAAATAATCCAGCAGATTCACTGATTTTTGCTTGTAGTCCACTACTGAAATGTAATGACCATGTAAGCACCAACTTAATCACTGTTAGGAGTTCTGAGGCACCTTCCTTGAAGGCACATGAAAACTTGCTTGGCAGGTGACTACTGGAATTTTCTAAATGCCTGACCTGGGGTGCATGTTGGTGCTAACCCCACTTAGGCACTGCAATTCAGATATCCTGGAAGAACTACATTACTTCACTTAAACTACATCATCTGATAAAGACTTAATAGTGCAGGCTCACAATGTATTTGTTTGATGACACAGCATTTGGTTTGTGTAGACACAGGCAGTTTGTGCTGCAATCAGGCTGCTACTGCTTTATGCAATGGGTGATTAAAATAGATATTCTGGAATCTTGATTCTAATTATCTGAATCCTTCATAAGATGTTCCTTTGTATAATAATCTTCTATGTGCTTTTTTTTGTTTGTTTTTGTTTTTGTTTTTTTGGGGTTTTTTTGCTAATTGCAGCTCTGGAAGGTGAAGAAGGCCTTGAAAATGACAGTCAGGTGGCAAGGTTTGAGACCCAAATTTCAGGTATAGTAGATATTGCCCTGTTAATGATTACTCTTGAATCATCTGTCTGTTTCCAGGTTACTGTGCAACTTGACTTCCAGTGAAATGAAAGATTTTTAATTACAAAAGTTTCCTGTGTACATCTCTCTATGAATGGCTTAATCCAATAGCAGGATGAGCATTTTCAAACCTGTTTCTTTCTTTGAGTTCTCCAGAAGAAGCAGCTATTTGTATGCATTTATGGTGCATGAAACTTCAGAACTTCTCTGTCAGTCCAGCTAAGTCTTTGTAGGTGGGACTGTTGGAAAGGCACTCTTACGGGACATCATGTTTTGAAATAAGAAACTGTCTTTTTCATGAACCTGGAGGTGTAACTTCTCCATTGTGGAACTAACAGAAGATGTGGCATGTTCTGGGGACAGTACACTCTTAGATGATTCTTCTGGGTAAAATGACGTGCTTAGACTGCAGAACATGCAGTGGCAAAGTGCAGTCTGCACTGAAAGTTTATTGTGTTGGTAGAAGAAACCAATATATTGATAACCTGATATTCAGTGTTTCTTCACAAGAAGTGCTGCAGTTTTGTGCTGCTTGAAGTCTCTGTGTCTGGAGTGACTGGTGGCTCTGCTTGTTCCTGTGTCAGTAATCAAGGAACTGCGTTTAAGCAGGCAGAATTCTGGACATGTGAGATAATCTGTAACTGACCTCTTCATGGTTATGTCTTTTAGTAAATGCTTCCTGTATCTGACAGATTTTTAGCTACTTGACTTTGCCTTTGCTTTGTGAACTCTGCTGTCTCAACCACATTTTTTTAAGCAAAGAAGTCCTGGCAGTTTGCTGTAAAATACGAGGTTACAGGTTAATCTTTTTGCCTACCCTATATTTAGTAGGCTGCACAGGACAAACATATGACTTTCCTATACAGAAGCTTTTAAAACCTTTGTTACCTGCTTAATGTAGGGAGCTGGACAGCAAATGCTTTCTCTCTATGTTCTGATGTGATTATGGTTTTCATATGTGTTGCAGTTTGGTGCACACAATGACTGTGAAAAGAAAACCGAAGAATATGATGCCCAGGTAAGGGGGCATGACTTCCAATCTGTGATATGTATGTATGTGTATAAAGTCTGTATATGTCACCTGTTGATTGACTTGTTTTGCTCTTTTTTTCTGCAAGTGTGTTTTCCATGTCCTCACAGTTGTCAAATGGATCATCATTGTGTAGATGATCAGATAGTGAGGATTCATTCTGATAATTTCTGAAAGGAAACAGTGGAATAGTTCTTTTGGTTGTTGAATCCGGTTGAGGCATTGCTCTGAGAAGCAGAATTGCAAGTGACTTACATGAAGAGATGTCTGAAAGGGTTACGACTCACAAATTTGAAAGCTGATATTTGTACTGATATTAGTACTTGTTATTTGTACTTGTTATTTTTACTGGAGGAAAGTTCACATGGTTCCTGATTTCTGAAAGGAGTTGAGCATAGGTGACAATATTGGTGTTAAGTAGGGAGCTACTTTTAGACACTGATCTTTGTGCTGTCTCTTGGTGCCTACACTCTTAGGTGATTGCTTGTCTAAACTGTGTTTTGGAATTTTCACCACCACCACTAGAAGTGGAAGCATAGTGGAAATTATAGCAGACATTTAGGAATAGAAAAAGATTTTCAGGAAAAAAAATACGTAGCTGTCTTCTATTTAATGCCATGAAAAATCTGTTCATATGGAATGTGAACTAACAAACCGTTTTCCTTGTCTGTTAGGCTATGAAATACTTGTCATATTTGCTCTATCCACTGTGTATTGGAGGTGCAGGTTACTCCTTGCTGAATGTCAAATACAAAAGGTACTGTAACTCTATAAATGATCTTACATGGAATTGAAACATTCCCCATTTTTTCTACATGTTATGGAAATTGGTTGTTAGTTTGATGCATAAGCCAGGAACTGGAAACTTCCTTGTGCTGTCTAAAGCTGAAGAATCTAGATGATTTTTTAACATCCTGTAAGCAACAGGCTCTTGTATTTCACAAGTAACCTGATATGACTTCAGCATAGAATTCAATAGCTGACATATATGTCAATCAGAAGAGGAGAAGGAAAGCTGCCATTGATGTTCAGAGGACCAGTTGGTGATAGGTGAAGGGAATTCAGGGGTTGAACCTGTCCAATAGCAGAGAGAAGCAAAAGCCTTCACAAAATTATTTTCTTTGAACAAGGGACTTCTCTGTTCCCAAATATGATAGCTACGATGGCAAGCAAGCAAAAGCATTTTTGAGAAAGGGCTCTTTATTCCTTTAGAGCCGTGGACTTCCTCCAACATCATAATACTTCAGCAAGAGCTGGACACTCAATATTTCATGAACAAATGAAACCCTTGTCCCCTTTCACTCAAAATAGCTGGTTCATTTTGTGTTGGAGAGATGCAAGCGTGCAGCCATGGGACTTCGTTGTAGGAAAACCTGCAAACACAAGCATGGTGATGGCCATGTAGGCATTTTTTATACTCCTTAGGCCCAGATGGGATGGGAGAAAACAAGCATTAGTAGTTTTTCCTAATGTTATTTTAAGCTGTTGCTGCTTATATGAGCTGTAACACTTATACTAGAAACTGGGGCAATTTCTGAGCTATTAGAAAATCAGTTTTTTCAAGAGGTTTTTGTCTTAGTAAGCAGCTAACAAATATACAGCATTTTAAAATTCTGCTTTTCTTACAAAATTCTTGAATTTGTTTAGTATTCCAAAATACTATATTGCAGGTATTTTATGAGCTGCAGCTTAAGGAAGTGAAAACAATTCATATAACAGAATTCTTGCCATTGTTAAATCGGTAAGGAAATGTGACAGAACAAGTAACCTTAGCAGTGGATTATCCTTTAATCTTGGAGGCATTTTTTGATGCATTCTTTAAATGCTTGTGGATTACTGAAATGCTGCTACTGCTGTAATGTGTCAATAACACAGCAGTGCAAGTTTAATTTTAAATGATACAACCAGAGCATGACAGTCACTAGCTGTTCTCAGGATTGCAAGCAGAAGTAAGGAATTCGATCATTGTCAGTAGCACTACCATTATGTTCTTAAGATTGTGCTCCCTTGAACATCTGGGGAGGCTGTTAGATGTAAGGAGGGAAAAACATAGATTCCTTGTATTTACTTTTTTTTTAAGTACCTGCTGTTGTGGTTTGCACTGAATGGTACTTGTTTGAAATTTGAGAAGTCCTTACTGGGCCATATTAAGTGACTCTTTAATATTTAGAATACAGCGTTATCTTAATACAGTCAGGGTTCAGTGCACAGGATTACATGCACAGTGTGCGTATCTCATGTCAGTAACCTGATTATCAACACAGAAGTCTTAAAAGGGTCTGTAAAAGTATAAAAACAGGTGATAAACCTCTCAAAACTTCTTGTATGGACTGATAAGCATCATTTGCTTAAACTACTTTCTCTGGAACCCCTCTTAATCCAAGGAAGATGTGAGGTATTTGGTTCTTGCATGGAGTAATTTGCAACATAGCCATTTCTTGGAGTGGTCAGCGTGCAGTGGTGTATAGGATGTGTTATAATTTTGGCTGAAGAGAAATAAAACTGTACCCTCTTCTTTGTTTGTAGCTGGTACTCCTGGTTGATTAACAGTTTTGTCAATGGTGAGTCCTTTCTATTCTTTTTTCTATTCATATTTCTTCAAATGAAGGTCAGGACTCAAAAGTAGAATATTAACTGCTGTCATTTGGATCAGTGTAATACAGAGCACTGTAATACAGTAATAAATTATTATTATTATTACAGTGATTGAAAACAGGAGAAGAATCAACCGAAAGTGAACAAAAGATTTAGATGCATCTTCACTCTTTAGAAAAAAATGAGTGCAAATTACTAATTATGAAATTATAGGTGTGATGAACATCTGTGCATTTATTTGTTTTCCGTATTTCATCTCCAGGAGTGTATGCTTTTGGATTCCTGTTTATGCTGCCCCAACTATTTGTAAACTACAAGGTAAGATTGAACAGTGATGAAAGTCTACTTTTCTAGACTCTTCTTGCAGACTTTATTACAATTTGATATTTTTTGTATTTCTAGATGAAATCTGTTGCACACTTACCATGGAAGGCTTTCACATACAAAGTAAGTAAAGCTCTAATTTAAAGTTGGGTACTGTCATTTTGAAAATTACTTTCTGTAAGAAACAGCCTAATAATAAATCGCTTAAGGATGGTTTTTTTGTTGTTGTTTTAACAACGAAACTTGTTTGCAACTGTCCTTAAAAAAAATCACACTGATTTTCATTTTTCATAATGACTGCCATATGATGAGAATACTTGTGTCCTAGTTCTTGTGATAGTACTGCTTTTTGTACTGTTGGCTGTCTTGCAGATAAATTTATCAGTCTCAGTTAATTGCATTATTTTAAGAAGATGTCAATGCATCACTGACCAGGGATAGTTCTCAAGAAAGAGTTAGGAATGCTAAAAGACCTTATTTTGGCAGGTTCCAGGAGCTACCAGAGACTGAAATAATGTACACACTGTTCTGCACTAGGGCGGAATTGTGAGCTTCTGGGCAAATGTGAGGGGGATTGTTCCATTGGGAAAGAGGGTCTGCTCTGTGGTGTCCCCACTGCCTTGACTGCTCTGGTGGGAAATAATGCAGTTCTGCAGCCAAGCTCAATAGCAGACCTTAGAGGGGAAAGTTAGTTTATTTAAAAACAAAATCAGCTCACTAACCCTTCAATAGCTGTATATCCACAGGCACTCACTTCTGTGTCCAGGTGATTTGTACAGTACTCAAACACCAAGGTGATAGACCCAAGTATCCCAGTCAGGATTCCATGTGCTGATATGGATAACAAGGGACACCCACTGTTGAGATCCCGTGTCTCCCTCAATTAGCGACTATATGCTGGTTTTGTTCTTGTACTCCTAAGGAGCTGATAGTGTTTTGACTATCATTTCCCACCAATCCAAGTCATTAGGATTTTTGTACTGTGCTTTGTTTTCCTGGTCTTTATATCCTGAGAAACCCTGGCTGGATGTGCTGGGATCAAGACCCTGATGCCATCACCTTTTTACTTTTTACCCTTTTTGCTTGTGCTTCCACTCATAAATGCTTTCATTTTTCCTTTGTGCTGATACATTACAATTCTCCAGAATATCTGTACTTTAAAGGAACAGTGTTAAAAACTGTTCAAGAAATGGTGTCCAATTCTGAACAGAAGATTTGGGACAAAAGAACTAAAACATACACATCTAAAGAGACTTCAAAGGCTTTTCCATTTCTATGAGCCTATAGCAATTGTCCAACTTTCTGCTGCCTTACTGTTCTTAGGCAAACAGTGCATCTAGGAAAACAGACTGAAATGTAGCTGGTAGCAGAAAATAAGCAGTGTTTGATGTGGAAATAGAGACAAAAATAACAATAAACACAGTATTTCAGCCATGTACAAGGCAAATCAGCATGTTTCTGAAGAGGAGGGAGCAAAAGGTATATTGGTGAAATAATTTCACAATTTTACTTCACCAAAGTAAATAACTGAGCAGAGACATCAGCAGTTATATAAACAACAGAGGGAGGTTATTCAAGCAAATAACCTTTGAGTCAGTACAACCTTGCTGGACAGCCTTTTCTTACAGAGCATTTATGGTTCCTGTTTAGATCCCATAGGCTACCCACAACAAAGGCACATGTGTGTGGAGAAAGAAGTTTATTTCTGTTTTCAGTTATGTTTAATTTAGAGAGCTTTGGAGAGAGTATTTTACTTTTTTAAATGGATATTTAAAGTTCCTTGCTCTCTTCTTCATTTGTAGTGGAAAGTAGAGTCTGAGGGCTCACCTGTGATCATTGTTTTATTTTTCCTTAATTTGAACTCTGACTTTCCAGTTTCTGTGGGGTTTTATGTTTATGCCCTTTATTGTTAATAAAGAGTATCTTCAAGTGAGGTAGTCTCAAAAGAAAATTAATTCTAAACACTGCTGGATGGGCTGCCTTGGTGCATTCACTTGCAGTGGCTTATGAAGACTGCCTGTGTGCCTGAAGGATGGAGCATATAGCTTTTTCTTCCTCTTGTCATTGTGGGATCACTCACTTGGGTGTTGACTTGGAGAGGGTGTCTTTTCCAGCTTGCCAAGGTTTTTATTTTTGCTCCTTGACAAACCTTTGCACAGGCTTGGGAAGTGGCAGCCATATTCTTCAGTCATTTCAGACTGATGGATTTGTTTTGACCTCACAGAACGAACTCTCCTGTTGTAACTAATCATAACTCTGTCCTGTCCAACACCACCGTTTTCTGCTGGTATTTTCTTCCATCATATAAATATTGGTTCATTTTGTAGAGTGAGTTTTGTGCTTACATCACTTGCCCCCTTCTTATGGTATGGATTAGCATACAGCTTGCTAAACTGAAAGGAGCCACATAACCGACTCAGTTTGTTAACCCAACAGTGAATATTCTTTGCTGGGTTTGTTTCCTGATGTTTTTAGTGAGTTGAAACAGTTTATTGCAACATGAGTACTAAGAGCTGGTGCACTCTAAGGGTTGATGTGTGCGGCCTCCCTGTAGCCAAGAGCCAGATCTAGACTGTTGCCTTTTGGTTAAATTACCTTTCATTATTGCTGCAGAAATAGAGCCTATGGTATGCCTAGTTGATTGGAAACAGTGTAGAAAATTATCCATCCCTTATTCAAGACATGGTTACTTCCAGGAAAGCACTGAAAATATTTTGAAGTCTTTCCAAGGCTGTCAACTTAATCTTCTTAAGAGCAATAAATGAACAAACTTGTAGACAAATTTCTACAGAAAACGAAAGTGAAGTGACATTTTGTAAATCTTGTCATTTGAGTAATGACTGAACAGAAGTCTGGGGGTTTTTCCAGTTTCTTTTGAAGTTTTCTCTGAAATTGAGTCTGTGTTTTTCCCCTCCCATGACAATACTCTCATTTACCTGAAACAGTCCTACTTCCTTTTTACTTGTAACTTGTGCTCTGTAGTAGACAGTATGGTCTTCATTAAAAGAAGATATTTTAAAGTTTGCATTAATTAGTTTAGCAGCATAACCTTTTAAGTGTTGTTATAAATATGGAGGAAGTCTGTGTTCCCACAGAAAAACATAGGAAGCTTCTAATTTTCTATGACTGATGACTTCCTTTCTTCACAGCCAACTGAAGTATACTTTTCTTTTATTTGTAGGCATTCAACACCTTTATTGATGATATATTTGCTTTTATCATCACTATGCCAACATCTCACAGGCTGGCCTGCTTTAGAGATGATGTTGTGTTCCTGGCCTATCTCTACCAAAGATGGTAAAACTTCCTTTAATATTTGTTTCAGTTTTTACAGTGCTGTAGATGGTTGTAGTCTTGTTGCTATAAAGGACTGTAGATTGGGATAGACTTGGAGCAGAAGTTTGATACTGTAGTAATGTATAATATAGTATAGTGTGGTCTGGATAATATTAGTTATGTATATGCCTAGTGAAGGGAATGGTGAGCAGGGCACCCCGCAAAGGAGATCTCAAGACAAATAAGAGGAACAAAAACATTTTCCCATAACTGACAGTAATCTTGGACATGATACAGAGTAGTCAAAAATTCCTCTTCTCACAGTACTCAGCATTTTTGTCAGTTACCCCTTTTCCATCCCCACAACATCCTTATTTTCACCAGATTTTGAAGTTGAAAACCACCCTGCCTCCCCCGCAACCCCCAAAAAAAAAAAAACAAACCAAGCAAAAACTACAAAAATAAAATTAAAAAAAAAAAAATCAAATGTGAGACATAAATACCTGAAGTAAGGGGAAGGAGAGAGAAATTCCTAAGCTTGTATTCACAAACCCACTTAGAAGTTCTGGGCTTCTAACCCCTGCTGGGGGCCACATCTCCATATGCTCAATGTCTGAGGCATGCTCTCCAAGGTGCTCTGCAGGACAGTAGTGGAGGGTGTTGTCTGATGGGGGACTGCCCTGCTCTGCTTCTCTATTTCTCTGGTTTGAAAAAAACAAGTTATCAGGTTCTCTTATAAGTTGAGTACCTGTCGAGTTTCAGATTCTTTAAGTAACTAAAATCAGATGGGGAAGAAAGCTATTTGCACTACTTACAAAATAATGTCGTAGTGAAGTTACAGAAAGTGTATTCTTGTTCCCGAGAATAAACAGTTTTGTTTATTGTTATTTTTGTAGAAATTAAGCGGTCAGCAGCTTCTGATAGGGGCTGGGAACTGGTTTCAAGTTTGAGAGGTATCCTGCATTGCTTGAGAAAAGACTCCAGCCAAGCTTTAGGGGAGCTAATACATCTCTTAAGAGGTTCTGTTATGACACAAGTGGTTGAGTCATATTGTGAAGAACCTGATACATCTGTACAAATCTTTGAAGATGTTGGGTTTTGCCACAAATGGGAATAGAGAATACGATGACAAAGACATTCACTTTTAAAATTAAGCATCACAGAACTACTTAATTCCTTCAGGTAGGAGACTGTAATGTAACTAAAGATTTGGGTTTTTTCTGCCAGGCTTTATCCTGTGGATAAGAGCAGAGTAAATGAGTATGGAGAATCTTATGAAGAAAAGTAAAAAAAAAAAAGCTCGTAGAGAATAACTAAGAACTGAAGAAGATCCTGACCCCTGGACTCTTACTCCCTTTGTGTATTACCTGGTCTTAAGGAAGGAAAAACTTATTTAAACAGAGTATTTTTAAAGCTTATGACAGAACTACATGGACAATACATCTTCTATATTGCCAAAATCTAGTTTTGATACCCTCCTCTTTCAAGACCCTCTTCTGTCCTCACAAGGTCTACAGTCTGCCAGATGACATTATATAAACTTCCTGCATTTCAACTTCTCTTCAGTGAAAACCTAAGCATCCTGACCATTGTAATTAAGATCCTAATCTGTGTTTTTAAGACAACTCATTAACTGAAACTGTGGTGCCTGTGCCACTAGGCTATGAAGACTGAAAAAACAAGACACTGTGTTACAGTAGAATCAAGGATTATTGCCAAATGGGGGCTGTCAAAAATAAAAGGTATCATATTGGATTATATTCTACTTACAAATCATTCTCATTTGATAATGGAAATAGTAGAAATTGTGAATTCCTAGCTAAGAAAACATATTGTTGGAAATATAGGATAAGGTAAATGGTGGTGTTAAACTTCAAATTCCACCACATTCTTGGCCCACAATATGGCAGAGGGTTTCAGTTTTCGGAAAATGAATGAATGTAAAAAAACTGTAACATGATTTCTTTCAATATGTATGCAAGTTTATAGAAATCCTTCTGCATTGTTGACAAAGCTGCTTTCTTGGCATAGCAGATATTCATGTAATGCAGATCATTGTTAAGTGCTGGGAAAGTCTCTTAATGCTTCTTAAATTCTTTATCATTTGGTATCGCAGAGACCTACTAGGCCAATTCTGTCATGTTTCAAAGGGAATAATTCCTCAGTCTTCTCCCCTCTCCCTCCCTGCCCCATCCTGTTTTTCAAATGAAACACACATCATTCAAATGGAATTATTTTGTTCAAGTACAGGTTCAACAAACTACACAGATACAGAGGAAAAAAAAGTAGCCTGGTAAAGAACAATGAATACCTTTCATACAGTTAAAAATCTGTACTCCATGGGAATTGCATTAAGAGAGGTATTTTGATCTGTTTCTTTCAAATTTGTAAAAAATAATCAGGTTGAATTATTATACCAAAATCCAAACTCCACAGCTATATCTAGAAACTACTTTTAAAAATGGTTAGAAAAAATTTAAATTGAAAATCTTCAAAGATTTTTAAAAGCAGGTTTCTTAGTAACAGTAAGGGAAATACAGGGTGCATTCCTTTCAGCAGCAAATAAAAAGCAATTTAAAAAAATCCAAAAGGCAGAATTCTAATTTTCAATTCTAGTTTTGCTTTGGTCAGTAAGTTTACAAATAAACCATAATGATTCTTAAGTTTATTAAATTGCATGCTGTTTGTGCAAGGCTGTTCAACCCAAATTTGTCATGAATTGAAAATATTCATTGAATAACCTTCAAAAACACAGGTCAGCTCCTGTGATCTGTAACTACTTTGTGAAGTGAATTTTATCCAGCTCTGATACTGCAAAAGTCTGACCATATAAATATCTGGGTCCCAAAAAGATAAAGTAGTGTGCCTGCCCATTGTATTTTGCTACAGACGACAGACTTTCCTATCCTGAAGTCCCCTTTACACACTGATGGCAATGGAAAGGAGTCCTGAAGTGAGTATTTATCTCCTTTTAATGTCAAAGGCTCTTTATGCTGTTAATTGTAACTACAGATTATTGATTTTAGCATTAAACACACCTAAGTAAGTCTATGCACAACTGGGGTTGCATTGGCTGTATCTTGTACCTGTTTTGAATTTGTTTGGAATGAGCTCTTTGCTGTTAAGCAAACTAATATTTCACATTAAGTTAAATGTATGTGAAAAGTTTTCCTGATCTAAAGAATGCATATAGCACGTTCCCTTTTTATGCCATTTCAAAACAACCAAATCATTGGTTCTTCTAGAGTAGCTTCTCAAAGTCCAGAATACCATATTTGGGTATTTCTGATGTTTCATTGCTCATTTTTGTACACAGCTGTTAAAAAATTGCTCTTGCACCTTGACATACTGTGAGTTTACTGGTCTTCTGTCTTGCATTTCTTGGCACGGCCCTCATGATATCCTATACAATAGTCATAAAGCATATAAAAGTAGAACACTTTAAGTCTTTAAAATGAGCAAGACTTTCCTGTTCAAGTCATTGTTTTATGCATTCTATTTCCAAATAAAAGACTTGGCATATGGATAAAGAGTTTGTTTTTTTTCCAGTAACCTTTTGTTACTGGAAAGAAAGTTGTTAAAAAAAACCTGTAAGTATGAACTTTGGAGATACTGAATTATTTGTTTTAACTTTCTAGTTGTGGTAATGACATCAGCTAAAAATGTGGTTCTGTTTGTGAACCAGCTCAGGCTGGATAATCAATATCTAGAATCTGTTTAAGTGTCCAAGAGTAACTTAAAAACTTCCTCACTTCTAGTGGGATTTACTGTTGTAAGCAACTAGGTGACCATCTCCCATTCTCATCCTCATTAGGCTTGTAATGGCTTTGAAATGAAAAGATTACTGTAATTTGGGGCTGGGGCTGTGCAGCAGGAAAAGTGGGCAACTGAATAACAGAACCAATATGATTTCCAACAGAAGCCACTTTATTGTTTACATTAGACCCCAGTTACAGTTTCTAGCACTGCTGTCCACACGTGCAGGTGTCTCTCGATTGGCCAAGCCACTGGTTCACGAGGCAGGCACGCATCCTTCAGGACACCTAATTGGTCAAGTGTCCATCATCACGTTCTGTGTCCTCTGTCTAGGTTTTTTCTTTGACCACAGTTTCTCAGGCTCTTCGTTCTTGTTTTCATCCTGCTGTTTTCTCAGTAACCCTGATGAATCCCTGAGAACCTTGAAAACAAGACTGCAGGTGGCTTGTTACTTACAAGCAGTTTGGCTGGTACACAGAATGGCCTAAGCTCTGCTGATACATTGCTACAGAGCTGTTTTAGAGTTGAGAAAACCATCATATGATTCTGGAAGATGCTCTTGCCCAGGACTTAGCACTGCAGTCCTGATCCTCTAGTGACATAAGTGACAAAAGGCAGCTGGCTGGATTCTGTGGGTGTAGTTGGCCTGCAGCACAGTGCCTCAGAGCTGTGACAGAGACTGTGCTCTATTCCTGCACAGCTCTTCACTTCATACCCTGCTGCTTCCTGCTCACCATTTCCTGCTGCTGTTCTCCAGGAGGTGACCTTGCACCCTTTGGACTTTTTCCCCAGGAGCCACAGGACAAATGGATTTACAAAACAGCAGCAGCACAGGCAGGTTTTTTTTAACAGCAGCTCCACAATCTGTATTAAGAGAGAGCTCTCATGGTTGCCTTTATGATGATTTGTCCTTTTATTTCTTGCACACCTGCAAAGACTTGTGGAGTATCTTACTCTTATTTTGGACTTTGAAAAGTTGGCTCTGAACATTTTTACCGGGCATTATTTGCCTGTAGCAGTCTCCAGCCCCAGGTTAGCCTGTCAAGCAGCTAAAGCCAGGTAGGCATTTTATTGGTGTGGTTCATCTGCATGCTTTGGTCCTGCTAATCACAAGCTGAATGTGACCAGGGAGCAACTGGGAATGAAAAATGCCACTTTCCCTACTCATGAGATATTAGAGAAGAGGGGATTAGAACACGTTGCAGGTCAATGAATAAAAATAATAAAACCCAAAAAAGAAAAATTATGCAAATTTAAGCAATTATACCACCAACCATCTTCTCCCTGAGCACCTTCTCCACCTGCCCCTCAATCTCCTCTCAGCTTTATGTGCTGAGCATGACACCATATGGTATGGAATATCCCTTGGTTCAGTTGGGGGCAGCTTTCCCAGCTGTGTCATCTCCCAAATTCCTGTGCACCCCCAGCCTCCTCGCTGGTGGAGTGGAGAAGGGAGCAGAAAAGGCTTTGACGCTCTGTAAACATTGTTCAGCAGTAACAAAAACATCTCTCTGTTATCCAGAGTCTTTCTAGCACAAATTCAAAACAGCCCTGTAATAACTAGTATGAAGATATTTGACTCTATCCCAGCCAAAACCAGCACACGGAAAATTAATTTCCCCTCAAACTCACTAATACTGAAAGGCAGTGTGAAACCTGAGGAAGAATGTGTCTGAGGAAGAGCAAAGTGTGATGCACTTGGGCGTGGCTGGCTGCCAGCCAAGAGGCTGAGAATAAGGATCAAAGAGCTTGGGGGAAGGAAATACTGGGACTAATGTGTCAAAAGCAGCACTGAGCATTTATTAAACAGGAAAGTTCAGTGTTTGATGGGCACAAAGTAGGTCTGATGCAATTAAGACACGACTTTGAGGAGGGAAATGTGGGAGGAAAGGAAGGGTTGAACATCTGTTTTAAGGAGCAATAGGCAAGTAGGGAGAAACTGAATCAAATAGGAAGTCTGGGGCTGGTATTAGAAGAGTGATGCCACTGAGGAACCATTACACAGTGTGAGACACACACAGTGGCCTGGAAAAAGCATTTAAGAGGTGAAGGGATCACTGCAGCTCTGAGGGAGAGTCCCAATCCAGAGGATTGTGGTGGCCAAATGTGGGAAGAGATAGACCCATATAAGTCTGGTAACTGTGGCAATAGTGCTAGAAAGGGCTTGTTTCTTGACACTACATGCCCTCTGCACAGGGTGAGCCAGAGAACCAAATCACATCTCCATTTACCAAGACCACTGTAAAGAAAACAAAGACTGCAGATGCAAGCCAACAGAGAAGAGAGCAAGTTACTATCACAACAGGCTTCATTCCACAGCAGGTTAAAGCCACGACACGTGACAGATGCTCTAAAAAGGGATTACACTGAGCAGCTGGTTAAGCTGAAGGGATGTCCTTGATTAAAGGCACATGACTGTGTGATCTGTCTTAAGCAGTAGCCTCAGGTGAGACTGGCACCAAGATCAGCCACATCGGCTGAAGATCTCCTAGTCAGCGATGGATGATTGATGGATGTGATGGGCCAAAAAGGGGCCCATTACTGTGACAAATGGTACTGGGTCTGGCAAGGACAGAGTTACCTTTCTTCAAAGCAGTCTGTGTTCTGCTTTGGTCTGTGACTAACAGACAACAAAACCATGTCTTGGTATTGCTAAGCAGCGCTTGGACAGCATCAGAATTTCTTTTTCCCACTCTGCCTCCACCACAGTAGGCTGGGCTGGGCAAGAAACTGGGAGTGGACACAACTAGGACAACTGACCTGAACCGATCAAAGGAACGTCCCCTTTTGTAGTGGTTTGAGTGCCCACTACAATTATTGACTCTTCTTCTGCTGTGAGATAGGATTAGGAGAAGAGCAAAGCAGGCTCAAAACTTAAAGGGTGTAAAGAAACTTTATTTAAACAGAACTGAAAGGAAAGAAGAACAATAAGAATCAGAGTAAAACTTTCATAACACCTTACCCTCTTCCTATGGACAATGTATAGAGACAAAACCTGGACTTAAATCAGTTTATCACTTCTAAAATAGTTTCTCATCAGTCCTTCTGGGGAGAGGAGTCTCTCTTACTATGCTATGGAGACTTTGTACAAGAAAAAGTAGTTCTCTAGTGGCTTTAATGTCACAACGAAGTAGCCGCCCAGGAAAGGAAAAAATCTGTTTCGAGGTGTGAAGAGCCTCTCTCATGTTGTACAGCTTTCCCAAAGCTTATTGGGGTGCTATTATAAGGATGAGCTGCCCTAGCATAAAAATAAGTTCATTCATCTCTGGGAACAGAGGTCCTCCCCTTTCACTCTCAGGGCAAGGTTTCTCATTTCTCTCATTTCCCTCTTTTTCTGTTTAAGTTTCTCATTGAATTACAGCTACTTTTAACATTTGTTTGCTGCAACACTGGTACCTCTGCCACTACTACAGGAAGAATGCTACATCCCCCAATGTGTTACATAAATTTACAGGGGAAAAAAAAAAAGTCTGATATATCCAAAATATATCTTCATCATAGCTTCGCAAAAGAACCTCAACCCAAGAACAAGGCACCTCCTCAATCCCCTCTTATCTAGAATTTGATTCCTTCTTTACTGACCTCAGTGTCTCACGCTGTTCTCCCCTGTCCCCACCCATTCCCTTTTCTAATTCGGGAGAGAACTGGTGTTCTCAAGTCTACCTGTTCTCAAGTTTTATCAATTAAAACAGTCTTTATAGACTTCTGCAACGCTGAAAGGTCGATCTCATGCAGGCTCTGAACAGAGAGCTGGCTCGCCGTCTCTCGCTGCTGGTGACGTGGTCTCTGCCGACACTGTACGAGCTGTGCCGGCTGCTGGCCTTACTCAGCACCTGCCTTCATACGGAGTGCCGAAACAAGGAAAAATCTGCTGCTGCTGCTGTCTTTGTCCCTCAGTCCACAGCACAGCTGGCTAAAACAGCTCAGCAAACCAAGTCCATTGCGAGCCACGCCGAGGCAGCCGTGGATGCGCGGCACCGCACCGATCCTGCCGGCACAGCCTGCCCACATGGCCGCTCCCGGTCTGGGATAGCGGCAATGCCACTCCCGGCCCCGGCTGCTCCTCCGGGCAGCTGCTCCTTGGCTGTATGATTGCTCCTGCCGCCAGTACATCCCCCGGCCGGCACAGACCGGCGGCTCTGCTGGGCAGGGGCCAGCACAGCAGCAGAGTCCGGCCCGGGCCCGGCCGCAGGGGCCGCCTGGGCCCAGCCCGGGCCCACCTCTTCGAAGGCCAGGAGGCAAGGGAGCTTTTCCCGGCGTTTGTTTTACCTTTAACATGCATGTTTGCAGAAGCGCATCCAGCTCCCCAGTTCGTTTAACTGGTTGTCAATCAATGCAAAACCAGCACCTTATCTCGTATAATGCTGTTCTCGGCAAAAGTAATGTTGACTTCTCCAATGTGCCATAGTTATCCACGCGTCCACTCAGTCCATTCTCTACTACAGAGTTAGTCAACTTTCACAGCTGAGTCCTCAGATTTATTGCTAGGCAGTCCCCATTACATCCTTTGGGATCCTTGATGTCAGGTTACCTCTTTTCATAGCTTGTGATACAGAAACTTTCTGGCTTGACATGGGCAATCACTGAGTTCCTTTAAACTCACTGGTAATTAGCATCTAATTATAGAGACTCACCGATTTTTGATTTTTTTTTCTTTCTTGAACGACATAATTCACAGTACTCAAGCTTGAGACTGTTCATGCTATGTGCAAAGATTTGACACAGAAGCCTCCCTCAAGTTCCTCAGTATTGCCATGATTGTCCTAAGTGTTCCTTCTCTATTTTTGAATTATAGACTTCCTGGCAAGCTGTCCCACTTCTAATGTTTCATGTTTCTTTCAACTTTGAGAAGTTACTCCTCAAACTAATCTGATATTGTTTGATTTGTTTTTCACTTATATATTCGAACACAGCTTCAGGTTTTTGAAAGACACTTCTTCATCTTGTGACATTTCTTGTAAGAGTTTCCTTTAGCCTTTCCAAATGGAGCTTTGAAAATAGAGGCACGTTTGCAGAAAGCTTGCCTCTTTAAATGACCATTACTGAAGCTGGACCCAAACATAACATCTCATTTCCTTTCACTTTGTTGTTTGACCGTAAAAACAGCGTTTTATTTTTATCATTCCACTCTCCTCATCTATTCCCAGGGTAACTCCCTTTCATAGAAACTGGTTGTAAAGCAGGATGTGGATAAAGTTAAGTATGCCTTGAGGCATACATTTTGTTGAGGAGAATTGTGACTCCATTATTTGTCCATATCTGGATTCCCAGTAAAAGAGTGATATGGTTATATTGTAGTGAGCACAGAGAACTTTCCACTAAGGGTCACTAAGGTGATTAGGGAGCAGGACAATCTGACATATGAGGAGATTGCAAGGCAGCTGGGATTGTTTAGCCCAAGGAGGAAAGGCTCAGTGGGGATCATATCAAAGTGAATAAATACAAGATGGGTCCAAACTCTTCTCAGTGGTACTCAATATAAGGATAAGAGGCAGCGGGCACAAATTAAAATAGAAGAAATCCCATTTAAACATGATTTTTTTTTTTTTTAAGTGTGATAAAGCACCAGAGCAGGTTGCCTAGTAAGGTTGTGGAGTCTTCATCCTTGAGGGTATTAAAGCCTGATTTGACATGAGACTTGGCAATCTGCTCTAAGTGACCCTGCTTTGAGCAGCAGAGTGGACTAGACACCTCCATAGAGCTCTTTCAGCTTCAACTATTCTATGTCTCTGTGATTCTAATCTTTTCTTTATTCATCCTGCCACCCTTCCAAAAATAAACCAAAACCCAAAAGTCAAAAAAAACCAACCTTACTCTTTTTCCATGTTGCTTCATTCCCCCTCTCCCTTCTGAATTCTCTCCCCAACCCAATGGTAGACACACAGAAAAACATGTGGTACCTGTGAAAAAAAAGAGGAAAGAGCTCCCCTTAGCTTGTCTGCAGCAGCCCTCTCCCGCTCCACCACTGCTGTGGTTGTTGCCACCAAGCAGGCATCAGGAAGAGGCACAGGCTGGGACCTGCCAGCAGCTGGTAGAGATTAATTAACCCCTTTTCCTTCCTTTTCCTCTTACTTTCTTCCTGGACATGTTTCTCACAGGAAAAGGTGAACTTTGTGTTTGCCACAGGCAACATTCTACCTTAAGGGTGCTGTCACCTTTGGAGGGGCCAGCATGGGGGGAAATACATGTCAAATAGATCCTTCAGAGGTCAGACCAAGGGCATCAGCTTTATCCCTACCCTAGGTGCAGATGCTGATGGATTCAGACTGTCTACAAAACCCTGTCTCAGTGTGCAGTGGCAGTGCAATATTTCAGTTACAGCCTTGCTGAGGTCCCATGAAGCCCGATGTTACTGCTCTCCCTCCCTTGGGAATGCCAGCTGGTGCCTATTTCTGTTAAGGGCTAAATGAATCTGGCAGGCAGGCAGTGCTGAACTGGAAGTGATGTAGAAATGCCTTAACTTGTAGGTCACAAGGTGCCAGGGAGTTGACTCCTCAGACATACTGATGTGAGGAGATGAGCTGCTTTGCGCCCAGGAAGAAATCCATTGTATTAGTTGGACAGGAGGCCAGTCCTCCATGAGCAGTGTGATGCTGACCTCACTCTCTAGTCTGTAAAGGCTTCACTTGAGGAAGGGAAGGCACACATTGCTCTGTCTCAGTAGACCCACAACTTCTACACGTCTGTCCCTGCCACTGGTGAGAATCTCACTGCATGGCAACACCACTACCAGGGCCCAGACTGTCCATGACCACAGGGACACTAACATCTCCCTTCACCCAGTGACACACCTGTAAAAATAACCGTCTCCACGATGGGATCTGTTGGATGATTCCTCTCAAAGATGAGGTACTCTCTAATCTTTGGGAAGAAGAGAACTCTGTTATATTTCTGCAGGATACTCACAGCAACCTATCTATGAAGTCTGGATAGAAGACAGCCACCTCACCCTCCGTGATGGAGTGCTAACTCCATCTTGCCCAAACATTTACTCAAAAGTCCTGGGTTTGCTGAATTTATTCAACGTGTTCGTGCCACATTTCCTTGCAAAGGTTTTTGGAAATTCAAGCAGCACATATCAACCAGAAGACCATAATTTTCATGTCTTTCCAACACTTGACCGAACTCAAGGGCAGGACTCCTTATGGGAGCAATGTTGGCTGAGCAATTTGTGTTTCTTCCAGCATCTTCTAATTCTGTTACTGCACAAATATTTCTCATATATTGTCCTTGCCCATGGCAAGGAGGTTGGAACTAGATGACTTTTGGAGTCTCTTCCAACCCAAACCATGTTATAATTCTAGGATTTCTACTAATTCACCTGGAACACACATGGGGCCTAGAGACCTGCACTTCCCCAGGACTCGGCTGTAATCCCTTTCACAGTCTGGCATCAAGTTTTCTATCATGAAGTTTTCAGATACCAAGGGAAATTTGGAGTAGGCGGTTACACACTACCGCAAGCGATTTGGCTTCTTCATTAATGAGTTTGATGGAAAAAAAACCAAAACAAAACCAAACCAAAAACAAACAAACAAAACAAAAAAAAACCCAAAACAACAACAACAACAACAACAAAAAAAAAAACCAAAAAAACCAAAACCACAAAAACCAAACCAAACCAAAACAAACAAACAAACAAACAAAAAAACCAGGGTGAACCACTTCGGTATTTTTAGGGTTTAGTGTGTTCATCTCCACCATAATCTCTGCTACAGCTGCTCTTATTTCAGCCAGATCCTCACCGAAGTGCTGATGCTGAGGGGAGAAGGCGCTCCAGGGAGAGGACTCTTCCCGCGGTGTCCGTGCCGGCGGAGCTGGACAGCGGCCCCTGGCCCCGCCCGGCCCGGCCCGGCCCGTCCCCGCCCCGCCGGGCCCCGCCCGCCGCGACCACGCGGGGGGCGCCGGGGCGCAGCAGCCACGCCGCAGCTTTAGAAGGATGGTGTTTGGCTGGTTTCTTTTTTTCTTCCGCCTCTCCGGTTAATGCTTTTATTTATTTATTAATTCACCGCTAAGCAGCTGCTCCGCGATGCCCGGTGGGCGAGCGGCGCGGTCGGAGGGGCGCCGCTGCCGCGCCAGGTGGCCCCGTGCCCCCTTTGGCCGCAACATGGCGGGCTGGGAAAACTACTCGGCCGTGCTGTCCGCGCTGCGCCGCTGCTACGCCGAGGCCGTCCCGCTGGAGACCTTCGTCCGGCGGCTGGGGGGCGGCGGCGCCGGCTACGCCGAGGTGCTGCGGACCGACGACGGCCCCGGCTACCGCACCTTCGTGGGGGAGTGCCTCGTGTGCGTCCCCCGCGGCGCCCGCGCCATCCCGCGGCCCTTCACCTTCCAGCAGGTAGGAAGGGCCCCGGGGGCGAGGGGCTGCCGCCCTGGCCGAGCAGCGGGAGCCCTGCCGGGGCTTCCCGGTGACAGGGCTTCCCGCGCTCCGTGCCTGCGCGGGGGCGGCGCGGCGGCCCTTGGCCCCCGGCGGCTGCTGCCGGCCGGGCCTAGCCGGCTCCCGGGGCCGTCCGCCGCTCCAGCCTGGCCCCAGAGCCAGCGGGGAGCGGTGGGAATCAGCCCCTGCCTCTGCTTGGGGCTGGGAGAGCAAAGCCCGGGTGCCGGGCTAAGGCGGGCGGAGAGCGCTGCGGGTCTGCGCGTGGGGGCTCCCTGACTCCCCGCCTGCCCATGTGGGTAGAGGTGAACAAGCCGAATGTGGCCGGGGAGCGACTGGGGATGGAGAGTGCCCCACTCTTGAGAGATTAGAGAAGAGACGGGTGGGACGGGCTGCGGTCAGGGTTTAAGCAGAGGAAAAGCTTTTCAGAGAGGGAAGACCGCTTCTTTCTTAGCGCCGTATGAGTGAAAGTGCCGTGGTAGGAAGCAGATGTTGCGCACCCAGGACAACTTGTTAAATGGGTTTTGGAATTGTGTGCCGAGTCGTTGAGTTGAATTTTCCTTTACATAAAAGGAAACGGAGGCCTCAATAAAATTAGCGTTAGTTCCCTGGAGGTTAGAGCCTGCGCGAGCACGTATGTGTATGTATGTATGCGTGCCTGCAAACGCGGATCTGCAAACATGGATTCACTGGAGGCGGTGGAGCCTGAGCTGCTGGGGGACTCAAGGGGAACAGTGTAGGGCGTTTCCTGGGCATAAAAGCCAGGATCAAAAGGGCAGATGTTAAAAAGACTTCCTTCAAGCCGTTGGCTTACGTTGCTACACGTGAACATCTTGCATTACGCTTGGAAGATCTTAATTTTTGAGGATGATGCTTGTGAATCGTTAATTTCGTTTTGAAAACTGGTGTCTAGGGCTGTGTATCTTTGCATGTATTTTTATTTAAAGGGTATATTAAGTGTATATATAAGTAGTAAGTGAAGAAAGCTAATTTTCTTTTTTCTTTGCTTCTTCAGTTATCTAGTCAGAGCGAGGTCACCGCAAGAGTCGTTCAGAGACTGTGTGAAAAAAAGAAGAAGAATGTCCTTGCATATGGATACTCCTTACCGGATGAAAACAGTTCTCAATTCCCAGTCATGCCATTTTCGAAGATACACAGCTACCTACCCAATACTATCACGGAAACTCTTCGTATCAGTGGCTTCTGGGAGACACTGTTGAGCCGCATAGGGGATGATGTGATGATGTATTTATTGGAACACTGTGCAGTCTTTATGCTGGTTCCCCCTAGTAATTGTTACCAAGTTTGTGGGCAACCAGTCTATGAACTTTTTTCACGTAATGTAGACTCATCCCTGGTATTTCTTAGACAAAGGTTCTCAAAGCCTAAATGTACTGTCTTGCTTAAATATATACGAAAAAGGCTTATGTTTCATAGAAATTATCTTTTAAAGTTACATGGGTGGAAATACAGACAAAGATGTGAAAGTAATGTCTCCAGAAGGAGAAACGAAGGAAATAACAAAAGACGAAGCTCAGTGCCCGCTGACCAGTGTTCTGCAAAAGCTGTTTCTAAAGCAAGCAAACGGATCAGAATGGTTACTGAACATCAGGAAAAACAGAGTAGCTCCAGTTCACGTGTTTCAGTTACAACTCCATCCCTAAAAAGGAGGATTCATAGAGAACAATCTGAAATTCCAGCCAAGAGGGCAAAAATACAGGAGAAAATGAGACAGGAAAAGGCTTGTGGTCTTGTTCCTGATGTAAACCAAAGTAGTTCTGAGAGATCTGAAACTGGAAATGTAGCTACAGGTACATATGTAGCACCACATTCTGAAAGTGTTATTAAAACCCCCCATATTTCTGAAAGAAGTAACAGTGCTGTGTCTGGTCCTTCTTTAGTTCGCAAGTCTCGCCGCAGGAGGAAGTTTGTGGCAGGTAAAAGGTCTCTTCTGCGGAAGAGAGTTCGGAGTAACAAATCCTTAGAGTCCAACACTGAAATGCAAGCAGAATCCCATAGGGAAAGAGTACGGATGCCTGTGTATGAATCTCGATTGGCTTCAGGACAAACCCAACCCATGGAGCGTTCTTCAGAACGCAGAGGGCAGGAAAGTCCCCAACCTCATTCATCAGAGAAGTTACCAAATAGACTACTGAGTTCTGCAGTATACATTGAGAGGAAGCGTATTCTGTATTCTTGCAGGAGTTTCCAGGAGTGTTTTCCTAAATCATTTGTGTTGAATCGCTTGCAGGGCTCTCAGGTAGGTGCAAGACAGCTTGTAAAAGCTATATTCTTAAGCCGAAATCGGGTGCAGCAAAGGCGTAACCAAAGTCTGCCAGACGCAAGCGGAGAAAGAAGAGGTTGCCCAAACGCTACAGGCAGATGGAGCATACGTTTCAGAAACTGCTAAGGAACCATGGAAAGTGTGCTTACTTAGCTCTCTTGAGAAAAAATTGCCCTGTGCGGATATCTGAAATCACTATGAGAGAAGTCAAGCTGTTTTGTCAGGCACCCTTGCCTGGGGAAGCAGAGGTTCAGAAGCAAGCAGAACAGTTTGGGAAACAGCCTGCTAAGTGTGTGACAAGCAGCAGATCTGGTGAATCTGGTCACACTGATGTGTCAGACAACTTAGGTGCTTCCCTTGCAGGATCTGTGTGTGGGGAGTCGCAGCCGAGTAAGGAGCAAAACCCAGGAGAGGCACGTGATTCAGCCCTCAGGGAGCTCCTCAAGCAGCACAGCAGCCACTGGCAGGTGTACATGTTTGTGAGGGGTTGCCTGGAAAAGGTCATCCCCTCTGAGCTTTGGGGTTCAAACCGCAACAAGTGCCGGTTCCTAAAGAACGTCAAAATGTTTATTTCCGGGAGAAGGTTTAAGCTTTCGTTGCTGGTGTTGATGTGGAGGATGAGAGTGAATGACTGCATGTGGCTTCGTCTAGGCAAAGGTACTGACATTAAAGAACTAAGTGCTGGGGCTGTCAAATGATTGGTGTTTATGTTTAAGGTGGGAAGGGGAGGATATGGAATTTGGCCTCAGAATTGCTGAGTTCATTGGTAATAACCATAGCTGAGGGAGCAAACCCCTAGTAGTGTTTGTAACTGATGGTGGAAGGACGCTTAAGCCTGTCTTCCTTCCAAAACTTCCTTGCGTTCATGCTGCTTTTGTTTAATAGAATGATGTTTTCATAAACATGAATTTGGAACCTGGACTAAACAAAAAACAAAACTTTCCCATCCATTCCTACTATCCAAATTGCAGTAACTCTGAAAATCCATTGGAAGTATGACCTAAGCATATAATGAATAAACACTCTGCCTGTTTGTTACTGTAAGAGTTCAGAAGGAACTAAAAGCAAGTCAAGATACTTGCAGTGGCATGTGTTCCTCTGCTACGGGAGTGAAAAAACCAGGATTTTTTACTCCCTCACATCAGCCCTGTGAGAAAGATGTGAGTATGAGACCTATTCAGTACAGGGATTGCCTGCTATACAATCACAGAATGGTTTGGATTGGAAGTGACCTTAAAGATGTAGTTCCAACGTCCCTGCCATGGCCAGGAACACCTTCCACTAGACCAGGTTGTTCAGAACCCCATTCAGTTTGTCCTTGAACACTTCCAGGGCTGGGACATGCACAACCACTCTGGGCAATCTGTTCCAGTGCCTTACCACCCTCACAGTAAAGAATTTCTTCCTAGCATCTAATCTAAACCTACTTCCTTTCAGTTTAAAACCTTTCCCCTTTGTCCTGTCACTACATGCCCATGTAAAAAGCGCTGTCGTCATCTAGCACCTTTTCTAGAGCCCTTCTCTAGGATCAAGAGATCCTTAATGCATCAGCCTGGCTATTTGGTGGTGCAGAAGTCCCTAGGTCAAGTGGTCCCTGGCTAAAAAGTTCTCATGAGAGCAACAGCTGATTGCTCCAGATTGTGTATGAATCCATTTCTGTTTATTTCTCTTTTCAGATGACAGGTGAATCTTCCTTTCCTTGGGTTTGTTTTTCAGACACTATCCTAGGATTTAAATCTAGGCTGAAGCCTTTCTTCTGGGAATGATTGCTGTAGGATCTAGTGCATATTTTCATTTTTCTGTGCTTATGTTCTTCATCTATACAGTATGGATTGCACTCCCTTCACTGGTATGCTTACAGTGTTTATTTTTACTCCGTATTGGACTTGGATCCTACAGTAATGTGAGCTGAAAATTGTATTCTTTTGTTAAAAGGTGCAGTAAGTTCTGAAACTGTTACATGTTCTTTCAAGTGTAGGAGGAAAATCAAAAGTCTGATGTTTGGGAACTGATGTCAAAAATAAGGGAGGTTATACTTACATAAGAAACTTAATTCTAGAAAAAAGTATTTCTTTAATCAGAAACTGGTTCAAAACCACACTTTCCAAATGCCGAGGAGTTAAATATTTTAAAAGGCTTTGTTGTAAAATATGTGTTTAATTCATAGTAATTTGGAACATGTTATCTGTGAAAAGTATAATGCCCTCTTCTTCTCTGGCCATATTCCAGGCAAAGCACTATATAGGCTTATTTTATTTTTTGTGGAAGTATTCCCATGTGCCTGATGTTTAAATGTGCTTTGAATTGCTTTGCTGCACTGTAGGTGGAATTGTTTTTTTTCTCCTAAAGTGGTAGTGGTTTCTTGAGAATTTCTTGAATTGTAGTCATTGTTTACATCTGTTGTCAAGAACTTAGAAATTATCCATTTCCAGGACAGCTGCCTCAGTATCCAGGTTCAATTTGCATATTACCACTGCATGTTGTAACTCTTCAGATAGAGAGTTTTCCAACAGTGGAATTTTTCACAGATGTTAATGGGCTTCTGTTGAAGTAATACTAGTCTTTTTTAAAGGGCTGTAAATGCATGAAAATATCTCTTCCCTGGAGCATGCAAAAACTAAACAGAAAACTGAAAATTTATTTTGATTCTATAAATTTTACTGTCAGGTCTGTTGCATCAAAATTAAGCTGGTTTTAACCCATTCATGCTTTGTGCTAAGCAGCTGAACTAATATTTTTGTGTAGTTTCTTTAAGAATCCTGTTCCATTTGGGCTAAATTCTACTCTTTAAATGTAATGAGAAAAATTACTATTCGAAGCTGGCCAAAAAAAAATCAGTATTGTAGCCCAGGGTCTTATTCCGTGTTCGTCCATATATCTATAAATTATAGATCTATGAGATCATTAAGTTGACAGTAGTTAAGGGTGTTCTGGGTTCATAATTGTTGCCCCATCTAAATATTGGAAATACTGATGGACTTCAGGTGATTTGAATTTTTTCTTTGACTACAGAAATAAGTTCTATATAGGATGTCTGGAATAAAATCTAATCCTGTAATTAATTAATTTTCACGTAATTGGGAAATCAGAATATCATTCTTATCCCCAAATCATCCCAGTTCAATTTTGTTAATTTTTACAGTATACCTAAGTTATTTTCAGCCTTTTGCTTCCTTTTTTGAAGTTTTATATTGTAGTAGTCTTGTTTCTTTTTATTTTACCTCTCCTTTCACAATAATCTTGCATTTGTGCATTAAAGATCTTGCACAGTCAATTTTGGGGGAAGAAAGTAAGTCTTTGGGCTACTATGGCATGTATTTGTATCTTCAGTTTGTCACTGCAGATTAGTTCCTGTGTTTATGCTTTAAGCTTGGGTCAGTTGGATTATTTAATGCCTGACAATTTGGAGGGGCATCTGTATAATTGTTTGTACTTAACCTTTTTTCTTTCTCGTGACCTCAAGCCAAGGCAAGAATGTCGTGCGTGTTTCTCCTTGGTGTGTTCTGTTTCTTTACTCATTGCTAAGAGTCGATAGTTACCATAACTACCTTTGAATTGTTTATTGAAGGTGATCACTTTGTTCCTGCCGATGAACATTGTTTCCGTGAAGAACTTCTGGCCAAATTCCTCTACTGGCTGATGGGTACCTATGTTGTTGAGTTGCTCAGATCATTTTTCTATATCACCGAGACCATGTTCCAGAAAAACGTGCTCTTCTACTACCGAAAGTTTATTTGGGGCAAGTTACAGAACATTGGAATTAGGTAACATGAGAAAACTAATTAAACATTAATGGATATGTAGAAATCATGTGTTTTGTAGTGTAAAGGTGTATTTCTGCTTTAATTTATTGCACATTTATCTTCATTTTATTTGCTTCGTTTCCCAGAGGAAATTTCAGCCTGTTACTGTAGCATGCCCAGTTTGTGATTTCAGAAATATTTTGTGGGAGAAAACTTATTCAAATTTAGGCTTCTTTATTAGAAGAGAAGTCTTTGCATAATAAAATCCAGTTTGAAGAGAATTTTGTTATTATAAATCCATTTTTGATACCTTTTAACAATGAGTAAAACAGTGATGGAATCCCAAAGTAACCTTGTGAAAGTTCACTTTAAAAATACTCAATTTGCTTTAACTACTTTAATTTAGAAACAACGAAACCAAAACCAAGGCTCTGCTGAAATGCTGTTATACTCTATTCATAAAAATCAGACAGTAGCCTAGTGGGTTTAGGGGTGTTTTTTTTGAAGATTAAGGGTCTTAGAAGCCACGGCTCCTTTTTTAATATGGCTAGAATTCCATGCTGGGTTTTTTGGTCTTAAAAATGCGTGCATGTATTTAAGTTAGGGCATTATTTAAGATAAAATTTTAAACAACTAAGTGAGAAAATAGGAAAGGCAATTTTAATGAACAGTGTTGTGCACCCATCTCCTTAGTTCACATCTTTCAGGTTTTCATTATAAATTGCTGGTGTCCGAGAGAGCTTTGGAACAGTGAAAAATTAGCATATTTTATGTCTTGTGTTTTAGTGGCTGTTTTGTATGGTAAACTTTTTGCTTTTGCTCTGATCTCTTGGTCCACAATGTTACATTGTGTGATTTTTCCCCTCCTGTCCCATCACTCCCTGATTTCAGCATTGATATCTTCAGTGCCACTCCTTGCATTTGTGTTTGCACTTCATGGGGTCCAAATCTTGTTTGCAGTTGTAGCAAGGAAAATGCACTTTGAATAGTAATTTTCAGTCCCACACATTTTGTTTTTCTTGTCTTCAAACTAACAGCTGTAGTGTTGCAGTTAGTGTTGTGCAGTTTTAATGTACTTAAAGACTATTTTTTGGCACAAAATATGATCAAGTAGTGACTTTCACGAAGTAGAAATACAATAAAAAAAAATAGAAGTAGTAAATAATAAATTTTTGTGGGGTTTGTGATTAAAAGAAAACCAATAACTTGTGATTTAGCTCTTTGTTCGTGTTCCCAGTTTCCCAGAAAAGTCTGATGTCTAAGGACAAGGTGCTTTAAACTCAAAAGACCTTGATCTAGGGTCTTGTTTCTTTTGATTTCCTCCCCACATATTTCCTTACTGTGCAGGAAGCCCTTTCTCCCCTTTGGCTTGGAAGATCCCTAAACTGCAGGTTGTTGGAAGCTGGAGAAACATTCCAAGTTCTGCTTTGTGCTTGCTAAAGGCGTGTTCTAAGAACAGGATGTTTGCTTGTGGCTACAGGAGTCATAATTTATAAGGACTTTGAGCCTGATGCTGGCAGCTGCAGTTAAGCTTTCAACACTGCTCTTTCAAGTGTGATGTGTTACATGAGGTCTGCCACGAGTCCAGCATGCTGCATTCATGTTCCAGCTTCACATAGGAGGAGAGCAACTGGGGTTTAGGGATATTGGGATACAGGTGTTTAGGGCAGCCTTGGCCATTCTGAGGCTGTTCAGACACTGTCTGCTCTTAACTGGCCAGCCTCTGCTGGTGAAGCTGTGCAAAAGGCTGTTGGGCTGCTTCCATCTTCTCTGGAGGAAGAGTGTCTGGTGACCTCAGTTGTTGCCCTGATGGGTGTTCTGTGGTTGTTCTGGTTCTCAGCTGGAGCTGCTGAAGGCAGTTGCTCTGAGCTGGTTCACAGGAAGGCATTGGTAGCCACTGATTCCTGTTGAGTTCTTCTGCATCCTCCTTTGGAGGAAGAGAATATATTGAACAGGCTGGACTGAGTGAACCTGGACTTGTGAGCTTACCTTTGCAGAGACTACATTGTCATTAGGGAGCAAATCCTCCTCTTGAAGGGCTGTCCTTCTGAGTAGATCATCCTGACAGAATCCCACTCAAGTATATGGAGCACAGATCCGAGAGGGGCCCTGGATCTCTGTATTAGTCTTGCTGTATTGGTGGAGATCAGAGCGTGCTGTCATTGTACACAGGCAACTTCGTATTAATTTTTGAAGCTATACCAAAGTGCATTCCCCAAATTAAAAGTAGAATTTACTAAGAAAAATTCAGTATTTTGCGATTCAGTTGATTCAAGTTACATAACCTGCAGAATGTAGATTTGTGTTTTAAAAATAATGAACCCAGTGTTGTGGTGAGAGCACTTGTTTTCCTAAAGCTCATGCCCTCCCTGCTCTTGTCACACACAGTGGCTGCCAAGGATTAAAAACGCTGCAGAAGTTCTGAAACTTCCCCATCAGATTGAAGTGAAATGTCAAAAGACAACAGGATCATCCAGTGAGGTTCCTTCAAGTTTCAGTGCTTAACAGCGTTGTGAGTGCCAGTAAAAGCAGCATGTGTCAGTGGCTGCTAGATTAGCACACATTCAAAATCATTAGCGCTGCTATAAATGCTGTGAAATAAGCAATGAATGTTGCTGCTGGCAAAATGGCATCCAGTTCTCCAGCTGGCCAGAGGTAGTAGTGAGGATCTGCCAATAACTGGCCTTTGTATTCACCTTCAAAGGAAACCATATTTTTTAATATAGTGATAAGAGGTTCATTTTTTTTTCCTTCCAGTCTTGAATGTGAGCTGTTAAGGGATGGAAATTTGATCATTAAGTTTTTTCTCTCTGAGTTACTTGTTTTATCCTGTTTATCTAATAGTGTAGTAGATGTTGTGTTCAGCAAAGAATGTAATTCTATAAGGAATAGTGATCCCTCACTATGGAAAAGCAATCATTTCTGCTTTTCTTTGGGCAGCATCTGTACCAGAAATTTAATTTGAAATTTTGAATATAAATCCTCAAATTTTTTTTCAGTAGCTCAACACACTGGCCCTGCATGCCACTATATGTTCTGTCATGGACTCTATCTCTCAGACCCAAAAGTCCCAAGCAGCTGGATCTTGAACTTGTATTTGAGTTGTATAGGCATACAAAAGAAGTATTTGTGTGCCTCTCTTACCTGCATTCTTGGCTTCTCAGGTGTCTTCTAAAGCATCTTTACCAGGTTTCCACCATTCACCCACTGCCTTTTGTAATAATGTGGCCTCCTTTTGCTGGACGAAACTGTTGGATTGTGTGGGATGTAAAAAGTCTTCCTTCCTGTCCAGTCTTTTGTGAGGACTTGGAATTGCCTCACTTGCTTTCCAGAGTAATATCATAATCATTAGTCTGTAGGGCACATTTTGTCTATCTGAACAATACAAGCAGTGCAGGAGATTGATCCAGGTCTTCTATGTTGCAGGTAGGGTACTTTAACTCTGCATCTTAAGTAAAAACATGGGCTTTTACACCACCACCATTTCCTGATTCGTTGTATGGAAAAGTATTGATTTTGATGAAGTTCCATGGAATCCTGAGGAGGGGATCTTAAGTTGCCATTAAGGTGAATTTCTTCATTACTTTCTGCTGTTCAGTTGAACTGGCACCTGCTCATCAAAGTCCTGGATACCTAAAGCCCTTATATTGTCTGTGTATTCTAGCGCCTGAATTAGCTATAGCTCCTAATAAGTGGCAGATCTCCTAACTGTTAGGAATAGAACAGCCATTCCAGTTTGTAAGTCCTTCCCAGAAGCTCTCTTAGAATGGTTCTCAGAAGGTTCTTTTCAACTTTTTTAATGCCTTTCAAAGTTTTGAAGCCATGAGCACTATCCAGCTTCCTGTTTCTTGCATAAAACGTACTTATGAACATAATGTTCATATGTATTCCACTAATCTGTGCTTAAATTTTGTTTTAAGAGGGGTTTTTGTTTGCATCAAGCAGAAATGTGTAGTCTCTTACTGTATTATATTATCATTAAGATACTGTGATATTGTTCTGAAATTCAGAATTTCATGTCACTTTCTGTAGAAGTTAGTATTTGTATTACCTTAGAAAAATATTCAGCTTTAGTTGTCATAAAGACATTAAATGTTTTCGTTTTCTGCCTTTCCTGTTGCTTATACTAAGTGTATGTTTGTGTTTTAGAAACCATTTTGTCAAAGTCCAGCTACGGCCTCTGTCTTCAGAGGAGGTTGAAGCTATCCGTCGAAAGAAAATGGTTACTATGGCATCAAAGCTCCGGTTCATTCCCAAACGCAATGGGTTGAGACCCATAGTAAGAGTCAGTGGTATTGTCGAACCTCGAGCACTCAGCAAGGAAAGCAGAAAAAAGAAGGTTTTTATTTACTTCATTGTTTTATGTGCATTTGATGTAGGTAACTGATCAATGGAGTAAGGATTTTTGTTACGTAAAACTAGTTTTAACGTGATGGATTGTAGCATTCTGATCAGAATGGCTGAGTGGGTCTGTTGCAGCTTAGCTTCTCCCTTTCCAGTGCTCCACAAGCCTCCAGTTCCAGAATTACAAACTTCTGTTTGCAAAACCTATCTTAAGGAATTGAGCTCAATACAATAACATGGCTTGTAAGGTAATCCCGTTTTTTTGGTATGGGTGAGTCTGGCCTGTTGGGATTTGCCTGAATGCTGAATGATGCGTGTTGATCTGTGAAGTTGCCTGGAGAGCCAGTGTGGTTCACAGTGTGGTTCTGGTTCAGAGCTGGCTGTGTTACAGAGGAGAGTCTAAGGAAGGGCAAGGAAGCTGGAGCAAGCACAGTAGAGAGACGGGAAGGAAGCTGAGAGTAATTGCAGTGGGAACAGAGGCAGAACACTCAGTGCACAGAAGACTCTATTGAGCAGGGCAGTTAACCAGAAGACATAGTGGCAGCCCAGTTTCACTATCCTGTACAGCTGCATCAATTCCTTAAGGCTGAGTCTCATTCAAAGGTTGAATGTTCCCCAAATGGGGGAGGTGTCAACAGCTTCTTAGCACTAATTGTTCAGGCCGTGTGATCCCAGACCAGATGAAAAGAGCATCAGCTAAAAGCTGTTCTGAGCTGTGAAGTGTTATTCCACGTTATGGTGTTTACAGAGCTAATCAACCTGCACTACTTCAGTGCTGCTCTGATGTACTTGACTACCCCCACAGCTGAGTTAAATCTTTGCTGAATTACTTGAATAAAGTACCTCAAGAGGCCTAGCTGATGGTGCAGCTGGAGTTAGCATAAAATCTCAGAGCACACCTCTTCGTTGCTGTCATCTCCAGCAGAGAGAGTGAATGATATTTAAGAAGTTATTTTCAGATCAATGGTGGTTTTATTTGCTGGCATTCATTTATTTATTACTGTAACTGTTACACCTTGATTTCCAAGAGTCAAGAATAGGAACAAAACCATTAGGATTTAACTGTACCAAAAAAAAAAAAAAATCTCTGAGACTGTTTTGTCACTTTGATGTAGTTACTGCAGTGATATTCAGGCTTTCTGAAAGCTTCAGTTGAACAAAATAAATAGTAAAAACATAAATTTAATCTCAAACTTCATTTGTAAATTTGTAATCTTTGTATTGAAAAGAATTTAATGTGTTTTAGCATAATTTAAGGTGACTTTCTTTGATCTCTTCAGATGAGTCATTACAACACTCAACTAAAAAATCTATTCAGTGTGTTAAATTATGAACGGACTGTAAACACCAGGGTTTTAGGCTCTTCAGTGTTTGGGAAAGATGATATCTACAAGACATGGAAGCAGTTTGTTACAAAGATTCTTGAATCTGGTGGCGAAATTCCTCATTTCTACTGTGTAAAGGTATGTATTTTTAATTACATATTCGAACTAGCTTTTCAAAACCAGCTTGTGCAGATACTTTTATAGCTGTATTAGCTGCATAATTGTTTCTTTTTCTAAATAAAATTTTGTGCATACCTTACAGACTCTGGTTAGTTTTTCGATGGGGGTGGTTGATTGCTTTTTGTGGATGGGTGTCCCTGCAGTAGAGCTTCCTTTACTTGGGTGTTGTTCTGTCCATCTTTCTGTTGCACAGGAGCTCTTGCTTCTATGCATGCACTGAATTTTTTGCAGTCACATTTAGCTGAGTACAAAAGTGGGAAAAAGATAGAAGCTCAGATAGGCTTTTGAGCCGTATGAAAACCAGAAAAAAACGTTCCATGTGCATTTGAAGAAATTCAGTCTCTTAAAAAAATTGTCTCTTCTATCTCAGTATCATTAGTTTCAGTTGAAAATGAACATATGACTTCTGGTTGGTGTCCTTCCAAGAAGTTTCTTCTCCCACTTTGAAAGAATCAGTGCTTGTGGTAGCCCAGTATTTGTTCTTCATCTTCACGCTTTTGTCAGTTCTGTCTAGCAGGCAACATTTTGTATTTGATTTCAATTCACAGCTTTAAATTGGGGCAATGTATGCAGAAATATGTAAATTACACAGATTTATGTATGTTATTGGAGAGGGGGGGTCTCTGTTCTCATCTCTCATATGTCACTTGTCATCCTGCCCTGAACTTCCATAATTTTGTCTTGTCTTTTGAGCCAAAGGGTCATGTCATTAACATAATTTGTTTTACAATAATCTCAAGATTGTTGCTTCTGCAGAAAGTTTTCTGGTTTTAATGTGACAAGTAAAAGAAGAGGTAAGTTTCAATATGAAAAGGAAAGAAGGGAAAGGTAAAATATGTAGGTTTGCAGCTTTCTGAAAGTCTAAGATGTCATCTCCATGGCCATATGGTGAGGAAGGTTTCTTAAAGTATTATACATAAAAATACCAGCTATTAAATTAAGTGTTCAGCGTTTGATTTAAGGTTGCATATGGTATAATCTTCTGTTAATAGTAAGAATTGTGTTAAAACTGATGATTTGGATATTCCTTTTTTAGGGAATTCTGTATGAGTGGGGAAGAGTTTTTCAGCTAAGCAGTGAGTTTTTATTTTGTCACAAATTTGGCCTGAATGATGCAATAATTTTACTCCCATGTGATCTGTCCTTCAGCCTTGCTTACATATTAGAGCAATATTACTTCTATACCACCACAGTGTGTACAGTGATATTGCTGAGTATGTAGTGGAAGATATTTCTTCTGTTTCAGGCTGATGTGTCCAGGGCTTTTGATAGCATTCCTCACAAGAAACTGGTGGAAGTGATTTCGCGGGTCCTGAAGCCTGAGAAGAGAACCGTGTACTGCATTCGGCGCTATGCTGTCATCATGATCACCCCGAGTGGGAGAGCCAAGAGGCTCTATAGGAGACACGTAGGACTTCCTGATTTCTTCTGTTTGCTCTTGTAAACATCTGTTCTCCAAGGAGAATTTTTCCTTTAGTCACAATTTGAGTTGGTTAAGTACTTGATAAACCCTTTTTTAATACTGTTCAATCTATTTTCCAGGGGTAGAAAAGCTTGTTTTCCCGGGGTAGAAAAGCTACCTTGTTTTTAGCCCGTACCTTTTAAGGTTTGTGCTCATTCTTAGTAGAAATAAAGATAAATGTGTTGTGGAAATAGAGATTTGCAGGTGAGACATTTCACTTTAATGGTAGAGGAATTGGGAGTTGGAGTAAAATAATGCAATAAGGCTGGTCCTTTGACCTCCACTGAATAGAACAGTCAGTTTTTGAATTTTCTGTAGCTTTTATAATTTGTTTCTTTACAATTTAAACAATTGTGCAGGTTTCTACTTTCAAGGACTTTATGCCACACATGAAGCAGTTTGTGTACCAGCTTCAGGAGAGTACCTCATTGCGAAATGCAATTGTAGTTGAACAGGTGAGTAGTGTGAGGCTTCTTTTCAACTGAAAAAAGAAAACTACAGAAAAGTTAGAGGAAGATGGGGATTTTTACTTGTGTGTGCATATTATGTGGTGACATAACTTCTTATCTAGTTAACCAGCACCTTCTGTAGAAAGACACTTGTCATCTCTTCTTTGATGCTTTTAACAGGCTCTGAGTGTTCAATGGGAGGAGTGCACCAGGCAAAAAATATGACAAAAAGTCCTTCCAGACTCTTCCCAGATTTTCTCATTACTTGATCAAATTTTATTTTAACTAGTGTTTTCTTTTTCCTTTCCTAATTTCATTGTTTCTTGCAACAGTCCTCGAGTGAGAAATTAACTATCTAGTAAAAGCAAGCATTAATACTTTCTATCTCCAAAACATACAGAAGTAAGAATGAGCAAAATGTATTATAAGCCAAGTAGCTGAGGATGTGGCATCTTGACTAGGAAACTGCACAGCTTTTTTTTTTTTTTTTTTTTTTTTTTTTTTAAGATCTTATTTTATACTTAATTTTAAAAATAAAAAAAAAGCTGATTTTAAGGATTACCTGTCAAGGTTGATGAAAATGAACTTTTCTTTAGGGGAGTTAAGTGCAACACAAGATCAACTTTTTGAGTTTTTGTTTCAAGAGATTTCTTGCTTTCAGTGCATTAAAGTGTGATTAAAAATGACATGTATTTTAAATTTACTCCAACTGATGTTTTGTTGCAAGAAGCGACTGTCCTTCTATTTTAATTCTTGTGATACAAATATTTGTTCTCAAGACTTCCTTTTGTGCAAAGAGCATGACAAAGACATAGAAGTAGGTGATAAGCTCGGAGAGTTTCTTCATGTATTTCCTTGCTTGGAATCATGGTGTTCCATAATAAAAACCTACAAGATTTCCTGAGCATCAAATGAGCAGACATGTTCTTTCAGGCTAGCAATTCCTCTTTAAATTTTTCTTCTCTAAACCTGGCAGTGGAAAATGGCAAGGCTGGCAAAAGGTGATTTCTAATATACAAGTGAAAGGATCTTGTGTATCTGTGGACACAGGAGTAGAATATATCGTGTGGCTGGTGTACAGTTCCAGGATCCTACAAAAATAAGGAAGTCTAATGAGTACCTGGATGAAAATGGAAATTAGCTGGATCTCTGATGTATGAGTACATTTTGTTACATTTTTCAAGCTGATTTAAAGAACAATGCTAGTCGTTGCATGAGCAGCAGCGTTCTATTTAAAAATATTTTACGTTTGAAAACAATTTGTGCGTCATTATCTTAAAAGAACAAAGTATTTTGAGAAAAGTGTCTTGCCAGGCTGGGTGTCTGTACCACTGGTACATCACATTATCTTTTCAATGCAAGTAATGATGATCTTGCATGGCTCTGTCAAAAGCTGAGTGCATTTGTCTGCTGTCTAATCTATGTAACTAGTGAGTAATTTTATTTTAATTTGAATTAAGTCATTATTAAGGATATTTAAATTATTGTAAATGGATTTTTTATCTTACAATTTTTAACAAAAGTTCCATAAATATTGGGTGGACAGCAGTACATGGAAGTGTTGGTAATACCTGGAGAAGTGTGTGTTTTGCAGCAGAATGGGCAAGTGAGTGTATTAAGAATCATAAAGATCATGATGTACAGACATTGTCCTACAGATAGAAAATGGCCAAAAGAGCAAGGTCTTATACATTGTAATAATCCAGTATATTATGCCAGCACTTAAAAAGATGGATTTAGATGTTACATTTGATTTCTCCTAACACAAAACAAAACAACAACAACAAAAACCCAACATCCATCAAAAATTAACTTCTTGGATGTGCACAGCTTTTTGCTGCTCTCGTCCAAGAAGTATGTTGAGATCTTGGGTTTAGGGTTTCTCTTTTCACTTACTTAGGGGTTTGAGTTTCTACAGTCTACTTTTTTTAAAGATTTCTCTGTATCTTCAAAGTTATAGTGTATTTTTCATTTCGAATCTTGTTTTGTTTTGTCACACTTCTAGAGCTTGAGTTTCCATGAGACAAGTTCCAGCCTGTTTAATTTTTTCCTTCAAATGATACATAACAGCATCCTGGAGATTAGGAACAGGTAAAAAAGAAATTAGTTCTTCGTTGTATAGCATGCTTGGTTTGTTTGTTTGTTTTCTGTTAAGAGGATACCTGTAATTGACTCTGGGGACTTTTGATAGCTGTCTTTTAAAGGCTTCTTTTATTTCATATTAATGAGAAATTTGTGTATCCATTTAAGCTCCAAAAAAGCATGAAGTGTTTGGAGTCAACTTTATGTTGAATAAAATTTTTCTTCCCTACTTGGATGATGTTAACTATTTACAAATCATTATTCCATAGAATATGGAATAACCTTCATAATGTATTATTCTGTGGAATAACCTTCGTTTAAAACTGCAAGTGTAATTCAAAAGGAATATACTTGAAAATGGTGGGATCCATAGTGGTGAGCAAAAGCAAGAGTAACATCCAAGCAGTCATGCAAAAGCCTTGTTACATTTCCCTGTAGTGCAATGGTTTTGCTATTTGGCAAGTTGCAATAAAAATAAAAGGCAGTAGCAATAGGAATTTAAATTATTGGCAAATCCAAAATTAAGAATCAGATATTACAGAAGGTAGTGATGCAGATTTTTTTTTTTTGTGTTGGTGGAGATAATGACTTGGTACTTATATTTTGCCTCTAGGTGGCAAATGTGTACCATGTCTAAAAAAGAAAGTGCTTACATTATCATTATTTGTCAATTCAGAGTGATTTATATTAGAATGAATAGCTTCTTACTCTGGAAAAAATACCTTTGCTTTAGAATACTTATTTTAGAATCTCCCAGAATTGAGGGAGAGTGAGAAATGCTCTCAAGCAGTCACATAGAAGCATGTTTATATTTTTTTTTAGCATTGATCCTTACACTCCCTTTGGCAGGATCATAAGAATGCTCTTGTGGCATACTTGAGTAATGACTAAGCAACATGAGTATGTTTCATGGAATTTTAATGGTTTCAGAGAAAACACACCCTGACAAAACCAGCTTCACACTTTCAAATTCATAACTTGACTGAAAAAATACTGTTTGTCCTGAAATGAACTTACCGCTTTTAAGTTGCTTGTTCAGTAAATAAATAGACTCTTTTTCTCATTAAAAAATCACTTGACATTAACTTGATGTTTTGAGAAAAATGGTGATTATTGAGCTGGGGACCTCTTAAGAAATCTTTTAATTCCATTTGATACATTTAACAAAGGTATGTAAGAAAATAAAATGACTGCAAGGAGTATTTTCAAATGATTGAAAATACAAATAGGGTCAGTGCTCAAAAGTACTGTGTGATCTGAATTTATTCTCTTCAGCTTCACCAAGTCATTCATATAATAGTGGTGAAATAGTATGTTACTGCTTCAAAGAAGTGTTGTGAAAATAATTCCCTTGGGTTTCGTGAGCCATACCCATTTGGTTGATGCCAGCATAGAAAATTCTCCCAGTGCACTTCGTTTGGCGTATAAGAGCAAGCATCTTGAAGCTGTCACAGTAAGATGTAACATAAAGAATTTAAAAACTTCAGTGAAGGATGTGTCTGCAGCAGAAGGAGGCCTTGTGATTTGAGATCAGTTACACAATTTCTGTCATTTAATGGCAGTTGTCTCCTGGAGTTTGTTAATAGAAAAGGAGTATGTGTATTAATGGGGTTTTTTTTCCACTGTTAAAATTTCTAGATCTCTATGAAGAGAGAAGATCTCTATCTTCTCTTAGAAGAAAGAACAAAAAAAAAATTAAATAAGGCTAACTGGCAAACATACAGCACATTTGTTATGTTATACTTGGAAAAAAATACTTAACAGCTATTGTGATCTTGTTGCGTGTTTTAATTTTTTTGTTTTCTTTTATTCTTTGGTAGGTACTACTTACAGTGCTGTGGAATTCCACAGGGCTCCATTTTGTCAAACTTACTGTGCAGCTTATTCTATGGTGATATGGAAAACAAATTGCTCTCTGGAATACAGCAGGATGGGTAGGGATGCTTTGTTCTGTTCTGTTACAGTAATTCATAATATGTGTTAGTCATTTTCTCTGACGTTTAGTTTTGAATTTCAGGGATTTCCAACTTCATTAGGAGTGGTGCACACAAACATCTCTGCAGCTTCAGTGAAATTGTGGTTGTTTTTTGGGGAGAATTTCCCTACTACAAGATTGAGAGCAATATGCAAAGAAGCTTTCCAATATCTTTGGTAGGAGATGTATTCTTAGAGCACCATATTTAAGGGTGCTGTAAGGAGCCTTGCTCTTGTACTATAAGTTGCTCTTATACTTCTGAGAAGCTTATGGCTATACCTCACTCATTCCCATATCATCTGTGGTCTTTTCACCTCAGACAAGATGAGATGTTTGTTACAGACTTTCTGATTCTCCAGGCTTCTGCCTGAGGTCTTCCCAATCCATTGTCGATAATCTTAACACTTTATCAAGGTCAGAGCATTATAGAAGATTTTTATGAGGTATGTTTGTTCTTGTTAGAAGCCCTGTGTGATTTTTGGTAAATCTTCTCAGTCTTTGTGCCCTGCATGTGCTTGCTCCTTAGGAAGTTGACAGAAAGCTAGCCCGATAGAAGCTTTACACCTTTATTAGCTGTAAAAGTTTTGAGGTTCCTTTTGCCTCTGTATGAACAGATCCCCAACTGAAGCCTGGATTTAGGGTATTTAGTCATGAGCTGGACCCTGAAACTTGTTTGTGTTCGGACATCTCCCTTCACTGCTGTGGATTCTTTCCCAAAAATTGAAAACTAACTGTGGGAATACTCCAGAAGTGCATCTGTCTGGTGTGTCTTCTTGGGACGCTTGCTGGGTGTCAGAATTTAAAACATTTCCCTACAAAATAGTTCTTACAGGATGAGGATGCTCTGATGTGAGTCTGAAAAGCTGTCTGTTGCTTTCAAAGGGTGTTGCTTACAAAATTAAGAAATTACGAAACTGATTCAGAAGAATGCACTCTTTAATATAGCAGCTGTCTTTATGTAGAACAGATTTTAGAATGTTGCTTAGGTGTCTGTTGAATGATCTTGATAATTTAATTTGTCCTTTAAGTCAGAAGAGTGAAGTGGTTATTGACTTGCCTGGGCCAAGGTGCAGCTGCTCTGATCATAGTGGTGGCAGTACTCTTGAAGATGAGGCTGTACATCATGTTCAGAGCTACTTCTCTGTGATCTGCTAAGCAGGATTTACCAGAAGAATATGGGCATGCTTGGGGTCTGAATTCTGTAGGAAAATTTCAGTCTTTACAGTGGTAGATGGTATTCTGTTTTACATTCAAGCTGTAGCTTCATAAACAAGTTATTTATTTATGTGGTAAACAAAGATAGAGTTGGAGCCAATCAAGAATCTACTTGTGTATCTGGTCTAGCACCTCTTTTCCTTGTCTTGTATAGAAGGATACTGCAGATTATCCCTTGGAAAAGTGGAAACCCATGTATCCAGGGAAGCCACTGTGGAATAGTTTGTGGGTTGTCAATTCCTTCATGTTTCATCTACTAGTCTCGTTGCTTTTTTATTTTATTTAATTGTTTTCATTTATGTTTAGGAAAGAAGCAAAACTGAGAATTTCTTCATGAGTCTCAGTTTGGAGTTCATATCGGCCTCTACTGTCTTGTGAATTAAAATAGGCACATTGTTGCTCTGAAGTTTATGAAAAAACTGAAAGAATTACTTATTACAAAACCTAACATTGGTTTCTTCTTGATTACAGAGTCCTGATACGTCTCATTGATGATTTTTTGCTGCTTACACCACATTTAATGAAGGCAAGAACTTTCCTAAGGTATGCTATTAGAGACATAGTCTTCAAAGTAGCAAGCATTATTGCCTTTGATGTAATTCTTTTTGTCTTTATGCACATAAGTATATTTGTTTTATGAATTAACAGTCAAGGGCTATTTTGGAGTCCTTGGTAATAGCCTGTGCTTGGGAATAATCCCAGAACTGCTTTCTTGACAGCCAGTTAACATTATGTTGCAGTTCACATGGTAGGCAATTCCTGCTTAAGTTTGAATTAGGGACCTACCTACTAACCTTGGTGGAGTTTCAGGCAAAAATTAGTATTGCAGCCTAACCAACCATTTTCCCTCAGATTTTTAAGATGTCTTATTTACATTCTTAAAATGTTTTTATTGGGCACTCATGCTGCTGCTTTCTGTTCCCGGGGAAAGAATGCAGCTCTGGTCTGATCCAGTATTGCTAACAATTTTAACATTAACATGTCATTAACATTCCACGATGAGTATCTGAAGACATCAATAGCATGGTAGTATGCAGTTCACACAGATGTTTTAAAACAGCAATTCTTTACTATGCTTCAGAGCTACCTTTTTCTTTAAAAATTGCATCCCAGAAGCTCCTGGTTACTGTCAAGAGAAGTGTACAGTCTGTCCTAGGGGAGTTCTGCTGATACCAAAATCAATTTAAAGGATCCAGAGGACAGGTCTTGAAGAAAAGCTTAGTATCTGCAGTGTAGTCAGCTGCATCATGCTTTTCAGTAGTCAGAATGATGCAGCTCTGTTGGGAACCTGAAAGGTGATGGAGCAATCAGTTAAGTACAGTTTGAAGTATAAATTGTATGGAATAGTGGATAGTTTATTATGAAGACTTCATTTGTCTTCATTTCCTTATCAGAACAGAAAGAAATTTTTAGGGATCTGTGGACTTAGAGTTCTGGAAACAATAAATCAAACTAACAGTGAGGGCCTCAAGCTATTAATCTCTTACAACAGCTTTTCAGCACAATGCCACTTGAGTAGCAGTGCAGATATTGTCCTTCTTGCCCTTTGAAGTTGTCTGCATCTTTGTTCTATGTCAGCTTCTGTACCAGCTGTGTTGATTTCTGTAGAGAAGTAGCCTTTTCTGTGAGACATTTCCAGAGCTGTTTACGGATCAGATCCTATGAGCTCTCTGCCACAAATGGAGTAGTACCAGTTTTCCTAATGTAATATTAGAACTGAGGGACTCAATAAATTAATTTTGAGGAGACAGCATTACAACTATGACTCTCCAAGAAGAGCCTACCTCTTCCTCTCTTTAAAAGGATGAAGCTTGCACATAAGTGCATTGCCAAGTGAGACAAATTGCTCCTTGTCCATTACACTGCTGATCCAGTGTGTAGCAAGTAATCAGCAGGCATTCTGGCAGTGAAAACGTTCTTAGGGAAAATGTTCCCCTCAAAGTTCAAAACTTTTCATAAGATAAGTGAGATTCCTGTTATATGGATTCTCCTTGGTTTTGTTAACTTCCAAAAACAATAACTTGTCATCTGTCTTTTTCCAGTGATTTTTATTTCAGAGGTTTCTGTGAGTATGGTTCATACAGCTTGTCTCAAGTGTTGCATGGCTGATATGCTTAATTTGCATTAATCTGTGAAATTTTTTCTCCATTATCCTCAAGTTTATTTATTTAATGTATTTATTTACCTCTAATGTCTTTACTTTCTTTATTTCTAGCTGTGTTCCTTAATCTGAAGAGTTGGCTGTGGTTCCCTGCGTTCTTTGATTTCTGCCCTTTTGTTCAAGATCTTGTGTCTTGCAGCATGGTGCCAGTTTTTGTCTGCTTTGCTGGGGGGGGCTTAGCCTAACTGTTTGTATCTGTTTTAGGACTCTATCAACGGGTATTCCTGAGTACGGCCTTTTAATAAACCCAAATAAGACAGTGGTGAATTTTCCTGTTGATGACATCCCAGGATGTTCCAAATTTCAGCAGCTGCCAGATTGTCACTTGGTGCCGTGGTGTGGTTTGTTATTAGATATAAAAACGCTTGAGGTTTACTGCGACTACTCCAGGTAAATAGTTGTACACTCCAGTGTCAGCTCTGCAGTGTCTTGTGCACACTGGGAGAAGCACAAGGGTGTGTTGGGAATGGCGTAGTTGAATTAATTGCAAAACAGATTGGGATTAATTTGGTATAGACTAGAGGGACTAGCAATCTTTTCAACATCAGAGGTGTTCCCCTGGTACACTTGAGATGGGAAAAAATGTGTGGGGAAGAGAACTTCTCTTTAAACTAGCAACCTTGACCATTTACATAAAACAGACTGAAGTGGCATAGAACTCAGGGCAGGATAATGTATCCTACTGAAAAGTTCTGTAGACCCTTTACATGGACTACTAGAGATGGCATTAGACATTTGCTAAAGATCAAAAAGAAAGAACTGTTTAAACTCAAGGATAATACTGCTTCATTATTGACCATTTTTAGTATAAACAGCTCTTAAGCATTTAAGTGGAAAATTAGGAGGAGGTTTTCCACCTATAAGGTGGTAAAGTTCCTCAGTAGTCTTCCTAAACTGAAAAGTTTGGTCATTTTAGGAAAGGAATTTATGACGTGGTTTCCCATATCCCAATTTATGACATCCTTTCCCAAAGGACTAAAATCGACAGCCAAAGAAATTTATTCACTAGCTGAGTTCTTGAAAGAAGCAGTTTATGTTGAAAAGGGTTCACTAGCTGAATTCTTGAAAGAAGCAGTTTATGTTGAAAAAGGTATTGATGCTACTGGGAGACACTAATCAGAATCATAAAATCATAGAATTGTTTATGTTGGAAAAGACCTTTGAGATCGAGTCCAACCATTAACCCAGCACTGCCAAGCCCACCACAGTGTTTGTTTCGAGGCTTTGCCTTTGATAAGCTTGACTTAAGTAGCTGGAACATCAGGGTTGTTGCAGTAACTAAGGTGGCTTCAAGCCTAAGCTCCCTAAGCTCCTGCATTGCATGGATCATGGATATAGATAAGATGATTGTCACTGGACTAATTAATGATATTCTGGCTAGACAATGTGTTAAAGAAACACAATTAGCTTGTTTTTAAGCTTATTGATTTGGCTTTTTTTAGCAGGGTGAATTTTTCAGCCCTGAGGTATTGAAGTCAGCCCTTAGCTAATAGCCTTAATGCCACAGGGCCTAGTCTCTTTCAGCATTGAGTTTAATTATGGTCATCTTTTAGCTACTGGCTCACTGATTAGCAGGAAATCTCTGTAATACCAGAAGTTAAATGAGACTTATTTTACGGAATTTAATTTAGTCTATTAGCTCATGGACTTTAACTACTTTCTTACTTTTTTTTTTTTTTTTCTAGTTACAGCTGTACTTCTATCAGATCAAGTCTTTCCTTCAATTCAAGTGTAGCAGCTGGGAAAAACATGAAATGCAAACTAAGTGCAGTCCTCAAACTGAAATGTCATAGTTTATTTCTTGATTTACAGGTGGGAACATGAAAATGGATGTTTGGCAATGTTGTGATTAGTGATGAGGAGCATTAAAACTGTTTTGAGTTCTAACATAAAAGTTTATTTTGGGGGGAAATCCACATAATCTGAAAGTGTGGACATCAAATAAAATGTAGGGTTCCAAAGTGATCCTTCACAACATTGTTAACTTAGTTGCATAAAAGAAATTTTTTAAGTTTAGCATAAAATGTTTTTTGTCTAGATCTTCAACAAATCCTATTATGACACTAAAATATACTTACAGCTCTCTTTCTGTTCTGTTCTAGATCAACAGCCTTAGAATAGTTCTCATTAACATGTACAAGATATTTTTTCTTCAGGCTTACAGGTAGGTCACTGTCTTCTGAAGTAAGTGTCAATATTTCATTATTCTTTCTTGACACATGGAGGAGCTATGAATTAGAAAGAAGTGTGCCATGTAAGTGTGCAGTGTGTATATATGTCTGTACAATGTGTGCAGTAGCAAATCTCAGTAGTAGGTCAAGTTATTCTTGTTTCAACACTGTTCTTAAGTAATACTGTTGGGTTTAGGATGCAGGAATATATATGATGTGTGTGTTTATGTGAAACTTCACCAAATGGATTTTCAGTGTCTTGGGTTTTGACAGCTGACCTCAAGATAACCAGTCTGTTTTGCTTCAGGAGTATGATAAGAAACCTTATTAACCATTTTATATTTAGATCAGTTAAATAATAGCCAGTTTATATTTAGAACTTTGTATCTGTTAAAATCGTATAGAACTTTGACCAGTATAACTTTAGGTAAAGTGAGGTTTCATTCTACCAAGTTAATTGTAGTTTCTTATTGCTGATACATATTAATTGCTCCTTAGCTGGTAATATCTTGGCGTTTGTGAGCTGGGCTTGATCAGCAGAGGAAGTGAATGTTTTAAACAAAGATAAGGGAAAGAAATCAAAACTGATAAGCAAGTTGAAAGAAAATACTAAACTGTGTACAGTGAAAACCTTGAATGATTAGCAGCAGCAAGTAATTGGGTTTTTATTGTTTTAACACAGAAAATGTGCAAGAAGTTCTTCACTCTTCACAGAAATCAGATGTTGCTCTTTTGCTATGCTCACACTTGTTACAAAGGGACATTTTGGTTTTGTTCTTAAATTCATCTTGGTCCACATTCAAGCTGTGTTCTTTGTCCAAGGGGTGTAATTTGGTTTGTCTGGTACAGCACTGATGTGTCCAGCTCTTAAACTTTTCTGTTGTGGGTGATTTAAGACTTTCTCTGATATGATCGCTTAGTTACTTCTGTTTGGTTTCATGGTAACATTCTAACAGCCACCTTTATATGTTTTTTTAATTTAAAAGACTGTCCACCGTGATAACTACATGTCAGGTTAATTCAGCCAAAGACCTGTAATGCAGCATGATACTTGGGTCTATCCTTCAAATATCAAAAATGTCACGGTTTTTTTAAGTGATTGCAATGTGCTGGGGTAATTTAATAAACAAGTATATACATTGTTGATTAATTAAAAATCAACATTGTAATTGGCTATATTCAGCAAGAGCAGGATTATGATGCCAGAATCTGAAGGTAAAAAAAAGTCAGCAGTTTTAAAATATTTTCAAATAGGTGTAAGGAAGCATATGATACAAATAACTTCTATAGAGTTGGCTTCCAGATAGGCAAAGGAGTGAGTATCCTGGTATGTGGAGTCATTTGGAAGTCTATTTTCCTGCATACCTGAACAGAATTTATTGTGGAGTTTTGCTTTGTTTTTTCTTTCTCTCACACTCTCTCATGTCGGTGTTCTCTGGTGGCATGGTCTGTGATATGGAATTCATGATGATGGGTAGTTTAATTTTCCCTGCACATAACACAGTTATGCTGTCCTCAGAGGAGAAGTCTGGTACCAAGGCAGATGGCTTCAAGATCATCTTTCAGCACAGAATTTAGAAACAAACATCATATATGTCTGACATTCCAGGAATGTGTATATATGGGAGAGGGGTCATGCAGTAACAGTGTTGATACAGTTAAAGATTGTTGAGTGCTTTTAAATGTTGTATAGTGCCTAAGCTATGTAGTCACAGTTTCACTTGAAATTGCAAATGACTTTTGATTAAATAGGCTGTTTTTGTGAGCAGGTTCCATGCCTGTGTTCTCCAATTTCCATTCAACCAGCAAGTTAGAAAAAATCCTGATTTCTTCCTAAGGATTATCTCTCAGACTGCATCATGCTGCTATGCTATCCTGAATACAATAAATACAGGTATAGGATGTTAATAACAATGAAGTAATTGGGATTGGATTTGTTTGGGGCTTTTTTTAGACAAATAGAACATCTTGAATGTGCAGTCTGGTGGTGTAGTTTTGGGATAAAGATCAGGAATGAATATTGTGAAGTGCATAAGAATCACAGTGCATTTTTCTTCTTAAACTCAGTTTTCTGAAGATTGTGTTTCGGGCACTAGTTTTTAGTTTTCTGTTGATGTACAAGACTTCACTGACTACACAGGTTGCTAGTAAAAAATCCTGGGGTGATTTTATAGAAAGACAGGCACACTTCTTAATGCTCATAATTTTCAGTTACATTATTTTCCTTTTCTATCTCTAGGGATTGCTGAAGGTAACAAAGGTGTATCTGGCATATTCCCTCTTCAGGTAGTAGAATGGCTCTGCTACCATGCCTTCACTGTCAAACTGTCAAATCACGAAGCTGTTTACAAATGTCTGCTTACATCCTTAAAAGTCTGTAAGTATTCAGCTATTTTTATGGTGTTGTCTATGGTTAATTGTAATAAAACTTAGAAATGAATGGATTTTTAAAGTTTTCTAATCCTAAAATGTTGTTCTCAGATGTACATTAATGATCTGATTTTATTCAAATTTACGAAGTATAAGTAGGCAGATTAAAATGTTTTTCAGCACTGCATTTTCTAGAGCCTTATTCTCACAAGGCAGTTGATGCTTGGCACTCAGTAAGCTTGTACAGTTCAGAAGGCTTAATAAGACTGTGTTAATCATATAGGTATTCTCAGCATAATGAAATGAAATACAGCAAATGAAATAAAAATGCTCAAACTTCTATTTTAAAAAATGCAGATTAACTGGAAACTAAATAAACTCCTCCCACAATTTAAACTCTTACCTGAAAAAGTGCCACCAGCGTCACTTAGAAGAAGCTCTGGCTCCACTGCATTCTTGTAGAGTTGTAGTGTTGGCATATCTCTGACACTTCCATTTGGTGACAAAAGCTGTGTCCCTGGCCCCTGGGGAGCTGTTTCCTTAAACAGTTGGGCAGTCTGCCTGCAGGCTGGCCCCAAAATAATAGAATTTTCAATTTTAAGGTTTAAAAATGGACAGCAAGAGGTTTTCCTGAAGCAACCAGTACTGTTGATGAATTTAGTTGTGGTGATGGCCAGACTCTTGACGCTGACTCTGTAATTTGCACTCTGAGTCATTGCTTGGGTAGTTTTGTTGTATAAGGCCAAGAAATTTGTGGGTCTCATTCCAGAGTAACACCTATTTGATTTGAAGTGTATCATAAGCTGTCTTTGATAGCTGCACTGCCATCCAGTGCCCCAAAAAGAAAGCAGTTCTTATTTTGGAAGGAAGCATTTCTTCCCATATCAAAGGCTTTCAGCAGCACCCGAGTGCACAGTCTGATTTTTGGTGGTGGAATGTGAATGTATCAAGAAAACGCTTACACTTCTACAGGAAATAAACTGGTGTTTGGGATTTTGCCAGCCACATTCTTGAGAGCTATGGACTTTCTGAGTGGAGCAGAATTCCATCAGCCTTTCCCGGAGGAACTCCTTCTCTGAGTTACTCACTGACACCAAAACCAGAGGCCCCAAGTCTGCTCACTGCTGCTGAGAAACCAGGGCAGGGCTGCTTGCTTCACTTGGAGGGGACAGGCACTGTGGAACTAAACAGAGAATGCCCTAGACACAACCAGCAGGGCAATGGCTTCTCTGGGAGCTTCCTCACTTCTCTAAGATCCATATAGGGCACATTTGAGTTTTCATCTCTAATGCTGAAGGTTTTGCCCTTGGGATCTTTGGCAGGCCACAATCTAAGCCAAAGCTCCTCCATCCTTCTCTGTGCATGCTTTGCTGTTTGATCTGACAATGCTTTCATGGTGGAGGCACAGCCCTAGGCAGCTCTATTGCTCAGCAGAGTCTCACCTTCATGGCTGCGTGCATCAGCTGTAAAAGTGGTCTCTGCTGTGCACAAAGTCACACCACCAGAGATGCCAGGGAAAGTTGGCTGGGAAGTAGAGGTGAAGTTTTCCTAGTTTGAGTAGCAATTGTCACTAGGTTCCTTCAGATGTACCCATAGAGCTGCTTGCCTAACTGCAGTACTGACCTGAAACTTGTATGTGGTCCACACCTAACTCTGTGCACAGTTTCTAACCCAGGGTGGAAAAGCTGACCACCTGTCAGTTGGCTTCTCTGGACGTGAGAATTAGCTTTGAGAAAGGGAATAATCTTCCTTCCTAAATTCCTGGGAAAGCCCATTAATGTTGTACTCCCTGAGTATTGTAGAGGTGGAGCAGGAAAAGTCAAAAAGTCCATAGAAAGTCAGTGGTTATGTTCTCTTGAAAAGAGTAATTTTCAGCTGTTCTTTCATAAATCTTACTTCTCTGAGGCAGAATCTGTTCTTCACATCCATAGTGTTAAGACAACCCACTCTTTTATCTACAGAGTCCAGTTCCTTTTGGAAATACTGAGACTTCAAGTACACTACAGAGAGATCAAGGCCTCAGTAATCTTTGCTTAACAGCTGTCTGAACAATTAGCAGGCTGTGACTTGTGTCTTTGCTGTGAAACTTCTAAGATGGAAACTTTCACTTGATTGATTGACAAATCACTGGGGTCTAAGTAATTCAAATGCTCTTTCTCTATTTGCTTATAGCCACCTGAAATCTTACCTGTAGTTCCACTAGCCCTGTTCCACCGGTGCAGCAAGGGTTGATACAATAATTGGTGAGATATAAAGACATCTTGTGGTGACAAGTCACATGCATACCCTTGGTGAACAGGCATAATCATCTCTGTATCTCCAAGGTCTCTGGGCGTGGGTGATGGCTGTTTTTCAGTCCCTGATTGTACATGCTGTTTGTATTTCTATTTTCTTCTGGATTTAGTACAATACTAAGTGTCCTGATCCTTTGGGCATGCACTAAAATCCATTTACAAAGATACTGATAGTTTTGTGTGCAGTTACAAGTTAGTTTTGTTCTCCCTGCACCAGATCTGGTCCTGGGCACTGTTTACTGTAACCAGAACATCATCTTGTAGAGACAGTTACTAGAGAACTGAACATTATGTAGAGATAGCAGAGCTAATTCTAAACGTGGTATTTTAAGTTTTGTCTTCTGGAAGTCAGGTAGCATGTGCAGATGTCAGTAGTCGTGACAGGGAAGTTACTGACTTTCAGGTGGGATCCTGTGAAGTTAGCTCAGTATCTCTATATGCTGCAGTAATCTGTAGCACAGAGATAAACAAAGCTGGTGAAAGCTCCTGTGTTCACTTAACAGCTACAATTTTTGTTGTCCTTTTGGAGTTTCTATTGGCTGTATAAAACCTACCTCTGAAAGATCATGTTGTTGACAGAAATTGATATAATGTGGTTTTCTCTTGTGTCCCTGCACATGCCTTTTCATTACTTTCTGTGGGAATCGATGTCAAGCTTATAGGTTTTAGGGAGGAGATTCTTCCCGCTATTCCCAAACCTATTAAATATTGACATCAGGGGCTTGTCATGAGTTGTCATCGTAAGTATTTAAAACACAGTTATTGTTTAACATCTCTCCTGTTATTACCACTGGGGAAAGGAGCGAGAGTCTTTTCTTATCATGATAAGATATAAATACATCATCTGTCTCCTTTCCAGATACAGGGCAAATGTTTATTGAGTACTTCTGGCTTTCTGCACCATTGACAATTTTGCCGACTCTGTTTAGTGACGGACTTAAACTGTTGCTAGGATTTTACATGTTCTTCCCAATCTGTAAAAAGTCCTTTTTACTGGCTGTATTTCTACTGATGGGACATTCAGTCTTTCAAAGTAACTATGGTTTAATGGAAGGCCTTATTTGGTGGGTAAAGTTGTTGAACAAATGGACTTACACTTTCCAAAATCTAATAAAGTTCTCAAATCCAAACAAACAAAAAAAAAAAGTCACAAAAACAGAAAGTAGGAGGAGTTTGCTCCTTGATTTTCATTGTTAATATTTTCAGATACAATTTTGAACCTTTTAATGTGGTAGCCTGATTTAAGTGTGGAAGAACACTAGCATATTTTATTATAGCTTTTTTTGTCCCCATATTCCAGGTGTTTCAGCTTTTTCAGTTGGTTTTAGCTAGTATTGATTTCATTGCTTCATTAGCAATTTCCCTAAGCCAGAATTAATAGCTGTTTGCAGTTGTAATGAATTGTTTCTGATATTTTGATAGGTAAGAGGCGGATAATCAGGAATATCCCGGAGGATGCTGTGGCACTACTGCGGGCAGTGACAGAGCCGTCTCTTTGTCAAGATTTCAAAACTATCCTCGACTAACTGATAGAGGTTTATTTCATGATTTTCCCAGGTTTGAAAGTAATGGCTATGTCTTTAGGTGACTTCTCTGTAGTTTATTTTGGTAGAATGGGCCAAAAGCAAGTTCACTCAGAAGTTTTATGTGTTTGTTTCTCAGATACCATACAAGGACATAAAAAGAGCAGACAGTTTTGTTAGTACCTTCTTGTTTGGTTTTTTTGTTTGTGGGGTGTTTTTAGTAAATTCAAGGGCTGTTTGAAGTAATTTACTTGGTTATGTTCTGTGATTCCCATCTTCTTGATGAAGGAATCATTAAACTGTGTTCTGTACAAAATTATTTAATTTCTTGTTTCAGTGAGTTGTCTTGAAGGGCTGTTTTTTACTCGTCTGCGTAGCAGACTATTTTGTAATAAATTGGCTGGTTAATTACAATACCATGTATTTGTTTCCAAGGCCTTTATTTTATAGTAATCTTTAATATGCTGGTTTATGTCACAAAAAGCAGTTATCTGTACAGGGCAAATGCATTTCATGGTAAGATGCAGAGGCTAGAACTTTTATGCTTTGCAGATCACAATTAATATATGCCAAAACTTCACTGTCCAAGCTGATTATGTTTGTTGTATGTTTTATTTTGAATGCTTTGTGATATTTTTAATACATTGTTGTACAGAATGATGCTGGTGCATTTATACCTACAAAACAAAAATTCTTGATTAGATAATATACTAAGTATATTGCTTTTCTATTTGCATATCTTTGGCTCTGTAAAAACAAGTTTTTTACAGGGGCATACAGTCATAGAAAAAGGGAGAATGACTTTAAACTGGGAGTTGGTTTATAGTCAATATAAGGAAGAAGTTCTTTACTGTGAGGGTGTTAAGATTCTGGAAGAGGTTGCCTATAGAAATGTTGGTTGCCTCATCCCTGGCAAATCCCCACCACACAGGGTCTGGTGGTTGATTTGCAGCATTGCAGTCTGCCTTAACATCATAACTCAGTTCAAAATGTACAGTCAGTCATACAGGTTTGGGTTTTTTCTGTCTGAGAAGTGGCACTCTTAAAATACATTTTTTACAAGTCACAGAGCAATTGTTCCTCCTAGAGATGAAGAACGACACTTGCTCTTCAGCCAGCAGCTCAAACATTTAAACATCCCCATGCCCATTCCCTCAGTGGTCTGCAGTGATACTGGGTGAGGGACAACATTTCATAAGAGAGGCCTGGCAGTGCAGAAAGCTTTATTTAATGGGATCATGTGGCAGGAAGAGACAGCCAGATGCTCCAACATGAAGAACAGTAAAATGTAAAACTTCACCAATGGCTTGGATTAGCCTATTTTTCTCTGTGAGGATATAAACTTATGATGTGGTCTCAGCTGAAGGTGTAATTTTATAAAAATGAATACAGTGCAATGCTTGCAATTCTCCAAGCTGTTTGCCTTTCCCAACAACTACTGGCTGAGTCATCGCTTTTGAAGAGTAGCTGTTTGTAAACAGATACAAATACAGCGTAGAAATCGCAAGGGAAGAATATTTCATTTAAAATATTCTTCCCTCAAAAAGGCAAGTGAAAGTAAAGCTGAAAAGTAAAAGTAAAGCTGGTATGTGTTTTAGCAGGTGGAGAATTCAGAGATTTGGAGAAGAGCTGGCAGTCTATACTGGAAACTTGCAGTTGCTGCTGTGGCTCATGATAATTGGAAAGAAAATACTACTATGAGTATGTAAGGAATAGATTAACCATGGCAGAGGCATACAGGTTTTGCTCTAAAAATAGATGTTTATAATGTTGGGAAGGTAGAAATATTCCATAGAGCTATTCCAGCACAGAACTGTTTAGTGTCATCCATTATGGTGGTAAAATATATTCTACTTAATTGGTAGCAAGGCAATGTGTTATACAGCAACTGCTGACAGGAAACGTTTGGGTAGAGTGAATAACTTGAATCTGGAAATATTAAATGAATTACCTTAGGAGCATTTTGAATCTGTAATGTGGATTTTCAACAATCACTCTACAGCTGAGAAAATTTCGAAAGATTTGAGAATTGCAGTGAAGGTTAAGGTTTCAGTATTTAAGAGAAGGTAAGTAGAGAGATTGAGAGCTAAACCAATGAACACAACTCCCTGTGCAACCTGCACTGCAAGTGGTGCAAACCACTCAGGAAGTTGAGTTTGCTGGAGGGTTTAAGTGGGGAGGGGGAGAAATAGGGCTGAACACTGTTCTTAGCATGTGTACAGAGCTGTAAGGAAGGAATTTGACAGAAGCCCCTCCAGGGGAGATCACAGTGTCTTGGATGCATCCATCAAACACATCCTTCTCTCCCCAATGTTTCGTTTTGGGAAGGAAATACGGACTGGGAATCTCAGGTTGAGGTAGGTATCAAATTTCACAATGTGAGTAACTGCCTGTGTTCCAGAAGGATTGTGCTTTTGTTTCTGCATCTATTTCCTGTTTATTGTATTATGATAATTCGGATGTGTCCTTATTTATAGTGCTGTTCCAATGCTGCTTCTGAGGCTTTTTCCTTTAATAGGCAATTGATCTTGTTTTAAGGGCTGTGAATTCTGGTTAAGGCTGAACATCACCATGGCTGTGTTTGTGTCTTTTACTGGTTTACCCCCAAAGAACCCAGGTGGTTCTTGCAACCTAGACAATTCCAGGAAAGTCTTGTCTGTCAGAACATTATGAATTCACAGCAGTGTATTAGAGCAAAGAAGATTTGATGGACTGTGGAGATCAAAGATGGGGAAAAGATTGAGTGGAATGTGTTTGCATACACGTGCTCCCTCAAGTAACACTGTCGAGCTATTCAGGAGAAAAATGTACCTATAGATAGCATCTTGTTCTTCATGAATAAGAAGGGGAAGTTGTAGCACTGACTTTATTGGAATAAGGCTACAGTTTTGGCATAGGAATTTTGGTAGGGGTAACATCAGAAGTGCACTGACAACAGAAGAGCAGTGTTCACGCAAGAGTTGCTCAACACATTTTTCTGCATGCCTACTTGAGCTAAACAGTAACTTCAACTTGTGTTTCCCTGCCATCATTTGTAGTTACTAGAGCTGAAAATTGTCCTCCACCAAAGTCCTGTCCTGGGCTGAACTGCATGCCCAGTGAACCATAAAGTCTCCCTTCTGGTGAATGGAAAGGACAGCTCAAAAGTCAAGTCTGGATACCATGACAGTGACTCAAGATGGATTTAAAGACTTGAAAGTCTTTTAGATCTAGTTTAATTATTTTCTCAGCTTCTGTCTGTACTAGTTGCATGTGTTTTTGTTTAAGAACAGAACTCTGACTACTTCAGCCTGCTGCATATAGTTGCCTGTAGGATTTTAATGAAAATTTAACTACCTGCAGTCAGAAACGTGAATGTAAAATGTATGCTTTAGTTAGTTAAAAATTCTTATTTATGTATTTACAGCTTTATAACCTTAATCCTTTCTCTTCCTTGACTCACTCAGCCTGAAGGCATTGTCATGCTTTATCTTCACATACTTTCCCCATATTTTTTCAGAGGCTGCTGGTTCCTCAAGTATCTTGACAAGAGGAATCCTCATCTCCCAGCACTAAGAACTGGCCAGGATCTGCAGCCAAAAACAGGAAGACCTGTTTTCCAGTAAAGATTAATTTCATTGTCATGTCCTGTAAGGTTGCAGCTCACTGAAAGGCTGCTATACGTCTGCATTTTTGTTATGCTATTCAGCTGTTGTGTTCAGTATGAGAAACAAAGGGGGAAAAAATGGGAACTTTTTTCTACAGTGTTTTCCACTACAATGGATTCTGGAATCTGCTAAGGTAAGAGATTTGTGCAGAATTAATTGCTTAAATTTACTTAACATACTTTCTTTTATCTGATGATGTTTTATCTTTGCTCCTTGCAATGCTTGAGAATATGAAATAATCACAAAGTGACTGCTGCTTAAAAGTGTATAGGGATTTACAAAAATTAGAGTGTAGTGGAAAAGAGCAGTCCTTATTCTTAGAGAACTCCCATTCTGCATCTCCTGGAGCAGGGGGGCAGGGCAGTGAATGAAACTGTAGGTGCTTGTGTTCCAATTTATGTTGCTGATCCGTAGGAACAAACCATTTTTTTTTTAAAGTGAAGAAAGACAGAAGCCAGCAGCTATACTTAACAGGCTTTCCAAGCTCAAATTCTGGCTGGAGAGATACATGAAGCTATGAAATTGGTTGAAATGAAAGGAAACACAACAGCATTGTTTACAGAGTGTAGTGAGTGCTGTCAGCCTATGAACTATGTATACCAGGTTGGTTGGATGATACCAAATGGCAGCTAATAATGTCTAACAAAGGCTGTCTTTTATTTTTTGCTTACAGACAGGTACAATGGATATTTATTCTTTTGGATGAGCAAAGTTGCTGTTAACCCCCTGACAGGAGAAGACTTCTGGTGGTACAAAGCTTGGGTCCTTGCTCCTGCGCTTTTGCTTGACCAGGTGGAAGAGCGCTACCAGAGGTACACACACACAAGGAAGGGCAGACAACAGCACACAAATGGCCTGTACCCAAGGTGGATAAACCTTCTCCTCTTTCATGGGGAAGCCTTCCTGTGGAGATAAAAAAGCAAGCAAAAGATATAATTCGTAGGTACACTTAGATTTTGCTATGATTTCTATTTTTATTTTCTTACACTGTTTCAGTAAGGATAGCAAAAGTTTTACTCTGTGTGCAGTAGCATTCAGTGGCCTTGTCCTCTGCAAACCCTTCTTGTGGGTCTAGAGACAGCTGTAAATGTTTTACAGTTTCAAAGATGTATAATTGGAATTGTGACACATTCCTAGGAATATGGGTATTGCCCAAAGTGTTATCAAACCTTCACCCTCTCTTGGTTAAACTATCTTCATTCTTGTACTCAAAGCTTACCTGGTTTCAGCAATTACTGAGCATGATCTGTGTCAAATAGGGAGGATGTATATCAAAGATTTTGAGGGAATGATGATAAAGCAATTTCTGCAAGTCTGTGGCTGTGAGTTTTATTTGGGATGATAGATACTTAAATGGCATTTGGGGAGGCACTTCTGCCGTGTAATCCTCATATAATAAGAGCAGAATCGATCTTCAAACCCCTACAACAGGGTGTATTTGAGAGGGGCCAAAGAAGCTGCAGTTGATGTTGGAGGTTGACATCCAGATCAAGTGTTCTCAGCATGGACATGTCTTTGTTGCTGAATTTACCAACACTGTTCTCAGACCACTGCCTCCTTGTCTGCCTGTCAAAAGTACACATTCATATATTCACCAGGGCCCCAGTGATACTGTAGTTCTCAGAGAAATGCCTTCATCCCTGATGTCTGTTATGCAGCTATAAAGCTCTGCTCAGGCATTTGTTCTACCTCTGAACCCCCTGTGGGTATGGAATGTCTGTGACATGTTTCACTTCAGCACGTCTGAGCATTACACATATCCATAAGAAATACAGAGCACAGAATAAGCTGAACACCTCAGGAAGAGACACATTTTAGTATGTGTGACCTCTTTGCACACTGGAGCCTTCTCATTCTGAGCATTGCATCACTTCAGGCTATATTCAATGGGTAAGCAGTAGATAGCAATGATCTTAAAGGATCTGGTAAGGGAGGAAAGTAGATAATTTTTCCTTTTATTAGAAGTTCTGAAAATATTTAGAACATACATATTTAGGGTTCCAGGCTGTGTAGCTTGGTGGCTTCTGCATCTGTAGAGTAACAAAGGCCATGAAGACACTTAGCAGGAGCAGAGGGCTAATAATCTCCATGCGATCTGCCAGTAGAGATTGAGTTTTCGTCCAGTCATCCATTCCACATCTTTACTGAACCTTGTAAAAGAAGGCATGTTTATGATGATGTCAAATTTAGAGTGGTAACACTTTTTTATAGTTTCTGTAAGTTGGAAACAGAGTACAGCACTGTAGATCTTCTCTATTCCACACCATTCTTTAATAACTTACTACTTGCTTGAGTAAATAACAATATCATTCAAGTAGGTCTTTATTGATCCATACCAGAGATGACCAATTTACATTGTCAGTTTAATTACCTGAGCACCTGGTGTAAGGTTTCTAAGCATAAATAAATGATGACAATATTGCAGCAGTTCTGCAAACTATTCGGATATGTAAAATAAAAAGACAAAATTGCCAAGGGAGCAAACATAACATGCTAGGAAGAAGTCTCAGTTAACCAGCACCGAATGAAAGCAGGTCAGGGCCAAAGTTACTGCAACCTGAGCTGCATTTATGTCTTAATATGTCTGAAAAAGTTCCATCTCTTTCCAACGTACCGTTTTATTTTATAGATGTACACAACTCCAATCACTTCAAAGAAAGCGATGACTAGAAGAGGCACTGAGCCTGCATATCTGTCAAAAATGTCAATCCAGTAACTCCCTGAACCCAGTGTAAAAGACAGAGCAATGATGAAGCTAATTAGACATATTATACCTGAAAGAAAAAAAGATATCTTTGTTACTGGAGTACTGAACTTGTAGGTTTATTTTTGTTCTAAATTGCTTTATTCTTGTTTTAGTAATTTTTATTCTCTCTCCCTCTATGGAGTTACAACAAGCTGTTTTCTCCTTAGGGGAGCTAATACCACTTCCCAAACTCAGTTTTCCCCTGTGTGTTGGCCAAGAGCACCACTTTTCCAGGAGGAATGTGTTTGTGTGACTCAGAGCATCCTTCAGTTGTTTGTCCATCAGACAGCCTGGGCTGTGCTGTGAGCCAGTGTTCATTTCCGACTGCTGTAGTGAGTTTCAAGTGCTTCATTTCCATGGAGCCATAGGCTTAAACTGCAGGCAGATGATGCCTTGGAAGTGTAAGGACTCCCTGGATTTCTGCCCCCATTCCTCAAAGAGTCTAGAGCTACAAATGTGTGTGTCCCTTATATTCCAGCATGTATCATTTGGGTTTTCAGCACGCTTCTGCACAGCCACTTCCCCTTCAGCCAAGATTTAGATTTGGGTATTGCTGGACACAAACATGGGACGCTGCAAATCAGTTTGTGTGTCTTTCTAATGTGTTGCTAATTGCTTCTAACTCTGAGATGGCCTTTGGTTCACTTCTGTAAAATGTTTGCTCCAGACTTTTTTTGTTGTTTTTTTTTTTGTTGTTTTGGTTGGTTTTTTTTTTTAAGTCCACAATTGGAAAATCAATTAAAAATAGCATTGTTAACTCATCAAGTTGGGAATAAATGTGTTTCTACATGAAAAATTTCAAATTAGGGATACAATTTAGATGCCACAGGAGGACTACAAAAGGCATGACACTAGTATTTCCCATAAGAATTTTAAGGGGCACATTGCAGAAATATTAATCCATTACTTACAATTGCCATAGATTTTTCTGGACCAGTCTCACAGTAGGATCTCTCAGACTCTCATCGAGTCTGGTTCTTAAGGAGCAGATTTTGTTCAGTAACCGTTTCTGGTTGAAAAGGTTTGGTGCCACAACAGGATCACACACCTTCATTGCTCATTTTTCAAGTGGTAATTTTCTACTCTGGCATGTTCACAGTGAATGTGAAGTGATCTGTAGCAGCATAAACCTGGGTGAATGACCTCTCTTGCAGTGGTGAGTTCAAGTGCAGATGGTTGTGGCAGACCAGCTGATGTCACTGGGTGCCTTAAAGTGATTTGTGTCAGTGCCAAAGGCTTAAGGGAAGACAAAGCTCTTCCTGGTGACTGCAACAGCTCAGAGTGAACTTGGCTCCAGGAATAGCAATTTAACAAGCTTTCTCAGACTGGAACAGCTTAACTTGCAAACTCAGAAAAGAACTGGCAAAGGCCATGTAATATTGTCACCTGACAGCTTCTGCCATAACTGCTACCTCATCTCTCTGCTTATCTTCTGCAAACACAATCCACTGCCCTTACTGTGAGAGTCAGCTAAATTAATAGTACAAATTATTAATTCCTCTGTGATATTAATTAAGCAGTTAGTAGTTTATGCATCTGTAAGGAAGCCACCTTCTTTGAACAAAGCAATTCCCTTACCAGATAATAGCTCTTTAGGTGCTGATTTAGGTATAATTTGAAGCTCTAGAAGAGGAGTGAAGACACCCTCAATGTTCCAAACATCGAAGAAAGGCCCAAGCTGAACAGCATTATGAAAAACAGGATGGCCCAGGCTTGGGAGCCTGGCATGAGGATGATAGCTTGAGTGAAAACAATGAAAGCCAGGCCAGTTCCTGAGACACTCTGCAGAATTCACAAACAGATAGATAAAAATACACATTGCAATGTCATTTCTCGTGCATAAAGTAATTAAAACACACTGCTGTCCTTCTCTGGAGTCAAGGTTGCTGGTCAGCCTGTGGCCTCTGGCAGCCAGCAGTTGAGAAAATGGGCAGTGGGGAGTTTAATTTTAAATGTTCTACTGGAGATATCTAGACAATCATAGAGCAGAGTTTTAACCTGCTCAGAGAGATAGGTTCAGAATAAAGCAGAGCAGAGAGCTGTATTTGTAATAGCAGTTGTTTCGCTAATACCATCTCAAATGTGCTTTTTAAAAATCTGTGATGTAGTAGCTTCTGGAAAGAAAGAGGTATAAATAAGGATATGATTATCACTCCTAACACCAAGAGAATTCTTGAATCATTGATCACAAAACCCCTTATAATGGCCAAGGCAGAAAGGACTAAAAGGGAAAAATCCAATTTCAACCAAATGCATTTTGATTTAGTCTCCCAAGGACAAGGGTATTTAAATCTAAGCATTGAAAAATGCTAATGTTGCTATAGTTTGGAAGTAAAATATGTCAAACTGTAAATCAGAAACAAGTGCCATCAGAAGAAGTGAGACAAAAGAAACTGACTTGTACCAGGGCTGGAATGTTGTCTTGGACTTGTCCATCATGTGAGTAAAATAGCTACTTTACCATTATTGTATGTTAGGCCTGTCATGCATTAGCACACACTGACTGTGCCAAACAGGACCCCTGGAGCAAGTGGAATGAGATAGGACAAGAAAATAGAGAGGAAACATCTGTGTTTAGTGGTAGGGGAAATGTTTTAGAAGGGTTGGAAAAAGGGGAGAGGAAGAGGCTCGTGATGTATTTTGATGGTGAACAGTGTACATGGTAATGGATTTTTTGATACTTTCCTTAATACAGATTTAGGAAATCCCCATTCAGCATCCTTTTTCTATAATCTTTCATCTAGGTGTGTTCCCCCGTTATGTTATTTCTGCAAACCAGACCAGGACTGAATCTAGTGTCCATGGTAGATTTCTAATGGGAACACCCTGGAAGATTAGTTCTGTGATAATAATGTATGGTTTTGTTTGCCGTAACACAGCTATACATTCAGACTACCCTACAGCAGTATTGCTATTTCACATGTTGAAAGATTGATTTGTTGCATGATTATGTGTAATATATCATTGCACGTAGAACAGAGTACATGTACTTAGAAGGAAAAGGAAGATACCAGTCCTTCTGCATAGCTTTGTTTAAGGATTACCTGTTGAAAGCAGTTACGGTACCTGATCAAGAAATTCTTGAAGATCACAGCTTTTCAGTTTGAGTCCAGCAATTTTTTCTGGATATGATGAATTCAAAAAACTAATCCAGGATGTGTAGTTCTGTCGCATGATGCTTTCTTCTGGAAGATCAAATTCATTGATGATATTGATAATGTTCCTGTCAGAGAAGCCAACATTAAACTTCAGTTTGAAAGTTTGCCAATGATGTGGCTGGAAATGCTATGCTGTGTATTCAGATGCTTCTTCAAAGTTGTGTCTACTTTCTGTGCTGCTACTTACAATATAAAGGAAAATATTAATTGACAGCTTATATATAAAATAGTAGAAAATATTCAGACTATTTAATGTGTCTCAGACAAAAACTCTGAGTACTTTATGCATATGCAGTCTCTAAAACCTTTTTGTTTTATGAGGTCTCCAGACCATTTCCACTACTTATGTTTAATAAGTTAGTGAAATAAATTTCTGGTGAAATAGAAAAAGGTGGGGATTTTTACTTCTTCTAGCCTGAGAGTAAGGTGCAAACCTTTATGCACTACTTGAAATGGGTTGTTCTTGTAGTTTGTCTGCTTCTTACAAGTGATCATCCTTGACTCAGTCCCACAGTACTTTATATTTTTACATTAAACTTCTCCATACAGATGCTTTTCCTTTCTAAAGAAAATAAATTTTCTAAATACACGTCTTTCAAATAACATATTATCACATTACCTATTTAGGCACTGAAATCACAGTATAACTTTGGGAACACAGCTTGCTCACCTGTCCAAGCAGTCCCAGTAGGCTGTGGTTGCCTTAAACCCCAAAACAGAAAAGACTGGGATGGAAGCGTAGAGGGATGTCATGCTGTTCACAAGTGCTACTGTCACAGCATCCTTTTCACAGTCATTTCTAGAGATAGCATTCAAACAAGTGAAGTGATTAAAAAAGGCAGGTTTTTTAATCTGTGATTCATTTATTTCTGCAAGCATTTTTTTCTTAATTTCTTCTCTCCCTCCCTCCCCTTCCCCCTTCTGTTAGAAAAATCTACTGGGCCTTTTTAGAAAGACAGATACTTTTGTGAAGACCCTTTAGAAAAATTAGGGAAAGCGTTTTGAAAATTTAAAGAAGTTGCACAAAGTGCAGCAAGAATTCAGCCAGCCAGTAAAGGTTGTAGTTCTACTCACTTGGTTGGATTGTAGCTCGCAAATGCAATGAGCCCTCCAAAAGCCAAAGAGAGAGAGAAGAAAATCTGTGTAGCTGCATCAAGCCATACACGGGGATTTTTCAAGGTGTTCAGCTGATATAATTGGAAGAAATGCATGTATTAGGCTTAAATTAAAATTACTTCTTCTCTTGCAGTTCTCATAGCTCATCTGTTATTTCGCTTCTGAAATTTTGAGCTGTGTTGCCATCTAAATACTATGAAAATGGGAATAGGTACTAAACAGATCAGTAAAACAGGTGTTTTTTCAAGAGTATCATTGAAGCTATTTAAATGTCTGCAACAATTATAGAATCTTCTTTATTGTACACTTTGTATGTCTGATGATAAAAATGTGGTTCTAAGTGATAGAGACTAGGAACACAATAGGGCCAATACACTTTTCCTCAATTACTTACTTTTTTAAAATTCACATACTTAACCTGCACTTAAAGAGTATTGTCTTCCTAAAACTATATAAATAAATACTAAACCTTCATTGTTTTAAGATGGAAAGTGATTCCGTAGCTTTCCAAATCTGCTTAAAAAATAATTTACTAGAAGTAACCAAAAGCACAAGCAGCCAAGAAGAGTTGAGTTATTAGAAACAGCATCTGCAATTCAAAATGTTGTGAAAACAGCAATAAAAGCTGAAAGGTCAGCATAGGAAATACAAGAAAAAAGGAGAAACTTACACTGAAATTTTAATTTTGTTGTAAGGGCAATGTGATACAGGAAGGTAAATTAAAAAGCAATGAATGGTGGATTAAAGGGAATATTAAGCAGTTTTAAATAGCTGCACTAAGGAATCTTGATATTGAAATCAATATAAAAGAAAGAGATAAAGTATAAGTAATGCACAAAATGTAAATGTGATCAATAAATATTACATTCCTGTAGAAACTACAAAGTGGCGTGTTACACCCTCCCATGTGAATTGCTTTCTGATGCATTATCAAGGGGGAATAGAATAATGTTTTACTATGAATGTTTCGAAAGCCAGATAGTTCAAAAGTTGTGCTGGGGCTGTAGTCTATTCTACTTTGTTTTACAACAGTCTGAGTCAAATCTGCACCCCAGTCATGCAGGACAACTTGTATGTTTTGTGTCTGTGTGCCTATGCTAGTGATCCAAGTCCATGACTGGGAACACATGTAGGAGTGAGGTAAGTGTGCCAAAAGACCCTTCACAGCATTTTGGGTTTCTCTGAAGCTGGCCTGAGCTTGGAGAGCAAGAGTAATGGTCCCGCTCAGTGTGGATGGATTCAGGCAGTGCCATTACTGCAGGTGCTCTCTCCACAGGGAGGCCAGTGCTTTGACCACAGCAGAACTGCTGTCACCTCTTGTACAACGCAACAAGCAAGATTTGTGGAACCATTGCTGACTGAAATGCTTCAGGCAAAGGCAAACCCTTCTAGAGATTTATTTTAAAGATCATAGTCCAGCCTTCAAAGGCCAGAGTGCTGACTGGCAGGACCTTATGCAGATGCTGTTGCAGTGCAGAAACTTGGCACTCATGTGGCTCTGTGGCCTTCACACTTTGATTAAGTGCTGCCAAGTCAGTTGTTGGTGCTGACAGATGCGACTCCTAAAAGTCTGGCTTTCTGACTGGGAACTTTGGCAAATGAGTCTGGAGATAGTTTAGAATGGTACTAGGTGCAGTGCATTTATTGACTCCAAAAGATTAAGCAACCCCCAAACTTGAAAAGATAATGGGCAGGCAAGCATGTCATGGCAATGGCATGATCTGGTATTTTATATTTATATGGCATACAGATTTTATAAGCATATCTTCAGAGGAAGATCTGCTGATGCCAGAAACGTGGGTGAAGATATACAAGCAGCGTTAATGAATGAACAGGGGAGTGAGGAGGAAAGGAAATACAATTGTTCCCCTGTGAGTGATAAGATGTTTGGATTGTTGAATATGTCAAGCACAGACAGAAACAGAATTAAAAATTACTGGGATCCCTGTGATGTGTAATTTTGGTGTAAAAACAACTAATGATTTTGTGAATAGAGGATTTGGGGCCTGTGCGGCCTTTTTTTTTTTTTTTTTGGGCGGGGTGCATTCTCACTGCTTGTTAAATAGCTGCTGAGTTCTGGGCACAGGCAGCAGTTGCCCAACCAAGTTCTTGGAATTGTTCATTGCCAGAGAAGCTCCAAATATTTACAATCTCTGAAGTTCCTTCAAATGTGAAAGAGACTGGAGAAGGAGACATTTGTATTCCTTAGGTGACACAGGTGTCCCCTGAAGCTGAACCATGCAGACTGCTGATGATTTATGATGGAATCTCATTTCTGCTGCCTCTGGTCATTTATTTTTTCCAAAAACCTTTCCAAAAGTCTGTTCCAGCTGCTGTGTAGCTTCATCATGGTACAACTTCTGCTTTCCCCTCAGGTGTCACTTCAGGAGACTTTTTTGTTTTCTTGGCAGCTTCATTTTCCAAGTAGTGAAGAATTTTGAGAAAGTGAGTGAATCATCAGACTTCTCTGTGTCTGAAAGTCAATGAAAAGAAGTAGTCATTTGCCCTGAAATTTAGGGTAGAAAGTGTGTCAGATGACAAAAGCTGATTATGTATTTTTGCATGAAAATGAAAACACAGCCTCACATAATTAATATTCATATGTATGCTTTTATTATTTGTGGTACTTGTTAACAAGAACTAAAATACAAACTTAGTTAATAAACTTTAAAAATTGGGGTTTAGAAAAGCAACTAAATTCAGCTGGGTGATTATGATGTTGAAACTGGGTAAGATGGGACTTTTCGTGCTAGGTATTACTTTCACAGATATTCAAAAACAACACTGAGGTGTCACAGTTACAAGATAATGGATGTAGCAGATGTCACAGAGAAACTACAATTTTTACTGCACTGCAAAGTTGCAAAGAATTTCAAAAAGACTGCCTCCAGTCAGGGAAGAATGTCAAGAAGGTTGATTTTATTTATTTTAAAAGCAAGCTGAAAAAGATAGTAGGTGATTTAATTCTCACTTTCTTTTGCTAAAACTTTTTCTGCAAAAAGGGAAAGAAGAGCACACATTTAAGAAATACGCTTTGCACTTTTTGTAAACTGATGTGGCCTGGGTGGGCCAAGTAAATCTCTGCCAAAAAACCTAACAGCCCTCCTGTACAGCTCACTTTGGGAGAGTTTCTCCCCTGTGGAGAAGCATTAAAGAAAAACGTGTATTTGCTCACAGTGGGGGTGGGAATAGCCTAACAGCAAAGGCAGTACTGGTACTGCAGTTGTGGGGACAAAAGGGGACAAAGAGAGGAGGGCAATGTTGAAGCTGTGTGCTTACTGTCCCTTGGAAGTGCCACAACCCTGTGTAGCAATTGGAAGGTTAGTTTAACAAAGCCATCTGTCTTACACTGACTTCCTGTGCAATGGCAACACTGACAGCAGATATCACTTACCAGGCTGTCGCATCAGCTTTTCCTCATTTGTAGATAAGAACATCACTAAAACCATCTTCAGATGACTTTCCAAGGATGTCCCCAGGATCTGCTTCCTCAAACCAGCTAACCATTAGCTGCAGGTTGACTGCAGGTGGATTTTCGTTCTGACTCCTGTTGCCAGTGTACGAATCCATCCGGCTCTTTTATGATGATCCCTCCTCCTCAGCACTGCAATACCTCCAGGCTTTGTGAGGACAACACATCCAGTTCTCTGCATTCAGTTCAGGATCATTGCAAACCAAATCCCAAAAATGCCTGAGCTCTTCCAGAGAAACCTGACAGCCCAGCTGAGACCCATGATGATAGGCCAAGGCGTGTTTTGATTGTGTTGTCTAAGCTGCTTTCTTCCCTAAGACATGGCACCAAGCTCTTGTAAGTCCTGTCTGGACCCTTCAAAAATGTAAGTGTATGTCCTGATCTTCTGTAAAAACCAAGCTTGTCCTTGAGCTCTGACAGCATTTAGATGGGTGTCTGTGTCACTGGGCTTGTAGAAGGAGGGATAACGTGGTGCCTCATCTGAGCTTTCTCTTGCTCTTGTCCCTTTCCAGCCTGGCATATAAATTATCTCTGAGCTTCTTAGCTTATGCTTTCCTTAATGTCTGTGAGGAAAGGAAAGGAAAGGAAAGGAAAGGAAAGGAAAGGAAAGGAAAGGAAAGGAAAGGAAAGGAAAGGAAAGGAAAGGAAAGGAAAGGAAAGGAAAGGAAAGGAAAGGAAAGGAAAGGAAAGGAAAGGAAAGGAAAGGAAAGGAAAGGAAAGGAAAGGAAAGGAAAGGAAAGGAAAGGAAAGGAAAGGAAAGGAAAGGAAAGGAAAAAGGAAGGGAAAGGGGAAAGCCCAGTGCTTCTGTGTTTGAAGCACTGCTGTGGCTGCAAGGCAGTGGATGCTCGAGAACACGTCAGTGAGTGCTGCTTTTCCTCCTCTACACCCACCACTTCATGGAGCTTTTTAGCATGAAGGCAGAGTTGTGAGGAGCCTACAGTGGATAGCAACCACTTAGTGTGACAGTTTGACTTTGCATTTGGGAATGCTGTCAAGGACAGTGTAGAAAAATGCTTCTGAAATGGCCAGCATGTGGAGGGATCTGGAACTCCTGTCCATATGAGCAGTTTAGAAAAAATGGGAGAGAGGCAGTTCTCCAGCAGGTCTGCCTTTTAGGAAGAGATATAGGGGAGGGGAAAAATGCCATGAAGAAACAGGGGCAGGAGAAAATTACATTCAACCTCCCCCAAAAAAATCACTTTACAGTGTATTTCCTCAGTTGCTCTCTTTGTGAATTCTTAAAATATTAAAGCTGTGTAAATTCTGTAGCAGTGGCAGGGAAATCCCATCTTTCTCATGTATTTGTGAAGTACATCAGTTTCACATACACTTTCAAGACTGAGGCACCCAAAACATTCTTAAACTTAATTTTCCAGTATTTTCTGATATGCTTACTACTGAACTGTTAAATTCTTTGCTGCTTCTTTACTTGTGAAAATATGTTAAAATACTTAAGTCAGGTAATCTCAGAAAAAGAGCTTAGCTGAGCTCTTGGATAGACATCTAAACCAGGAGTTGTTGGAAAAGGGGTACACAGTATGAAATCTGAGGGGAAGTAAAAGGAAAAATATTATTAATACTTACATTAGGGGTGAAGAGGTAAATCAGACCTTCAGTGGCTCCTGGTAGAGTGAGTCCTTGAATAAGGAATATAGTCAGGACCAGATATGGAAATATTGCTGTTACATAAATTGCCTAAAGTAAGGAGGTCAGAAGACAGTTACTGGCAGTAAATTCAATAAATCCTATTTAAATTATTGCAACATACAATCATAATAATATTAGATCAGCTACAGATGAATGTGGCCATCTTTCAAATAAGCAGAACTGTACTTCTGCAGAACCTATTTGTAACAAAATGGCTCTTAAAACTGTGTGAGGGAAGGCTGGTAGGGCAGAAGTGTTTGCAATGGAAAAGGAGAGAAGCATCATTTTAAGCCACTTGTACTGCTGTTCTCAATTTGTTGGACAAGGAGAACGCTGAATGATGCCAGTGTGGTAAATGGGGAAGGCTTTCCTTGTGGTAAAAACTCAGTGTCTGGAGGGCAAGATTTCAAACTGGGGGATAATCACTTCTCTACCCTTTCCATACCTTCCCTGTGGTTTCAATTCCTCGAATGGTGCAGAGATAAACAATTGCCCAGCAAGCTGCTAAGCACAAAATTAGCCACCACTGTAACGTGCCACTCTCAGCAATATCAGGTGTTATGTTCAAAGTTTTCCTGTACCAAAAATAATTTACTGCAGTGCTTTCATAACATTCTTCATTGAACCCTGAAAAAAAAATAGTGGTAAGTGTTAGAATAAATTGTGGACTGCAAAATCAAGTACAGAGGTGGACGTTCTGCAGTCTCTGTAATGTGCAGCAAGACAAACTCCCCCATCAGGCTCTGACTATGAGACTTATGTGAGACCTTCACCAGAACATCACAAGCATTTTATATAGGGGATAACTTCCTAATTAGAAACAGTGTTGTACTCAGTGCATGGTGAGATCTAAACTAATTGTAGTGAAAACAATGAAATTTTTTAGCTGTATAGCTACAAGTTGGTGGAGCCATAACAAACTTCAGGCACCTGAGGATACGTCTAAGTCCAGGCTCCCCTGGCTATGTCATGGGCCTGTGGTGGGGAAAGACCCAGGCATTGATTGGCTTCTTTGGTTTGAGTTTCCAGGACTTCTGTGAACAGGAACTTCAGGTGTCTGCATGCTAGGGATTCCCCAGCCAGGCTCTGTGCCTGAAGAAAAGGGAACTGGGAACACAGTTTACACCACAACCTGTGATGTCTATTTGTCTTCCTACTCTAGAACAGTCCTAAGGCCTTCCAAAAGAAAGTTTAATTCCACTGTGTTCTAGCTTTTTTCTTGGCCTTTTACTCAGGTGATATTTCTTGCTGTGCACTGGAACTTGTTCTCTCTCATGCTCTGAGAAAAAAAGGAAACTGAAAAGTAGTTTTAGAAACCTGAGAGCATTCATCCTTATCCTACTTATGTACACTGTCTCTCTTTAGCCTTAGTAAAGGTTTTGTAATGGATAACAGGACTTGTTCTTTATTTTGTTTCCCATTTTAAAGGCAAGAAAAAGGACTCATGGACTTTCTGGCTATTGTTGTTCCTGTGAGAATGATGAATTTGAGTAGGCTAGCATGATTCTTGTACCTTTTTAACAGGAAATCAAAGCAGGACTTGTGCACAACCTAGGGCCAAATAAAGTATGGTTTTTGATTAGCCCAGAGTCTGACATTTGTGATCCTTCTTTTGCTAGCAGTGGTCATGGAGGTGTACTTACCTGTTCTATTTTCATTTAGAGGACAAACACTCCAAGGAAGAGGTTCTTGGAAGGAATTTATGAAATACCACATCACCCAAGTTAAAACAGTGTTGTAGTATAAGCTCACCAGAACCGACACCATCCATGAACCAACTCCTGCAGAACGCACAAGATTCACTTTAGAAAAGCTTTGGAAAAAGTTATTAGTCAGTCATAGCACTAGCTCTTAGAAGCTCTTGTTTTCTATTTTTTCAAGATTTTCTTCTCCATTACCTTGACCCCATCCTGAGATTTTCCCATGAAAATCCCTTCTACTTACACAGAAGGTTAGGGCTGAAATCCTTGCTCTAGTATGCAATCCATCGTTTTCTACAATACCAGACAACTTTAATAGCAGAGAGCAAAAGAGACCAAAGTTTTAAAGTGTGCTGTAGCTGCATGAGGCCGGCCGCTCTTGTCCCAAATCATACACATATGCCCTAAATTGGTACCTGTTCCCTCCTCCTGTGATGAGGAGGGAAGAATATCAACACCACAGTTTCTGCTTTCTTGCATTTTTCTGAAGGGAGTATGAACATGCCTGATTGTAGGAGATGGGTTTAGCTGGAAGCACCACCTGCTGCCTGGTATTTCTTCCTTGTTGCCCTCTGGCCCTTAGATGACTCCTCTTAGCCACCCCTTCTCCTCCCACACAGGCCCACAGGCAGGGCTGTCAGTGCCAAACCCATTTCAGGCACCAGCAGGGCTGGCTGAAGCATCCAGGAGTTTCCCCTTGCCCTGCAGGCACAAGGGTGCTATCTCAAATACCCAGTGGAGTCAATGCCTTAACCTCCTCATGGTGGCTATTCTGGATCACTTTTTGCAGCCTAAAAATGGACACAGGGCACCAGATGTGTTTTTGCATATATTCAAAAAACAGAAAAGAATTGGCAGTACAGGACTGCACACCAGGCTGATGCACACTGCCATGTGGGCTGTCCCTCATGCCCAGCTGTGTTGATCAAGTCCCTTCAGTAGCCCCTGAAGGGGGGAGGGGAGCCTTCCCATGTGCTTTGGACTCATTAGGAGGTACTAGGGTCTTTGATCTCCCATCTTTCTGTCCTTCCTCAAGTCTGACTATTTATGGACAGAGAAGACTGCATCCTGGAGGGGCTGTGAGGGAGGAGCAAGAAGCACTGTGGGCAGGCAACTCTTGTTGAGCACCAGGGTATGGTTGGAATGGAGCAGCACTGAGTAGCAGAGCCCATGTTCATTATGCTCCCTACAGCAAAGGTTATTAGGTTTACATTTTGCGCTCCTAAAATGTGCCTGGACTAACAGCTGATGAGAGCAATACAGAATTACAGAATCACAGAATGGTTTGGGTTGGAAGGGACATTAAAAAATCATCTAGTGCAGCCCCCCTGCTATGGACAGGGACATTTCAGCTAGACCAGATTGCTCAGAACCCCATGGCCAACATGGCCTTGAATGTCTCCAGGGAAACGAGCCCTCAATATCTCACCACCCTCACTGCAAAATATTTCTTTTTAATCCTAGCACTCATTTCTTTTTATATCCTAAAAGGCATCAGGCACAGGTCTGTAGGAAGTGAGTGCTGGGTGGGAGCTGTCTGCAGTTCGTTGAGCTGGGACTGAGGAGACATACCAACGCCTCCAAGGTAAGGAGAGATGGTGTTCCAGGCTCCAATGCTGCCTTTCCTCAGGTACTGCCCGAGGGCCAGCTCAAGATGCAGCAGTGGGATTCCTTCGAAGAGAAGAGCGATGAAGTACGGGATCAGGAAAGCCCCTGAAAAGACATTTAAGTGTGATTAATCCACATGATTGTCTGCATCTCACTGAAACTACTGGTTTATAATTAATCTGCTTTATGAGCCTAACAAAGTCCTTGTAGGATGTGTTGAGAGAGGAATCACTGCTAGGGACACCTACCAAGTAACATCTGTTGCTGGTAATTTTGGTGGTGAAGCTGGAGGAGGAGGAGGGCCTGGGATGCTTTAGTGCTGCAGGACGCTTCCCTCAGCCATTGCTACAGCCTGTTATAAGTAGCCTCACAATTTCATCCATTTCCCTTTCTTTTAAGCATCTTCTTTTGTCCCCCTTCTCATAAAGCACAAGGGTTTGCCTGTCCCCTATACTATCTGTTTTCCCTTCAGTGCATTGCTTTGTTTCTTTTCCTAAAGTTCTCAGGCCTGTGGTCCTCCATCCTGCACTGGAAAATCAGGATTATGTGATGTATATCCCCAAAGATAAGGTTATTTTATTGCATGGAGCTCTGCTCAGACCACAAAACCTCTAATGAAAAACTGAAAGCAAGGCTGAAGTTGTTCTCTGAGACATGTGAGCCATGAAACTTCATTTCTTCCCAGTTTGTATCCTTTACGTCTTTTCCGTTTTCCTCATGTCTCCCTTGGGCCAGAGGCAGCATGCCCTGTTGGTTACTTGTGGGAAGGGACCAGTCCTACCAAGGGATCAGCCTGGCTGATTCCTGCTAAACTCTGTGCAATGCCTCACTTCCCCCACCTTCCCTCAGAAGGGACACAAGTTTGGGTCTCACATCTTTTGCACCAATGCTGGTTTTCAAGAGATCAGAAGTTTCATCAATATGTTTGTACCACCTGACCAAATGTCGAATTAAATTGAAATAGACTGATGTTTATTGCCATGACCAACAACCACTGTGACCACAAAGTCTCTTTTCTCCAGGGAAACAAAGACAGCAGTCCTGTCTCCACTTCCCAATCCTCCTACAAATATGAACAGATTCTGTGCCCCTCATAGCTTTGCCAATAAATCTGTGCCTTGTTCTACCATTTCTGCTTTGCCCCCAGACCTCGTATCTGGGTCTGCTCATCTCTGCTCTTCCAGCTCTGGAAACATTCTTTATGCTGCATCTTTGGCCCTGAGCGAGAGCTAGGGGGATGCACGAGGATTTCTGGTCTCCACCTGGAGTGGCGCCTGGGTTCTGCAATCACTGGCTATTTAGAAGGGCTGGGCAGATAAAATTTAATCTCTTGAGCTAGTCTTGTATTGCAATAACTTTGCTACCTCTTGCTGGGTGCTGCAATAAATACATACAACACCCAGAGAAAGTGTGTTGTTGGATGGTTTAGCCTTTTATCAAGTTATGCATAGGAACAAAAATCACAAAGCTCTTCTCTGACAAGAACTGTTTGTAAACTGCCAAACTTGGAAATAAATGTCTCAGCTTAAGATCTCTGTTCTTAAAATGTTCTTAACTGAGAAGCAGATTTGAAAAAGGAACCTCAGAGTTAATTCCCAGTATGTTAAATCCTCAGTTTGAGGTCCCTTCCAGAAGAACCCAGTAACCTCTTGCCATGCTCAGTCCTGTGGTTTGTTTCAAACCTGCTGCAGTATCCTTCTCCACAGCACATCTGAGGGTGCCAGCCCAGCCCTTCTGACAGTCTGATGCCTTGGACTGTCTCCTGGGAAGAGCAAAATATTGAGGCAAGTGACCAGAGCACTGCAGTGTGGAATGCTCTACTTCTTCATCCCTCTGCCTGGCCCTCCGCCAGCTGTGGGCAGCAGCTGTCTCACTGCCACCCATGCTGAGCCCTCTCTAGCAAAGCACTCCATGAGAGACCAACCTATCTCCCATATCATATCTCCTGGGAAATAACTGCAGAATAATTAGTGCAAACTGTTATCTCTCTCCCCTTTTCTGTTTGCTAGTCGAACCACTGGCAGCAGAGTGTGTTTAGACATTCTGCTGATAAAAGCATGTTTACTTTGTGCTGCCTTGTGTGTATCTGCAGGCATATTTACAGCATGGCAAAACATAATGTCACACTTGGAAAAAGAATGATGGTTTTCCAAGAGAATGATATAAAATAATCTGTATCTGCAAATATGAAAATATGACAAAAGAATGGGTTAACAAGAAATAGTTTATGAAGCTAATCTTTCTCAAACCTAATTCAAGTATATGGCTTGTAGTGCAAAATAATGGACACAGGGCACCAGATGTGTTTTTAGTTATTCATTCCTTTGCATTACAATATTTTTAGGCAAAAAGAAAAGAAGAGAAGAACAGACAGTCTGCTGAAATGTTTGATGCTTACTCTTTTCCACAATAAGATCCCCCACCTACAGAAAAACATGGAGAAACACTAACGGTAAGCTATCAGATATGGAATAATGAGTAGGAACCCTCTAGAACCCTCAGTCCTTAATAGATAGAGGAGGATGTGCCAGAAGGCCAAAAATAAGTACCTTTTTAAAAAAATGCCATGAAAAATCTAACCATGGAGCAAGCAAGCAGAAAATCCAAGAAGCAGAGAACCTAAGACACAGCAGGCATCACAAACCAGAGCATTCAAACACAAGCACAGCAAAACCTCAGCAGAACCCATATGATGTTAAACACAGACACAGCAGAACTCTGCAGATTTGGCTTCCATGGGGCATGGGAAAAGGAAACTTAAGCAGAAAATATCATAAAGCACAAGTAACAAATTATCTTGTATCTGTACGTTCTACATAAAAAAACCAAAACAAGTTTAGGGGTTCTTGTCCTCTTGAAAAGTGAAAAAGGAAAATGATAGTGTTGAAGCCTTTTTAAGTACTTTAAAAGCCTGGAGAAATGCCCATAAAAATCAAAAGTATTGCCAAAGTGTGATTTAGTTGCATCCCTGGGGTGTGACTTAGGAAAATCTTAGTCTACAACACTCCTTCTGTCAGAGAGACACTGAAGATTCATAAGTATCCATCCTGCAAGTAGATACATGTGGTACCAGAAGAAGATCAAGGGAAGAAACCCCAAAACTCTTCAAAACTTACATGAGTTAGAAGTTGTTTTGGAAGGAGTCCTGCACAAGGATATCCCAAAGCTGTGGAACAATCCCCGTGCACGTGAGAAGGCACAGAAGGCCTACAAAGGCTTTTTCAAATCAGGCTATCAACAACTGCAGCTTCTGCACCACTGGTAAGCTGGTGTCATTAGCAAGAGAGTCCCAAGTGACAAGGAGCACCAGTGTGCAACAAGATTGCTGAAGAACCATTGGGGTGGAGACAGCTCCACAGCCGTAGCAGGGGGAAAGAAAGGGGCAGGTGCACTTGAGATACCCAGAGGGTTTGTAAAACCTGACCCCTCGATTGCAATGCACAGGCAAGTCAGGTCAGCATAGCAACTGCCCAACCATATCCAGCAAAATGACTCTTGAAGGGCACAACCTTTGTTATGTCACCCACACGTGACAGTCTGGGTGGGAAGTGCATGAACCACCAGGCAGCCTGGGGAGAGCTGCCAGTGCTCCACGGGACAGAGACACCGGGAGGAAGGAGTGCAGTCTAAGGTTGGTTCTCAGCGACCAGCAAAGCAGAGTGAAACAACCAAATTGGGTTTGTCACTTGGAAAGAGAGACCAACAGACTGGACTATTGGAAATGTAAGGCAGTTTGAAATATCAGCCGGGCAACCTCGGAATCTACGCGTACCAAGACCAGCAGAAATCGATGCGCCTCAGTGAGAAGCAGAGAAGAAGACCCAGTAGATTTGCTTGCTGCTGGGATACTAGGACTTCCTGAATGGTGGAGAAAAACTTGGAAGGACTGATCTATGTGCTAAATCTTTCATCTTAGCAGTGCCTGTGGATCAGCTGGCAGAAGAAAAGCAAGTGACTTGAAATGATGATTCAAAGACACAACAGCATTTGAAAGGCCATGAATAATACTTTCCCTTCAGACAGATTTAGGAATAGAAAAGTCAATTATAATTAAGACTGAAATGACCTGGAAAGTGGCAAAATACTTATTTTGAAGGAGTGGAGTCTGAAAAATTCAGAAAGCACATCTCAATGTGATAAAATGCAGTAAGCATTCAGAAATCCACTTCATCAGTCCTGTTGGTACCTAGGAGGAATGGTGTTGAGTACACTTTTCTAAAAGAATGGGAACTTAATGGTGAGATACCTGTGATAATTTATGCAATTTTATGCGATAGGTGGAAACTACTTGTTCAAATACAGAGAAAAGGATATTAGCTATTGAAAGGGGATTTTTCAGACCTGTTCCCCTCTCTCCATGGCAGTTCAGCTAAGCAGTGTGGTATAGTCAACACAGCAAGGAATCACATCAAGACATCAGCTAGGAAAAAAAAGCAACTTAATCACACTCAGCCCTCTCTGTAGAAAATAGCACTTCATGACCTCTTTTATGTCTTCTGCTCATGCCTCAATCCAGATGAAAAGTATGAGCTACTCTAAGCATTCATTGTATTTGTGCAGCACACTTATGATGGCACTGATACTGCCTTGCAGGCCACATCACACATCTTACTGACTGAAACTTGGCAGGATTGAATTTCCCATGTAAATGAGTCTATCTCCTTGAGCAACAGTGAGGGGGCTAAGGCTGTGACCAGAAAACCAAAGGGGCAATGGCCATTTCAAATGAAGATGGGTAACATCCACACATAACTCATAAAATAAGCTTGGAGAACTTCCCTGTGAAACGTGAAGGATGCAAGCAGGCAGCTTTTGAATACAAGCATGCACCAACCTAAGCTGTAAAGGGCAATCAAACATAACAAATTATGAAAGGATTGAATCCACGTCACAGCTTTTCACCAAGGGTTTAAGCAGGACGTGGCAACAAACTAGAAAATGAAGTTTGTTGCTTGCTGTAACCCAATTTTTCTATCACAGAGTGAATAGTTCTGCTCTGCCCAACATACTATGTTTGTTTGGGTTGGTTTTGTTGTTTGGGGTTTTTTGATTGTTTTGGGGTTTATTTTTCTTGGGGTTTTTTTTTGTTTTCTTTTGGTTTTGTTTGTTTGTTTGTTTGTTTGTTTGGGTTTTTGTTATTGTTGTTGGCTTTTTTTTTTTTTTTTTACAGTATCTTCCAGTTATACAATTTGTTCCTCTTAGGTTTTGTTTTCTTTTGAGGACACGGTGAACCAGGCATTTCACAGAATGCTGTAGTTCAAATTTGAGCAAAAGGTCAAGTAGGCCATGGATTATGAAAGTCTGTAAATGGTTGTCCCAGAAGTAAACAGTTCTGCCTTTGTAGCACGACTGTAGTGTTTATGTGTATCTACTTTCCTAGAAAGAAACTGTATTTTATATTAAAGATATTTTTCAGTCATTTTATAGGTTCAGGCACTATAGACATTTTTAATACCCGTGGGTTAAGCAAGCATGTATATATATGACATATATATATACTAGCTATAATCAAAAGTAAACCACTGCAGTCAGTTCTAGCTAGAACTGGGTTGGTTTCTTTAAGTACACTCAGATGACTCCATGTGTACACATACAGGTGTATGACTTGTTAGTGTCTCCATTTTAAGTGACAAACTCTATACTGGGCTATTTAGAGGCTTCTTTTCAATCCCAGTTGCCTGGGAACGTTTGTGTTTGTCACCACCAACTGTGGCAAACAACCTTCATACCCATTAGTCATGAAAAGTAAATAACTAACTTAACTCAGGCAATAAATCCAAATAATCAGTAACGGCAGCAGGTGATAAATGTCAGCAGAACTGATATTATATTAGATCCGAGTTACTGAGTAACACTAATGTGCCATGAATCAGGGCCAGAGGTCTGGTGGGAACAGCTGACATGAGACAAATGTACGAGCACTTGTTTTCATCTCTTGTTTTTGAAAAGATGCAGAAACAAGGATATCACCTGAACCAGCTGTAAAACTACCCCAGAAGCCATTCAGCCTTCAAGAATGTCTATGCCATATCTGTACCTGGTTTCTCCACGCTTGTGGTTGTGGCTGCAGGCAGAAAGCCATGGTACCTCTCAGGGCTCCCAGTTAAACACAGTGCTGCTGGTCTCTCCCATGTGCACATCTTCACATGCACACTCACAGGATTTGTGCTCCAGTACCCCTGAAAATCTATTGGGCTTTTGCACCTGAGTTGTTTGCTTTTGAAAATGCAAGCCCAAACCACATCAATGCTTTAAATTAACAGAAGAAAAATGCATCTACCTTATACACAGATGTAAATGAGCTCTGTCTTCTCAGTGATCTTCATAACTCACTCAACTTTTCCAATGCCAGCTTTCTAGGACAAATTCACAAACTGCACAGCACTCTGTTAGAAAGTCCATCCTGCTACTGAGCTCTTCGAGCCCTTTATTGAAGCCCAGTGACCAAGCACTGGCTGCACATCCATGCATTGACCTTAGTTCTGTCTTGTGCCACTGCTGGTGGTGATGCAAAGTAGCTGTTTGCCACTACTGAGTCTGTTGGCTATTTTAAGCTGGTTTTTCACTGGCAGCATTACTACTCAGGGAGCAAAGGAGCAACTCAGCCCCTGCTCCCGCAGCATTTTCCTGTTTTTACTCTCTTTAAACCTGCTGTACCCCATGTCTTTTTTGTCCCTAGAAGTTCCTGTGGGAAATAGTGGAGTTCTGGAGCTGGATTACACAAGCAGGCAGACTTTCTGAGCACTGTTAAGTCCATAAGACAGGTGACCTCCTTGCAGTCAGTCTCATGCTTATCTTGGGGCGGTGAGATCTGTAGGGTAGGGATGCAGGGGACCCCAGAAGGGAGGATGGATGGGAGAGATCAAACCTCAGGAGCAGATGAGCATTGCTATCTTCTGAAGTGAGGCTGGGATCTGAAGACTTTGAAACACCACTGGCCACAGCTGGCCACGGAGAAGCAACAATTGGTGCTTCATAGGAAAGTGTGAGAGCCTTTTCATGGCCAGTAGGAAAATATTTCATCTTAATCCCAATTTTGCACAAGTTTTGTGCAACCTCTTGCAGCTGGTGGCTCCAGAAGCTGCTCTGTGCCATGAATGTGTGGAGGAGCTGCATCTTGCTATGGCCCTGCCTGGGATTTTCAAACTTTCCACTGAGCACTTTGTGTTAATCATTCACTACATTACAAAAACATCACATTATGTTTGCTTTATTATGCTATTTGTTAATCCTGAATGCTTTTCCCCTTGCTTTCTAAGATAGAAAGGCCACCTGAGATGCTGTAGAGCTACAGCTCCTGCTCCATAAAAATATTTTCCTTTCAGGTCTCATGCTATATCTGCTATGGGGATGTCTCTCTAAAGATGTCATCATGTCTCATTAATGCCAGTACCATTAACTGAATTGACAGGTTTCCTTCCAGTAATTCCCGTGGACAAATGCAGAGAAACAGTGCTCACTCCTGGCTTTTTATCCACCTGGTGATGGTACTTTTATGCAGGAGTTTCACTGGGTGTCATATTTTTTAAATAAATAATGGAAACCATCAAGTGTCCTGGGAGGATTCTAACATACAGCTTCTTGTCTTTTCTTACTTCTATTTGTGTAACTGTAACTCTCAGCTGTTGCATATTCAACCTTAGAAAGCTCCTTGACACCAAAATAATTTCCATTTTCTCGTTTATAGGCTATGAAAACATACTCTTTAATTTTCAACTTTGTGACCTAAATAGACTGAATTCTTAAGTTGTTTCTTGCCCCAGAAGTTTTCTAACCCTTGAATGATTTCTGGGGCTTTTCTGCATTTTGCCTAATTTTTAAAGTTTGAAAAATTTTGAAAAGTGACTTTCAGAAAGACTTTGAAAAGTGGACTTTCAGAAAAAGTCAGAGATTCAGAAGTTGTCTTACTATAGGCAGCAATATCTCTACCTACTTCCTAGTGTTCTGCTTACATCTGCCAAGGTTCTTTCTTTTGATACGACCTGCTACAGCTCATTCATTGAGCCACTTGCCATAGCCCCTAAGTGGCTGCTTCTCTCTGAAACACCTTCCATCAAAGGCTACATCCATTCTTGGTTCCTTGGTTGATTGAAATATATGTATTTCGTCAAGTAATACAGACATCTTAGTAAAACAAACTTGGATGTGACAATATTTTCTGTCATTTGACAGTTTCTCCAGGTGTGAATTTTTGGTTTCTCCAATTCATTGAAAGATAACAAATAATACTGGGCTGAAACAATTTGCTCACTCTTCTTTAGACAGCTTGCCATGGCAGATTTCAAAAGCTTCTGTGGATGGTGTACTCTTTCCAGATCCATTTATATTTACCAAATTGTCTGCTTCTGAAGCAGTTGTCTGTGGGACTGGTGCCCAGACACAGGCTTAGGCAGCTGTCTATGACATCTGGCAGGCTCCCATTGCTGCTCCATCAGCTGAGCATTTTAAACAGCCTCACAGACAACCAAAAGCACAATTTAGTTTTGTGCAGGGGCAATTCCAGGTGCTGAAGTAGCTCCTAAGAGCACCAGAGGAGGGTGGGGAATGACTCACTCAGCATCCCAAAGGGAAGTTCAGTGGCCATTTGTTTAGGGGTAGATCCCCCAGGCTTTCCCAGGACTTCTCATTTCTCCTTAAGGTAGCCAACTGCAGGTTCAGTTTCCTGCTTCCATTGGGACTATAGTAGCAGTATAAAAACTTTAATATAGATTTGTTCTATCATCAGTCCGGTCAGCATCAGTCTGGTCTTCCTAAACAAACGTATCATTTTATAATGAAATATACTTTATAGTAAGAGCTAATTAACTGGTGCAAAACATTAATGGCAATTAGCGTTTTTAAAAAAAGGGATATAACTGATATAAATTTTGTCATTTCCATGCCCATCAGAAGTTAGTATAGTTGCAGGAGAAGTGCAGTTCAGTATTTTGGCAAAGCCCCGTTGCAAGCTTACCGCCTCCGTGTATCTGACACAAGTACGGAAATCGCCACACGTTCCCCAGGCCAACGGCAAATCCGATACAGCTCAAAATGTACTGGAACTTATTGTCCCACTTGGGTCTGCCATCTTCTTTGGGGATTTCAGCTGCTGCTGATAAATCTTTTGACATTTTAATGGAATATCCGTGCCTCCTTAGCCCCTTTCCCTAAAAATGGGAAGATGCTTCAAAAGCTGTCTCTCCTACAGGTTTTATGCGGGGTGACAGAAGGATCTTGGAAGAGAGGTGGAGCTTTCTTTTTATCTGATGCAAAGGGTTGTGTCATTGCCAAGGCTGCAGTTTAAAGACAAAACCAGGAATTATTATATAGTTACCACTCTTGCCTTTTTTTGCATCTCCTTCCATAGTTAGACACCTTCCAAATACGTTGTTAATGGGTAACTCAGGATCCAACAGGTTTTTATTTTCTGTTCTCCTTATGTTCTCAGACTGTCAGAGAAGTGTGACACTGAATATAATTAAAAAGAAACCTTTGCAGCAGGCTAATTAAAACTGCAAAATGCCTGTGAATAAAATGTTGGTATTTCATTTCTTAGTTTATTAATAGAAGTAAATAAATGAAGGCATCTTTTCCAAATGCAAAAAGTCAATTAGAAAAAAAGCCAAGAAAAATTAGACCTCATATATTCAGACACTAGAATTTGGTCCTTTTTCACAATAGTTGCTAGAAGTTAATCACTTCCCACCTGTCAATGAATCCCTAGTGACTATTTTTATTATTCATTAAATAGTTACTGATGAATGCAAGATCTGAATGCTTTCCTTCAATAGAAAGTGTGTGAGAATATTTTTCTGTTTTCTTTCAGTCATACCAGGGTTTTGCTGGTGTGCATGCCAAATCAATTCACTCCACACTAAACAGAGCAGCCAGTCAGCTTGTTTGCTTCAGTAAATCAACAGTTTATGCCTGGATTCACCTCCTCTAAATGGGAAGAGTTTCTAAGTGAAGGAGAATTGTTTTCCCCAAAATAAAAGCCCTGCTCTGCAGCTAAGCACACAAATGTGATCAGGTTGCAGATCATCCAACCAGAAGCCAGTTTCAGATCAATGCTGCATGACTCTCCCTGGGCTGTCACAGCTCAGCTGCTTACACCTCTGCAAATATCCAAACTCACAGATGGAACAACTCAACTTCCCAGTGTCTTTATCGGGGTTGTCTCAGAGGGACACACGATCTGGACACAGAGGGTGCTTTGGCAGCACTTGCACATCATCAGTGGTACCAGGGCACACACCCCCATTGCTCCTTCCCCTTCTGCTCTTCTGATCAGGAGATGCCTTGGGCTGGGCTTGGGCCCTTCCAACAACACCCTGAATTCCACAACTGGAACCTGCAGCCAGACACTTCACATGTGGTGTTACTCATTCCTGGTGGCTGAGCTTTTTAGCAGCAGAAAAATCTGACAACAAAATGCTCTTCCTGCTAAAGAGCAGTACCTTCAAATAGTTTAAATAGTTACTTACATTAATGTAATTTTAAAAAATTGGAAATGGAATGTAAATTAATTTAATCATCCAGATTCTCTGGAATGGGTTGCCCAGAGAAGCTGTGGATGCCCCATCCCTTCAAGTCTTCATGTCCCGGTTGGATGGGGCTTGGAGAAGCCTGGCCAAGTGGAAGGTGTCCCTGCCCATGGCAGGGGGTTTGGAATTGGATGATCTTCCAGGTCTTTTCCAACCCAAACCATTGATTCTATGACTCCATGAAGTGCACATGCAATGTCTGGCACTTAACTCTCAATTTAGAGGAGATAGACAACTCTAAAGATACATTCTGGAGTAAATATATCCTAAGTGTACCTATTTCTTTCAAGACAGTGTTTTGATTGCAACCAGTATGAGGGTCTAAATTGAATCCATTCTTGTTTCAAAAAGTGGGTGTAGGAATCTCTGCAAGGTGATAAAAGTGTATCACTGTCCACATAGACAGTTGGATGAAGAGGATCACCCATCCAGAGGGGACATGGACACTGTCCCAGGCACTCTGCCTGGGTGCTCTAACAGTGCCCCTTTCCCTCTCCGGGGGCCACATGAGGAATGGGACTCCTCACTGAGCTCCACTGGCTCACCTGGAAGTTAAAACATTCAAATAGTTTTAAGGTGTGTGTGTGTGTGTGTGTGTGTGTGTGTACATGAGCCAGAGCCACCTATACCTTGATGGCAACAGAGGAGAGCAAGATCTGCAACTGTGTGTGCCTTGGATCTCCCATCAGCAGGGATCCCCCAGACAAGGGGTGCACCCCTTGCTCATGGATGCCAGAGAAGGCAGATTTTGCTGCTTCCTGAAGTGCTGCTTCCCCATTGCAAGATTACCTCTGCTGTCATCAGCAAAAGCAGCACTCTCTGCTAGGATCTTGGAAGTCATAGGCGATTTATAAAATATATAGAATTCTAAGTGAATCGAGCTGTCATTCTCATACTTAGAAATGTTTTTATTAAATATTTTAAACTTCTCTATGAGACAAATAATATTAGTGGCTTTGTGCAACACAGTGGTATGTAAAGTAAAAACAATTTAATGTGCAAGAAAGGATAGCATTAAGTTACCCTTCATATTGGCCACCCAGCCAGAATTACACATGTAAGAGTCACTTATGGCATTTTTCATGTACAGTGCATCCTCAAGTGGAGGGGATGGAAGCCAGTTTCCAACAAGCTGGCTTCAGAACCACAAAGAGGACAAATGATTTGGTCTGGTACCCCAATCCCTTGCAAATGTCACTGTTTTGCTTCCAGGAGCCAGGCCATCAACTCTTCACAGTGCACAGCATTGTTAAGCAAATGTTTACCTGGAAACAACACATGGCTATCTTTTAATGAAAATAAAATTAACTTCGGATTCTTAAAAAAACCATTTTTTTTTTACTTTCCTCAGTGACATCCTTCCACATTTGAAAAACAAAAACGTTTTATGATGAATACTTTATATTTCCATTAATGGAAGTCTCAGATGTAGTGATAAGGCCAGCACGGTCATTTTTTTTCTGACAGTGGTTCCTGATGGCTTTGTAGATGGCAAAGGTAGGGATGGTCAAACTGGGCACTCCGGCGAGGATTACAATGATAGCATACACCCAGGGGGGATATTCAACCTTCTCTGTTTTGGGAAACTCCTCCTGGAACAGCAAACAACCAAGTTGTAGAAAGTCATGAGGAGCAAATACCTGGAACATGCACACGTTCAATAATTCAACAGACCAAAAATGTAATTTGGAACACTGGCCAGCCATAATGGCACAACAGTGTGCCAGTTCCACAGTAGCTTTCAGCTCAAGGGTTTCCAGGCTCAGCTGTTTTGGACTTATTTTTACTTAAAAATGATGTAAAGAAAATATCATGAAGGTGGTAAGAGCCAGGAAGGGAGACTGGGGGACTGGAACACTTGCTTGGCACAAAGGAAGGTGGGAATGGGGGGCCTGACAGGCCACCAGGGCCTTATGACCAATAAGCCTTTTTGTGGAAGGCTGAAATCAAAGGGTGAGGGAGGGCTGAAACGTTATTAAGAGAGAAGTGAGGTTACAAAGGAGGAGAAAAGAAAGCAGTTCCATTTCCATGTCTTATGACAAGTTTGCCAGAAGACTGTTTCAGATGGAAGATGAATATAACTGACAATGACTCTTACAGTAAAGAAGAATACTTAAAATAAATATTTTGGTTTACACACTTACATAGTTAGGGTCCCAAACACTGTAGAGCAGTTCTTGGTTGACTTTCACCACAAAATAAAAGAAAAAGATAACTAACATAATGAGAGGACTGATGAGTCTCCAGGTGACCTGCCAGAAAATGTTGGGCTTGTGTCCAATCATGAACTCAATATCCTTGTTAAACCTAGAAACAAAAACAGGAAGTTCAGACTTCAAAGCCGGCCAGGATCGAAGAATGCCTGCCAATAAACAGGAAAGTCCAAACTGCCCCAAACTGTGGTTCCCAGGAATTTGCTAATGTCAGTTTGAGACCAGAATTGACAACATCAGCAGTTAGACCTCAGTAGTTCAAATTAGGGCACGTATCGTTGCAAGTCTGGAAAATTATTTTTGGAAATGTGCTATCTTGAAGATATCTGTGAGGCACGTGTTGAAATAGTTTCAACAGGAAAGAGTCAGTGAAGATGGATTTTCCCCAGAACATACTGCAGTATTGCTTCACAATGTTTTGATAAGTATCTTAATACTGCATAAATTAAAGGGAGTGACACAATATTAAAAAAGAACGTAAGAAAATAGAAGTAATTTAATAATTAGTTTATAATATAATGTTTGTTTAATTTGGATATCTACCAGTTTTCTCAGGTTGAATAATGCAACAATATTTAATTTTACACATTATTAAAAACACCTACAATTGTGCTATTTGGATTATTCGTGGGACATGCAGTGGTCAGTGGGGCAAAAATATTTCCACAAGAAGAAACAAGCCCTGCATTGAGAGGAGTACTGTCTGCATCATTCCTGAGCCAATTTATGGCCTCCCCATATAATGCAACACCCTGTGTACATACTTCTTAAAAAATAGTTAGTTTGGAAGTTTGGGGGTTCTGTTGTCTGGATTTCTTGCATATCCTATGGGGATAAACCTGATGGGAGTATTCAGTTTGTCCTTCAGCTATGAACAGCACACTGAATCCACTTGAATCTCAATTACTTTGTAAATTTATTTTATCTTTTCATCCCTAACTTCTGAGATCCAGGTGTCTTATAATGATATGGAGCCCCATGCCCTGACTGCAGCGAACGTTCAGGTGTAGTTCATGTGTGTCATGGATAACAAACATGTTCTCCCTCAAGCAACAGAGCCATCTTTCTAACAATGACCCTTTCTCAGAAAAAGGTCACAGAAACTCATCTGGAGAAGATAACACCACTTTTGGGTAGCCCTGAAAAGCTTTATTATCAAAGAGGGCTTACAGTGATGTGTACTGGGCAGGGACGTTAAAGTTTGGTATGAGGCTCTCTTCTGAATCAAACACAAGCACACACACCTTGCCCCCACTTTATGGACTCAACCCATGCTTGTGTCCTGGGAATAATTTTAATTTACTTTGTAAGGAGTTCTGAGATCTTCAAGGGAAGGAAAAGTGATCAAAATAGACTTTTCTGTCCTTAACAAATAAGCCTTCTTTCTCAAAGGTACACGATATAATTTGCCTAACCTGATTCATGCTTCCTTGATTACTATAAAAGTATGGGTAAATGGGCCTACAAGGGCATTCACCCCACTGCCAGGAGCAGCAGCTGAATCTGGCACAAGTTCAAGTAAAACTTGTGGGTGATTGAATTCCCTGTACTTTATTTCACATTTCTTATGTATAAACATGAAGATGTTGAAACTTGATTTATTGCATCTCTAGAAAGTTGAGAGGATAATTATTCAGTGCTACAACTGATAAAATTCCGGATTTGTCAGCTAAGAACGTATCTCAGTAGCCTCGATTTTGCAAGCTGCTGTAAAGTGTTATCTGCAGCCTGTGTTGGACAGTATCATTTAGCACTCCCTGTAAACACTCCTGGGATATACCTCTGTGTTAAACTTTCAGCTCAGTGCCACTGTGCTTGTACTTTGCTTCTGCTAATTAAACGTTTAATGCAATTATCCTGAAGAAGAGTTATTATAAATGTCACCATATTTAAAAGGCAAATGACCTATAGTGGCTCTCACTGTTGGAATTATCTATATTCTGATGCCTACTTTAAAAATAAATTATTTGCATTCATATTATCACACTCCAGGGCTCTTGTTGATGCTTAATATTCTCTTGCAATATCCTAGGGGTGTCTTTATTTGAACTGTTTGTAAAGAACATTATTTATTATAATGTATTAATAAAGTGGAAAGCTTTCATATATATACAAATTCTTAACAAACATTTTTTCTTTTTGCTGAGAACTCTTTAGGAAACCTGAAACATATAAGCAACCCTAAATTATAGCTGCATCATTTCATTTTTAGCAGAAATTCTGTGCACATAGATTGTAGCTATACAACAATAATCACTTTGTGCATTGATATCAAGTGATGGCTAAGCTTTATTTCATACCTGTCTATTCCATAAATGTAGACGACTGAAAACATCTCACAAAATGCAATTATCAGCAGGGGAATGGAGCCAGCAAAACCATCAAACAGAGTCAGCCAGTAATTACCAGAATTCAGCACAAAAATGAAAGCTATCAAATAACACACCAAACAAACGAGACCTGTAGGAAAAAACCAAAAACAAAAACAAAACAACAGCACACTTAGGCAAAGAAAGCAAAAGCAAAATGAGAAAGAAAAGTATTTCCCCAGCAGCTACAAAGCTTAAAAAAGTAACTCTTGCAGCCTGAAGGCCACCCCTTTACTTTTTAATGGCTCTCTGGGGATGCTGGCTTCTATTTAGGTAAAACTCTCCTAACATTACACAGGTGGCAAATGTTGCAAACAAAAAGGGAGAAAGCTGAGGAGAGAGAACAGGTCCTTTTCCTAATAGCTGGTGGGGTAATGTTGCTCTGAGAGAAATCCTGCCTGGGTGAAGGACTCAGGTCCTCCAACTTTCCAATGGTCATCATGAGTAGGCTGATGGGCAAGCCTAAGGGTTAACAGCTGCCTGTGGGCTCAGAAGGAACCTCACACGAGCTGCCCCATTTGGGAGCGTGAGAAACTCTTCAGTAGGTTGTCTGGGAGTCTTCAGACCATTCCAGATCAGAAGGTAGAAGGGGGGTGGGCTGCCTTTTCAGCACTTTACAAACTGCTCTCTGGGGAGGGTGGGGAGGTCACTTGTCTCTAAAAAACACTTACCAGTAATAAGTTCCTTAGGCACTCTGGAGGGTATAATCTTGAGATCTTGTAAAGGTACAAGCACACCTTCCATATTTCCAAACATAGATGACAAACCCAAGCAGAAGAGCATGATGAAGAAGAGAATGGACCACAAAGGTGAGACAGGCATTTTGGTGATAGCTTCAGTGAAGACAATAAAGGCTAGGCCAGTTCCTTCAGCTCCCTGGGGAAGATTTAAGATCATTGATGTCACACGGCACTTAAATTTACATTGCTAGTCACTAGACTTGGCAACTGAATAGTTGCTATGCATTCCTACCATATTTAAGGTACCAATATGTGTCAGGGTGTTCAACTTACATCATTCAGGAAAGTTTCCAGATCACAGGTTTCAAACTTGAGGCTTGCAAAAGTTGCTGGATCAGTCATGTTGCAGAGCTGCTGCATTTGCTCAAAGTTATCTTGGGTTACATTACCTTCTGGCAAATCGAATGCATTCATCAGAGTAAGAATATTTCTGAAAAAGTGAAATGTAAGTAATTTGAAATTACTAATTTGTAAGCATCATCAGGATTCATTTATGTCATCAAACAAGTTATAAAGAGCACAATATCAAGATCAGATTTGGCATTGGAAAGTTCAGCAGGTGTGCATGTGCAATTCTCTTTCTTCCAAAGTGAATATAACGCTGCCTTTCATGGCATAGATGGCTCTAAATGGATGGACACTCTAGGAACCTGTGCAGGAGTTAGGTGCCTGTCAGCATTGCAGACCAAACACCAGTCTCCAGACTGGGCAGCTTATGGGAATGTCTAAGTTGTCTGCAGCTGTGAATGCAGTTTCACAGTTGAATGTGGAGAAACCAGACTGGAAACCACACAGTCTGACTGCCCTGGTAAAATGAGGCATCTCTGATGAGACCTAAGCTTTTGAGCTCTCCAGGAGGAAACTTAAACACAGAGCTAACACAGGAACCAGGGAATATTACATTCATGCAGTATGTCAGCATGGAGAATAATGTAAAATATAGTTCCTTATGCAACATTTATGTAGGAAATAAGGAAATTATCACTTTCTGTGGGATTTGTTCCACAAGATTCCAAATTTTTATAAGTAGTAAGTGGTTCTGATGCCATGTGGGTCAAGAGCTGCAATTATTCAGAAATGATAAATCCATTATCAGCAGGCTAACAGAGCTGCCTCAGGCAAACAAACACCTGCATATTCTGTGGGTTTTTTTCCCCAATAACTCACTTGTCAAAACAGTCATCATATCTTGCTGTGGCTCTGAATCCAATGATGGAGTATATGACAGTTGCAGCGTAGATGGATGTGAAACCATTGATCACTGAAACGATCACAGCATCTTTCTCACAGTTGTTGCTGCAATTGAAAGAGAAGAAACAATGGATGTCAAGCACATTCCCAAAATAAATAGTTGAACTGGCTACCGAGACTAAGAAAAAAGTAGTCTAGGATGCACAGATACATCAGTGTGCCCTCTAAAAGCATACAAGTAGTGCTATTGGATTTAGTAAATTAAAACTTGATGCCTTAAGCAATTTAATAGCTATCGTTTTGATTTCTTTTTTTCTTTTTTTCTTTTTTTCTTTTTTTTTTCCCTTTTCAAATAATCCTGTTCATAAGGAATAATTGCCTGAGCTGTTTTCATGTTTGGCTCATGGGAATAAAGTGTGAGGGGCAAAAGAGACCCCTCCTTTTCAAGCTTGTCATTGATGTGTTCAGAAACACGGTGCCATGGGCTGTGCCTTCACTGTTGGTGCATTGTGCTGTAAGGTGAAAGATTTGGGCTTGAATTCAAATACTCAGACAGGAAAAGTGAGCAGAAGCTCACTTTTCTTAGCACGTAGGTATGGTGAAATCGCAGTAGCCAAGAGCACTTGGAAACAGTTTTGTTTGCCTGTTGAAGAAAAGATGGTTCAAAATGTTCTCAAGTTTTGGAAGAACAATGGAACGTTGTGCTGATGAGATGGGACAGAAAAACTCTTTGTAGAAACGCCTCTGCTGCAGGCACTTCTTGCCAGTGTGCCTGTGCTAATACGAAGAATTTGTGGAGCCGGAAGACTTTCATGTGAGGGACAAAATAAGATATCAATATTAAATTAGTTAATGGTTTTAAGAGAAGGCTGTAAAATGGTAGACACCTTATTCCTCCTGGGCAAGAGAGGGGTATTGAGATAAACTTGATGTTGTCATGTTTAATTTTCTGAACTTGTTCAAGAGAAGAGACAAGCCTGTCCAACCAAGACCTGTCACACTGTGTCCTTTCCCCATTTACAGCACTGCAAATAGGCTTCTGCTGGATGTAGGGCACTGAATGGAAATTCCTTGCTGTAGTCTTGTGTCAGTTTTTGCAATGTAACATGAGACTCTCATTGACAGGCTTGAAAAACATTTCTTCCTTTTAGACAAAGTAAGATGCTCAAGCTCCTTCTCATTATGAATTAGTGAACTCTTGATGGCATTGAAATCTTATTTTCAAATGTTTTTGTACTCCCAAACCATCCAGGGGTAGAGTCACTTACACCAGGTCCAGCAGCTGCTGGATTGCAGGTGGCCCAACATCACAGTATAACACTGGAAATTGCATGGGGATTTTTTACTTATATTCCTTGGGAGTTTAATGACTTTGTTCAGTTTCCTCCTTACTGAGGAGGATCATTGAGCATTGGACAGTCATGGCCTGAATGCAACTGCCTTGTGTGTTGGAAAGCCCAGAGGACACTGCTTGTTTTCTTTGTGTCTTTTGGAAAGGTGGATGCCCTCAGTTCTGACCCCACAGCTGTGGGACATTGACTTGGACCTTAAGCAGGGCTTGACACCTCACACTGAGACTTGCAGGTGATCTTTTCAAAAACACCTGAAATCAAGAGCGGTGTTGAGGAACTTCCCCAGTGACTGAAACGCTGCTGTGGTGTAATGGAACCCAAGCCAAACTGAAACACAGATTTCTGAATGCATGACCATACCACATATCCAAAACTTAATTCAGAGATGTTTATCAAAAATATTAGGTTTAGCAAGTGCCACACAGTTTTCCTTTCAAGGGTGCTGAAGGGATGGCAGGCACCATGAGGCATTGGTGGTTGCTCCAATATTTTATGAGGGAGAGGGTTGAATATAGAACTGCATCATAATTTTCAGGCTGGGTCAGTCCCTGGGTGATGGGATTTCTCACTCCCTGGCCCCACGGTACACATATGAAGGAATTAAATTTAAATTTCAAGATTAGATATATCACTTAATCTCAAAGCTAAAGTTTTAAACTGTGTTCTGTGAATTGATTTGCAATATGTGCTTTACCACCTGCTCTGAGACCAAGGGCATCACCATGCACTGAGCACTCCCACAGAGGAAACTCCTGCTCACCAGCTGGTGGTGGGCAGCCAGTCCCCTTCTCCCTATCCTGATTACCACATTTTTCTTTGGGAGGTCAGCCAGAACAGGGACCTGAAATCTTAGTTTGGGAGAGCTAGGAGCAGTCAGAGGAGAGGCTGTCCCAGTACCAAGCACCACAATAGTAGGGCAAAATAGAGACGTTTCTTTTGAAAAAATGAAATATTCATATAAAATTTGGGTTTTGCCTGGCTACTTACTGAACAGAGTTGTAACTGGAGAATGAAATGAGGCCCCCAAAGGCCAGGGAGAAGGAGTAAAACACCTGAGCTCCTGCATCCAGCCAGGTCACTGGGTTCGCCAGCTCGGTTACCTGAGGTATCAGACACACAGGTTTAAGCACATCCAACATTGCTATTTCAATTGAGTGTGAGAGATTTAAAACAACAATTAAAACAAGAACATTAACCATGCAAACCTCATTGTCCTTGAAGAATTTCAACAAATAGGTCAATACTTCTGTCAAACTTACTTTTTTTTTAATAAAAGAAAACCTAATCTGAAGTTTATATGTAAGTATTATGAAAACTGATTAAAAAACTGCTTTGCATAGCTGACAGCTCCCATGCCTGTTTTCAGAAAAGGTGGTTAGCATTAATAATGATCATTCAAAGGTCTGCTTATGGAAAATTATTTCTCTTTTAATTTTTTTTACATACAGTTATATAATTAAGCCATACTCTTAGGTTTTTTGTTAGTATGGCAGTTAGGTGGGTTCTACTCCCAAATACATGATTTATACTCTAAATTTAGGCTGGTTCTTAGGTAGAATACAGGAAAATAAATCAAGCCAAATAAATGACAACCCCACTGCTCTGTGATGATAATTTAAGTTGTTAGAACCGATTTTGATGGAGGATGGAGAGAAAGAGAAAATATTTGTGTGTACATACACTCGTTATATCCAACACAGAGAATTCACCTCACAGAATCAAGATTTTTAAGGTGTCTGAGGGACAGGTAGAAAAGCACCCGTGGGGAGCACTAATTTTTGATCCTTTGTTAATTACAGGGAGAACTACACCATGTTTCACTGAGCAATGGCCCAAGCAGTGACTCACGTTAGGGGTGAAGAGATACACAATTCCATTGGTCGATCCTTTCAGCGTTAAGCCGCGGATCAGGAAAATGGTAAGCACCACATATGGGAGAGTTGATGTCACATACACAGCCTGCAGCAAAAAATAATGTAAATAAACCACTCAAATAAAACAAAACACTTGAATAAAAGAGGAGTGTCTTGGGTTATGGAACCTAAAATGTGTATTCTATTTCATCTGCTGAAAGCAGTTGGGGAAATGTTCTTCTTTATCTCTTGTAACTCTGGAAAGAGGGGGGCGGGTGCCTTTTGATAATGGGCCAACTGTTAAAACCAGGTGGGGCAGTGTTCCTTATCCCTTTCACCTCCCGTCCTCCCTCCAGGGGAATATTTTCTGCTAATGGACCATTAAGACACCCCTACCCTCCCCAAGGTACATCCACATTCCATCATCCTATTGTGAGATGCTCCACCCAGTGGGGAGAGCCAACCGTTCCTACCTGGATAAAACTGGGACTCAGGAACACGAAGCTCTCTGGCTTCGCCTGATTCCCGGAGGAAGACTGGACCCTTCTCACTATCACTGGACTCTTCTCACCATCACTGGACCCTATCTACAGGATCATCTCCACTTCAACAGAACCACATCTGCCACTCCAGGAGGACTCACTTTTGGAGTGCTTCCAACACCCTGACCAACAGGGTGTCAGGTTGTAGCTCTGACTCTGTCAGGATTTTCCAGGATTGCTTGTTTATTTGTTTTCTTGTTTGGTTGGGTGGTCTTTTTTTCTACTACATTTGTATTGTTAATATTCCTAGTAAAGAACTGTTATTCCTATTCCCAAATCTTTGCCTGAAAGCCCTTAATTGCAAAATTATAATTTGGCGGGGGGTGAGGGGTTTACATTTTCTATTCTAAGGGAAACTTCAGCTTTCCCTGGCAGATACCTGTCTTTCCAAACCAAGACAAGGAGTGAAGAAAGTAGGGAAATAATCAAGGTGTGGTGATGAACAATACCGGCAAGTTTCAAGTGAGTCCCAATTAGCACACAACCATAATAAATGTTCAGTGAAATACTATTTGTGGTACATTTCGATAATAAACATTTTTTTTAGCAATAGTAGTCTATTTAAGAGAAATTGTCGTTGTTGAAATTCAACTCAGATCATTCAAAAGCAGCATCAAAAGTAATCTATGCCCTGAGACCAGACTGATGCAAGGATGGGCTCTCAGGGCTTTGCTGGGCAGAAGAACGTTGGTCACTCTTTTGTAGAGATAATATTTAGGACTTGCACAAACCCAAATAAATCCATATAGCTATGCTTTGAAGAGAATAGCCATAATAAAAACAGAGTGCCTTGATCTTGTATTAAAGATTAATATTAGTGTTAAAGTGATAATACCTAAAAATGTGTTACTAGGACCTGTAAGGAGAAGGAAGACTCACAAAAAATTGGTCACAAAAATCTCCACATAAATCAAGTCAGATTCCATTTCATTCACCTTCATCCTTCAAAAAGCAGTCCCAGTGATGACATAAAATTTTAGACTTGCTTTCACTCAAAAACCAGACAGCTTCTACAGCATTATTAATTCTGTATAAATAAGGGATCACAACAGCATGATTAATCTCATCTCATAAAAATTCCCCCCAGGATGGAGTACCTTTCCTGTTGTCTCAATGCCTCTGATTGTGCACACGTACAGCACACCCCATGCACATGTTAGACACAGCAAAAGCCACCACTGGATGCTGCCGGAATCCTCAATGGAAGTGGAGATGTTCAGTGTTTCTCTGTACCAGAAGTAATCTACAGGAGAGCTCTTGGCACACTCTTCTACATAATCTGCAACCACAAAATGGTTGTCATTCTGTATGTCTTTTATTTACCTGGAAAAAAAGGAAGCTAAATAATAAACATCAGTGTTTTAAATTGTTCTACTTAATGCCAGTGGGTTTGTTGTTGGAAAATTTTCAGATTTTTGGAGGCTAGTTTCATGGCAAAATGAGAGCTTTAAAAGACAGGTGTTTAACAGGTGTTTTTAATACAGTGGCTCTTCCTCTCCCACACCTCCTTCCCCTCCCACACCTCTTTCAGCAATATTTTGTCTTTTATTTTGTGGGGCATTGTTCAAGGTCTTGTCAGCTCGAGCTGAATCCTCAGCTCCCTGCACTCTGCTGGCCTGTGCAATATTCTGCCCTGGCCTGCCCTTATGTGAGGCTTTCCGAGCTTACTCTGGGAGGAGAGGAGCAGAGCACTCTGAACAGCTGCTCACAGACCCAGAAAAACCTGCTACGTGCAGGGCTGACTGGAAAACAAAGCTGCTGTCACCAAGTGGTCTCCAAGGAGCTGTAGACTTGTCATATTGAGAGATACAGGTGTTTCAAATGGATTATGCTTTTTTTTTTTTTTTACTTTTCAGTGTGCTAATGGAGGCCTGTTGGTGAAGAGATGGGTGAAACACATTGCCTCAATCTGGAAAATGTTAATGTTTACACTAGATCTGCACTTAGTAAATATTCTGTGTATGAGCACATCTGTCAAAATCTACCGTGAAGTTTCAGATAAAAACCCAACATTTGTCTCAAAGATTAAGTGCTGGCCACATTTTATTTAATGTGAATTTGTACAAAACACAAGTGTCAAATAATACAACGTGCCTGACAGGACTGACATGCCTTACTGCTATTTCACAGGAAGGCTCATCTAGGGTAACTGTTAGAAACAGAAACCTGTCCCGTGCAACAAAATACAATATTTTATAAAATATACCTGTTCTGTTGTCATTGAGAGGACAGTCATTCCAAGGTAGGGGCTCTTGGAAGGAGTTGAAGAAATACCACATCACACAGGCAATAATAGTATTATAATATAAGCCCACCAGAAAAGATACAAACATTGATGCTATGCCTGAAAAAAAAATCAGAATACTGTAAATTGCAACACTCCTGTCTTCAAGATACACCAAAGTACATGGTATCAAACTCAACCTTTCCTTCCCCCCCTGCTACATTTTAGATGTAGATTTATCACTGTGAATTTGTTGCCTAAAGTTTGGACAGCTGAGTCTGACATAAAGTCATATCCTAAAACCTCTCTGAGACTGAAGATGATGCCCACTTAGGAGCCAACTTTATGAGAGGACTAATTCCCTACAGACACCACACAGTCCAGTTCACAGCCTTGCCAGCTGATATGCAGGGAGTTTGGGATGCTGGACACATGTAAAGCTCGACTAACTCGGGGTTTTGATTAAACAAGACTGAAATATCTCCTTCCACAATGTCCCTGCAAAGGTCAGCAGAGGTGGTGTTGTATAGGACGGATGGCTGCCAGGAGGCACAGTCTGTGACCAGGTACAGAATTCACGCTGGTATCTGTCCTCCTCTGCCTGTTCCCAAGTAATCAACCTCTGATGACTTCTCTGGCAGACAGTAAATGCTAATCATTAGCTCCTGAGAGCTCTCAGGTTCTAAAGAATCTTGAAAAATTCCAGATGCAATGAACAATAATCTTTCGTAACTGATTTACAAATGCAGTGGATGCCAAAACCGTCCTGTTTCCTCCCTTTCTAGTGTGTGGTTGAGGTTGGAAGGGATTTCTGGAGGTCACCTGGTCCAACCCCCCCACTCAAGCCCAGCCACCCAAAGTTGGTTGTCCAGGACCATGTCCAGGCAGACTTTGAGTATCTCTGAGGCTGGAGACTCCACAACCTCCCTGGGCAGCCTGTGCTCACCCTCACCAAGTTCCCTGATGTTCAGAGGCACCTCCTGTGTTTCCTGTGTAATGAGGCAGCTGTGGAGATTTTTCTGTCGTGTGCATAATGCTGCTTTTACTACATTTTCAAATGGATTGTTTGAATACTCAGAAGTTTGATACAGAGGTGAAGAAGCATTTTCTGCAAAATACTGTTTCTATGGCTTTTGGAATGGTAACTCTCAGATGCAAAAGAGAAAAATTAGGTGGAGCTGAGGTCTATCAGATAAAGTATCAACTAATATTTATCCACAAAACAGTTACAGAACAATTTTTGGCACACCTAAAGATTCATCCTAATGGTAAAAACAGCCAGTATGGATAATACAGAAAGTATTTCAGAGGCCTGAAATTGGTCTCAGATTAGAGAAAGGTTTTAACAGGGCCCATGGTACTTGGGAATGTGAACACAAAATTGTAATTGGGCTTTATCATGATTAGTTTGACCTATCAATGGAGAGTTAGGAAGAGGGGAAAACTAATCAATCCTGAAATCTCTTATGACACACCAGAATAAAACCTGGAAGATTTGTTTTTTAAACCATAAATTCAGAGACTTGTACTTTCTCAGGTGGCTTTTTGACTTACCAACTCCTTTCAGGGTAGGGTGGATAGAGCTCCATACGCCCACACTGCCTTTCCTCAGCCTTTGACCAATGGCAAACTCAAGATGAAGCAGGGGAATACCCTCCAGGACTAGCAAAATCAGGAAAGGGATCATGAAGGCTCCTGGAGTGGATAAGAAAAATAATCATTCCAATCAGTGAAGTACTAAAACAAAACAAAAAACATAAAGTTTGTGAGACATTGACATGAAAAGCAACCTGTAATCACCTTTGTGGAAACCCTTCCCTGTTTTCTGAGCAGTGCTTTTCCTGATTGCCCAGGCAGGGCACTCAATTACATATGTAGTTTCAGGTAGGAATTCTTATTCTTCCCAAGTGACATACATAAACAGAAATTATACACTTTCAAGGTCCAAATTTGAAAAAGCCACCTTTGTGTTACAAGTGGAGCAAAGGTGACTACTCTCCTGGAATGACTTTCTCCCTTTTTTTTTTCTGCAAAAGATTATGGTTTTACAGCTGTGACTCATGCAAAGTATATGACATAGTTGAATGAACTAAGCAAAATACCTCTAAATATTAGGCAAGAGCCTGAGTCTGTCTGCCTAAAACAACAATAAGTTCTTGGCATCCGTGTTCAACAACTTTCATGTTTGGTTAGAAGACAATTGAAGTACAGGGTTCAAACCCTGATAATTACTATAAAGTTGGTTAGTACAGGACAAGTATTCTTAACTATTTTTTTCCTGAACAAGGTGTACCTTGGATGTGGGAGGTAACATAGGACTGGACTATGAAAGTGCAGAGTCAAATGCTTGAATATTGCTACACCTTAGAATTATGGTTATCTGTCATCACAAAAATGGCTTTATCTTCCTAAACTAAATAGGAGCAAGTCATCTGAATGCAATTAAAAGAGTGCAGACCAGAATGTTAAGGGTTCAGGTCTGGGTATTTACTGACTTTCTCCTCACGTGTGCAACGAAAATCAGATAGCCAGTGAAAGAGGAAATCTGAAGAATGAAAACCAGTCCAGAAACTGAAATGTAATTCCTGGGGATTCCAAGCTATCAAGAAAGTTGGCGAGCTGTGAGCACACAGCACATCTTTTTAATTTTTTTCCTTTCTTCTTTTTGTGTCTGTGCACCTTAATAAAGGAACCTCTTGTGAGCACCTGGAGGAAATCCCATGAGGCTGATAGAAAACTCTTGCCATGTCCACCACAGAAGATGGTTCAGCTGTGAGAGTCCTGCAGCAAATTTTACACACTGTGCTGTTGACAGGGAGAGCTGTGATGTTGGGGCTGTGCTGCTGCTGAATCTCCCTGTCTTAGAGGGAAAGCCATGCCTGCCCAGACTGCTAGAACTCTGTGAGTGAACTGTGCACGTAATATTAGTGAGAAAAAAAGGAGCCTGAATCAGAATATCAGTCTGCCTGCTGTCTGCTGAAAGCAAAAGGTTCAGACTACCTTTGAATGCTTTCTAAAGCTGCACAGGAAAGAGCCTGATCTTCCCCCTCTTCTGCCAACAGAAATGGTAGCTATCAAATTTTTTTTTCTTTGATAGGTATGATAGGGAACAATTAGGCATAGCTTGAAAAGACTATAAAGGTTGCACATTTCCGTCATTCAAGATGTTCTTTGACCAGGAAGATAATTTCTAATCAAGTCCTCAAGTGATCTTACTGTGACCTGACAAAAGAAAAGGTGATGTATCTCCATTAGGAGCACCTTAGCTGAACTGCCAGTCCCTGCTCAAGTTTCAAGGCATGATCTAAAATCACTGCAAGCTGAGTCTCAAAGGGTGACATGGACTTATCCTTGGTGCAAATGGGGAGTGTTTGGATCAGGTAGCTGTACAGCTAAGCTGTTAAGCTTAACTCAGTTAAGCTGGATTTAACTGCTAGCATTGCTCAAGAAGGGCTTTACCAGAGAGAACTGAGTGTGGTATAGCAGAGACCTATATGGCATCCAAAAGAGCAGGTAACAAAAGATCCAGATGAGGCATCCATACAAACTCTGCAGGTTTCAGACTATTGTGATGTGTCTTGGGCTTGAAACAGAGAGAATACTCAGGAATTTAAAACTGCTGGTATAAACACAATGATTGTGTCCTTCTTTGGTCTTGCCCTCATGAGAGCTCCTGTGCCAGGCTGACATGGGGTTGCAGCACAGGGCATATTTATGGCAGCTTGCACTTCCATGCACTCTGTCTTTGTGAAGGACCAGAGACTTTGTGTGTGGAGATCATCCCACTGACCCTCCCATCAGGAGAGGGAGGATAGGTTCCCTCTCATCAGTAAAGGAAGCCATCAGGGTGTAAGGGGATGGAATGCAACAGTGTGGGTGCCCTCACTGCACACACTGCAAAAATCGTGTTTACTAAGAAAGCAAATTTAGAACAATTACGAGAAGTGTTATTCACAGAAAGAGGGTGGAGAAGCAGCAGAGAAAAAACTATTTGAAGCCAAATTTGCATGCACTGCACATCTAATCAGCTGAATAGGGGCCCTTAGGTGCACACAATTGCATGTTCCAGCACAGCTAAGGAAGTCCATAAAGAAAAAATGGGGCAAGCCTTTAGAAACTGAAAGGACAGACAGTCAGTTCCTTGCAGACACTGAGTCTGACACAGTTTCAATAAGTCCCAGAAACTCTGACAGCATGGGCAAAACCTTTGCACTGTCAACAGTGATGCTAGGCACAGGTGGATGAGGAGTCCATTGCCATTTCTGGCTGAGATGCCTTTCAGCTGCCAGTCAACAAAGCATGGAGAGAGGGCTGCCCTGTTACATCTGACAGCAGTAGCTCCTGCAGTCAGTAAGTTTGAGAAGTCCCTGGAGTGGTGGGAAACAGAGGAAAGGACCTTGTTTTGGAAGAGATCCTAGGTCCTCAAAAATTGGAATAAGCCCTATATGTTTCACAGGTTTGTGACATGAAAATACAGAGTCAGAAAGACATAAGTCAGGAATTGCCTGCTTTAGCACTGACACCGTTTGTAACAATATCTTGACAAAGGCCACAACGTTAAATTTGAATTTGCAACCAGGGACAGGGGAGTTCACTGTCCTCAAAACTGGGGTGGATCATCATAGTTCACTCTTTCCTGGCATTACAAAACAGCCACTTTTCTCCAAAGTGAGACAGCACCAGCCTGAGGCTCCCAGATCTATCGCAGAGCTGCTTCCCACTAATGAAATGCAAGGCTGTTCTTGCAAGGACTAAATGGTCTCCTGAGAAGGGGATGTAGCTCAGATGTGAGAAGTGAGGAAGAAGATAAATGAGATACTCTTCTTGGAGATAATCCTTTTCCTGAAGGGATAGACTGACACAGAAGAAAGAGAGGAATAGTCAGCAAAGTTGGAAGTTTAGCAAATTCTCCAAATAACAGATCATAATGAGTCCTTCAGTCTTTGACTAACAAAAAGTACATCTCAGTTTTTCTTCCGGCTTTCTTCTGAAATGTTTCAGTTTGTCAGTCTACATTTTTACAGTAGTAACTAGGTTTTAATACAAGCAAGATGAACCATGCTGATTTTAAAGAGATTAGTAATTTTTTAGTAAGAAGGTTTTTTGTGTGTGGCTAAATGGTTGCTCTATAGAAATCAGAGAATACCATGTCTGTACAGCTACCTTTGGCAACTGGCTTCAATAAAAAAATATCTTTTCTGGTGCTCTAATCACTTTTCAGTGATTAGTCATTCATCCTGATGTGTGACACGTGACACAAAGGACTCAGCATTTTGAATAGCATTTTATGTATTTGAAACTACCAATATTTAGCTGTAGGAATATTGCTATATTTTCAAGAGAAATAAAATTATAGGTCTCAATTATATATATGACACTTCTTTTCTCCTTCTTGAGTTCTTTGGTTTCTAGGGTTCAATTCTAGGAGCCAGTTCAAAAATCCATCTCTGCTGCATTTTCCCTTTCTCTCAATTTCTCCCCAACCTTTCTGAAAGAAGCTGTAATGGAAAAATAATAATTTGACTTGGCAAAGCTGCTATGTAGAATCACAGAGTCCTTATGGTGGGAAAAGACCTCTAAGATCATGGAGTCCAATCACTAACCACAGTGATTCAGTGTTCACCTACCCCCAGGTGCCACACCCACACATCTTTTGAACACTTCCAGTTTCACATGGGACACAAAAAAAAAATAAAAAGAATACTTTTTAAGCTGCCACAATTTTATGATCCTAAGAAATGAACCAAGGATCTGAAAATAGACACTGTATAGATGTACACAAATGATTGATATTCTAGCCTGAAAACCTTACAACTGAGGTATTAGATTCTCAACCTGTTTCAATACTGTATTTCACAACAAATAATAATTGGTTTGAACATCTGTATAGCTGTTATTCACTCTCTAATCTAAGAGCTTCTGATGTCAAGTTGAAAAAAAATCATTATTGCTTGCACATAGTTCCTCACAAAGGGAGATGTTTTACTATACTAACATATCCTTACACCTCAACTGTAGCAACATGTTATTTCATCAACTGCCCAGTGAGGAATTGCTGACATCATTACTGTCCCTTCTCTCAGCATGGCATGCACAGAGATAAAAAAAAGTTCTCCCTCATGCAGTGGCAAGGTTTCTGTATGCAAGCTGTAGAGTTAGGGACTTTATTTTTAAAATCAATGGTTTAAACATTAAATATGCATCCTCTTTTTTATAATGGTCATCAGGGATAAAATGAAAATGTTTAACAGTTGATCAAATGACATGTTGCTCAATAAAGATTAAACAAAAGCTATGAGCAATGTCAGAGACAGCTATCAAATGAAGGGAAATTTCAATCTCATTAGGCTGGTGGAATCATTGAAGCAAACACCACACCTTTTACACTGTGTGCATATTGAACTCTATTTTGCCTTTGGTAATGATGGATTTGACAACATTTAAGACATTAAAGGATAAAATGTGCTTTGCTCTACTAAATTTCACTGGAGTAAATATTCCACTTTAAAAAACACAAACTCATTATCTATGATAATGAAAGTAAGTAAATTTTGTAACCACCAATTTATTTTTGTGTATTTGGGTATCTCAGTGTGAAAACACTATCATAGTGCTGTGCTAGGAAGAAGCAGCTTTTAAATAATTACAGATTTAAATTCAGCCTCTGAGAGGAAGCATTACTTATAAACTCAGTGTTCCTAACTACCTTCACTGCAGACAATTTGCAGAGAAAAAATCCACCGTTTTTGAAGTCCAAGTACCACGCAAGGGTAAATTTCATATTTTACTGTAGTCCATTTATGTTTCATAAGGGATGTAATGTGTACAGATGCCAGTTCACAAAGTAGATGGACATCCAGCCTCATTCAGGAATGTCCTTGGCTATAATACTCTCCACACCATTGCCACCAGACCTCACCCATCCAAAATGATCCAAGCATTCCTCCATATAACTCATATTCAAAAAGAAAGAAGTTAAGACAGCAAAGCCAATACTTAGAAACTAGAAACAATTTTCAGGAGACAGTCTACGTAATCTTGATTCTGTACATGCCTAATACCTGATATGTGGTCACATTGGACTTTTTCACATCTACTGCAGATATTTCCTGCACAGCAAATAGCTGGTTGGTTGTGGGGTTTTGTTTGTTTGTTTTTTTAATCTCTTAATGCACAACCCTAACCCGCCATCATATCCAGTGTGAGCTTTAGGACTCTAAAATAATCATTCCAGGAACCATCTAAGTAGGAACATAATCCCTATTTCCAGTGGGAGAGCAGGAACAGAGATTCCTGCTGCTCTGCACCCAGGATTCAGTGAAGACATATCTTAAAGACACAAAGTATAAGGACAAACCCCATTCAGGGTAAAGGCACTTGAACTACTGGGGCAGAACGGAGTTTCCTCAGTGAACTCATGGTTGCTTCCTAGTGGATAATTTGGAAAAGGGTGGATAATGTTACAGTTCTACCCTACTCTGTTATAGAGGCACATCTGTGCCCCTGAGTGGACCACACAAATGCAAAGATACTTGGCCACCATGTTGAGGGGCAAGACTAAGGTAAAACTTGCCCAAGAAGTCTAGTAAATACACATTTCCAACTGGACATAGGTGAAACTGGACAGGGGGAGCACAACACAGTCATATGCAATGATTACCACAAGCATCCTGTTCTGGAGTGGGTTTATGGTATCAGGGAGGTTCCTTCAGCAACCTGAGAGCTGCAATCCCAGATGTTGCAGTGCTGCCTCTATTGGGTGCTTGGTATGCTGCAAGCACAGCTGAATGGGAATTAGAGATTCAGGAGCCAGAAAATCTCATGAGCCAGAAACTGTCTCAACACCAAAATATCCTCAGAAATAAGAACTTCGAGACCTATTTTTGCAATACAAATAATCACATGTTCAAATTCAAAGGCATCCATTCAAAAGTAGGAAGTCTTTTTTTTTGGTCTTTTTTTTATGATTTAAGGGAGAAGTTTGAGAACAGAAACTGTAATGGGAGGAGAACAGTGGTGGCAAGAGTTGGCAAGAGTAGGTCTACTAAACCTAGACCTACTCTGTACAGCAGAGGAGGAGGAGAAGGAGGGATTGCACAATACCTCTCCATCCTTAGGTGTGATTAAATTAGGGAATCCTTTTTAAGAAATCACAGGAAGGCGTCACTTGTGTTTATTGATATGAGTCACAGCATTTGGTGCTGTGCAGAAGAATATTAGAGAAGGTAGTAAGTCTATCTAGAAGGACACATATCTGTATATTAGCTTATAATTCCTTTGCTATGTGCTCCCTTTCAAATTCTGCCTAAAATTTGAGAGAATCCCAGGGGAAAAAAAAAAAGAAGCCAGGGTTAACTGCTGTTCCTGACAGTGTTTCCTGAGAAAGGACAAGTTAGAGGATGATGAGAAAGAAAAATAATTGCTACCAGAGGACTGACACACACACAAACAATTCATAAATCTTCACTGACATGAGTAATAAAACCATGATCCATGCTAAGTTCTTTGCATTTGTGGGGTGCTTGGTTTTCAGCTGCATCTCTCATGACTAGAACACAAGGGAAAGAAAGACTGAAAAGCAGGGAAGTGCCTATAAATCCACCCTGAAAAATAGGGCATATCCACTTTCTAAAACTAAGTTTAAAAACCTGAGAAGCCAATGAGTGTCGTAAGTTTTGGAGATATACATCCACTTTTTCCAAATTAAAATTGTCAAATATAGAAGAGGGCTTCTGATTGTGTTGTGTGCTGTGACTTTTTTACAAGAACTGACTGTGCTGCAAATCACCTCCAGTTTGCACTGCAAATTCTAAATAGCACCCCATGTTAGAGATATCTTAATGATAAAAGCATCTCTTCTTGCAACTGAGCCACCTGTTGCTCCATGTCCCTGAGTCTGTGTGAACTACTCCCTGCAGAACCTTTATTTGTCCCTACTCTAACTAGGAGAGCAATTTTAAACATGTCACCATGTACCTGTAAAAGAATATTACTTTGAAATACTGTTCCTTAAGCCAAAATTTTTCTTTCAAGACTAAACACTACAAAGGAACAAATACATTTTACACATATCCCAGAGTGAAACATGAACAATAACCAGATAGCAAACAAAAAAGTCTGTAAGAAAATGAAAAATTTATATTGCTGTATAATTTTTAAGCAATGTTTCAGCTCAGAATTACTTTTCAAAACAAACAGCAAAAGAAAACAAATTTTTTAACATGGTCATTCAGTCCTTATCTAAACCTTAGAGGAGTCTCAGTAAATGATACAGTAAATAATGTACGCTTGGATTTCAAATGACTTAATAACAGCAACTGCTAAACAAATATTCTTAATGTTAACTTCATTCAGGCTGTTAATCCTGGCACAAATTACACAAACACTGACTCTACAGGTGATACATGGATCAGTCCAAGCCCAATGAAAAACCTATTATAAAAAGATCATTTGGTATCATGATCAGAATCATAGTCCCAAGTAGTTTATTAATATTTTAAATACCCACTATATATGTGTGTGCATGTATGTATGTATGTATGTAAAGCAACATTGGGTTTAGATGGACAAAATAAACTATGTGCATGACAGTGGAGGACTCACTTTTTCAGTCCTGTGTCCTGAAATGAGAACAGACCCTTCCTTTTTTCCCATCACTAATGAGACTTCAGTGGGTGATCATGACCAGTGAAATTACTTTCTCTGTCATTCAGTCTTCTAGAGAGAACATCACTGTTCTCACAGGACCTGAACAGTTCTAAACATATTCCATTATTTGCTTACCAAAAGAGAGACCAAACCTGGTTTATATACTCAAAGTTAGTTAAGATGTATTAAAGACATACCTCCTCCATGGCTCTGACAGAGATACGGGAACCTCCAGACATTTCCTAAGCCCACACAAAACCCAACACAGGTCAGCATATACTGCGCCTTGTTGTCCCATTTTGGTCTGGAGTCTGCCTCTTCTTTCTCAAGGACCTCAAGTTCAGCATGGGAAGGTATCCTGTCCTCCAGGCCAGGGTTGGGCAGCTTCAGCTTTACCATGTTTTAAATTTCCTGCCTGAAAATGCTGCCAGTGAAGAATAATGAGAAAGGCAGCTGGTCAGAACCCTGCTCAAAGAGAGACCATCTATTTGCTGCCTTCAGCTATATATACTGAACCTTTGGCACTGGACCTGTAAGTGCAGGCTTGTGGTAAAAAGAAGCGTCAGCAAATCATTCGATTGACCAAGTCAGCTCTGACACTTATTAATGCTTTATCTGCCAAGGTTTTACGGAACACTCTGTTCATCCAGTAGAATACATTGATTTCAGCTAATGTAATTCAGGAGATAATTTGGCTATAAACCCTAATCGCCTATAAGGATACGTAACACCCCTTGCCACTCCCCTGTTTAAACTCACTTAAATACAAATATAGCCCTAGCAAATGAGGAATAGTAGGATTCCACTGGCCTCAGACTAAATATAGAGATTTCATATCATTCTTTATCAGGAAGATAAACTGATTGTGATACACCATCATGTTCAGTTTCCAATTGTGCATGCTTACAAAATCGTATGCTTCACAATAAATGTTTCTCTGTAATAGATTGTACTCTACTAAACGTTCTGACCAAAAGGATGGAGAATAAAAGGGATTATAAAATCTGACCTTTAAAGTCATAAGCATAAATCTGCTTACCCAAATGTCTCTAATCACTACAGAACAAGGTCTGAAGAACATAATGCCTTATAAATGGGCTTGAAATCAAAGGTCCCTCCACCTTTTCAGTGACCCTAGATATAGTGGTCAAAAATAAAAAAAAAGACACTGGTTATCAAATATCACAGATACTACTCCTATCCTCATCATTTCAGCACAATCATAACAAAACTGTTCCCTTTGAACCTTGTTGTTTTCAAAATGTGAGTCACTTGTCACTGAAGACTCTCTATAAAATCTAACACTGTATATCTCATAGGAAATGTTGTCAGCTACAGGCTCATTGCATGCAATGATACAGGGTAGTGAAAGCAAAGAACTAGGAGAGATCTTGTAAGCTCAGCCCTGGAAAAAGAGGGGAACACATTGTAGCATCCCTTTGCAATCTTATCATGTTTATTCAAAGTTCATTCCAATATCTTTGTTCAATATCTTTGGATAGAAAAGTTACAAAAAAAAATCTTCATCCTTCACGTGGACAACTGTACACAGCAGCCCACATGGATTTTCCCTGGGCCTTGTAATAGGTATTAATAATACATAGGTATTGAAATATCTCTCAGTCTGCCTAGTGATAGCACTTGCCTTTTTCATGACCCTGTCAGGTCCTTGGATGTGCTATCTCCTGATTAACCACTGGAGCAGCAACTTTCTTCTCCTTTACTGATTCCAACTAAGGATTTCCTAGCTTCTGGCAGAACTTCCTTTTCTAAGCTGCTGAAATTATATGTTCAATTTCACTCCCTTTCTGGTACTCCAGTGCATTGAGCTGCACAGCTCTTCCTGAATGATACTGTCAAAACATTCCCTATCCTTTTGAGAATGTGTCGGGAGCATTTCATTACCATGCTACTGATTTTTTGTCCTTTAGTAGAATGACATTAGTAGAATAACAAAACATTGTTCCTAAACTGATCCTTCAGGAGCTGCCTTAGCAACCTCCCCTTAGACCACCATTTCTGCTTTCAAACACGGCTTACTATCATAATAAGATTATTACCTAGTTCTTTGTTCCCAGAGCCATCACAGAATCATAGAATGCTCTGGAAGGGACCTTAAAGGTCATTTAGTTCCAACCTCCCAGCCATTGGCAGGGAGACTTTCCATTAGACCAAGCTGCTCAAAGCCCCCACCCAGCTTGTGGATGGGTCATCCACAACTTCTCTGTGCAACCTGTCCCAGTGCCTTGCCACTCTTGTAGTGAAGAATTTCTTCCTATTATCTAATCTAAACCTACTGCCCTTTAATTTTGAAGCCATTACCACTTGTCTTATCACTGCATGCCCTGCCCAAAGTCCCTTTTTGGCTTCTTTGTAGTCCCTTTAGGTACTGGAAGGTGCTCTAAGGTCTCCCTGGAGCCTGCTCCTCTCCAAGCTGAACAGCCCCAACTCTCTCAGTCTGTCTTCATAGGAGGGGTGCTCCAGCTCCCTGATCATCTTTATGGACACCTCTGGACTTGCTCCAATGGGTCCACATCTTTCTTGTGCCAAGTGCCCCAGAGCTGGATGCAGTACTCCAGGTGGTGACTCACAAGCACAGAGTACAGGGGAGAATCGCCTCTCTTGGCCTGCTGGTCACACTTTTTTTGATGCAGAAGTTGGTTGATTCATTTCCTGGGCTGCAAATGCACACTGTTGGCTCACACACAGTTTTTTGGCCACCAACATCCCTACAATACTTCTCTGCAGGGGTGCTCTCTGTCCGTTCACCACCCAGCCTGTATGTGTGCTCAGGATTGCCCTGATCCAGGTGCAGCACCTTTCTCTTGGTCTGGTTGAACCCCATTATTTTCTCATGTGCCCACTTCTCAAGCTTGTCCAGGTCCCCATGGATGGCATCCCTTCCTTCTGTTGTGTCAACTTCAACACTGTGTTCATATTATATCTCCTGTTTCATTCAATTAACACCTCTAGTTGTAGTCACGTGGCAACTGGTCTACTGAACATTTCTCTCTGCTAAGTTTCATGAGCAAGCAGCTTCTATCAGGAACCAAAAATACAATCCTGATTCCTTATATTGAGTAAAAGCTCTTTTTGAAGAATTTTATCTTGCTCTGATAATGCCAGGTGCCAGCGGTTGTTAGTTATCTATCAGTTGTTAAATATTTGCAGAAGCAAATACGCTGGTCTGGCATCTAGCTCAAATGTCTTTATCAGTGTAATAGCACGGCTAATGACCTTGGAAGGCACTGTGCCTTTTTCTGAAGGATTTACAGTAGCAGTGACACCAGCTCCAATACGAGCCACAGGTGCTCGGAGGTGTTGTCTATATTGCCACCCTGTGGACTGGAACAGCCAAGCTGGGGCTGCCCTTCCCTCCTCACAGTCACTTATTTATTCAACAGAGCCCTTTCCCGTGCTCTAAGGTAAACTCCTCCTTCAATGGATGCTAGGCTTTGGCAGGTCCCTCAGGTTTATTAAGGCTAATAAATCTCTGTGGAATTCATCCTTTCATGATACAGGCTACCACACAAGAAATGTATTGCATACTGCTAATTATAAATGCAGGAGAAAATGGATCTTACATTTAGATTGGATTGCTTGTGTTAAAACTTTTCTAATGACACTTTTTTTTTGTCTCCTACCCCCATATTTTTAATGTACTATTTTTTCAAAAGTTAAAAAGGGCTATAAAAAAAAAGTAAGCCAACTTGTCCGTAAATAACACACAATTTTACAAAAACCCAATTAAAAGGGGAATATTCCCTTTATAAAAATCCTATGTTTTGCTGGAACATACACACACAGACATTTGTGGAAGAATGTGGGCATACTCCTTTTCTTAGATGAACATGTCTTCCATCTCACAGGATGATGATGATGTTATGAAAGAGTATGAGAAAGGGTAGCAAGAAAGAAAAGAAATGGCAGCAGAAAGTTATTTGGGATATAAATCAAGGCCACAGGAAGGATGGAGCCACTCGTTTCCTTTTGTGGGGCCAGGTCTGGTCATGGTGTAGTACCAGCCTGGGCCAAGGGACTCCTGGCTATGGGCAGCCCTCAGACTGTTGTGGCAGCCTGGCTCCACAGGGATGTTCCCAGCTGAGAGACAAGCTGTCCACCCCTGCAGCTCAGGTGCAGCCTGACACACTCTACCAAACCAGCCACCAGGCAGCTGCTCCTGCCATGACCTCCCAGTGCCAGCACAGGCACTCCTGGGCCAGCACAGCTTACTTCCAGCCCTTCAGGAAGCTGTCCCATATGGAGAAGCACTGAAAAGCAGCTGTAATGAGGTGGGAGTTGGTCTCTTCTCCCAGGTAACAAGTGACCCAAATGAAATGGACTCATGTTGTGCCAGAAGAGTTTTGGATTAGATACTAGAAATTTTTTTTCCTGGAAAGGGTGGCCAGGCTTTGGAACAGGCTGCCCTGGGAAGTGGTAGAATCACCAGCCTTGGAAGTGTTCAAAAGATGTGTGGATGTGGCATGTGGAGACAGGATTTAGTGGTGAAACTGTTTGGGAAAATGATTGGACTTGATGGTCTTAGAGGTCTTTTCCAACCTCAGTGATTTTACGATTCTGTGATTCTAAGGACAGATTCTTCTCTTCCATGACAGAGTGGAGGTGGCTGACTGAAGGACCTGGCTGAAGTGCTTGTCTGGAGTGCTTGACCCTCACCTCCTCCACCACGGAAGGAGCCACAGCCACCTCTGGGACATGCAGTGTGCCAAGGGTGCCAGGGACCCTGCAGGTGCCAGCAGAGCTGAGCCAAGCCAGACTAAGGCTGGCCAGAACTACGGCAGCAGCTGGACTTGGTGTGGAATTGTTCCGTGTACAGTTTGCACCTTTGGGACTTGTAGTCTTTCATCGTACTGTAAAGGAGGATTTGAACAGAAAACAAGTGCTCAAGCAGCTTGTCTTCTTTTAGGTGTAAGTCCATCTGCTGACAAGGACAAAATCAGAACAGCTGACAGAATTAGCAGGATTTTGAAACATCCTGATAAAGGTGGATCACGAGACTTAGCAGCAAAAATAAATTAAGCAAAAGACTGGGAATCCAAAGCTAAAAACTGAAGTTTGAAGCCTTGGGTCCTAAAAGATTCAACAGATACCTTGTGCAACAGCTTTCAGATCAGCTTGCTCTGCACAGTTTCATAATAATATATTAATTGTTCCTATTTATTGTCACAATAAAACATTTGAGATAATTTAAAAGCCAACTGAAATCTTTTACAGCTGTGTAAAGTTATGTGCAGCTGTGCTCCTGTGAGGAGCAGGGAGTTGGAACTCATGATCCTTCTGTCTTCTGTCCAAATCAAGATATTCTAGGATTCTATGATTCTTCTGCCCTTCATCACAGGCTGGAGGATATTGCCTTGAGGGAAGTTTTCTTATCTGGATCCTGAGAAGGGGAGGACAAATAGGAAGAAGAAGGACAGGACTATTCTTTAAAAACCCCCCCAAATACCTTTCATATAAAGCCATTGAGAAAAGCAGAGACCACTGGAAATGCACATTGTTTGCAACTAAGTTCCAGGTTGCAACCAACAGTTTTGGGCATGAAATGCAATATAATCCTTTCATTGTGATTCTGTCATGCCTGGTATGACATAGGACAAATCTGTAACTCTCCAGGTATTTTCATTGCTCCTTTCAATATACCAGGCTATTAGGATTAACTACATTATTTTCTGACTCTTTTTAGTACTGAAGCAGATACTGGAGTGAAATCTCTTATTCTAATTCTATAGCAATATCTTACCAGCCTTAATCTCGTTTTCTTTCCAGTCAGGTTCTATTTGGTCAAAGCATCATACACAGCAATACAATTACTCTTGCTTGTGTAATGAGCCTAAACTGGGAAAGGATAGAAATGTAAAGATGGAGAAGGGGAAGGGGAAGGGGAAGGGGAAGGGGAAGGGGAAGGGGAAGGGGAAGGGGAGCAGAATGAAATAGTCTCTGTGACAGCCTATCCTTTAAAATAGATGGAGAAAACACAAAATCATTTTACAAGCTGCCAAAGGGTAACATCCTTGATCAGATGTGCAAAAAGGGAGCCCCAGGCTCAAGAGCAGACTCAAGATCTCCAGCCTAGGGGACAATAATGATCACCTTAGAAAGGGAGATGCACAGGCAAAATATTTCAGAGTTGCTTAGTTTTAAGGGTAATAAACAATCACAGGTGGTCATGCAGTTTACCTTGCCAATAAATGATCTGTAGATCTTTAACTTGATCTAAGTTTTATGCTCCATTGTTCTCAAACTCTACCTGATAAGTAACCAAAAGGCACAGTTCTCACAGCTCTTCAGCTGGCATGATTGGATTTCCTGTGTGAGTGCTTGAAAGCTGCTGCCACCAGCCCACAGCAGTTCAAGCAGGGATACCTAAACACTTTGGAGATGTCCAATAAACTTTGGAGCCTAAATTTCTTCCCATGAGATTGTAAACTTCTCCACATTGGAGAGAAGTTCCAACTTGTGCCAACACGTATCACTGCAAGGGAGAAATAAGACAGCACTGAGCTGCTGTTGGAACTCTGTCCCAGACTACTGGGAACTCAACAGGGATAGGAGGTCACACACAGTGACTTCCACATGCATCCCATTCTGGAGTGGTTTTATGGTGTCAAGGAGTGTTCTTCAGCAATTTGACATGCCTAGAAACTTTCAGTTTATGTTTATTGTGGAAGTAGCAGTGTCCCTGGCCACAGAAAAATTAAAGGGAACAAGCTTTGAACAGCATGTCTGGTGCAGTTCATTCAGAATTGAACTGGCACTGCTGCCCACATGGCCTCTTTCTCCTTTTTCTCCTTTTCTCCTCTCTCCCAGAAAGAGGCATAATCTTTATGTTTGACTATACTGGTAGTTTGCCTAATATTTAGCTCAGTTAATATAGCAATATTTAACTGAAGTAATATCAGCTCCAGCAGCAACATGCTTTGTTGTTTTGTTGTTCTTTTTGACACCAGGGAAGAAGAGGTCCTTAATATTTCTTTAATATTTCACTATATACAGTCAGAAGATCACTAAAATACTGCTTTCATCTTTGAACACATCTCACCTTTGGAATAACTTTGGGGGGAAATACAGGTAAGGAGCATTGGGGTAGAAATGCTTCTGTGGACAGCACCAAATTGTCTGGTCTCATGATCAGAGGGCTGGAGCACTTCTTCTGTGAAGACAGGCTGAGAGAATTGGGGTTGTTCAGCCTGGAGAAGAAAAGATTCAGGCAGACCTTACCATTGAAGCCTTTCAAGTACTTCAAGGGGGCTTATTCTGAATAGGAATAAATTTTTAGGAGGGCCAAGGCAGAGCAGGAGGCAATGGTTTTAAACTAAAAGAGAGTTGGTTTAGACTAGACATAAAATAGAATTTTTTACAACAAGGGTTTTGAAACACTGGCATAAGTTGCCCAGAGAGGTGGTAGGTGTTTCATCCCTGGAAACATTTAAGGTCAGGTTGGATGGGGCTCTGAGCAACCTGGTCTGTTTGGAGATGTCCTTGCTCATTGCAGATGAGTTGGGCTAGAGGAGTTTTAAAGGTTATTTCCAACCCAAACCATTCTATAATGGTCAGCATCCCCATAAATTTCTTACTCAGTGAAGTGCTATTGCTGGGTATCTGTCTCACCACAAGTATCTCTCCTCCGGCAGGAAGCAGAACATGTTGACAGTTGTAGACAGTTGTAAAGAACAGCGTTCTTTAATCGAGTTTGTCGCGGCTTTCTTTTCCAGTGCTGCAATATACGATGAGGTGCTAACAGGTTGCTGAACTACACCCACCCCCTGCCTGCCGCCTTTGCACAGAGGCCTGTGCAGCACCCACCTCAGCGGAGACAAGTTCATTCTGGTTTGGTCAGCGAACACCACGGTTTTGCTCACCTTTCTTGTTATTACCCCCGGAGGTGTTTGAGCAGAGAGCTGTGACTGTGCAGCGTTAGGAGATGTGCTCCAGCGGAGCTCATGGGGACACAGGATGCGGCTGGAAGAGCCATCAGCCACAAGGGGGAAGCAGCACCCAGCGACACAAACACCAACCACAGCAGCTAAGGATTTTGCTCTGATTGCAGTAAGGTTAGGGGTGAGGTATCTCAGGAATATAAACCTGTAGTGAACGCGAGAGTGAAGAGGCATTTTTTCAGCAGCTGGACAGCCCGGGTGATCTCAGCACAGAGCTGTTGAAGTGCATGACTGTAAACAGCTGCCACCACTGTTCTCACAATGCACCAGCCCTCTTCAAACTCTTCCATCCACAGACTCCTTGTTTCCAGAAGAACGTTTACTTTCAGTTTACTTTCGGTTTTTGTTGCAGCAATCGTTCAGCTCTTTGCCGTGAAGTGGCCATTGCTTCACTGCTGAGCTCCGTTAAATTTCAGTGAGTTACTTCTTAGCAGATCCATCTGTTGTCTCAGATATGCAGTGACCAGGGAAAGCTCCTGGAGCAGGCAGTAAATTAATGACCAATAAATGTGGGCCTTGACATGCACACCAGCGAAGCCTTCATATCCAGCGGCACCACAACTGCGCCTATACACTTGCCTTTCATCTTTTTTTCACAGCAATAACTCAAATTCCTTTCATTTCACCATAGTAACTCTTGACCACTGTTTCTGCCTTGTATCCTCCTGAGAACACTCAGTTTTCTCACCAGGAGTGCTCAAACCCATGCTTTAAAGAGCCAGAGGATGGTGAAGGATTGTGTCAAATACAAATATATTGAAGATCATCTATTACAGGAACGAGTATTTCCAGAGTGTCTGAACACTGTCCTAGAGCAGTTGGATTGCAGTTCTTCACAGAGAGGAGGAAGATGAGGGAAATGAAAAGCAGCTGACATACAGAATGAGATCTGAGTGATTCTGGAGGAAGGCAGAATATCTCACACAACATTCTGTCGAAGGAATGTCCCCAGTCTTTCAGAGGGATGGCAACCTTTAACCCCACATCTTTAGTTAATGCTCTGCACTTACCTGTGGTGTTCTTTATTAAGAAAAAAACCTTTTTAATGTGTTCTTTTCTCAGCACCAAGACCAAAACTCTTAACATGTCAATTTAAAAAAATGTACAATTTGTATAACCTAAACCAGTGCGATTAGTTTGGAAAGTCTGAATACAGTAGCAAATTCCCACCCACCTTGCCCAAGTTACAAAACAGTGCAGAAATATGTAAAGGTTTTTATTAATTGTTATTGTTTAACAGCTGAGTGACAATTTTATAATAAAAATAAGTCCATTAAATACTTTGAAAACAAATTATTCTTGCATTCTACACATGTATATGGGCAGTTCCAAACAATTAACCAATTCAGATCAAGTGCTGGGAAAGATAAAACTTACATTAGAATTTTCAGTGTAACAACCTACAAAGGGGAAACGTTTCGAAAATACATTGCATACCCACAAACATGAGTTTTGGTAGAAACTAACGGGACCAGTGCTTCTATACACTTTAAAAAAACCTTCTAAAATAACCCTTCTGTCTTGATACAATTATCTTCAAAGTGTCCATGAACAATAGTTCAATCAGCTGTACAAATAAATGACACTTCTAAAAGAGAAAGTGAATACCAAACCTTTACTACATTGCATCCAACCCTGCACATTCAAGTGTGTAAGGCTTGAATGTACATATTAATACTGAAGAAATAGTAATTTACCCTTGATCACGTTTTCTTTAAACATCTTGAGTGATATGAGTGAAAACGGAAAAAAATTGAAAAAGCATAAAGCCTTTGATCTTTTAATGCTAACTTGTACAAATTCAAGGCATGAATCTCAGATACACTGGCACTGATTCAGTCTGCTCTTAGTCAGCTGAGTGGCTTAACTGCCTGCAGGAACGTGTGAAGTGTGCCACAGCTGGATGGTCACTTTCCACGTCCTGAAGGAATTACACACGGGCTGTTACTCAAACTGATTTGTTCTCCTGGGCAATTAGACTGTGTGCCTATGTCCAGCTGCAGCAGCTTGGCTCAGGGTACCACACATGAGTAGCAACTCAATTGTGTTCTCATCTCTCAACCTGCATACACTTGGCACTCACACAAACTGTGGCTCTTCTGGTGTTTATGATCCCTTTTTTTTTTCCAAGTTTGTCTACTAAAGCTTTATTTAAAAAATCAGTATGAAAAAAAAGATTAATAAGTCAACACAACAGTATAATTAGTACTACCACGGTGAGCAAAACCTCAACTGGAAAACCAAGTAGTTGGGAAACATCTATTCTGCTATTCTGCTCAGGAATTTTGTTCCATGTTAGGTATTTCTGCTTAGTAACCGGATTAAGTTGCACACATTGTTTCAAAAGATTTATCTGCTGTCTTCTGTGCTCAGACTAGAATGAAACCAGAAGAAAACAGTAAAAGGAAAACCCCACATCTGCAGGAAGACGGGCATTCACTTAGCTTGGATTGCTTCCAAGCCATGGTTCTACACGATTGCCTAGAGCAAATGCGTGGTCAAGGCCCTCAGTAAACAATAAACTGCTAATTAATGAACTGACAACCCACAGCACAAATCAAAGTCAAGTAACAGAGAAGATTAGATGTTATAATTGAAAGGGTAAACACTGCCCCTTTGAGGTCTAAGGCTGGATTAGAAAGGGGAAAGAAATAAGTTATTATTTTAAATACATGGCACATTTGAAAAAAAGGTGGTTCCTACTGCCAAAAGGACCCAAAGTAAACTCAAAGTTCTAAGAAATTGAAATGCACTGGGTTTTTAAAATTTGTTTGTTGTCGGACTATTATATCTAATCTGTTTATTTTCCTGTATTATTTCACTCTACTTATTTTATTTTTACCAAATCTATTTTATTTTACTAGCTAAATTAAAAATCCCCCTTCTTAAAAGTTTGCAAAGCTTGTGTATCTGTAGGCATTCATGGTCACGTGTACATGAAGTGGTGAACCACAAGCACAAAATTTCAGAGCTGCAGAAAAGACTGTGTACTTCAGTTCTGGGAGAAGAGAGACAGGTGGAGAGGGAGTAGTGGCTACTAGTGCAGGCTGCATTTAGGTCCCAACTGCAAATAACAAACAGGACCTGTCCAAGGAGCAGAGCCAGGTGAAATGGCAGGGAGGTCCCTGCAAGCAAACCTGGAGGCAGCCAGTACCCTGAGAGGCAGAAGCAGCAGCATGGGGACATCCATAATGGTGGCACATTGCTGGGTTACCTTAAGAATACTTGTTTTTTCTAGTTGTATCTCCAATAAATGAGAATATAACTTCCAGTTTATACACTCCCTAGAATCTGAGAATGGATCCCAAGTGCCAGTGAGACATCAGTCTGTTTCTTTATGTGTTATCTGAATTAGCATCTTTTGGGTCTTTCATTCATAAAGCACTATTTATATATTAAGGTGGAAGACAGTGCAAGACTGACTAATCTGAAACAGGATGAAACTATTCCCCTCCTCAGAATACTAACACACACACACACACACATTCACACATATATATACTTACATAATTGCACATACAGACACGTAAGATCTACGTGTCAAGCAGCTGGCTCCAACACCATCTCTCCCAAACATCTGCCTCAAAATCAGTCTTGCTTTAAGAAAATTTTAAAAATAATAGTGTCTTGGGTTGCAATGCATGATGTAACCAAAAGTATGTATTCTATTACCACCTGTTAAAACCAGGTGGGGCAGTGCTCTTTATTTCTTCCATGACCCATCCTCCCTCCAGGGGATATCTTCTGCTAAGGGGCCACTGAGTCTCAGGGCATGACTGATAAAACTGCATCATCCCATTGTGAAATGCTCCACCCAAGAGGAGGAGCATTCCTACCTGGATAAAAATCTGAGATTCAGAACACCAGAGCAGCCTGTTTCCACTGGCTACCCAGAGGAAAACTGGACCCATCTCACCACCACTGGACCTTCAGCATCACTGCTTTCAATAGAACCATATCTGTCACTCCAGGAGGACTTGACTGGACTGCTACCAACACCCTGACCAACAGGGTGTCAGGCTGTATTCTGACTGGAAGTATCTTCTTTTTGTTTGTTTGCTTTTTTTGTACTACTACATTTTTATTTCATTTTCCTAGTAGAGAACTGTTACTCCTATTCCCATATCTTTGCCTGAGAGCCCCTTAATTTCAAAATTACTATACTAAGGTTTACATTCTCCATTTCAAGGGAGAATCCTGCCTTCCTTAGCAGATGCCTGTCTTTCCAAACCAAGACAAATAGTAATAAAAAAAGACAGAGTTGAGACACCATGTAAAATGTCAGGGATAAGGAGCACAATGTGCTACCCTGCCTAGGGGAGACCAATGACCATTCTCTGCTGCTGGAGTGTGACCATCAGCAAGACAAATCCCTCTAAACTGAGTTCTGTTTTGCTGCTTCCAATACCTGGGGAGTTGGTGTATCTCTATACTGCAACACAAACACACTCACGGAGCTTAGGAGCATGCACAGCTCACCAGAGCATCTGTTGTTAGTGAGAGGAAAGGCACCAGCACTGCACCTGTCCCATGCAACTACAAGTGCAAGGAGGAGGAGGAGAGATGGCAACACAGCAGAATTTAACAGCTTCGGACTACAACTGTGATTGTCCCTACCATGCACGGTGGATCCCATGGAATCCCACTGCTTGCCCTACTTAGCGTTTTTCTAACATGGCCTTTTCTACCCTCTTGAATTTCTGCAGTTCAACAGCTAGTTCCCAGTATCTCAGATACAGCCACATAAGCTTTCCATTTTGGCTCCTGGTTCTGTTCAGCACATTGCCACAGTAGTTATCGTGTTTGAAAATATCTTTTAAGCCACTCTCCACATGTAAAGCCATAGCAACAGGATTAGTTGCTGCTTTAACTAGCAGATTTTTCTCTATTTCTAGTCTCTGACTTCTGGGTACAATAAGGCTGCAGTAGATGTCCTGTCTTTCCTTCAGTCCCTCTTCAAATTCTTTTAGTAAAATATTGGCTTTCTGTTGCCACTCTTCTTCCTTTGCCAGGCAACTCTGGTACAAGGTACCTTCTGCTCCAGAGTGCAAAAGGACTTGTTTTTCTTGCTCCAACTTCTCCTGCTCCTGTTCTAGGAGCTTCCTCTCTTCTACCAGCTTGCGGCTCTGGGACACGAGGGCTTCGCGGTAACTCAGGGTCCTGTTGCGTTCCTTCTCCAGCTCCACCTCCAGATGAGCAACAGCGCGACGATTCTCCGTGATTATATCCCGGTATTTGCCTTCCAGGTCTTTTTGTAAAGTCGACTCTTTTCTGTAGTACTCTTGTTTTTCTTTTTCTATTTCTTTCTGACATTCTCTGGTCCAGATCCACCCTATCACATACAAATGAGGCTTCAGATGCAAGTATAACATGTAACAATGAAGGGCATGATTAATTAGCTATGCCTGAAATGAAGCTACTAAGTGGTAAAAAGCTTTCTTTTATGCCCTTCCCAGGGATACTCACTTCTATTTACATGTCCCTACAAAATGTATTTCTGTGATCCCTGTTTCACAGTGAGTCACTTTAAACGATCATGCTTTCTCTGAAATAAAATACCCCTATTCTTTTATTGTCTATACTAGCACTACTTAGACTAGAGAAGGAAAATAAAGTAATGGAGAAACAAACTGGAGGTTTCCGATGCAGATATTGCATGGAGAACTTTCTAGGCCCAGTAAATAAATACATCAGCCACATCCGGCGTTGTTACCTCTGGGCTCTCCAGCACATCCTGTGCCCATATATTGGAGCTTATTAAATATGGATTCAACTCCGTGTATGAGAAGTGGTCTTTGCCTTAGCGATAGCGATATAGTGTTTACAGCACTATAAACAAGAAGGCCCGGGGAGGTCCCCAGCCGGGGCACGGCTCTATCACCGCACCGCTCCAGGAGCGCCCCTCGGGCCGGGGCCCAGCGCTACTCACGGAAGGCGGCCAAGCCCAGCATGGGGACCAGCAGGGCGTAATTCCACCGGCTGCCGTCATCGCCGGGATCGCGCCGATTGGGCAGGATGTTCCAGTTGGGAGGGTCGTTTAAGTTATTCATGAAGGCACCTGCGATGCACAGAGGGGAGACGCGGCCTCAGCAGCGCGCAGAGGGGCCGGGGCCGCTCCCGCTGCCACCTTCTCCTCTCGCTGTGGGGCTGGCAATTCTGCCCGAGCCCCTCCAACGGCGGCCCCGGCACTTGGCGGTTTGGCCGCGCCCTGAGCAGCAGCCCCGGCCGCGACACGGCGTGCAGGGCCCATCCCCGTTCCCATTCCTATTCCCATTCCCACCCCTATTCCCATTCCCGTCCCGCTCGCCCCACAGCGGGACCCCCACGCACGAGCCCGGGAGCGCGCGGGCCCCTGGCGCTGCCACTCACCTGCCGGCCCCGCCCCTCCGAGCCGGCCCATCAGCCGGGAGAAAAAAGGGGGGACAGCCAAAGGACTCGCCCGAGCCTGGAGCTCTGCCGGGCGTCCGTCCCCGCCCCTGAGGGGCCCTTTTTGTTGTTCCCTGAACGCCGGCGGCCGAAGGCAGCCGTGAGCGGCGTCTGAATTCCAGCGTCTGCAGCTTTCGAGCCTGCTTGCTGTCTTAGAGAAACGAGTACGGTCTTTCTTTCACCCTTCTATCCAAATCTTATGTCTATGAAATGGCCTTTCCCACAACTTCAAAAAACTATTCTGGCCTGTTTATTACGCAAAATTTCAGGCGCTGTCAAGAGAGACAGGCTGAATCTTACACTATTGGATAACTACGTATTTCAATATTTCACCACGGAAAAACAATAGCAGTAACGCAATTCTAGGTTTGTTTTTTTTTTTTTTTTTTTTTTTTTTTTTTTTTTTTTTTTTTTTTTTTTTTAAGGGTCTTTACGCTCAAAACGGGAGCTGTTTAGAAATCGGAAATCACGCAGCTCTTGGGTGGGGCGGGATCGCTCTGGGGCTCCCCCTCCCGGCACTGTTGGTCTGTTCCGCCGAGCCCCGCGCGTGCGCCCTTCATGCCCACTCTCCCCCGCTCTCTCCCCCCCTCTCAAGTCTCTGGTGCGTGATGGCGGCGGCGGCTGCGCGGGGGCTGGCGAAGCGCTGGCTGCGCCCGGCCGCGGCTTCCCGGGCGGTGAGTCCCTGTCCCTGCCCTTGTTCGTGTCCTTGCTCCTGCCCTTGTCCGTGTCCTTGCCTCTGTCTTTGCTCTTGTTTTTGCCTTGCTTTCTCGCCGGCGTCAGCCCGGCTCCGCCGTCTCCTCCCTGACCTTGACGCGCACGGTGATCTCCCCACCCCCGGCAGGTTCGGTTCCTCCGGTGCTACTTTGGAGCGGCACCGAGCTCGCAACTCGTGTCCCGCGGGCAGGTTCCTGGGAGTAGGTGGCTGTGGGCATGGCTGGGCCGCGCCTCCCGGCTCGGGAAGCGAGCGCCGTAGCCTGAGGCCCTGAGCAGGGTTTTGAGGGAGGCAGCGGGAATGGGATGCGCTGGGGAAAGGCCCTGGAGGAGCCTGGCAGGTGCGGCCCGAGCACCGGCATAGACAGCTCGTCGCAAATCCATTCTGTATCAGCAATAACGTGCACAGGAAGACCAGGGAAGCGATTGTGCTCCTGTACTCAGTCCTGCTGAGGCCCCACCTCGAGTGCTGTGTCCAGTTCTGGCCTTCTCAATTCACGAAGGACATTGAGGTGCTGGAGCGAGTCCGGAGAAGGGACACGAGTCTGGTGAAGGGTCTGAGCACGAGTCCTGTCAGGAGCAGCTGAGGGAGCTGGGGGTGTTTAGCCTGGAGAAATGGAAGTTTAGGGGGAAGTTTATCACTCTCTACAGCTGCCTGAGGAGAGGCTGTAGCGAGATGGGGGTCGGTCTCTTCTCCCACGCAGCTGGTGACAGGAAGAGAGGAAATGGCCTCAAGCTGCACCAGGGGATGTTCACGTTGGACATCAGGAAGAATTTTTTCACAGCAAGGGTGGTTAGACATTGGAACGGGCTGTGCAGGGAGAGAGTGGAGTTACTGTTCCTGAAAGTATTTAAGGAAAGGCTCGATGTGACACCTAGTGCCATGGTCTAGTTGACATGGTGGTGTTTGGTCACTGGTTGGTCTCGATGGCCTCAGAGGCCCCTGCCTTTCCAGCTTAATGCACTCTGTGATTCTGGACCTGTGTGGGAAGCCAGTGTATGTCTGAGTTGCTTGAACCTGGCTGGTGCTTGTGCCCGGAAAGGGCTGCTGAGGAGTCTGGCAGGTTTGTGTTAGGGGGCTGTGCTTGTTCTTCTCCAGGGTCAGGTGGGAGTTTCCAGTTTCTTCCCACGGTTCTCATCCTGCATGCCCGTAATGAGCTTGGGATTACAAAAATGGGTTGTAGTTGTATCTGTGTTACAAAGCAAGTGCAGAAAAGACAGAGAGGGAAAGGCGTAAAGACTGTCTCCTATTTCAGATGGCAGTAAGCTGGCCCTGATTGACCTTTAGTTTCAAAAGGGCCACAATCTTCCTGGTGGCTTAAGGATTCAGAGTTCAGGATTACTGCAGTTGGGGTTTCCTTCAGACTTAGTGTGACATCTTTCTCTGCTTTGTACACTTCTGTTCAAGCTCAAAGCACAGTAACACAGCAGTGTGGAACAGGGAGAGAGTAGCTGCCTAGAGGAGACTACTGGTGGAGCTCCTAATGAAAAGGTGTTAGGAACTGGCTCATTCCAAGAGGAGTGCAGAAGCCAGAAATGTGCTAGCAAGTGTATTGACACCAGTATTGTGTCAGACGCAGCTGTTATGCAAGAGGAAAATTTGAGGAAATTGAGATGAGAAATGATAAAACTAGGTTGGGTGGGGAAAGTGTACTGGAGTTCACTTCTGAGACAGGGGAAGAGGTGGACATTTAGGGAGGGAAGAGCTGCTTGTTAGCATATTGTAGGGTGGTGGGACCGTGAATGTAACAGCTGCAGATATCCCTCCTGTGCATTTTAAGTTATATTTCAGATAGGGAAGTGCTGATGCCACTGGACAGGTCACTAATGTGGCTTTGTGTTGCTGTTCTCAGCAATCATACATGCTGAGTTAGGCTTAATTTTTGAGCTGTGTAAAGAAGGAATTCCAGGTTCTGATACATTGGAGAGGTGTAGACTTAACATTCTGATTGTTTTAATCTGTCAAAGCAAAGGCTGCAGACTGGCCAGGTTTGGGTGTGGTGTTTGTTGGTTTGGGTTTGAACAAGTCAGGGGTAGGGAGCGACATTGCAGAGGGGTAAAACTTGCATCCTCATGCTAAGTTTATGTATTAATAAATGCTCTAAGTTGATCACTGATTTCATAAAGAATAAGAGAAATATCTCTGACTTTTGAAGCAGTGCTCAGTTGGAAGAGCATTCCCTACAGCCTTTTTTAATTTTCAGTACTGTGACCACCTGAAATAATTCAAATTCTGACGATTACTTGACAGGAGAGTAATTTTCCATTACTTCCCATGGCTCCCACAAAACCTTAATCTTTGCTTAATCATGAAAAATCAGCAAGAATACTTCAGCATTAATTGCAAATGTATTCTTCTGTCAGTGCAGCCTCAGAGCTGAGAGGCTGGTCACTGTTGGTGAAGTCAATCATAGATAGTCTGGGACCCTCTGTTAACTGCAGGCTATTCTCTTAGCAATCAAACTTTTTTTTAGTGTATGGCACGATTATAGGAAGGCCGGAACTTCAGTGCAGGTAGCTCTAAAACATGTTAATACTCTTGTATATGTGCTACAGTGGTAAGTGAAGATTTGCTGTAAATGTAGGGTAGCAGAGAGTGCAGTAACATTTGTTCCATAACAGTTGTCTTGGCTTCTTTGCGCAGTGGCCAGTGGCGTGCCAGGCTCCCGCACGGAACTTACACTTCACAGTCTACGGAAAGAAAAACGCCTCCACGAAGGTGTCTGACTCGGTATGTCTGTACCTTTTGTACTGTGATCAGTAATGCACTTAATGCCTGACAGACATGAACCTTCCAGGCTTTTAGTGGAGCTTTGTGTTCAAGTGCTTTGTGAGTTGCTGAAATGTGTGGCTCTTCTTAGTGACAGTTTCCAGTCAAGAGACTCTAACAGATCATACTGCTCCTGTTTGTGTTTTTATGAAACTTGTTTGACTTACCTTGAACTATTTGTGATCATAACAAAGTGATTTATTTTTCCAGATTTCTACGCAATACCCAGTAGTGGACCATGAGTTCGATGCAGTTGTTGTGGGTGCAGGAGGAGCAGGTCTGCGGGCTGCCTTTGGTTTGTCAGAAGCTGGGTTTAACACAGCCTGTGTTACCAAGCTGTTCCCCACCCGCTCTCATACTGTTGCTGCACAGGTGAGAAATGAGGCACAGCAAAGGTTTAAAAATGCCTGCTGTCAGAAAGCTGATTTGGATGCAGAACAATCATAGAATGGTTTGGGTTGGAAGGAACCTTAGAGGTTACCCCGTTCCAACACCCCTGCCATGGCCAGGGATTCCACCCATTAGATTAGATTGCTCAGGACCCTATCCCACCTGGCCTTGAACAGTTCTAGGAATGGGGCACTTGGATCTTGTTTCAAGGCCATGCTTCTTTTTATAAATATTGCATTTTTAGTTGAAGCTTTTTCGAGGGTTGTATATCATGATCATTAAGCTTGGGAAAGACCTCTAGTATCATAGGAGTCCAACCATTAACCTATCACTGCCAAACTTTATATTAAGTAACAGGCACATTTCAGTTTGGTTCTAATCTAATGACCTTGCAAGACACTTTTTTTAATCTCTCTTCCAGTTCTTAAAATCTTTATTTGCCCTTATTCTTTCATTCCATTATGCTTGCTGCCTCTTTTTTCTTCCCCTTTTCTAAACATCATCAAAATGCAGTGCTGCTTCTCTGCCTACAGTGTAAGTGTGATTGACTGTGTGTTACACAAAAAAGCAGGACAAGCCACTGTGAAACTGAGGAGTTGCACAGGTTTTTCACAGCCACATTAAATCTGAATTGACTTTATTTCTTGTACACAGATGCATAACTGGTATGTGATTTTTAATAGAAATGAGGTAAACCTACTAAAGCTGTACTCAAGTAATGTAACTCCAGGAGAATGGATTTTTGTTTTCAGGGAGGGATCAATGCTGCTCTGGGGAACATGGAGGATGATAACTGGAGGTGGCATTTCTATGACACAGTGAAGGGGTCGGACTGGCTGGGTGACCAGGATGCCATACACTACATGACTGAGCAAGCCCCAGCTGCTGTGATAGAGGTGAGACTCATGGATATAAATAGCACAGGCTAGCTTCCAAGGGGATCTTAAAATAACTCGTATTGTGATGCACAAGAGTTTCTGATGCTTGTATTTGGGATCAACAGCTGGAGAATTATGGGATGCCGTTCAGCAGAACTGAAGAAGGAAAAATATATCAGCGTGCATTTGGTGGACAGAGTCTTCAGTTTGGAAAAGGAGGACAGGCCCACAGATGCTGTTGTGTTGCAGACAGGACTGGACATTCACTCTTACATACTCTGTATGGCAGGGTAAGCAGTTGTGAAGTAAACTTGGTTTGGATTTTTGTGTTTGCATTTACTGATTTTTTTTTTTCCTTTCCCCCCTCAGAGTCTGAAAAAAAATCAAAACCAAAACAAACATGTAGCTGTTCACATATGAATGAGGAATCCAGGGGAATGGCTTGTAGCGGTTCTGTGTTATCTTCCTTCCTGAGTTCTGTGTTATCTCCTTCCTGGAAAGATGAAGAGAGTGGATGCTAATTAGTGTACACTGTCAGCTTTGTGGTCTGGACTAGTTCTGCAGTGTTAGTTAGTACTTCTGTGGCTGTTAACTAGACCCAAAGAGAATTTATGTGAACATTGCCTCAAAAGCCCTTTTTTTTCAAAATTTGACACAGCAGTATTGGGAAACTCTGAAAAGGCATACAAGCCATTTTTTTTTTTTCACTCATCTTCAAACTGGGAGGAAGGGGAAACAAGGTGTAAACGAATTAATGCCTACTGTGTAATTCTGAGCTTGTTCTATGGCAAGTAAGTGACTAGTGTTCCAGCATGTCTGCCTATTAATTCTGCAAACCACAATTTAAGGAAGTGCTGGCTGTTTGAATATGGTAGTGAGCTACTTGAAACCAGAAATCCAAGTACCTGTTAGCTACTGTTTTTTCTTTACTTGGTGGCCAGCTAATTGCTCTCCTCCAGGTTCATGCTGTGTGTGCTGTTGCAATACAAATTTTCAGTGCTGCCAAACACTGCTCTGATCCCTGAGGGCATGAAAGAACGTTTGACTCGGTGCCTGCTGCTCCTGCTGGTTTATTGGGCTCCTGGAGGTGTTTCTCACTTCTCTGGGAGAGCTTAAGTGCAGCGTGCTTGTACATGTGTGGAGAGGCACTGCAGCTGGCTGACGTGTTGCCAGATGCAGAGTGAAATGACAAGTCCTGCTGCCCTAGCTCATGACTGCTCAGAATTAAGTGCTTTTGCCACTACTTGTATCTTTTAAAGAGAGAATAGATTAATCAGCAAATTCTTTAATAAATAGTTATGAGGAAACAGTCTTCCCTGAAAACTGGTAGGGATGTTTTTTATCCTGATACAGCCCATGTGCATTGACAGTTTAGAAGAGAGGTTACTTCAGTAAAAGTTCCTTTTCTAATTTTCCTCCAGTCTCTACGATACGATACAAGCTACTTCGTTGAATATTTTGCCTTGGACCTACTTATGGAGAATGGAGAATGTCGTGGTGTTATTGCCCTCTGCATTGAAGATGGAACCATACATCGTTTTAGAGCAAAGAACACAGTCATTGCCACTGGGTAATTAACATTTGTGATGAAGGATCAAAACTTGGGAGTGTTACCAGCTGAAGTTTGTGTGCTTGTACATTCTTTCGGATCCACAGTGTGGAGATGATGCATTGACTGACAGAACATAATTTGTGGGTTCATTCCCCCAGCACTAAAAGGAATATAACAGAATTCAGTCATTCCCCCTGAAAGAAGGCACATGCTAATTTTGTGACCAAGTATAAATTTGGTAGGAAGTCTAACTGAGTTCTAGAACAATGACATAAAGTAAGAATGTGTAAGAGTAACATACATGATTCAGATGATCTTTGATTTTTAAAACGTGCTGTTTAAAACAGACATTGTTGTGTGTCTGTCTTTAGGAAACAGCTTTTGTCAAAATTCCAGAGACTCTATTTCATTAAGATACTGCCACTGTAAATCTAACTGTTCTAGGATAAAATTATCCTAATATGAGTGTAATTTAACATTACTTGGTTGCAAAGTTTGTATATGTTTATTATAATGCTATTTGCATTACTCTGCTGCTGCTTATGGCTCTCTCCTGTCTATTTCAATATGAAGAAATATAAATGTATCTGTAAAAGATACACTTATAAATAAATTTATAAAAGGTTGCTTACATAATTTGTCTTTCTGACGCGTTTTTCATGCTTGTGTACTTTGAGGTACATGGAATATGTACGTTGCTATTTCTTCTGAGAGGTTGTCCTGAAATTGGGCCAATTTGCTGTTCTCAATAATGTTGGCGGCTAACCTAGATGTTTGCAGCATAATAATTCATGTTTAATACCTGGACAACTAAGTTTTTAAACCTAAGAATATAAAACCAGGACCATATGGGCAATCTAAACCATTATTATATGCTATTTTCTATAAAACTGCCAATGATAGTTCCAGTGAAACTGATGGTATGGATTGAGAGAGCTTTCTGAAATAACCTTTCTTTTCTGGCAGAAGGGCTTCTGATTTTAACCTAACCATCCTGCTTTGGAATTGTTTTTTTTTCTTCAACGTTCTGTCACCAGCCATTTTTCAAGTATGGTTGAGCAAAATTGGGCTAAACCAATTTTTCTTTTGGTTGAGCTAGTACAGGAGATGGTAAAACTTAAGCACTTTCCTTATTAGCCCTTTCCACTGTTGCGCAAACAGCATAGTTCAGTGGTATGTTGTAATGATGTTTTAGTTTTTCTTCCTGTTAATTCTGTTAACTTCTGTGTTCCACAGTGGGTACGGCCGCACGTACTTCAGCTGCACATCTGCTCATACCAGTACTGGTGACGGCACTGCTATGGTCACACGAGCTGGGCTCCCTTGCCAGGACTTAGAATTTGTGCAGTTTCACCCTACAGGTACAGAGTATGAAATACTGCTTACAACATTATTTTTAATGAGTTGAACAGATTTTTATGTTGCTTCAAAATGTCACAGAATCACACAATATGCTGAGTTTGAAGGAACCCATCAGGTTCATTGGGTCCAGCTTCTGGCCCTGCACGGGACAGCCCAAGAATCACACCATGTGCCTGAGAGCAGTGTCCAAACACTTCTTGAACTTTATCTGGCTTGATGCTGTAACCACTCTCCAGGGGAGCCTGTTCCAGTGCCCAGCCATTCTGTGGGTGAAGAACCTTTTTCTAATGACCAGCCTAAAACCTTCCCTGACACGGCTTCAGGCCATTCCCTTGGGTCACCACAGGGATCAGTGCCTGCCCCTCCTCTTCCTTCACAAGGAACTTGCAGAGTGCAGTGAGGTCTCCCCTCAGTCTCCTCCAGGCTGAACAGACCAAGTGACCTCAGCTGCTTCTCATTCAACTTCCCCTCAAGGCCCTTCACCATCTTTGTTGTGCTCCTTTGGATGCTCTCTAATTGTTCAATGTTTCTCCTATTGTGGCACCCAAACCAGCCCCCAGCACTGGAGGAGAGGCTGCCCCAGAGCAGAGCAGGGCAATCCCCTCCCTGTCCCCACTGGTGGTGTTGTGCCTGATGCCCTCCAGGACAGGCTTGGCCCTCCTGGCTGCCAGGGCACTGCTGACTCATGGTCAGCTTGTCACTGACCAGGACCCCCAGGGCCCTTTCCATGGCACTGCTTCCCAGCATCTCCTTCCCCAGTCTGTCCACACATCCAGGGTTGCTCCATCCCAGGTGCAGAATCCAACATGTTCCCTTGCTGTACTTCATACAGCTGGTGGTGGCCCAGCCCTCTTAATTTGTCGGGGCCTCTCTGCAGGGCCTCCCTGCCTCTGAGGGAATCAAGAGCTCCTCCCAGTTTTGTACTGTTTGCAAACTTGCTCAGTATCCCCTACAATGCTGTGTCCAAGTCATTTATGAAGATGTTGAAGAGCACAGGACCTAAGACAAAGCCCTGGGGAACCCACTAGTGACAGGTCACCAGCATGATGTCACTTCAAGCATGATGTGCTCTTCTGCAGCATTTGAGTAGTTACTTATGATGTGTGTTTAGACTTGTCTGCAGCTGTTGTTGAATATAAATATGAGAGTAAGACATAATGTCAGAAAGGTCTCAGCTGTTCTAATTTAAAGATCAGTGTTTAATATTTTGAGGTACTGTCCTTAAAATACTAAGAAGTTTTATGAATTACAAGCTGAAACTACCTCTTAAACATATATTTCCATTGTCCTTAATATTTTAAGGGGTTTGATATTAGATACAAGAGCAATGTGATAGGTGCAAATGTTGGGGAATTATATACTAGCATCTTCAGTGAAGTAGTTGATGTTAAGGTATATATTTAGAACTGTGGTTTTCTAGCATGTGATCAGTATCTAAACAGTGAATAACAACGATCACAAACTAGATTTGTAGCTAATTAAATGCTTCATTTTAACTCATGACGTGATTTTTTATAAATGGTTTGCATAATTTTACAATGGTATCATTATGTCATAGAGATCCAGTGTTCCTTTGACTTAGTTAAGGTTTTTCTAGTTAAAGAAGCTTCACTGTTTGTATAATTCTGTAGCTTTTAAGATAATTGAGTGCCTGAGTTAGTTTGCATTTTTGTTTTCTGTGATGACCAATGCTTCAGAATTACAGGTGGGCCTTCCTTCTCTAAAGGGAAAGGATACCAAGTAAGCTTTTATGTTCCACAGGATTTGAAGCCATCCTATATTGCTTAAGCACAGAAAAGGGAACAAAATTGAGCAAATGGACCTTGAGATAATTAACTTCTGGTTTATTAAAAATCTTAAAATAATTGCCAAAGGTCTACAAGGCCTTCATAAATTTCCCACGCTATATTGATAGGTGCAGATTGCTTCCAGTTTTAGTATTTGAAATACTGTTGGTGTTCCAAATCAACTTGCTTACCTTTTGGAAAGAGTGTTTGAAAGGAATAACAAAACTTGAGGGGCAGTTCCTAGAGGTATGATTAGGGTGGAATAAAATCTGCACCTCTGATTATTTTGAGAAGACCCAGTCTATTCACTGTTCATCCTGATTGTGAAGCTGTGTGGAGAAATCTCCTTTGATGGCGTTTTTGTTCTTGCACAGGTATCTATGGGGCTGGCTGCCTTATCACAGAAGGATGTCGTGGAGAGGGAGGTATTCTGATCAACAGTCAAGGTGAAAGATTCATGGAGAGATATGCACCTGTAGCCAAGGATCTGGCTTCCAGGGATGTAGTGTCTCGTTCTATGACCATAGAAATCCGTGAAGGAAGGTTAGTTAAGTGCACTTAACAAAGCTGCAGAATGAACACTTAACCACACCAGACTCTGAAATGCAATAGTTCATTTGATAAGCACGTGGTAATTCGTGAGAGTGAGCTTTAATGTCTGTTAAGCTGATCTCTGTAGGTAAGGCAGAAATCTTTTTTGTTAATTCCTCATGGTACTGACAGAGAACAGATGATGTTACGAGTCTTCTGTATAAATTCAGTGTGTCTAGATACAGTTGCTCAAATAAATTTAATGTATATGTTCCTACTGCAAACAAAATAATTTGGTGCTCTGTTCTCTTGACTAATTATCAAGTTTTACATATTTCTACAGAGATGTAATAGTTGAAAATCTTAAATAATGTGAATTACTGTGAAAAGAAAGCTGGGAGCTGGAAAATGGCCTCACTTCATCCAAGTGCCACAGTCCTATTAAATATGCTAGATATTAATTTTTGTCAGATAACATTTGAAATACAAGCTATTTATTTTCACAAATGAAGCAAACTAGATTACAAATGTTACTAGTGTTTGTAAATTCCTGTTATGTATTCCAGTGTTGCTTTTTTTTGCTAGGGGTTGTGGTCCTGAAAAAGACCATGTGTACTTGCAGTTGCACCACTTGCCACCACAGCAGCTGGCAACCCGTCTCCCAGGGATTTCCGAAACAGCCATGATATTCGCTGGAGTTGATGTCACTAAGGAGCCTATCCCTGTCCTGCCTACTGTGCATTACAATATGGGAGGTATTCCTACTAACTACAAAGGACAGGTGAGGAGTACATGTCACTTCTGGGCTGTATTTTCATCATCAGACTAGGAAATGACTTTCCAAATACAAAAGCATTAAGAATGTTTTTCATAAGTGTAAGGATGATTAATACCATTTTTAATAATAATATAATAATGATGTCAGAGTACCTAGCACACAATCTTTCTGTTTTTAAAAATAACTTGATAACCATGTTCCAGTCCATCTGGAGATGGGAATTCCAAGAAACATCTAAAATGAAGTTACTGTCATGTCTGACAACAATTCTCTGTTAATTGAAGTTAAGGATAATATAATTGAACATAGATCCAAGCAGGGCTCTACTGCATTCTGTTACATGAGTTAATGTGTATTATTCTGCAGTTCATGTAATCTAAACACTAAAGCAGATCCCCCAGTTGACACTAGTTGGAAATCAGTGTGATGGTGTCAGTGGAATTTTTCCCTTTGTGTACTTGTTAAATTTCAATGTAAAATTTTGCCTTAGAAGCATGTGCAGATCAGACTGTATTTCTGTGCATTTCTGACTTGCTGCAGAATTGTGGTGAAACAGAACTATGTACTCTTCATAAGCATGTATAATGAAATCTTGGGGTTTAATCCTGTCTGTATTCACATACAGATGTAAATGTATGTATTTGCAGACATTTCTATTTGCCCTTTAGAACTAAGGCAATTCTGTGTTTAGAGTTGGAAGAAGCTCTGGGTTGCAGTGTTCCATCGTTACACGCATACAGCCTTTGCAAACGCGGAGGTTTGCACTGTGCTCAGGGTGCTGTAAACAGCAGAGTGCTAACGGGGTGTGTGCAATGCCAGGTGATCACACACGTCAATGGTGAGGATAAGGTGGTGCCGGGGCTGTACGCCTGCGGGGAGGCGGCCTCTGCTTCCGTCCATGGCGCAAATCGACTCGGAGCAAACTCCCTGCTGGATTTGGTGGTCTTCGGTCGTGCTTGTGCCCTGACTATTGCAAATACGTGCAAGCCTGGTAAGTCTCACTTTTCTAGAAACATTTGCCTTTAGGATGTAATTTCTGCCCAACAAAGAGTTGTTGCTACTTGATTCAAATTTAGAATGATACTCATAGACTCTGACTTGTTGGAAAAGGAAGAAATCGGTGTTCATGCTTTTTGTGGGTGTGTTCCTTGCCAGGCAATGTTTTGACATTACTGTTTGCTTTGTAATTTATCCTTTTAAAACTAGAATGGGGCCAAAAGTATTGGCAGGAGCAGTTAGGATTTTTGACAAATTAACACAGAATATTGAATGTGAAGACTGTATTCTCTACATACTGCACCATCTTCTACACCAAAATGTAACCTGTCTTACACTTGGCACTTTTGTGTAGTGGAATTTGCTGCCACCTCGCTGATTTATTTGTGAAAAGGACTGACATACAAGTGGTGAGAGATAGATACTAAATGTTGTAATATCTCATTCACTGGATTCTCAATGCTGAATCTTATATATTTTTAAAAAATCTTGTTCAGCAACAATTGTTGACTTGAGAGAACAAAAAAGCAAGCCCTCCCTTCAACCCCCAACAAAATACTGGAAGTGGCAGTTGCATTGCCAGAGCAGCTGGAGTCCACAAATAGTTATCTCTTTCTTAGTGCTTGATGTCCAGACTGCACCAATTGCAGAGACTGATGATTCCTCATGGAATCAGGCTACATCTTGTGGTTCCTATTTGATCTGGCTTTGTGCCAACATTTTTTTGAATCCTTCTGTGGCTCTTCAGAGTTAGAAATTGTAGAAAGGGGCAAACTGATTGCAGAGCTACATGTGAGATGAACTGTGTTGATAAGATCCTGTGTTTGCTTTGTTGCCCAGAAACATGTGGCTTCCAGCATTAGAGGCAAGATGCAGAGCTCATGTCTAACTGCCAAGCTTGTTGCCTGGTCCTAGTCCCTTACACATCCAAGAAAAAGTGGGGGGTTTGGGAGTGAGGAGACAAAGCATAGCAGAAGGTCGTAAGGACCACAGGCTTATTCTGTAGTTCAGAAGAATTTTCATCAAGGGCTACTTCGAAGGAATGAACAGCAGAATTTTGCCAAACCTATAAAATCTTTCTTAATTGTTATAGGAAAGAATGGGATTCATATTCCAATGAGAACTTTAAATATGTGGATGCAATTGGTGGGAATGTGTCAGGAAAGTGACATTTAGTGTGCACCTCAGAGGAAGAAAACAGATTATGTTTTACTCAAATCTGATTTTTAGTAATTGATAATCTTGAAACTGCCAGAAACCAAACCCAAGCCTGACTACCGAACTTACTGAAATTTTCTTATTAGGAGAGCCAGTTCCCCCCATTAAACCAAATGCTGGTGAAGAATCAGTTGCTAATCTTGACAAGTTAAGGTTTGCTAACGGAAGCATCAGGACTTCAGAAGTGAGGCTTAACATGCAGAAGGTAAGCCTGGGGAAGCTCTCAGGGATGGGGTGGGACAGGTTGCAAGCAACTGTGGGGTTTGGTGACTTGGCAAAGTGCACTTCAGGATTTGCCACGCAGAAGTAAAAAGTGTATGAGAAGATTGTGTGTGCAGCAAAGGTTGTATCACTTTTGTTAATCCCTTCTTCCCTTCATGGTCATTCCCTTGTGGTTTACCTGCTGTATGATAGAGTGGGGTTTCAGTTGTTTGGGGTGGATGGAGGAATGTGGGGTTTTTCAGGCTGCAGACAAGTTTGACCTCAGAACAGCTCTGTATCAAGCTCTTCTGGAGCTAAGGAAGTTACATGCTTTCATATGCAGCATATCAAACTGATTTTGTTTTACTACATTGCAGGCAATGCAAAACCATGCTGCTGTATTTCGTACTGGCTCTGTACTCCAAGAAGGCTGTGAGAAGCTTAGCCAAATTTATAGTGATCTGGCTCATCTAAAGACTTTTGACAGAGGTAATTTATAGCAAAGAGCACACCTTGCCCAGGGTACTTTGGGAAGAGTGTTGGTGGGGTTTTTTGTTGTGTTTTTTTTCTGGACACCTAACGTGTTTCTTGAATCTTTGGCTGAAGATTTTGACCATTTTGAATATTTCAAAATATTTTGTAGAGCCCTACTTAGTAAACATGGTAATCAGGTAAAATACTTGACCTTAGCAATCATTTTCTGGTTGAAAAATCTTTCAAAGAAGCAGAGATGGAAATTTGATTTAAATGTGTAAGGTACAAACTGCCCTCAGAACACGATGTGAAGTTATCCAAATACTAAGATGAATGATGAACCTTGTCAGAATCTTCTGAAAAGGCCAGGGAGTTGCAGAGAGGTAGCAAGACTATTCATAGGCTGAACACTCAGTTTTCATTCTCCAGCTGAGCAGGTCACAATGCAGACAGATACTGCCATGTCTTGTGGTATACCTTAAGAGAACTTGGTTATTTAAGTGCAACTGATGATGTACCTTTGGTTCACTCACACATATTTCTCTTGTTTTCATATTTTAATACTAATAATTAATATTTAATATTTTACCAGGTATTGTGTGGAACACTGACTTGGTGGAGACCCTCGAGCTGCAGAACCTGATGCTTTGTGCTCTACAAACCATTTATGGTGCTGAGGCTCGCAAAGAGTCCCGGGGTGCCCATGCCAGAGAGGATTATAAGGTATAAATATTTTCTGTGACCTGAATGTAGGATTGAATATCCTTGTTATGTGTCCTCAGATGGATTATTTTAAAGTTGTAATGTCTTCAGTGTTAAGATTAGTGTAGTGTTTGGAGTCATATTTGTTCTGCAGGACCAATACATGGAACACTGGGAATGGTCTTGAGAGGAGCTGTTCTGTGTGCACACCTGAGTGATTAGAGACCTCTAAACTAGGACTATAGTAATAATATAATGGATGCATAAAAAGGACCTAAAGATGCATAAACAGAAAAATTGTCCTATGCAAGGAAAGTTACCTTAGAGCCCTTGTTAAGCCTGAGCATTTCAAACTGGACACAGGCAGCGTTAAGAGGAAGCTTGCAATCTGTTCAGAGACATGCTGGGTTACGGGTGTAATTGAAATGAAGCTTATCTCGTGGTTGTGAAATGATTTGCAGGTACAACTTGTGGTCTGTACTAATCTCATTTTCTCCCTAGTTACGGGTAGATGAGTTTGACTACTCTAAGCCACTCCAAGGCCAGCAGCGGAAGCCATTTGAGGAGCACTGGAGAAAGCACACCCTGTCATATGTGGATGTCCCAACTGGGAAGGTACTTTGAGCTTGGTGCTTGAGGAGCATTTTTGCTGTTAACAGCTGTTCCCATAAACAGCCTTGGAAATTGTGATAATGCTGCACTGTTTATCTTTGGGAAGTGACTTTACTATTTGAGCTGGAATTGTGTTTCCCCTTGTGTCAGGCTAGTTCAAAAGCTTTTTTCTTCTAATGGTGACAAAACCTGTTGTTGGGTGTTTGGTAGAACAGCTTTATGGTATTTCAGAGATAGAACTGAATTCTGACCCTATAAAAATCTTAACTGTTGGGTTTTTTTGGATCTCATTCTCTGAATCCTGATATCCTGAAGTTCTTTGTTGCCTTTTACTTTAGGTTACCTTGAAGTACAGACCAGTGATCGACAGAACTTTGAATGAGGAAGATTGCCAGACCGTCCCGCCGGCGATCCGCTCCTACTAGCAGCTTCCATCTTGCTTGAAGCCCTCTCCCAGATGGGCCAGTGTACATAAGCATAGCACAAGCAAACCAAAATAGTGTTGGCACTTAGCAATGAATGGAAAATGCTGACAAAACTCTCCTCCAGCTTGTATTCTGCTGTGGCTTAGTGTACGTTTATTAAAAGTGGAATGCAGAACAGCTTTATGTTCTTTCACCCATCTGTCAAAAGGGAGAGTGAAAACACAAAATGTGTCTAAATAAAGTCATTACAAGTCTTCTATTTGTTTGAATATGCTGATCTGCATATAATTACAATGCTCTTATGAATGTGTAGTTATTTCCATATTTTAAGGGCAAGAAACGTGCTCAGTGACAGGACAAGGAGTAGTGGGCATAAACTAAGCACAGGAACTTCCATCTAAATCTGAGGAAGATGATCCTTACTTTGAGAGTGGTGGAGCAGTGGAACAGGCTACCCAAAAAGGTTGTGGAATCTCCTCTGGAGATAGTAAAGGCCTGCCTAGATGTGATCCTGTGCAACCTGCTCCAGGTGAACCTGCTGGTGCAGGGGGGTTGGACTAGGTGACTTCCAGAGATCCCTTCAAACCCCAGCTATTCGTTGCAATAGTTTTAGACAAGATGGAGATGCTGAATTTTGTGATGTGGGGACTCAAGCATCTTAGTTCCTGACTGTAAGTAATTATTCAAGAACATGATGTTACAGTAGTAGTTATAACTTTGTATTGTCATACTGTTTTATTGAATGAAAAAAGAGACTTTCACTCACTTCCTCTGATATAGAATAATATAGATAATAATATTATTACCCAATCTTTAGTGTCTCTGGAACTTCTGAAGCTGTTTTAGTGGCATGCACTGTGTATTTCCTAGACTCTCTCTTCTCAGAGGAGCCTAGGGGCAGAAGACTTGCCTAAATATTAAAGCTTACAAGACTCGCATTCAGTGTGCTTTTAGTGCCAGGATGTAACTTGTGACATTGATAGAGCAGTTTTTGGCCACATTTCTGTGAATGACCCAGTTCTTGTAGGACTGAAGGGTACCTATGCAGATTGCAATGGAATGAAGCATTCTCCCTGTTAGACAAAAATGCTGTCTTAACGGCTGAATGGTGGCTGCTCTTGGGAAAAAACCAGAATGTTGGAAAACCTGAAATGTTGGAATGCTGGTGGGTGGAAAAATGGAATATACCTTCTTTTACTCTCGAAGGGTTTCTGCACTTTCCACCAGGGAGCGATGTAGCACGTCGGATCACTCTTTCTTGGGTAGAAAGTAGGGAGGGGGCTGCACCTTGACTTGGCTTTTTTTATAAAAGGAGCCTTGACTGTCATTAGAGAGGAGGGAGTGAGATTTTATACATCCTTGAAAAGGCTACAGTAAGGCAGAACAAGCTCGTACTATTTTTTTCCCCCTCGAGGAGAAATCGCTGCTGCAGCGCTTTTCCCGCTGCCCTTCGCCCGGGGCAGGCGCGTTTTCCCAGGCCGGGCGGACCCGCCCCGGGGCCGCCCTCAGCGCCCGCCGCTGCTGGAGCGGCCGCCGATTGGCGCGGCGGAGCCTCCGGGGCCGGGCGCCGCCGGCACCGTGACGCTCGTCCGGGGCGGTCCCGCCGCGCCTCCCGCCCCCGAGATGCTCCCGGCCCCCGCCACCATGCACCGCTCACTCCGCGCCTGCCGCCGCCTCGGCCGCTCCGCCGGTCTCCTCCTCTCCCGCCCGCCGCCCCCGCTGCCTCCCGCCACCCCCGGCCGCTGGATCCCGGCGCCGCCCCGCGCCGCCATGGTAAGCCCCGGGCGGGGAGCGCGGAGCCGTGACCTCTAAGTGCCACCGCCGGCCGCCGCCGCCCTCGCTCCGCCCCCGCCCCGCAGGGATCGGGGGGTGACGGGGGAGCGACGACCAGCTGGGTCGGGGCTTTAATCCCGTGTGTTGCTCCGTCGGGAGCGCGCCGGCACCGAGAAGACGAGTCCGCCATCCTCTGCCGGGCTTTTGCGGCCATTTCCCGCACCCCGGCCGGGCCCCGCTGGGCAGCCGCCGCCGGGCAGGCCGGGCTGTGCAGCGCGCAGCTCTCCCGTGGCGCTGCCCGGGCTGAGATTCACGGCCCCAGCACGGCCCCGAGCCGGCGCGGTGTGGCCGGGCAGGGCGGGCATCCTGCCGGGCAGCGAAGGTGGTGGTGCAGGACCTGCTTCACGGAGATGCGCTGTGCGGCGGCTGCTTCCACAGGAGTTCTAGGCGCTTTCTTGGAGCTGTTGAGGTGCAAATAGTGAAAAGCTGTATCCTCACGGGAATGGGAATATCCGTCACTGGAATAGCTTTGTGGCTGCCTGAGAACTAGAGAGCTACTGAGAACTGCCCGGTACTTCTAGCAGGCACCATCAGTAGATAATTCGTGTATAATCAGTTGATTGTCGGGCTCAGACGCGTGTGGGACTGGTTGTTCCATGCGGTTCAGCATAGAAACAGAATCACTATTTGGATAAGGAACTTCAAATCTCAGTACTGACACGTTGGATGTTGCATGGAAGCATTAGTCTCAGGTGTATCTTTGTGAGTTCACTCCTTAAAACGAGGTAATGTAGGCTGTGAGAAGAATTCCAGCAGAAGGTGGTGTGCTTGGGATTTTATTGATTCCTTAGTTTACTAAATTAGTTAATTTATCTAGAACATCAGCTTCCAATCTGTAATACTGATGAAAGTGTAAAAAGTAGCATTTAATAAAATAAGCTTCCCAGCAAGTGAAAAATCTTCATGGTGAGTGAAACTTCATAAGAAAACTGGTGTTAGAGCAGAATATGTAACTCAAACACTGGCCTGTTGAATGGTTCCCTTTTCTATTTTGCTATTTGGCATTGTCTGAAAAAAACATTGCAAATCATGGCCTTCATTCATTTGCTGAAAACTTGGTATTTATGAGTCTGGTCTGCAGTCTTGCAAGAAAGATGTGTTTTGCTCTTTGCAGGTCAGAAACCTGACCAGCCGTGTGTGTTGTGAGTTTAAATAACAGCACTACCTAAAACATCCCTCAGTGGACTTGGAAGTCAAGCAGCTGTTGAATTCTTACAGGAAAAGTTCTGTATGTAAAAGAGGACCCACCAAAAGATGTACTAACCAGTACTTAAATTTTAAAAAACTAGCCACCCAACAAACCCAAGCCATCACTTTTTGATGTTTGTAGAGATTTTCTCAGTAGCAGGAATTGTTTTAAAACACATTGTGTGTGTAGATACAACCAAATATTCATGCTGGCCTGGCATGTTTATTGTGCTGCTTTTACTTAGAACTAAATTGCACAGGATGTTTTAAGTGGAATTGTCATCATGGTCCTTTTGTAGCTGAACATTGTAAAATATTTGGGTTTGGGTTCTAAAGGGTACTTTTCAGAATTTGTAACTCAAAGTTATGTTATTAAATAAAAATGCTTAAAAATGGAAACATTCATCTGCTGAAGGAGAGCAGTACAACATAAATTGCACATTCTGATTGCCTCAGAAGACTGCTTTTGGCATGATTAAAATGATGGTTCTTTGAATGGAAATACTTATATCCAAAAGTTGCTGCATCCATAAATGAGAATGTGATTTTCCACAGGAAGCATTATTGCAGCAGTTCTGCTGTTTGAGTATCTCTGGTGTGTTGTGGTGCAATCAGTTCTGATCAGTTCCCTGCAACAAGGCAGAAGTACAGTTCTGTTTGCCTTGCTGTAAGCTTTGGACTCTGTGTGTGTTCTAGGGATTTTGGAGGGCTGAGCACACCTTGTCAGGCCTCCTAAGGAAAAAATAAAGTTTTGTAAATGTGAGGAGCAGTAGTTGTGAGCAGAGCCTTGCTTGTAGCTAGGATAGAAATTAGGTGAGCACAGGAGTTCATGTTGGCTGCTGGCAGAGTTCCCAAGTCTCCTTTTGGCTTCCCTTGAGGTCCAGGAATGGGGGAGTAGAGGGGTGATGGAGTGTGCCACTGATGCACCATTTTACAGCTGGTCCTCTGGGTCAGGGCTGACTGCAGAAGCTGCTTTACATGCAGGAACTGGGGCCTTCAGCTCATAAAGCTGCTCAAGAGGTTGCATTCTGGCCGAGGGGCGAGGGAATCGTGTTAGTTACATTCACGTTCAGACAGTGGCTGCTGCAGGCTGCTACACCAGTCTGAGAGCACTGCTGCAGCTCGTTCCTTCAGTGTAGCCGCGGGGGCTCCGGGACATGGCCTTGTCCCGCCTGCTTCGGCTTCTCCCCGCCGCCCCGGCTCCGCTCCGCCGGGTCCTTCTGGCAGCAGTGCGACTACGGCGAAGAAAATGCTGAAAGGAGGACCTTGCGGGGGTTATCAGTGAGGTTTATTGGAGTCCCCGAGCAGGGGAGCAAGGTCACCTCAGAGGGTCTCCCCAGGCAAGACAGGGACTGCTCAGTGCCTGTTGTTTTAATACCGGGGAGGAACAGGGGAAAGGGACAAATCAGGGAGATGCTCCAGGGGTGAGAGACAGGAGAGGGGACAAATCCCCTGGGGAGGGGAGGGGACCCCCAACATCCTGGCCAATCACTCGACGTTCTCCCCAGAATTTTCCAGAGGCAGGGGGAAGACTGTGTCAGGATTGACAGAGTCTCAGAGCAGGGGGAACAGAGACTGACATAACAGAACAGGGGATACAGCTGTGGGATAAACCAAACTGGGGATTAAACCAGGGTACATAGAACAAACCATTAACAATTAAAAGGCAAATAAAATAATGCACAACTACACTTCAGTCTGCATGAAAAACATCACTTTGCTTTTTTTACCTAATGGCATCTGTTACACCAGGAATCAGCAAATGACATTCTTCTTGAAGCACCTTGCCCTGTTAACTTCATTGGAATTTATGAGTGTGGAATTGGCTAGCAAAGTAGTTTTTTTTAATAATTATTTCATTGTTGAAAGGTACTTGTACGAGCATGTACTGATCCTGTTTATCTTTGTTTCACCATTGTTGACATTGGAATTATGTAAGTTTGAGGAATCAGTTGTGCAACTGCTAGCTTTTTTGCCTGAAAGGTTACAGGTAGTTTAACTTTGTATATTGTTTGAGGGTGAATACTTTTGGTTATTAAACCACGGATGATGTTGAGAGCTGGACTTGGAGGTGAATGAGTTCTGCTTATCCAGCTCTGTGAAAGCTTTGCATTGTGTGCCTTTACACGTGTCCAAATGTCAAAAGCAGGGATTTCGAAGACAGTGAGTCAGTCATCCCAGCCGTTGGAGTATTAATGTCCACACGTGTATGGTAAGATCCACAAGCATCCCAATCAAACATTTTTGGTAGTGATAAGCTGAAGAAGCATTTACTCTGTTCTGTTTCTCGTTAGCATGTAAATGAATGCTAAGTGCCTCAAGCATGACAGGGAGGATTAAAGAACATAGGAATGACTTACTGTTCTACACTAAGCTTTCTGTTCTTCATCAGTCAGTGACTGGGAGAGCTTCAGCCAAAACACAAGATGTGGTATTGTAGACCCTGATAAGTCTGCGATTCTCAGAGATGTTGGATGAGAATCCGCAGTGGCTGATGTGAGGAAGGACGGGCACACTTTGATGCAGCCCGAAACAGAACTGGTTTTAATGAGCAAAACAACAAACAGTGATCCAAACTCCGTGTGGGAGTCCATGGAAAGGAGGGCCAGGGCTTACAATAACTTATAAAGGGTAAGGTTTAGGCAGAGTCCGAGGGATAGAGTCCAATGGAGTAACATGATAACAAATATTCATAACACTGCAGTAAAAATAAACCAATCATGGAACAGAGAACTTTCTAGTCTTATTAACATACAGAACTCCCATGAAGCTTTGAGGGTCAGGTTTCTCTCACCCTAACCAGGGGGATTTTCCCCATGGCCTTAGCCCAGAGATTTCTTGAATCCCAGCAATGTGGGGAGCGGGTTAGCCATGTGAGAGCTAACCCTTGTTGTGGGCTGGGCTGCAGTCTCTTCCAGTTCACAGGCACCACCTCCTCTGAAGTACTCAAAGTGAGCAGGGCTGGTGTCTCTGGTATGTGACTGCTGGCAGTGTCTCCATCTGGCTGGGAATGATGCTTAGGACAGTAAAGAGGCTGCAACACTTCCCCCTCTCTGCTGCAGCTTGCCATCCATGGTGATGCAAACCTGGGCAGGCAGAAGGTCAGGGCTGCTGGAGAGGGTGTTCTGGCCAATTATCTATCAGCTGTGCTTCTGTCCAAGAACACCCACTAAAGAAGGAGCAAGCAAAGCGAACAAAGAAGAGAGAGGAACAGTCTGACTTCAGAAGTGGACTCCTAGGGAAGAGTACAAACTGTGTGGACATAGACGATACTTTCCCCATTTTCTGACCCAAACTCTTTATGTACTTAGCACTGCTGAGGCCACACCTCGAGTGCTGTGTCCAGTTCTGGGCGTGCTGTGTCCAGTTCTGGGCCTCTCAATTCACGAAGGGCATTGAGGTGCTGGAGTGAGTCCAGAGAAGGGCAATGGAGCTGGTGAAAGGCGAGGAGCACAAGTGCCGTGAGGAGCAGCTGAGGGAGCTGGGGTTGCTTAACCTGGAGAAAAGAAGGCTTGGGGGGCCTTATCACTCTCTACAACTCCTGAAAGGAGGATGTTGCTAGGTGAGGGTTGGCCTCTTCTCCCAAGCAGTTAGTGACAGGATGAGAGGAAATGACCTCTGGCTGCACCCCAGGGAAGGTTCATGTTGGACATCAGGGAGAACTTGTTCACTGGAAGGGTGATCAGACATTGGAGCAGGCTGCCTAGGAAGTGGTGGAATCACCATCCCTGGGATTGTTTACAAAATGACTGGCTGTGGCACTTAGTGCTGTGCTTTGGTTGACATGGTGATGTTTGGTCAGAGGTTGGACTTAATGGTCTTGGAGGACTTTTCCGATCTTAATGATTCTATGATTTTCACATCAGGGAGTTTCCTGAATCTGTGATTTGTCTGTGTAATAACCCAGTTTAGATCTTTTTTCTGAGGACTTATCTTCCCTGAGGTCTTGTGGACTTCTTGCATCCTCAGCATCAGCTGGCAAGGAGTTTTTTCAATCTGTGACTCGTGTGAAGAGCTGCTGCCTTTCCCTTGCTTTGAACCTGACTCCTACAAGCCTGTTAGGGATCCTGTGTCTTGTATTGGAAGAGACAGTGAGGAGTTAATACTGGTTATACCTCAGTTTTCCTTCAATCCCCAGGTTATCTTTTCTTCTGAACAAAAAAGTCACTTGTCTTAAGAAAGGTACTCCCTGCCTTTTGTCAGCTTTATTGCCTTTGAACTGTTTCCAGTAATACACATTTTGGGGATGAAAGAACCAAACCTGCACAAAGACCTCAGACTGTCAATGATCATGGTGGCACAGCAGTGTTTCTGTTTTTGTCCTCTGATTTCTTGATAATTCCTCACATTTGATTTTTATCTTTCACTGCACTGCAAGACTGACTTGACTTTATTGATGAAGAGGTTTGTTTCCCAAGGACTCCCCCCTGAGGGTCGTGGTTATGTCAGGAACCCAGCATTGTATATGTATATACCCTGCCTACAGGGCTGAGATTGTTGAGACTCTATCCATGATAAAGAAATAAAAAAGACTTCTCTCCCTTCCTGAAGACTCTGAAAGAGGTAATCTCTTCTCCTGGGAAAGGATGAATACCGTTCTCACAGAAAATTGGGACTTTGTTGACCAAGATGTGGAAAGAGGAAGAGTAAACTGTTCTTGCTTCCTGTCAGTTCCATAATCTTTGTAGAGTTGCATATGAATGTGATCACATCATCACAAATTAATGGGCTGTTCTACAAAAAAATTACTTTTTGGGGGGGTCTGTCAGCTAAAATTAATTTAGCTGTGCCTGTGTTAGATAATAGCAGATGCTAGATGGATACATGACACAGAAATATTACCATACATAAATATTGCACAAAATATACCTAGATATAGTTCCTTTGTGTTGCACAGCTAGAGAGCATCTGTATTCCTGGTTTATTAGGCTAGTAAGGATAATTAATGGTCAGTAACTTGGTACTGGATTAGTCAGTTGCTCCCTTCCAGTATTAAGTGTCTGGTGCAGTGTGGATTTCAAATAGGAATTATGTTACATGTGTGTTGATTGAGTGGATGCTGCCCGAATTCTTACCATGCTGCTTCTTCAGCTGAGTTTTAACAAAACACCCATTCTGTAAATTATGTACTAAGCTACTGATTCTTTGAAAAGGAGAAATAGAGTCTCTCATCAGGATGAGATTTTATACCATGGGCACCGAGGTCTTAAGCCTTGTAGTGCTGCCTGTCACCATGGGTCAGCTGTGGTACACAGTTTGTAGATGTGGCTTTTAGTCAGACAGTGCTCAAACTAGAAAAATGTCTCAACTTTGAAGATATAATTAGAAATGTATCTGTGACTAGCTGTGTCTTGGCTTTGTATTTTTTTCTATCTTCTTTTTATTGACAACCTCATTTCAAATAGAATATACTGATCGCCAGTTTTGGTTTGTTTTTTTTTTTTTCTCTAGTCGTCTAAAGAGGCTTTCAGGATAGAATATGATACATTTGGTGAACTGAAGGTCCCAAGTGACAAATACTATGGTGCCCAAACTGTAAGGTCTACAATGAACTTCAAGATTGGAGGTGTTTCAGAAAGGATGCCAGTAAGTAATTCAAATCTGTGCTCTCTTCTTCTCTAGAGTATGTTTTGTATATGAAAGTGAATACCCTCTGAATACCTTCTTAGGCTTTTGCTGGAAGTGTGAGCAACTTTGAGTTTTAATTAAAGGTAGAAATTTCATGGGAATACATTATTCTGGTAGAAATATTTCTTGTTGTGTTTAAATAAATTGAATATTGCTTTTGAATAATTTTATGGTGTTGCTTTATTTTTTAATTACCAGGATGAATAGAAATCTGTCTTTTATCTTTACAAAGATGAAAAAGCAAATGGAGTAATTTGATGTAGCATTTATATAGTTTGTTATTGAAGTAGTCTAATATAGCACGAGTTGATAAAAACTTAATTTATCATGTGTAGATGTGCGTAGGCCATTAATGTGCATGTGCTTTGTCAAATACTGACTCTCCACGGAGTGAAATTTGTCCGTTTTCCCTCAAAAGGCTGTTTTAGAAATGGAGCCAGTTCAATCCTAATGTAACTTTTGATACACAGAGCATATCTGGGCTTGCAAAAACAGCTGTGTGCTGCCCTCTGGACTGTTTGGATGAATATTACTTAGTGGGAGCATAGGTCAGATGACCTGATTGCTCTCTGGTTTGGCTGATGGACTATTGCTGGGTTTAAGATCAGAAGGAGTTTGGTTTAGAACTAGACATGCACTATAAATCGATGACGTCCTTTGGGGGAAAGAAATTGTGTGTTTAAACTTACCCTTGTGTCTCAGGTCCAAGTCATAAGGGCTTTTGGCATCTTGAAGAGAGCAGCTGCTGAAGTAAATCAAGACTATGGTCTCGACCCCAAGATTGCTAAAGCCATTGTACAGGCAGCAAATGAGGTGGGAACAAGCTGTTCAAAATACTGCAACTTGCACTGTATTTGTGTTAAGCTTTTCACAAGAGACTGGGGGATTGCATTTCTCAGATTGTTAGAGGAAAGTGTTTCCTGTTAGTAAATCTTGTTCTCCAGAGATCATTTACTTAATATAATATTTTGCTATTTTATTTCTTGCATGTAAAGAAATGATAGAAAATTCAAATGCACATTGATAAGTGCCACCCAAGTGCAGTGAGTTGTGAGTGATCATTATTTGAGGTGTGATAATACCAGGTGTTTTGCTTTGAATAAATCAACAGATTTGTTTATGTAGAAGCATTTTTAACAGAGTTTTCTTGTCCTGACTAGCTTAAAAATATTTCAGTGGTGGCATTAGCTACCACTGTAGCACCTTAAGTCCAAGACCCAGTAGTTTTGGAGAACTCCAGAATATCTCCAGGCTCTTCTTCTGGTTTCTAGGGTTCCCCTAGTTAAGGGTGGATTAGAAGTTTTCGTGGATTAAGGCTCCTTAGTTTAGATTCATAATTTGTGAAAGTTGTTTGTGGCTTTCTTTACTGTGTTTTAAAAACAGCCCTGCTATGATACCCTTTCCTTCACCTCTGAAATAATTTTCTAATGCAACTTAAATAAAAAGAGGAATCAAGTTACTCTTGGAGGTGGGAATGTTGCCCCTGTATAAGATGGGAAATACAGAAGATCCTTTCTTGAAAAGCATGATACCAGAAGTACTGATGTATCCTGATAATCTGATTGTCCAGCCTCAGAGTTGTGACAACAGCTCCTTTGTTTTTCTGAGGCTAATATGTGTGGGGGTGATACTTCTGAGCACAGATTTTGATACTATCACAAACACGTGTGGAAAACTCTCTGAATGTGTCTAAGATTCAACAGGCTCCAAAAAATTTTGATCAAGGAGGAGAGTTTCCTTACAGGAAGGAGGTGTTTGATACTGGCAGCCATCTGCTGGCTTTGTTGGTGCAACATGTAATGTCTACAGGTGTAAGAGGTCTGGAACTTCCTGTATGAAATTTTTTTATTGAGAGATATCAGTCCAGTTACCCAGAGAGAAGACGTAACCTAAAAGTACCTTTTAAAAATACTTTCTGTCTGTGTCTGTAGAACATGAAATTAAATTCTATATATCTCTGTATTTCACAATTCAGTGTCTTAAAAATGCATAGCAAATGTTTTTTTCCCTTCTAATATCTGGTACTGCTTAAAAAGTCTCAATTACTCTAGTGTAAATTTACTAATTGCTATATGTAGATTTAAAAATATAGTGGAGAGCATCATTTTAGTTACAGCAATAAAATTTTCAGGTTTATGCTTTTTTTTTCTAGTGGAACATCTTTTCTCTGTTTTTTCCATTATAGGTAGCTGAAGGAAAATTAAATGATCACTTTCCTTTGGTGGTGTGGCAGACTGGGTCTGGAACTCAAACCAATATGAATGTCAATGAAGTCATCAGCAACAGAGCTATTGAGATCATGGGAGGCACACTGGGAAGCAAAAAGCCAGTGCATCCGAATGATCATGTTAACAAAAGCCAGGTTGTTACACTTGTTTTATACTGCTTTTAATTTCAAGAGTTTTGTGTCTTTGAATTGTGATTTTTGAGTTTTATTGTATCCACTGTTTAGGTTAAAAAAAAATTGTGGACAACTTTGGCAACAATTTTCTGGTTTTTTTTCAGTTTAAATGAACTTCAAGATGTTTTTCAGTGACAGTATGAGCTTTTCAGATTAAAAACTTCAAACTCATTCATGACAGATAAATTCACACATAATGTATTAGACAGTGGTGGCCTTGTGACAACCACTGCTACAGTCTTAAAGACGTTAAATACAGGTCCAGTTTCTAAAAGTTGGATCATGGCAGACATTTTTATTATACTTCTCTCTTAAACTTCATCTGCCTTGAAGGAAAGATTAATCCACTGACTTGGTTGTTTCCCTTCCTGATCCTTTGTGCTTACTCAGTATTCTGTGAACTATGGATGTAACATTATCAAAGCAACACGTCTGTTTTAAAGTCACCTACAATTCCTCTAAGATCATCTGTCCATTTGTTAGCCATCTCTCATAACTACTATAGTAGTTATTATATAGTATATATACTATATAGTATTGCTATAATAATTCTTTTTTTTGTCCCAAGGTTGTTATGCACAATCTATTAAATTTAACTTTCTGTGGGTGTAGTCATAAAAAGTTGATTTATCAACCTTGTGGAACACCCCTGAGTTCCTCACTCTTAGCTTTGGTTTATGAGATAAAGAGAATAAAGCCACACATGTACATCTCACAGCAGCAACGGTGAGAAAAGCTTGTAAATGAATGTCTTGAATTTTCTCCACAGAGTTCAAATGACACTTTCCCAACAGCAATGCATATTGCTGCTGCCCAGGAGGTTAATGAGGTCTTGTTACCTGGACTAAAGAAGCTACAGAATGCGCTCGAAGGGAAATCCAAAGAGTTTGACCAAATCATAAAAATAGGGCGCACTCATACGCAAGATGCTGTTCCACTTACACTTGGGCAGGTAAAAAAAAAATTAAAATTATGCATTTCTTTGGAAAATTTAAACTGAAGTCAAACTTAAGGACACCTAAATTAAGTTGATAGTTTAGGATAAAATATAGGAAAATGCCTGAATCTCAGCCTGGGTATTTTCAGTCTGTGCTGGAGTTCACTGGATATGCTGTACTCTAATACACGCATCATAATTTTTATTATTTTTTTCCATATATGTTTTATTTCTAACAGTAGTAAAATATAAATTATTTTCAAATGATGTTTCATTACCAGATAGCACAGCACATGTTTTCTGTTACACTGACATTGCAGGGAACAGGTAGTTGTTGTCTATAATATGTAAATTTATGTAAATTATGTTTTGCCAACACACAAAACTAAGTATTGTGAATGAAAATTTTCAATACATACTGTTGTATGTATAAATGTGTATATATATACAAAAGATGGCAAATGTTATCATATTGTCAGGAATGGCTTATATTACAGTAATTTACTAAGGAATTAAAATGAATTGATAGAAAAGCAGGTAGGATTTATGGATTTTTGCAAGAATGCACAGGTGGGGTTTTTACTAACTAAAATTAACTGAACAAAGCCCAAGATCCATTTCTCTATTTGTACTTGGAGAACATTAATGTAATCTTGGAGCTGTTTACTATGGAATCAGATCCTGCTAAGTATGTAACTAAGATAAAGTCTGAGAGAAAGATGCATTATGTATATGCTTTTGTATATTAAGATTGGTTTAATGTGTGATTTTTTGTAGCATGGGAGCAGTCCTTTAATAGATGTATACTTTCCCTCTTAATGAAAACATGCTTGGATTTAGCATTTGGGTGAAGTTTAGTGCCTTCAGTTTTTTGAAGGAGTTAGTCAAATCATGTTAAAAATCTGAAGTAATCTGGATGGTTATTCTTGGTTGTTGTCTTTGTTCCTTACCTTTGGCCTCCTTTCTTTCGAAGGAATTCAGTGGCTATGTGCAACAAATTAAATATGGTGTGGCTAGGATTGAATCCACCATGCCAAGGGTGTATCAGCTGGCAGCTGGCGGGACTGCAGTTGGCACGGGCTTGAACACAAGAATTGGCTTTGCTGAGAAGGTTGCTGCTAAAGTGGCTGAACTGACGGGTGAGGAATGATACTTGGGAGTGAGTTTTCAGGAAAGCAGTGTATGTAACATGCAGTCAAATTCAAACTAAATCTGTCCAGTTTCCATACTTCTCATGAGCTTAAACTGTAGTTCATATTTTAATGTGAAACTTCTGTTAATGCCATGTGTTACATGGCTTCTACTTCGGATTTTTCATGCAATGTATTTTTATGATTATACTCAGTGCATTGAAAGTGACTGAAATGATGGTGTTTATCCAAGGAAGGCTCTTTGAATATGGATACAGTTTCTGACTTCTATTATTAGCCCAACTATAATGCTTCTGTCATGATCTTTGCTCCTCTGGCTCTCTTAATTTACAGTGACTTGGTGCAAAAGAAGGAAGAAATCGCTTCCAAAGCCACTCTGGTTTTTCCATATGAAAGAGTAAAAGTTAACTGTCTGATTTTTTTTGATTCTGTCTTTATAGATCTTAAAACTTAATTTACAGTGCAATTAAGTTTTTTAATCTGTAAACCAGATCTTCTGTGTCACAGTATCAGTTTTCAAAATGCCTCCCCAAACAAATGTGTACATCTGTCATTTGCATTTGCCATAAAATCTGAAATTGCTGAGTGACAGTATTTTTGTTTTAATGGATCTATTATTCACTGTCTTGCAGAGGGCCAAGACTGTCTTGTACCCTGAAAGAGAAGTAACTTGCTGTAAACAACAGCTGCCAGGAGTAGTACAGGGCGTGTTTTGATGGTGTTAGGAAGCTCTCCCCTGTCAATGAATGTTTTGTGTCCTGTATGGGGACTTCGTATGAGTAGGGCAGACTTCTGAAGTTCCTCCTGCTCTTACAGAGGGTAGTTATTGGCAAGAACAAAAGGAGAAGTTTGGATGGATCTCTGTAACTGAGAAGGCAGCTGTGCAGTTCACAAGCCCATCCAAATTGGGTGGGATTTGGTGTTTGTCAGGAAGTGCAAAACACTGGAAGTTACAAGAATTATGCTGCTCTCCTTCGAACTGGTGCTGAAAGCTCAGATCAGTTGTTCGGGGGGACAGAAGTCCAGCCCACAGTCAGTTCTTAGTGATGTCTGTAATTCTTTACAGTCTCATTCTGCTGGGACTATCCTTCCAGGGCAAAGTCCTGAAGGAATATTTTTCATCATGGAACCTAGGCTTACATCTCAGGCATTTAATTAACATAAACAGAGCTGTTCATCCTGTGCTCTTGCTGTTGGCAGGCATCCTCCTAAGTCTGATCCAGCTTTCCCATGTTCTTGTTTCCTTCCATTGTGATTACTTCTTACTTACCCTAATGCCTGCACTGTGCTGCAAAAACATCTATTTTTATAACTGAAAGCATCACAGCAGTTAACAATCTAAAGTATCTAACTTGATTTGCTGCAAGAAATGCCTAAGTTGGGCTGACTTTTGAAAGATTATTGACATTCACAGAACACTGTGGTGCAGAAGCAATGCTGAGAATGCAATACACTATGAAGGTTTGAAATTTGTACCCTTGTTGTAGGTGGATGCTCAAATTTTATGCTCTTTTATATTTTAGTGACTTTCATAGTGTCTTTTTGTATTTGATTTACTTTAAGAAATACCTTTGTGAAGAAAGCTCTAGAGGAAGGAGATGATCTTACAGGGTTGTTAATTTTTAATTTCTTTTCTAAGCTAGTTATGTGATTGTCTGGTTTATGTCTCCAAGGAGGTGCTTCACTGGTTTAATGTTTACACCCTCTCCCTGTAGGTTTGCCTTTTGTCACTGCTCCAAATAAGTTTGAAGCTCTTGCAGCTCATGATGCTTTAGTGGAGCTCAGTGGAGCCATGAACACAGTGGCATGCAGTCTGATGAAAATAGCTAATGACATTCGCTTCCTGGGCTCTGGACCACGCTCTGGGCTGGGAGAACTCATCCTGCCTGAAAATGAACCAGGGAGCAGCATCATGCCAGGTACAGAGAACACACACAGAGAAAAACGACCTGTTTCTTTTTTATTTTTTTTTGACCACCGTCTCTTAACAAATGTTTACCACACACCATCACAAATGTCAGTAAGTCCATGATTCTCTCAGGTTTTACCTACTGCCCTATTTTACCAGAACCTCTGTTCAAAAAAACACTTGCACAGCTGTGTCTTGGCTAGTGTATGGGGGAGAGTAGTATCTGTAGGAATATGGCTTTATTAACACAAGCATACTTCTCAAAGCTTTCTTTTAGAATTGCAAGATCTCTGCAGTTTTTAGGTAAAGGCTTTTCTGAAATAATTTTTAATCTGTGAACTGTAGCAATACTGTCATGTAACCTGACTTTGGTCTCTATTCCTAGCATATTCATGTTACAGACTCACATTTTCCCTTCTGCAATGATCTCATTGTATGGGAGGATAAGAAAGAAAGGAATAATAATAGTAATCATTCCTTTCCTGTCCTAAAAAAGTATGTACATATAAATATTATACATCCAAAACTTTCCTAAGATTGTTCTTCCTGTATGATAAACTATAAAAGAAACAGGTCTTGAACATACCTGGCTCTAAAAAAGCAAACAATGAATGCTCCTTCTAGGATTGTGTCTAAAAATTAAATGATAAAACCATGAAACAAACTTGCTTACAGGCCACTCTGACTTGGTGTGTTTGTTGGGTTTGGCAGGGGATTGTTTTTCTGGGTTTTTCTGTTTTTCCTTTTTTTTTTCTGACAGAGTGTACTGACTTTATCACAAAGCAATTCCATCAAATCAGTAATACTTTCCTTGAGCTGAGTGAGATTTATTAGCGGTCTCCCAGCAATGCCAACTTGCACATGTAAAGACAGGTTATAAACTCTTGACTGTTAAGAACTGTGGTAATGAAGAGCTGTTCAGCTCATGCTCAGAGTCTTGGGAGACTGCTGAAGCAGCCATAGCTGTTTTTTACAAATCCTCACTGAAAATACTGGTACAGTACAGTCAATTTAATATCATTTGTGGAAATACCTTTTTTCTGTGGTGAGCAGATACAGATGAGTAAGACAAGTTACCTCTTACAAAACATTTTCTATTGAATGTGATTTGGTAACAGGCTGCTGGTGGTTGGTTGGTTGTTTGATTTTATGCTCCTTCTCCTTTGGTAACCTTTTTCTCTCCCTTTCACAACCAGGAAAAGTGAACCCTACCCAGTGTGAAGCTGTGACTATGGTGGCAGCCCAAGTTATGGGAAATCACGTTGCTGTTACTGTAGGAGGAAGCAATGGACACTTTGAGCTGAATGTCTTTAAGCCCATGATGGTAAGTTCGTAAAGTTTTACATATCTAGGACGTTTTTAAGTAGTTGTTTGTACAGTTAGATAACTTATGGACAGGAAAAACCCTCAGTGAACACTTCAACACTGCCAAGGTTGGGGCATCCGCAGCATCCCTCGGATACTGTTCCAGTATCTCACACCCTCACAGTAAAGAATTACTTCCTGAAATTGAGCCTAAATTCCCCCCTTTCTGTCTGTACCCATTGCTCCTTGTCCTATCACTACAGGTCCTGACAAACAGACCCTCTCTGCCTTCCCTGTAGGCCTCCTTCAGATACTGGAAGGAAAATAGCTTGTTAAATAGGTTGAAATTGCAGGGAGGGCACTGGTTATGAACAAAGGTGCCAGAATGTGCAGCCACTAATATCTGAATTAAATAATTGGTATTTCTTTCTTTGTCTTGTTAGATTAAAAATGTTTTAAACTCTGCAAGACTTCTAGGAGATGTGTGTGTTTCTTTCACTGACAACTGTGTAGTTGGAATCCAAGCCAATACGGATAGGATCAACAAACTGATGAATGAATCTCTGATGTTGGTTACAGCACTGAACCCACATATAGGTAGGTTTAAGGCTCAAAAACTTCTCAGAAGGTACCAAAACATTTTGTTGTAACATTATTTTGTACACTTAATTTGTATTGTTGCAATGCTTGTGAGGCCAAGTCAGGTCAAAAGTTAATTTACTTCAATATCACCAGTTGATGTTGTAAAAGCTGTGTTCTCCTTGCAGTGGCCATGCCAGGGTATTAGAAAAATAACTGATTAGAGTCAAAAGGAGATTGGGAGAATTTGTATACCTGTTTTCCTAAATTATCATTATTAGAGGTCGAGTGAAAGATTACAGTATGAGATTTTTTTAAAGGAGAAGGTCCCATAAGTCTTTGATCTAATTAATTAAGACCAGAATAACAAAATACACTTTCACTTCAAGTAAGGAGTAAACATTTGGTGTGCATTTCCTGCAAATTGAGTTAAGCAGTAATAGTAATACCTAGCAAATGATTTTCCAAAGACCGTGTCCCACTTTTCTGTCACCCCTAATGAATCATCTAAAATTGCAAATGGATAACTTGTTGGTTTTGTTTTGTAACAGGATATGATAAAGCAGCCAAGATTGCCAAAACAGCGCACAAAGAGGGGACAACGTTAAAAGAAGCTGCTATAAAGCTGGGATTCCTTACATCAGACCAGTTTGATCAGTGGGTGAAGCCTAAAGATATGCTAGGTCCTCAGTAACTTCTGTAAAAAAAAAAAAAAAAAGTGTTCTTAATATAAAAAGTAAATAAAACAAATATGATATCATATAATCCATTAGTTGGAAAAGGCCTCTGAGATCACTGAACCCAAGCTATGACCCAACACCAACTAGACCATGGGACCGAGTGCCTCATTCTGTCTTTTCCTTAAACACCTCCATGGACAGTGACTCTACCACCTCCCTGGATGGTCCGTTCCCATGTCTAAGCACCCTTTTTATGAAGAAATTATATTTTAATGTCCAGCCTAAACCTCCCCTGATGCACCTTAAGACTGTCCTCTTGTCCTGCCACTTCTTACCTGGGAGAAGAAACCAACCCCCACCTGGCTATAGCCCTCCTTTCAGGTGGTTGTAGAGAGTGATAAAGGTCTCTCCTGAGCCGCCTTTTTGCCAGGCTGAACACCCCCAGCTCCCTCAGCAGCTCATGGGACTTGTGCTCCAGACCCTTCCTCAGCTTTGTTGCCTTTCTGTGGGCTTGCTCCAGCACCTCCACGTCCTTTATAAATTGAGAGGCCCGGGACTGGACACAGCCCTCGAGGTGTGGCCTCAGCAGCGCTGAGCACAGGGGGACAATCCCTGCCCGCACCCTGCTGGCCACGCTATTCCTGATCCAAGGCGCCGTTTTGGTACACTTCATAGGTCTTCCTGGCATTTTTGACAGATCGGCTCAGCTGACATTATGGGGGTGAGCCTACACTGCGAGCAGGCGGTGCAGGCCCAGCAGCTGGCTACACGGGCTGTGGTGAGGGACGAATGCGTCCCCATCTGCGGGGCTGCTGAGCCTCCGTGCGGCCCGAAGGGCACTGACCCCGCCGGCAGGCAGCGGGGCGGGGAGCTCGGGGCTGCGCCGCCGGGACAGCGCTTCCTGCTTCCCGCGGCCCGAAGGGCACTGACCTCACCCCCAGGCAGCGGGGCGGGGAGCTCGGGGCTGCGCCGCCGGGACAGCGCTTCCTGCTTCCCGCGGCCCGAAGGGCACTGACCTCACCCCCAGGCAGCGGGGCGGGGAGCTCGGGGCTGCGCTGCCGGGACAGCGCTTCCTGCTTCCCGCGGCCCGAAGGGCACTGACCCCTCCGCCAGGCAGCGGGGCGGGGAGCTCGGGGCTGCGCTGCCGGGACAGCGCTTCCTGCTTCCCGCGGCCCGAAGGGCACTGACCCCGCCGCCAGGCAGCGGGGCGGGGAGCTCGGGGCTGCGCTGCCGGGACAGCGCTTCCTGCTTCCCGCGGCCCGCCCTCTGCGGGGCGGGGCCGGCCGTGGCGTTCCGGGTCGGCCGGGAGCGCTGCCGCCGCTGCCGGGCCCGGGAGGGACTCCAAGGCACCGCCGCCATGAACCGCTTCTTCGGCAAGGCGAAGCCGAAGGCGCCCCCGCCCAGCCTCACCGACTGCATCGGGACGGTGAGTGCCCGCCCCGGGGCGTCCGGGCCCGCTGAGCGCTGCGCGGCCCGGCCGCCGCCTGGGCAGGACGGCACCTGTGCATAGGTGTGTGTGTGTGAAGGTGTGTGTCTGTATGTGTGTGAGTGTGAGGAGATGCTGCGGTTCGTGGGCACAGTGCGTGTGGCCGTGTGTGGGTATGTACGTCGTAGAACCACGGAATGGCTTGTGTTGGAAGGGATCTTAAAGGTCACCCGGCTCCAACCCCCCTGCCATGGGCAGGGACACCTCCCCCTAGAGCAGGTTACTCAGAGCCACACCCGGCCTGTCCCCGAGCGCTGTGGTGTGCGGGGATAACGCGGTGTGCTTTGGCGAGCCTGTCTGTGTGTCCGCACACCTGCACAGGGATGTACCTCTGTATGTCCGTACGCCCCTGCCCGCGTTTGTGCCCTGTGCCTGGGAGCGCATCCCATACATGGGTGCACACAGTGAGCGTGGCAATCCTTACATCCTCACGGATGTTCTCAGCATTTCCATCGGAGGACTTCTCTGGTTGCACTAGCTAGCTCCTGCCGTGGCTAGTTGTGGCAAGGTAGGGGCAGGAGCAAGAACATCAGTCTCCCTGTCCAATACAGAAGAGTGTTTTGTCTCTTAGGGTGAGTAGGGTTGCTCTAGGACTGATGCCAAAAGTGTGTGTAGATGGACAGATAAGCAAGCTCAGACCAAGAAGAATGCTCAGGAACACATGGCAAAACACTTTCCAACTGTTGTTGTGTTGGCCTGCCTGCAAAGAGGGTTAAGAAAAAAGTGTTAAGATTTATCTTGTGATTTCATAGTCTTTTTTTGACTTTAAAATTTATGAAGAAAACTGTAGCATAGTTTTGGAGCTCCTTTTGCTGCAAGCTAGTTTTAAGAATTGAAGAAAGAAAATGGAGTGTCATGAGTATTTATGTCAGTAAACAAAGGTCAGTAATGGTTGTGGTATAAATGTAGGTTAGTTAAGCTTTGTCATTGGAACCTGACAACACAGTTTCCATGGAAAAATCAGAGTTTTCCTCTCAGAAGGTTTATTTGCTACCCAGTGAAGAGGTTCTCTAAATGAAATACCTAATATTTGTCGGTGCTACCTACACATTAATCTCTTGTGTATGCCACTGGTATGGGGACAGAGAAGTGTTAGTAATGTTTGTCCCGGTACTTTATCTTATTGACAAAAATCTGTATTGCTTTTTAGAAGTATTAAGCCCAAACATAACACTAAATATATTTTGTTAGAACAGTGAATAAAGCATCTGATTGAAAATCAGGATTAATTTTCCCATTTTTGCCAGTAAACATTTTGGTGGATGACTGGGACTCCAAAATCCATCTAAGTGCTTAAATTTGCTGTTTTGGCAATATAATTGGAAGAGCAGGGAGCCTTGTTTCCCTCACAACAACTAACTCCTTATTAGTCTGTTAGATTTTTCATGCTGCTTTTGCCAGGTCCAAGTTAATGTCCATTTTCTAATGTTGAGGTAAATAAAAAAAAAATTAGATAGATCAGCAGTCTGTCTTCTGCTAACATCTTGTTCAATTCTAGAGGAGTTTTGGGGTACATTAAAGTGTAATTTAAGCATGTTTTGGTTGGCAACGCCTGGAATTTAGTTTTTTTTTTTTCTTTAAAAATCCTGCTGAATGCAGTTTTGATCCTCTTCTAGTTGTTTGTAATTGCACTGTCTGAAAGTTTGACGATGCAAGACAGAAGATTACCTGAAAAGAAGAATTTCAGGTTTATTTTATGCATGTGATGACTTTGGCAACCAGTGATGAGTTACAGGGTGGTTACTAGTAAGCATGGGAGAAACCCTTTCTTTTAGTAGTTTGAGGTTTATGAATTAACTGTTTGTGCCAAGTTATGTGCAGTAATCTGATTTGTGAAAGACTTCTCTAGCACAGGTCCTGCTAAAACTACAGACATGATTTGATTGTTTATTTTAAATTGCACGTGAATTATTATTGAAGAGAGTTGTGTGAGATTAAAAAACTTGTACTATTTCTTTACAATGTTAAATCCAACAGTTTGGAGGCTTATCTACTTTTGCTTCTGGGGTTTTCTGGCTTAGGCACTTTTGCTCTACCTTTTGCAAGAGTCAAATTGCTTTGTAAGAATCTCTTACCATGTTAGTTCAGTGGTAAGTAGCCATTAAGTGGCAGTTTGGAAATGTGTTTGGTGAGCAGTCATTAATGCAACATTTGTTAAAAACACAGACAACTCTAAGGCAGTAATCATGCCTGTGTTTTGGATGTTCTTTCCTGTGCAGACACGTTTAGTTATCTAAAATTCATTGCATTAAAGGCAGGGTTTTTTATGCTTGCTGGCAGGGCACAGTCAGATGACTCAAAGCTGTCACAGGGCCGGTAGGAGGAAGGATGAACCAGGAAGTGAAGCATTAATAGTGTTTTTACTTTTTCTTCTTTAAAAAAACACTCTAAACTTACATTTTTTCAGAGTAGTAAGTAGGAAGCATAGGAACAAAAGGCTTATAGTTTTGACAACAGTGTTGAAATTCAGATTCTCTTTTTTTGTGTAAATTGGGGTCCTGTAGCAGTAAAATGGTCCGTAGTGTGCCTTATTTGTGAGTAACAGACAGAAGCTCTTCAAGTCCTAATACACAGTCTAGTTTTTTGGATAAATTAGATCCATTCTCCTCTCTTCTGTCCAGTGTCATTTTTAAAAGCTGAGGTCTCATGTCATGTGTGTGTGAAATTTTTACATAGTTAGTCAGTGTGGGAGGTTCTGTCTCTGTTTCCTGCTAGTACTGCTTGAAAGAATCATTATATAAATAAACCAAATATTTTTTTTCCCCTGTGGAGGCTGACCTGAAAGATGCAGTTAGCTGATAAAGATCTTGAGGAGGTGCCATGCTTTAAACTTACAGGAGTTTTAAAATGCCATTTTTTTTCTCTTTCTTGCTATTAGTAAAATATTTGGATAATAGAAAACTTAATACAAATTCTTCAACGCCAGCTGTGCCCAGACACTTTAATTTCTTATGTGGAAGGTTCATATCAGATGTTACACTCAGGATGCCTCTGGCAAATGCATGTTGCTGTCATAGAGCAGGGTTTTAAAAGGGTCATTGAGACACTGAAATCAAAATCCACATAATAGTACATGCTTAGCCACACCATTAGCAAGGCAGAATTGTAAATTTGCACTGATCTGTCTTATGCTATAATTGGAATGCCATTATAATCTAATCCCTAGAGAGGCTCCTTGGAGTGAGAAGTTAATAAGCTTTATTTTGTTGTTTCCAGAGAAGTGCTAGGGTAGTCAGTTTGTTTTAAAAAGGCCTTTTATGATTTTGTGTATGGTGTTAGAACTACCTGTACCCATGCTTAGTTATGTAGTTGTCATTTTTAACCCACTTATGGTGAAGGGTTAAAATATATCCCAAATGAGAGCTCTGTGGAATGCCAGCAGGGTACCCCTACAAGTTTTCCATTCCACTTTAGTCCCTGGCACTGCAGGTTACCAGAAGTGCCAGAATGGAGAGCTGCCTTGAGTGGCTTTGCCAGGGAGCAGCTCTAAATGATGGGAACATTTGACAATGGCAGAGCTTCCTGCAGCCTCAGAGTATTGTTTCTTGTGCTCCTTGTAGAAATGGTTTCACTTGATACTGGCTCTGGATTCTCACAAAATCTAAATTGTTTATAAAACCACTGAGTGAAGAAACAAGTCAGAAACACAACAAAATGGAGGCCGTTCTTTTGTTCTTTTTGTCCCATACCTGAATAAAACCTTGAACGTTGTTCATGAATGAATGTTGTTTTCTTTGTTTCCCCCCTCATGTATTAAAGGTGGATAGCAGAGCTGAGTCAATTGACAAGAAAATTGCTAAGCTTGATGCAGAACTAGTGAAGTATAAGGATCAAATGAAGAAAATGAGAGAGGGACCTGCAAAGGTAAGAATCTTCTGTGGAACTTAAGCATGAGAGGATGTGACTCATGCTTGTTGTCATGTGATTTAGCCAGTTCATCAGGTTCTTAAAACTGCATCTTGCCCTGCGGATGAGAGATAAGATCCTGCAGGATACATCTTTGAACAGTATTTTCATTGGTTTTTATTTGTCCCAGAGTGTAATGTAATTCCTCTGTGAGAAGTAACTTGTTTCTTTTCTTCCTTGTTACCTGAATTAAGTCTGGCAGAGAGGCTGTTTTGTTTGTCATCCAAAATAAAAAGCTCCACACTATGTCTAAAGGAAGCAGGGCAACCCATTTTTAAGGGGATGAACTCACAATATAAAATGTATCTGAAAATAAACATATACGATATAAAACAGTGTTGTTCAAGTACCTGTTGAAGTATTATTTTACACTGTTAATGAAAGATAGTTCTGATGGACTAAGTTTGACATTTTATTCTCCTTACTGAAAACATAAATCAGATGCTCGAAACTGAGAGTAATTTCTGTGAGAAGCTTTGTGTACTCTCCTGTTTTGTTAATCATTAATGCAGACCAAATCTGAATGTGACTATTGTTAAACTCTTGGCACTGGTAACTGAGGAATCTCTTGGAAAACTTAAATCCAGTGCATTAGGTTTAAACAGCATAATCAAGTGTAAAGTCAGATATTTTATCTAATGTAACACTATTGTGTCTTTCAGAATACAGTAAAGCAGAAAGCATTGAGAGTGTTAAAGCAGAAGCGAATGTAAGTTGAAATCATTCTCAGTTTGTGGTTAATAAAAAGTTGTTTTATTTAGGGGGCAGTGGCACACTTTCTTTTCTCTTTCCTGTACTCTCCTGAGCACTCTTTAAAGAAAAGTACTGAGAAAGCCTTTCAGAAGTCTCTCACTACATATTTTGCACCAGCATATTTATGATTTATATGTCAGTATATAAATTTGGATTGGTACAAGATGACCTGAATCTGCTCATTACTGCAAATATGTTTGGCTCCTAAACTTTCTGAGAGATTGCCTCATTTTATATTCTTAATTGATTACTGTAAATTGTGTATTTGATGACCATGCTGTGGTTTACTGGAAATTTACGTGTTCTCTATGGACACCTTTGAGGATTTGAGCAGATGTAGTGCAGGTAATTATGCAGAAACCCCCAGATGGACAGAGTAGATGATCCTGTGGTCTGGTCTGGTCTTGTCTAGTGTACTGTCTTGAAAGTGTTCAGCAACAGATCTAAAGGAAGGAATATCAGAACATGGCAAGTGTTAGCAATGTTTCATTGGAATATCTCATAGTCCGTGAACTGCAAATTTTAGAAGCTGTCTGAGCCAAAGCTCCCAGCATCTTGTATTTCACATCCCTCTGATGAATTGTACCTTTATGGACTCACTCAATTACTTGTCAAGTATTAGAAAACTCTTACAATCCAAAATATCATATGGCAAGGAATGTGGTACTTTAGTTAGATGTTACGAGGAGGACTGCTTGATTCTGGCTTTAGGAGTTTTTTTCCTGGTTTTTGACTCTGCTGCCTGCTAATCTTCCTTAGTGGTATTGCTGGGCCCCTCATAATAGGCTATTGTCATATCCCTCAGTCATTTCTTTCTGATCTTGTGGAACAGTAATAGATGCAGTCATTAGTTGTCCAGAGGGTTTTGCATGTGGATCCTCCTTGTCTTTCAGACCTCCTGCTTTGCATGTTAGAAGGACTCATGGTTCATTTTTATGCTTTCATTCTTTTGCTTAACTTGACATTGTTTACATTCTTGATTTGATACAAGTCTAGCCTTGAGAAAGATGATTTCTTAATTTTTAAAGTCTCTCTTTTCTCTGTGGTTAGTCTTAAAGGTTTCCTTTTGGTACCCCATCCTCCTCCCTGCCCTGAAAAACTCCAGTGTGGAGCCACTGTGGTTGGGATAATCTGCTGACTCCTCCATTCTCTTTACAGCATTAGTGAGCATGGCATGCATGTCTACCTTATGGTGATTAAACTTTTCCTGTTTCCTCACATACTTTGTCAGTCTAGGCAAGTATGGTGTTGCTGTCAGTTAGAACAAAGCTTATTTCAGGAATAGCTTTGTTGGCTTCAGTACACAGAAATGCATAATGGCTGGGTTTTTATGAAGCTGTTTATTCTGCAGTTGGGTATAGTAAGTGAAAAAAAACCCCAACAAATCTGTTCCTATCTTTAGGCTACTCCTGCTGGTTTTTCAACTCTTAAAAAGTTAGGAGTGTTTGTGGTAATAAATAGTGTAGTGTTTTAAAGCCATTATTTGCCTTTTTTTTAAACAGGTACGAGCAACAGAGGGATAATCTGTCACAGCAGTCTTTTAATATGGAACAAGCTAATTACACTATTCAGGCACTGAAGGATACAAAGACAACGGTACCAGTTTATTTATCTCACACTTCTTAATTTGTTTAATCTGTGCTACATCAGATACAAATGTGATGTTTGACTCTTCTAGGTGGATGCAATGAAACTGGGGGTGAAAGAAATGAAGAAAGCTTACAAGCAAGTCAAGATTGATCAAATTGAGGTGAGCTTTTATAGTTTAAATCATTAAAGAATAAAAATAATGTACTGAAATAATGGTGAGTGGACTGTGAACTTGAAGGCGAGATGACTATTTTTGTTCACATGAGTTTGTCTGCCTTTTTTATGGGACCACCATCATAATTCCTTCCTGATTTTTCTGGTACTGCACAGCCAGTGGTTTGCCTTACTGTAGTGATTATTGTTTCCTTGCCTAGCTAATCTTTAATCTCTCCTCTCCTTTCCTTGCACGGCAGCGTAAATGTTAGTGGATACTCCCTACTTTTTTGTACTTTTTTGTTTCCCTATACTAATAACGTGCAGATTAGTCCTTTACCCCTCTAAAAAACCTAAAACAAAACAAAAAACAACTGAACAAAAAACCCACAAAAAACCAACCAAACGAAAAAGCCTCCCACAGAAACAAAAAAACCCCACCAAACCATTAACCAAACATCAGCAAGGGCTGGCCCTGACTTCAGAAAATGCATAAAAAACCTCCCATAAGATTTCTAAATATAATTTCAAGTATGCTGCACTTAAGCTCTTACCCAGTGCCAGTGCTGAATTCCTCTCTTTCCTATTCTGTCTTTTATAAATGGCCTGCATTGTAAACCTTTAGGTAAGTATTGTTTCCATACCTGTACTCAAGTACAGTGCCAGTAAATATGCTAATGTATCTTCTAAATTCTGCTGTGGCACAACTCAGGGTAATGCTTTTTTTACAGATGGTAGATCTGTCTATATTTCATACCTTTTCTGCTTTTCAGGTACTCCTGTCCTGAATGTCTGTATCTTGACTTGTATAATTAACTGCTTCAAAAAAATGGTTTAGGCATTAAAAGAATTGAGTGCTTTGTATGTTGGAATTACTAAAGTGAATTTGAGTAAATATGGACCAATTGAAAATGATTCTTGCTTCAGGACATACAAGATCAATTGGAAGACATGATGGAAGAAGCCAATGAAGTCCAGGAGGCACTGAGTCGTAGCTATGGAACACCAGAGATTGATGAAGATGATTTGGAAGCAGGTTAGGAAGGGGGAAGATGAGTCTTCTATATTACTGAATATAAAAAGCATCATACTGTCATACAGTGATTTTTTATTTCCTTGGTCAAATGCTTTAAATGTGTTTTAAAAAGCTTTGATAGCTTTTTTTAAACATTAAAGCTGCATTTCCTTTAAGAGAAGTAACAAGAGCATAGACAAACATGAGATGCCAATGGAATGCTACAAGGCAGGGAAGAAGGTTCTCTCCTGTGTGTGTGTGTGTTTCTGACTGATGACTGACACTTCTGTGAGTCTGAGTGTAAGCATTCAGTGTGAATCCTGAGTCTTTGTAAGAGCAGCTTTTCTCTCGCAAAAGGAACTTCTTGCATAGTGTTTCAACCAACATAATTCAATTTCAGAACTGGATGCATTAGGTGATGAGCTTTTAGCTGATGAAGACAATTCCTACTTAGATGAAGCCGCATCCGCTCCAGCAATCCCGGAGGTCACTCCTACGGACACAAAAAACAAAGTGAGTCCTTTGCTCTTCAACAGCAAAATACATTTCTGTTTGGTTTGGGTTAATCACATTTGTGTTGGTTGCTTGGTATTTGGGATCTTTAATATTTTGAACAAAGAAGTGTGCTTAATGTTATGTATGCTATTTATGTATTGTATGGATGGATGCTAAATAGAGAGAATTTGAGAATACACTGTACTGAATGCTCTTTAACTATGTTTAAATTCACTAGAATGACATTTTGTCACTCCTGTCAAACAGTCAGACTGCCAGTAGAACTTTAGTGTACCATTACAACTTTAGTCTTAAAACCATAAGAAAAGCTTCTGTATGCTTTTGGGGCTTTAACAGAGCTTCGTGGTGAGGAAGAACACTGATGCTCTTGTTTTGATTCCAGCTGTCACATAGTGGCAATTGCAGATACAGAGCCTTTATAGAAGTAGTAAGGAAGCTTCTGTGAAATGTTCTGGTTATTGGAGAGTTGTTAACCTGTCACTTCTTTTTCCTTCTTACAGGATGGCGTATTGGTGGATGAATTTGGGTTGCCAAAGATCCCTGCAACATAAATGTTTCAAAAGCACAATGGATACAATGAACTATACTTTTTGAATTGTATTACGAATCTTTTTTATTTTAAAATTCTGGAGAACTTGTCCTTCCAGTGTAACCTTAATATCACTACATCCTAGAATGCAATATGAGTGGCGAGTGGTGTTCTTTCTTTGGAGAAAGTTGTTCTGACTTCTGTTAATGGAAAATTCATCCCAGTTCCCTTCTGTGGAAGCAGTCAGTCGGATAGGTTTTGATTTCCGTATCTTATGGATGGACAAAGTAAAACGTGAAGACTAGTGGTGGCTGTAGATAGCTGAGGTTTATTTTGACTTTGTATTATGTTTCTCTTTCTTAAGACTAAGACTACATGTTGCTGCTTACTCTCTGTAAAATAGCTCCCTTATTACTATGCCTGTTTGATAAAGAACTGAAAGCAATTTTTAAACTACTGCAGTCGTGAGACTTTTATGCGGTTGTACTGTAACCCTCTTGAAAACTGCTCGGGTTATCACTAACTTTATGTATTCCATGGAGACATAAAATCACGTAGATTAGCAGATCCCTTTGTGTGGCGTTTGTGGCGATGAATTCGGTCCGCAGAACGGCGCGGGGGGCAGCGTCACGTCCACAGGGTTCGCCCGAGGCGGAGCCCGGTTTGGGATGGGGAAGAAAAGGTCCCGCTGAGGCCAGGCCTGCCTGGGCCGCGTCCCTGCTGCTGCCGGGAGGCACCCGGCGGTGCCGCCGTGAGGGCGGCCCGGGAAGGCGGCCCGGGAGAGCGGCATTCCCGTTCTCCCGCTGCGGAAGTGACGCGCTCCGGGCGCGCCCCGCCAGCGCCGCCGACGGTTCCTGTGGCGGGGCGAGATGGCGGCGCCCGGAGCCCCGGTGACCGTCACCGTCACTTACAGTAAGCGCTCGGGGCACGGGCAGCGGGCGGGGGGCGCATCTCCGGCCGCGGGGGACCGCTCCCGGCCCTTCCCTGCCCCGCTGCCCGCGATCCCCGCCCGGCCCGGGGCGCTGCAGGGCGGGCGGGCCGCGGCTGCACCGGCGGTGGGGACGAGGCGGGGCGGCCTCGGCGGGCACGGCCCCGCTCAGGCCTGGGGTCCGTCCCGGCTGCTGTGTGAGGCTTCGCTCCTCACTGGCCACGGCTTGCCGGTGTCTCCTGCAGCTGGATGGCAGGCGTAGGTGTGCCGCCAGGGTGGTAGCGGGAGGAGGTGACACGGCGGCCTCCGGCAGGGAGCGCAGAGCAGAGGTCGTCTGAGGATCGTGGGGGGCTGGAGCGTCTCTCTTGAAAGGAAGAGGGGAGGGAGCTGGGCCCGTTCGCCTCGAGGAGAGATGGCAGAGGGGACCTCGTTGATGTGAATGAATATCTGAAGGGGGAATGCCAAGAAGATGGAGTCAGGCTCTTCTCAGTGGTGCTCAGCAGTAGCACAAGAGGCAACGGGCAGAAACTGATGCACAGGAAGTTCCACCTGAATATGAGGAAGAGCTTCTTTATTGTAGGAGTGATTGTGCCTTGGTACACGTTGCCTGGAGAGGTTGTGGAGTCTCACTCACTGAGATATTCAAGAACTGTCAGGACACAATCCTGTGCCATTTGCTCTAGGATGACCCTGCTTGAGCAGGGAAATTGGACCAGATGACCACTGTGGTCCCTTCAAGCTGACCCATTCTGTGATTCTGTTGCTTGGGTAATCTTCATTTAGATGAAATATATTGCTGAAGTCAGCACTGCATGTTAAAAACAGATACTAGCCAGGAGACTTTCTTCTGGTTTGTCGAGGCTTGGATGTTTGCAGCTAGTGAGCTGCAAGGCTGCAGCAGAGAGTGGTTTCTTCAGTAGGACAGGTGGGTGCTGACCTGATGGAACGGGTCACTCAATGGCCAGCTGGCACACTTGAGCTCTTTTCCACCTCAGAAAGAAAAACAGAAGGAGGGAGAAGAAGGTGGAGAGGAAGATATGCTTGTATTGATAAATAAATATAAAACGCTGCTGTAGAGGGGTGAGAATAGCTTGGACTACACAGTTCTTAAAAATAAGATGGGAAACACCATGGTTAGATTTTGGAGTGGATCTAGGTGAGACAGGAGGAGGAGTGAAGAGGATAGGAAAGTATTAAATCAGTAAGGTATTTGGCTGATGTTTGTTAGCAAAACTTAGTAATGTTTATTGTATTTTTTAAAAAATTATTGAATAATAAATTCTGCCTTTGTTTCTTTTGCACTACGTTGGTAATGTTCTTTCCATTTCTAAGGCTTATTGTTTATTTCTGCTTGCTCATTCGTGTTTTCAAATTGTGTTTCAAATTGTTTTGTTAAAATGTTTCCTTTTATCACCTGGTAGTTTTGTTTAAGAGTCTTTGGTGAGGAATTTTGTAGAATAATCTATTTGAATCATCATGATTCATGTTCTCATTGGTGCCTTCAGAGAGTTCCATTTGATCTGAGGGGTTTTCATTTTGCAGAGATGTCAGTAATTTAATGATTTGACATATTTCTAATTCCAGCGTCTTGCTGTTTGCCAACAGCCTGCTTGTCTGAGAATGTTTTTGTCTTTCCAATTGTTTTCTTGCCTGATAATGACTTCACCATTAATAGATAGCAAATAGAAGCCTTTGTTCAGCTTGGGCTTCATCTCTCTGATTTACAACAGCAGCTGTCAGATGTGACCACTTTGCACAAAACGTTTTTGGTAAAGTTTTGTGTGCATGAGCGAAAGTGGGGAAAGATGGAAATCAGGGCTGAGAAGCAGAAGGACAGCAGACCCACGTGTGTGACTTGGCAATCTGCAGGTGTGGTGGGTGGGCCCTGGCTGGACATCAGATGCCCACCAAAGCCACTCTGTCACTCCCCTCCTCAGCTGGGCAGGGGACAGAAAATACAACAAAAGGCTCGTGGGTTGAGAGGAGGGCAGGGAGAGAACACTCACCAGATCAAAAAAGACTTAACTTGGGGACATGTAGTTTATTAACATTCAAATCAGAGTAGAATGATGAGAACCTAAAGAGGAAAAACGACTTTTCCCCTGAGCTTAACTTTCCTCTGAATTCTCTAATTCCTCCTGCCTGAGCAGTGCAGGGGAATGGGGGCTCCAGTCAGTTCTTTGCACTTTATCTCTGCTGCTCCTTTCTCCTCAGGGTGAGGACTCCTCACACTCTTCCCCTGCTCCAGCATAGGTTCCTGTCATGGATTGCAGTCCTGCAGGAACAGACTGCTCCAGTGTGTGTCCCCCACAGGGTGACAAGTCCTGCCAGCAAACCTGCTCCAGTGTGGGCTCCTTTCTCCAGGGGTCTGCAAGTCCCTGCCAGGAGCCTGCTCCAGCACAGACTTCCCACAGAGTCACAGCCTTCTTTCAGGCATCCACGTGCTCTGGGGTGGGATCCTCCATGGATTGCAGGGGCACAGCTGCTTCACCATGGTCTTCTCTGTGGGCTGCAGGGGAGTCTCAGCTCTGGCGCCTGGAGCAACCCATGAGTTGTTTTTTATGGTGATTTCACTCTGCTATGAATTTACAGTAAAATTTGTTTACAGTCTGTCCAAAGTGGTACTCATAATTTGTAATTAAACTGGTTCTATTGTTAGCCAAACTTCATCTGGTTTTTTTTCCTCAGGTAATGTTTGCTTGTTTTTTCTCTCAATTGCTAAAGGGCAGTTGTATATACCAAAATGACCTCTTAAAATATACTGATGTTGTGTTTTGTGGTTTGTTCTTTTTTCCCAAAAACAAACTGGTAAGAAGGGCTGTTTGTGGAAAATGTTTGGGTGAGAGGGACATAATGTGGTTTTAAGCTTAAAATTGTCTTGGAATAATAAATTTTGTTAGAATTTTAATATTTTTGAGGCTAATGTCACTTGTCATGTGTCACTTGTCATGTGACTGTGGGAGGCTGGAGCGTTTTAAAATCAAATTTTCTAGCACTCTACTTTGTAAAAAATATATGCACTTTAAATTAGTGGCATGAGAATAGTTTCTCTTCTGGTATGTGTTAAGTTCTCTCTTCCTGCAGAGTAAAAAATGGCTATTTTGATTTTCCTTGCAGCCAGAGCTGGTTGATTCCTGTGGGTGCTTTCAGATTGACAGACTTTAAGTGTGTGGGTGCAGAGGATTGTAGAAAGAGTCTGTTGTAAAGCAGAGATTAATAGGTGTACTCCTTTTCTCCCCCTAAGAACTACCTTCTATTTGCATGCAAGTAATCCTAGGGAGTCTGAATAGGATGCTTCCTAAGTGGAAGGTGACCAATAAGCTGGGACTTCTCCAAGTGGTTTTGTCTGCTTATCAGTAGAGCATGGGGAGAAATAGATTTTGTACTCTGAGAATTCTCTCTGGTTGGTGGTGGAGATGAAACAGGGTAGACAATGATTGCTTGTTTCTGATGTTTGAGGAGAAGGGAGTAGAGGAAGTGATAATTGTCTCAGATACCAGAGACTCATGACATTAGAAATTCCTACAAGTAGGAAATGGGATACATCAGGAAGGTGTGGGCTTTCATGCTTTAGCTTGGGATGTCTGGACACCATTTGTACTCTTAAAAAGAGGTAGAGAATAATACTTTAGCAGGAGCTAAATTACACCAGTAAAACAGACCCAGTCAAACTTTTCAAGTTACTCCAATGTAAACCAAAATTTCCAGTTGAGGTCAATCACTTCAAGAGGAAGGAAGTGCAGTAAAATAATTTGATTGAAAATTATGGTCCTACATGAGAACCTGTCATTTGAGAATGTTCTGCATTAATGGTATTTAATATTAGAGATGGAGTGTCTCTGTAGCATTTCCTAGGTTACAATAAGTGTTACTGTTACTCTGTTTTTCTACTAGGTAATGAAAAGCACAGTATTCAAGTTGCTTCTCAACAAGAAGATGGTGAACCCACACTACAAGACATGGCTGTACTTATTGAACAAGTCACTGGAGTTCCAGTTCCTTTTCAGAAACTGATATACAAAGGTAACTTAAAAATCTGCCGTGTTTCTTGTGGATGATGAGCTTTCCTCAGGTGTGCATGTTTTGAATGGCTTCAAAAAGACATTCTTATGCCACTAACTGTACTTTAACTGTTCTTTTCCTCTCTCGTTCTTCATTTAGGAAAGTCTCTGAAAGAATTGGAACAACCATTATCAGCACTTGGTGTTAAAAATGGTTGCAAAGTCATGTTGATTGGGAAAAGGGTAAGCATTGCTTTTAGACCTTTTTTCCTCTTAAACTATCATTATTTTTGTCACTAAGTCAGCTGCTGAACACAGAAACAAGCTGCAGCATTAACCTAATTTTGTATACCTATACACAAAGTTGAGTTCAGTCTCATGTTGCATTGCCAATCACTTCAGTTTATACTTTTCTGAAATTACATTATTGACTGGCTTCTGCTTTGCATTATTGATATGACTCTGCCTAATCTGTGGTCAGTGCTTATGAACCTTCTGTGCACTGATGACCTTATCTGCTCATCTTATCTTTCTGGTTTAAAAAAAAAACAACTTTCCCAACTGTAGCTACTGAATCTTGATGATCTGGGTTATTTCTGGTGAAATGATTTGTGGCTGGCTTTGCAAGTCGAGGATGAGGTAATAATCTTGTGATGTAAATGTTGCCTATACTTTGGTAATGATAAGTTGATGAAAAGAAAAAAATTGCACTTTTCCTTTTCCCTTCAAATTAATCTCATTAAATGTGTTTATTTACATTGCTTATTTATTTGTAATTAAGCTTTGGAAGAAGCTTATTTGGTAGGTATTGAAATATGGAAAGATTAGCCCCAGTGTGGTGTGTATTCTAAACCCTCAGAAGCCTTTATGTCTGTATCAGCACTGCTGCTTTTTAGCTGCCTTGTATCTTTATTTGTTCCTTAGTTGTGAATGTTGTACTTTTGAATACACAGAATAGTCCAGAAGAGGAGGCTGAATTAAAGAAGTTAAAAGATTTGGAGAAGTCAGTGGAGCAAATAGCTAATAAGTTAGAGGAAGTTAATAAAGAGTTCACAAGTATCCAGAAGGTATGCCAGTTTTGTATCACTTTATATCTTTGCAAAGCAGTTTTGTAGGTATATTTGTTTAAAAAAACCTAAATGAAACAGTTTAAAGGTTTTAAGTAGTCAGTAATAGGCTGCCCCTCCTAAATGTCCAAGAGTCAGTAATAATTCTTAGTGAATTCCAAATGCCATTTATGAGTTTGCAAAATAGAGACATGGCACTGTTTGGAAAAAGGTAAATATTGTTTCATATGGGATATGTTACATTCTTTATGTCTGGAGAAACTTAAGAGTTCTCTCAAAGTCCAAAGAAGAAGCTATTACATGTTTATTATTTTAGTAAACCTAACAGATCTTACCTTGACATGTACCATGTCAAGAATTGATAAAATACAGAGGAATACAGATTAAAATTGGAGTCCCTATCATGCTTGAAAATACAGAAATAGTAAAAGATGTTTTCTGCTGTTGGGGATTGACAGATTTTTGAAGGTGGGTGTTGTGTAGGGTATGGGATAATTTTGTTTTTTCCTCTTCAGGGATTTTTAGCAAAGGATCTCCAAGCAGAAGCACTAAAACAGCTGGACAAGAGGATAAAAGGAACTGCAGAGCAGTTCATGAAGACCCTTGAACAGATTGATGCCATTGTAAGTAACTAACCACAGAAGAGGGTCAAATCCCAACAGAAACTTATTTGATATTTTAATGTAAAAAAAAATTATTTTTGGCTATCCAAGTGCTTTGCATTCATTCGTTGATCATAACCTTACATTACATTTCCAGAGTATAATAAACATTTTCCTGTATCATGTAGTAGCTGAGAGCTAGATGAGAATAAGGGTCTTGTACAGAGATAAATAGAAAATTGCCCCAACCAGGGTATTTCCTTACTCTGTTTCTCTATCTGCTGGTTTTTCTCTGTAAGCCTCATTATATAATTATGTTGCATATCAAGATCATAATAGCCTGCTCTGAAGGAAAAATGCTGCTTTTCTGTGGTAGTGGTGTCTTTGGGTCTCCTTATTGCTACAGTCACCTTTTCTTGGATTTTTTTTCAGAAATATGCCATGTAAATACCTGTAACTGGTGAAACAAATGTAATTTAATTCGATGGACTCTTTAAAAAAGTTCAGCAGTGGACTAAATCAGAGTAATAATGTGAACTGGCCATCATCAAATGCTTTGTAATATGGATGTGTTCCTAGCAATGATGGGAAGCTTACTGATTTCATGCTGTTGTATTGTGAGTCTATGATGCTAACGTAGTTCTTGTTATAGCCAAGAGTTCTAAATACTTTTTTTAAAAAATTGTTGTATTCTAAGTATTTTGAAGTCTTCAAATTTCTCTTTCCTTTTGTGCCTCATGTAAAGGAGAATATTGTGCTGACAGCTGTTGAATTCTGTTAGACATAAAGACCTCGTGTAACTGATTTCCCGTTTGAAGTGGCAGATGTACTCCGTGTTGCCATGAAAATATCAGTAAGGTGACAGCTGTCTCAGTTGGACGGGGTTAAAGCTTGCTTCTGACCCTTTCAATTTTTGACACCAAATCCTATTTAGAAAAAAACCTCAGTACTTGTATTCTGGTGTGCAGTTCTGGAACCCAGCAGGCAGCCTTGTAAAGCTGTTTCACTGCTTCCTGATTAATCCAAACTCAGTTTCCCGAGTTTACTTTCAATTCTATTGCTTTTTGTGTGTTAAACAGAAAGCATGCTGTGATATATCTCCTTATCTAAAATACTCTAAATAGTACTGGACAAGGGATTTTAGGTCGAGTACAATATTTTAGAAGACTTATAATCAGTGACGTGGTGTTTAGATTTGGGAAATAATGGAGTCCCTGTACTTTGTTTCTTGAAGTTTTGTTTCTTGAGAAAGTGGAGCAGCCAGACTAATTATAAAACTAAGACTAATTATAATTAATTTCTTTCAAAATCTGTAATAATTGTTTGTTACTTTATTGTGTAAGAGCCTCTGACATTTAAAAGTTTTTGTTTTTTTTTTTAAGTAAGTGAGGGTTTGGATTACTGGTGATTGCACACCGGTTATTTGTTTCTTTTAATATATGAAGCTGGCTGTGAGATTTGTCCTGAAAACTAGAATAATGTACAATCTTGCAGATGAAATACATGTAGGTAGGTGGAATCTTTACATAAAATGTGGGAGTTCAGAGTGCTGGTATTACACCAGGTCAGATGAAAGGCCACCAGCTTACTGAGGCAGCCCTCAGCTGTGCTGTGTTTGTGCAGTATATGGAGGCAGCAGTACAGACTGGTAATGAGGGGTGTGTATGGACAATAAATGAGTTTGACTCATTTAAAAAAAGAGTAAAAAAATGGCAAATAGAAATGCAAAGCAGTAAAGTATTTTGTCTTATTATAGAATTGGTTTATACAAGTAATTAGCATTCTTTTCAGCAGCCAAGAAAAAGCTTGTTCTGAGGCATCTGTTAAATGCTGTTGAACATGTAGAGCTGCTGTTGATTGAGTGTACAGCATGTTAAAAAATTCAGAGGGGAAAAATGTGACTGATTGAGAAGAATGGATGATGCATTTTAGAAGTCAAATATACGAACATACCAGCAAGCTCACACTATAAATGTTTTTTTCTTTGCACAACTCATTAAGGTGTCTCAGCTGCTGTGTGTTATTTGGATCACTCAAAACTATACAGCTTGATGCAAAATCAGATTTGGTTGGTTACAGAGAGATAAGGGTGAGGAAGCCTGCATATTGTATTCTTTCTGTTCTAGGAGTATCACTCTCTTACTGGTAGCAGACAAGCTCATTAATTAGAGGAGCTGAATTTGGAACTAAATACTTTTACTAGAAACCATGCGTTCAACAATTGTGAATTTAAAGGATGGGATTTGGAAGGTGGAGAAGTAAGTTATAGTCATACAATAGTGAGGTGTGAGAGAAAAAAATACAGTGTTGTCACTGCCAGAGCTGTGAAAAGTAAAGTCATGCAGGGATGCTTTTGGGTAGAGCATCTGTAACTTAAACATTGTAACATAAATGTGTTTAAGCAGCTACTGCTTTCACTGCATCTTACAAAATTTTAATTTGTCTGACACAGTCAGATATTGCCATAAGCCACAGTTCTTAAAAGCTTTCTTGAGGAAGAATGCAGTTGAGTCTTGTTCAATAGTTGAAGATTCGTGTGTGTGCATTTGCAGATGTGCTATTTATTTCATCAGTTAAAACATTTGATCCAGGAATAGAAGTCAAAAGACACGATTTGTTACAAATCTCAGCGAGAAGAACACAGGAAATTATTTACTTGGTCATCTGGCTCAGGTTTTTAAATATCTGAAAGACTTTTTCAGGAAAAAGCAAGGTTCTTCTGAGATCAGTAGGAAGATTTGAATCCACAGTCATGACAGTATGTACTTGTGAACCAGCTCTGGTTTAATGAATGTTTTCACCAACATCGCAGTGAGCACTCACTTTGTCCTCAAGATGGTCTCCTATTAAATGACAGATTTTTTAATCTAGAAAGACAATATTGCAGAGAACAGATTGTTCTAAGAATTGAAAAAAGCTTTCTCTTCTGAAATAACAGTCACTGATTCTGTTAACATAAGTTCACAACAAATCTGTCAAATTGCATCTATCAGTATTGAGGACATTGATAGTGCTACTGACTCATAGTTATGCTCTGGTGGTCCATCCTCCTTTCATGAGAATTTTTTTAAATTATAGCTGCACTGTAGAACTTACTTAAATTGCCATGCTGTTCTGATGAAATTTAACTGTCTCCTTGTCTTTGCTATACTTGTCATTGGATAAATCCGTATGAAATTGACATTTCAAGGATTAAAAGAAAGAAGTATTCTGAAAAAACCCATCACTGCTCCTGTAACAAACATTTCCCAGATGTGTGGGAGGTTTTTCCACTTAAAATGAGATCCTATTACTAAACTTCTTGAATTTATCTGGATCAATAAAAATGTGATAAGCATTTCTTACTACAATTCTTTAATCTCTTAGCATGATTTGTAAACATGCAATCAGATCTTCAGAAAAAGGTATTTCTAAAGCTCAAGGAGCATTGTCACGTGAAAGGGGAGGTTTTTTCCAACCCTTTCTGTTTGATTTGTGTGTCAGTGCCCCAGGTTAGCTGAGACCCTTGTGCCCCACCAGTCTGTCAGTGTCCTGTTATGGGGGACCCTTCCCTGAGCAGCCCACTTGGTGTAGGGGTGGTTCAGCTGACTTACTTGGGGTCACATGCAAACAGAGTGGCCCCTCCTGGACCTCCACACCTTTCATTGCTCTGTTGGTGCCCCAGGCAAGATTCAGGGACAAATTCAGGTCACAGCAGCATAAGAGGGACCCCCTCCTGGGTATCCACATTCAAATATGTTACCTGCTGCCAGTGACTGTAAGTGCCCTTGAAGCACTTCACCAGTTTATGGAATAGCCCTCTGTTGTTAATACAATGAAAAACTCTGACAGGATTGCTGGTGGCAGTATCTGGCTGCAAAAACGTACTTAAAGCAATATACTAACCAGCTCTAATCCCCAGTAATGCAGTCTTCCCTATTTTTATGTCATTTTTAACTTACTCTTATACTATTTCTGCATTTAGGTAGAGCTAGAGTGACTCTAGTCATGCATCATGTCCAGTGAGGGGTGGTTGTGTTTGGAGGTGGGTAATGTCAGTATTACATCTGAGGTGGCCTTTGGGGCTGGAACTATACATTAGTATTGCATCCAAGGTAAACTTTGGAATGGAGGTGGGCATCTGTGGTCTTGCCACGGTTGCTGGTTCAACAGCAGGAAGTCTTTTTCCTTCCTTGGCTGACAGCTGTTAGTGGCTTATCGACAACAAGGTACCACCATGTTCCCCCTCTTGCAGGATTTGGACAGACCCTGGCCGTGGTGTCTCCAGTCCACCCTCCCTTAGGTCCCCCTTAGTGTGTATTTTGTGTGGGAAGTCAGGCACGCTGAGCACATTCCATCCAGGCAGCAACAACTGTGTTTTCACCCTCTAAGGTTCCATATTGTTTTATCTGGCTTGGCAGCTTTCCACCCTGCTCCATCCTCCATTTCATCCCTGTTAGCCTGTATGCTAGCTACAGTTTTTGTAACTTTCCTACCGAGTTTCAGTAGTGGAAACTAGGTTGTAGCTTTCTACTCCAGCCAGCATGCTGTTAGGGCTCAAGAGGGAAACACCCTTGAAATACCTCTGAGGAGATCAGGAGTGTTCCTGTAGGGAGGTGACACGGCCCACAGCTCAGCTGAAGTGCCTCACACCAGTGCACACAGCATGGGCATCAAACAGGAGGAGTGTAGAATCCATTTGTCTGAACAATAAAAAAAAGAGCACCTTTTAAATTTTTTAATTATTATTTTTACAAAGGTTTATGTATCTAAACCTCCAAGCTGTGATCACATTTTGGCTGAAATGGAACAGATTAGGTTAGGGAAATGTGTATTCTTGGTCTGGAGTTAGGGTGGAAAATAAAAGGCAAGCGAGAAACTCCCAGGATATTTATGCATCTTCACCAGTGAGAACACAGTGTTTTTAAGAATGTTCACATAAACTTGATATAATGATAATCATATGTTTTACCTGTTAAAAAAAAAAATCACAAACCTGAGAACCATTCCTCAGCAACACCCCAATTTCACATAGCTTGAAAAGGACACAGCATCTAACACTTGCCAGGATGACAGATATGAACATAATGGGTGGTAGGAGTACAGAAAATGATGCAGTGTGAATTAAGTTAAAAGCTGACATTGTGTAACACTTCACATCTGTTGCCTTCCATGAGTACATTGCAGATATGATCAGATGTACAGTTTAGACTGGCAATGGCTGCATTACTAATGATACATTCTAATGATGGCAAGTGATTGAGTTAATGTATTTGTAAGAAATTTATTCTTCTTATAACCTCTGAAAAAACGCCTGAAGATGAAGCTCATCTGAACAGTTAACACACACCACAGCAGTGTGTGTAGTCTGTTGTTGTATATTCTCTAAAGAAACGTGGTAGATTTGTTAGCTCAGTCCTTTGCACTCAGCATGCTGCATCCTGACTTTTAAATAACTTTTTCTTATATATTCTTTTCTGTGTTATCACCATTACTGAGCAGGCATGGCATTTTCAGGTTGCCTATTCAGAGGATTCTTTGATAATTCCAGTTTTTACAGTAAATCTAATATGTTCATTTCAGCATTAACCTGCATCAACTTGTTTGCTTATTTTACTGCAGAATCTGCCAGAGAATTTCAGTGACTGCAAGCTGAAAAAGAAGGGGCTAGTGAAGAGGGTCCAGGTGAGTTTTCTTGGTTTGTTTCTGGTGGGTTTTTTCCTTTTTTTTTTTTCTCCATAAATGCTGGGCACTTGTATACCAAGAGTTTGTGAAAATGAGCTGTTTAGATTTTTTCAATGTTTGTTCTTATATTGGTATTTTGTATGACCCCTCTTTGAGAGGTATTTAATAGCTTTATAAAACAGCACACAAAATGCAGATTTTCATAGTTCATGCTGTTTTCAGTTAATGTTTTGTCATTTACATTAATGGTTTGTCTTATGGCTGCCTGACGATGTGAAGTAATCCTGATAACTTGTAAGGACAACAGGATTGATCATTCCTCCTCTTTTGAATCTTGGTGGACTGGAGTAATGACTGAGGTCTGGGAAACAAGGATGCAGTCAACTGTAACTCCTGCTGACCTATTCAACCTTGCCAGAGGTGTTCTTTGAAAAATTCAGCTTCTATTGCAGTGCACCAACTTTGGAGAGTAGGTCTTCAGGATCTGTACAGCAGAGTAGCTGTGCTGGGGGTGGAGGGTTTAATTGCTTTCCTATGCTATTTAAATTTGACTGAGCAGGGTTGTCCCTCCCAGCCTTGGCCTCTGAAGTATGTGTTTTAGAAAGGAGCTCAGAAGTCATGTTCCAAACTGAATGAAGCACTAACTTGTCTGAACCTTTATGTTTCATATTGATGTTTATGAACTTTGGATCAACTGAAAATACATCAGCATCAGGACTGGTGATGGTGGGCAGCCATGCTGTTCTCCTTACTAGCTTTATCCAATGTCATGTTTCTGTTGGATTCGGGGTAAATGCAGGTGTGCATGAGCTATTACCAAACCAACTGCAAAGTGGTTGTTGAGTTGACATCTTCAAATTCATGATAGAGACTGCACTTTCAGTTCTTCAGAAAGACCTCCCAGTGCCAAACTGTGTATCCAGTAACATTTGTTTGTTTTTTATTCTCAGGTTTTTCTTGCCCAGTGTGATACCATTGAAGGGAATATTGGCCAAGAAATGGACAAGCTACAGTCAAAGAATTTGGCACTGGCAGAATGAGGCATTGCCTTACATAAATAGGAAACATAATTGCTCTATGAGCAAGAAGAAAAGTTTGCTCTTTGTTTTGGAGCACATATCCAGCTTCCTTTTTTTTTTTTTTTTCTTTTTTTTTTTTTTCCCCAAAGCCCAGTCTGTTAGACTGGTACCAGTCAATCATTTCTTGCTGGTTGTCTTGTTTGCCGCTTGGTTAGAACTATTATTTTGAAAAGAAAATCCTTCCTGAAGAATGGCTGAACTAATCTTTGTGATAAATTGTGTATCTTATGGATGATAAGATAGTTTAGTTAACTAAGTTATGGAGTTTTCAGTGGTGGGCAATTTTGTCTGATATATCTTTGAATTTATTTACAGCTCAAATCAAAGAAGGTCTGTAATCGTACAAGTGCCGTAAGTTGCAGTTGTAGGACTTCAGCTTGATCGGAAAAGGCAAACTGAGACAACATCTGGGGAAGTTGAACATTCTAGTAGACAGTTCAGAGCAATAAAAACCCCCTACGCATTTGTATCTACTTAATGTTCGTATGCATTTATAAATATAAGAAAGCTTGACTATAAGGGAGTCGTACCTATTTTAGCCTTAAATTGTCATAATAAATGGAATGTACTGTAACATGTATGGTACTTAATTTTGAGTGGTGCTTTAAGTTGTTACTGAGCTCCTTGATACAGACATATGTTTTTTACACAGATTTCTGATGTACTGTGGTTTTTATAGATTATTTGTATTTTTATTATTTGTGTTCTGTCTTGAGTTATGTTGAGAAATGAAATGAGATTACTCATGCTGCTCAAATACCAAGGGTTCAGTTCAAGCAAGGTGTAACTTAGAAGCTATTTTGAAAGGATTTTTTTATACTTTTTTCTGAATTTACTGAATTCATGATGCTATATTTAATGGGAAAATGCAGTGATTACTCCAGTATGTTAAGGCAATCAGTGAATTTTTATAACATGTTGCAAAGAGACACAGGTTTATTTTAGCAATGCCATCTGTGTGAGGGTTATGACTGAGTCTGGCAGTCAGATACGCGCCGTGTTTAACCTTCTCTGTTAGGTGAGGAGTCAGCTTTTGCAGGAGACAGAAACTTTGAGTGGGTGCAGCCAGCCTTGCAGTGGTTGCTCAGAGGTTCTGAGCAGACTGTGGAGCGTGTCAGCCTGTAGGTAACATAAATGTACAGGAGCTGCTTTTTCACTGATGCTCCTCATTGGGAGATCACCCAGATACACAGTGGCTGGCACAGCAGGGACTGGTAAGGAGCCTCTTCCTGTGCAAGAAATAAACTCTTCATCCCAAATGAGTCAGACTGAGAATGTTTAGCATTGGCCCTTAGATAGTGAGCCATTATCCACATGTTTTCAAGTTAGCTGTCCTTTCAAGATAAAAATAGGAAATGTATGTAAAAAGATCTTAACTTCTGGTAAGTTATAAAGCTTAAATAATACCTAAAGTGTTATTATATGATTACAGTATTGTCATTGATGTTCCTAATTGGAGGAACTTTTTTTTTAGTGAAAAATGCCATTGAACAAATGAAGTGATAGCTGTGCATTAGAAAGGGTCACTTGTATTCTAAAAATGCTGGTTGACCATCCCAAGATTTGAGTTGCCATGTTTTTTGCTGTTAACCAGTTACTCCAAGCATATATTTTTTCCTTATGAAATTCTCTTGTCAGCATCTGTGGAGGATTTCATAGTCTTAACTCCTAGAAACCTTATCTATCATATTAGGATTTGGTATGGTAGGACTGTGGAAGATTTTTCCTAGGCTAACTAGTCATGCTGCATTTTCCCAGCACTTTAAAGTTAAGAGGAGGAAGCGTTGGTTGTAGTCATTTTTGTGAAGCCCTGCCTAGCCTGTGGCTGCTTCTGGACCAGATTCAGCTGACTCTTAAACCACCAGCAACACTTGCCTAATTCAGGGAATGCAAAATCAACCCCTTTCCTATGATGGAAAGGATCCTCACCCTCCCAAATGTGGGTTCTCTAATGTGTTGAGCTTTCACAGGTGCAGGTACAATAAGCAAGTATCCTCCTGTGCCCATGGAGAGAACTGGGAGCTGTGGTCATGGCTAGGACTGTGTCCATTTCTGCTGTTCCTGGGTAGTTTTCTCTGTTGGGTGAGAACATTTGCAGGCAGACATCATCTTCCCAGCAATCTTTCCCAGAAATTGCTGCTTCCTTAGATGTGCCTGTGTGAGTACATCCTCAGCCTGTCTCAGAGCAAGGTGGATTAACTTCAGGATGTTCTGTAGCAGATCTTTTGATGGTCTGGTGCTTTGAGGCAAAGAGAATGATGGTGAACCTCTCCCACCAGCACATCTGCATTCAGCAGAGGGTGGATGTCCTGAGCCAGACTTACCTTGCAGTGCTAAGTGGTTTGGTTTCTAGGACAAAAGTGTATGTATGAAAACCGGCTTCTGCAGTATAAATTGTTTTGTCTTCCAAATATAAAAATGAGTTGATTTGTTTTGGAAAACAAATGGTCGTATTTAGAGTTATCCAAGACATTCTAGAGTGAATTGACTTTTATACTTGGTTTTGGAGAGGGGAGTTGTAAACATTTTTTTGTCATAATAGCCTTAAATTCAGTAAAAGTAAGCATCTGTGCTTTTCAAAAGTGCAGCAGACTGCAATTGTGGGAGGAAGGGGAAGGAAGAGGTGATTTTAAATACTCTTTAGAATTTGTAAATATAAATAATCAAGCTTAAGCTATAGTCTCACTGATTCTGTAGTCCAGGTGTACTGTGATACCTGTTTCGCTACTGAATCGTTTCCTCAGCCCAGCAATCTGCCATGATCATGTCAAAACAGAAGTTACTCCCTTTTGCCTCAGTTGCACTTATCCCGTCGTCTTCCTCCAGTTGCTGTGTTGCTCTGGCTGTGTTTACACACCTTGGACTTGCCATCCTGGCAAAAGATACCGCAGGATTTGTCTTTTATCAAAATGGACATTGAATTGCACACGCCCTTGGCCCGTTTTCTCTCCCAGATCCCGTGGGCTGGTGTGAGATGAACCAAACCCGACTCAGGGAAATGTGGAGTCTGGAGCCATGGGATGGGTTGCTCTCTGGAAACAGCACAAAATTATAGTGGCAGCCTCCATGACCAAGTCCTCTGGAAGGTAATGTTGCTGTAAGCCTGGAGCAACTTTTTGACTTCTAATGGACACTCATGGTTTGGAGTGGAGCACTTGACACGTTGGAAGTTGGCACTAGATTTTTTTTTGTTGTTGTTAACTTACGTTACTGTACTGTGATAAAAAATAAGAATAAAACATGGAAAGTTCTCTGCTGTCCTTGGTCATGTTGTGGTCACCAAATTGTGTATTTGGGCTGTATTTTAGCGGGAAAGGCACACCCTGCTCTGGCTGGTGCTGCTGTGTGCGCTGTGCAGGGCAGGAGCGGGGCCTCCCGGAGGGCGTCTCGATTTGGGGCCTCCAGTGCTCCCAGGATTGGCAACGAGACAGAGCTTTAAGAAAGCTGGTTGGTTTTTGTTTGTTTTTTTTTTTTTTTTTTTGTTTTTTTTTTTTTTTTTTTTTTAAAAAAAAAAAAAAAAAAAAAAAAAAAAAAAAAAGTACTTTACACGGTTGTGTTGCCTTGTAACAGGTTGTCCAGAGAGGGTGTGGAGTCTTCCTCATTGAAGATATTATGAAGATATTAAAGAGCCATCGGGACACAATCCTATGGCAGGCAGGTTGGACCTGATGACCCACTGTGATGCCTTCCAACCTGCCCCACCTTGTGATTCTGTGTTTTCTGCGTCTGGATGTATGGGATGTAACGTTTATTGTTTCTTACTTATTTGGGTGGTTTCGCGTGAGGGGGTGGGGTACGTTTCAGGCACTTTATTCACAGACGTGTCCCTCAGCTTGGACTGCTGCGTCTGTCGAGCTCTGTTGGTGCACCAAAGGCTTAACTAAGAAACATCCCGAGGGAGGCGAAGGAGACAAACCCATCCCTCCTCCTCCTCCTGCCCCCCCCGCTTCCCGGCGCTCCCGGTGACGTCACGGCGCGCGCCGGCCCCGCCCTGCGCCCCGCGCGCCGGGGGAAGATGGCGGCGGCCGGGGCGGGTGCGGGGCGGAAGCAGGTGCGGCAGGAGGAGCTGCGGCGCCTCATGAGGGAGAAGCAGCGCCAGAACGCGGGCAAGAAGCGCATCGACTCGCCCTTCGCCAAATATCCTCGGCACCGGGCTCCCTAGAGCTCGGCGGGAAGGGAGGGAGGGAGGCTGGGAGGGAGGAAGGCGGTCCGCGCCCCGCTCGGTGCTTCCCTTAACGCGGCTGACACGTACAACAGCCTGGGGCACCTGAGCTGCTCCCTGTGCAACGCGCCCGTCAAGGGCGAGCTGCTGTGGCAGACACACGTCCTGGGCAAGCAGCACCGGGAGGTGAGCGGCGGGTGCGGGTCTCGGCCGGGCTTTGTTGTTCGGGAGCACCGGGACAGCGCCTGGGAAGGGGAGGGGCTGGGGAGAGGCCGCTCCGCCGGAACGGGGGCCTGGAATCGCTGCTCCTGGCTAGGTGCGGCGATGGGAGCGCCCGCCGGGGTGAGGGTGGGAGCCAGCCTGGCTGGTCCGTCTGCGTTCTGTTCTCTTAAAGCCTGTGCGGGGATCGAAAAGCCAGCCCTTAAAAAGGGGGTCCCGTGTCTTTCAGGGGTCCGCTTCTCAGGTGAAGCAGGTCCCACCTTAGCGACAGCTTCTGGCTGTCACTTGTCTGCAGCTCGGACTTGGAAACTCCACCCCGGGCTTGCTAGGGGACCTGTGAGCTGTCCAGTGACAGCTTATGCGGGGTTAAGAAAATACGCTTTTTTCCTTTGCAATTCAGCAGTAAAGGTGAAGAATTTATAAAGCAAGTCAGAGAGTTTGTAACGTGGGTGCCACCCGATTTTTTTTTTTTATCCTTTTAAGTTCACTGCTACTTTTTAGCAAAACCTGAAAGACTGTGTTTAATTTTACAAGTACTCAAGAAAAGACCAGAGGAACAGAGGGGTTCCAGTTCATTGCCTGTATTCAGACTAGGTGACTGTGGCAAGGCATGGTGACGTCTTTCATGCTGTTAAAATGCCGTGTTTTAATTTTAAAACACTTCATATTCCAGGACCTTAGAATAAATCCAGCCTTCCTACTCTTTTCTCCAGTGCCTTACTGCTGTCAGTGTCACTGCTCTTAGTCTTTTCTTTCTTACTGGTACAGCCTCCCTTGTGTGAGTGTCAGTTCCTCTTCCTCCATGTCACATCATTCCAGAGGCTGACAGAAACGCTGGTCTTTGTTTTGGCACCTGTAGTTTCTGTTTCAGTGTTCTAGAAAGGTATTAGCTCACTTTGATGAGCTGTTGTAAAAGCTCTGTATTTTATGCTGCAACCCAGAAGTTACTGCTGATAATGTGTCCTGAATTTTTATTTCTTTATAGAGAGTTGCAGAATTAAAAGGCACAAAGCAGACGGCCACTGGCTCAGCTGCTGGCACATCATCTCTTCCTGTCAAGAGAAAAACAGTTGAGACAGAAAATACAGACCTAAAGAGAGTAAAAGGTAATGAGAGGGAAATGCTTGCCAGAATCCATTTTACATCTTGAATGCTTTTGGTTTGCTTTGTTCCTGTGGAAGTGAGTATGAATACACCAGGCTGTTGAGTTAATGTCATCCCATTGCTGCTGAAAAGGGAGAAAGTTTGCTTGCTCTCTCTCTGTGAGTTCTGTGTCAGGAGAAAACTGTGCTTTTGGAAGTTTACCTGTTTTTTTTTCTGGGTTATTGGGTTAAATTGGGTCATGGAACTGTGGGCTTAGCCCAAATATGTCGAGAAGCAGTGTAAATTAAGCAGTAGGAGCACTTGCCTAGAGCTGGTGTTATTCCTTTTCAGTGGGATCGAGTCACTGGTTTTCCTCAAACCATGCACCAAAGTTCTTGCCAAAGGAAAGAGAGTTAATTTTTTCCCTTGGTGCTACCAGACATGTAAATATGTGAGATATGTTAAATACATGTGCCTTTGGGGACTTGCTGCTGCCATAGAAGTCTTAGGGATGTTTCTTTTAAAAGCGTGGATTTTAAGAAGTGACTCTTGGCTGTTGTACAGGTACAGAGGAAAAGCCACACACGTCTTCCTCGGGGTAAGTAGCTCTTGTTATTGCATAGGATTTTTTTCTAACTACCAATGGCTGCATTCTCACCCAGCTCTTCTTGTCTCTGCTTCCTAGACAAGGGCAGAGCTTCAGAGAGTCAGCAGATCCCTGCTTCTGCCCATTTCCTAACAGAGTTCTATATTCCTGAACATGGCAGCATCTTCCTGGTTGGAGATAATTGTATCAACTCCTAAGACTCCCTGAGAAAGCAGGAATTCTTTTACTGTCACTGACAGACCTTAAAGGATTGACATGCGGTGCTATTGCACAGCTCGAACATACAGAGATTGTAGCATGTGCTCTAATAATGCTGACATCCTACAGAAGAGGGGGCAGTCTGAAATTAAGACAAATGTTGAATGTATAATTAAATGATATTTATTAACAAAAACTACTAACAGATGACAGATCTTCATTAGGATGGTTTTTGTCACCTAAAATCCATGTAGGTGCATATGCTGCAGTTGAACTTGTACAAATACAGGGCTGTGTTTGACTTCAAGGGGTTGGGTTAAGCATCTCAACTGCCCCTAAAAATTTCTGATGGTGTCGAGACATCTTTGCAGGGTTGGCAGATGTCAGGTGGCACCTGTGGGTCTCCTCTACACTTCACAGGATACATTACTATCTTGCATAGGTACCACTTGCTGTTTCCTTGTAGGAATTTGAGTTTGTGTGCAAAATTGACACTTGAGGGGTTTGTCCATTTTTGAACTTGGTTGGTAGGATTAGTTTAAAATATAACGTGGAACAATGTTTGGCTTGAAGGCTACAGCTATTCCAGCAAGTCTGTGTTTTCTATTGCTGAGCCTGTGTGGCTGTTCTAAATTGCAGTCCTGGACAGCAGAAGGTACCCAAAATAAATAACAAATTGCTTAGTAGGTGGAAAAATAATTACTTCAACCACCATTCCAATTTGTTACGGGTCATTTTTATTAATGTTTCTGATAATGAATATGCAGATAGAAAAATGGACCTAAGATGTGTTTTTAGAATTAACCTGGGCCTCTCTGGGGCACTCAGAATGAGGGCCCCAAGTGTGTGCTGCCTTCAGACAGAGGCTGTGTTGGCAGCTGTGCAGTTCAGGGCTGCTCAGTGCCTCACAGCCTGTACTGCTCACAGAGGGGCTGGGCTGCTGCTGCTGCACTGGAGTCACTGGTGGGAGGTTTCACACCGTTGTGTTGTGGGCTCTCTACCAGGCTGCCAGCAGATTTTTTTGATGAAGCACAGCAAGACAGCGCCAGTGTGCAGCTTCCCAAGCGCCCAGGGCCCAGTTTATTGGCAGGGAATTATGATGACGACGATGATGATGAAGAGGAGGAGCAAGAACAATCAAGCAAATCTTCTGTTGTGCATAAAACTGAAATTCCACCTCCAACTCAAGAAGTAACAGCTAATTCTCTGCCTGCAGGTAATGCTGACTGAAATAGCAAGTGATTCTGTAAGGACAACCTGTGATTTAACTGATGAGGAAAGGTTTTTATTTTATTTTTCCAATTATTGCCATTAGGTGATGGTGAGAATGTGTAATACTGGAAGTAGAGACAAACTAGCAAAGAATCTCCTGTTACTGTGTGCTGCTTGCTTATTGATTTTATGTTCTAGTTGTTTGAGGCTGGCAAGGGAGGTAACATCTGGCTGTTCTTCCCTTGATTCAGTAAGGTACTAACTGAAATTCCTGTGTAGGAATTTTAGAAAATGCCTGAACAGCTGTTCTTTTTGTCATAGACTTCTGTCCTTTCCTATAGACTTTTTTGACACCAAAACTCCAGCTGCTCCTATAGTTTCCCATTCAGGATCCATACAGAAAGCAGAGATACAAGAGAAGGTAGTCGAAAGGTAAGCAGTCAAATCAAATATTGATAGTCTTAGGAGCTGTAAATAAAATTTATCTTCCAGGAAACAGAGACTGTGGTCACTTAGAAATCTTATTGTTAGGTTGCATTCAGAATAGTTTGTATGTATGTCAACCTCAGGCATTATTTCAGGCAGGTATCTTGCACCCTAGGGACAGGAGAAGAGATGGAGCAATGTCATACAGAGTCTGTTTGACATCTCTTTGCAAATTTTAACACAGGGTGCTGTGGGAGCTTAATGTTAACCACTGCTTTCCACTCTTGAAAGGAAACTGCTTGTTCTGTAGGTATGGTTCAGCTCACTTGAGCACTCCTTTAGACAGTGCTTTAGTCTTTCAGAAGTAGCAGCTGTGCTGTTACAGTGTTTGGGTGTTCAGCACACTGGAAACAATAGTTTTAAAAGCATAAGCTACAGCTCTTCTTTTAACAGTGAGATTTAAGCCGTTCTGTGCAGTTCCTTCAAAGTGAGGAAAGACCAAGCTGAAGGAGGAGGAGGTTTTGATGGTTGTAGATAAAACAGAGGGCTTAAAAAACTTGATGTGTTTCTACATACTTACACAAAGCATTATGAATTTCGTTCTTGACTATTTTTAATGCTTCAATAAAGCAGATTGTAAAGTGTTAACGTGGGCTAATAGTAATCAAATATTTCAGGAAAGAAAACACTGCTGAAGCTTTGCCAGAAGGTTTCTTTGATGATCCTGAAGTGGATGCAAAAGTAAGTGATCTACTTGTTATGTGCTACTGGGTTATTTCTGCCAGTTGTAATGATTTTCTGAGTAGTAAGGATGCTTTTCCAGGTATTCAGTCATACTGGAATATAAGAAAATGACTGAACTATTTAGACTAGAATACACTGTTTCAGTTGGAAAGGACCTATAATAATCATCTAGTCCAACTGCCTGAAAGCTTCAGGGCTGAACAGCCACTAAAACTTGTTTTTAAGGGCATTTTCCAAATGCCTTTTGAGCACTGACAGGCTTGGGGCACCGGCCACCTCTCCAGGAAGCCTGTTCCAGTGTTTGCCCATCCTCTTGGTAAAGAAATGCTTCCTACTGCCCACTCTGAACCTCCCCTGGTGCAGCTTTAAAGATTCATTCTGTGTAAATTGGAAAACATGAAAAGGGATGGAGGTGGGCAGGAAGAGCTTGTTAAAATCATCTCCTGGAAGGTATTTTTGATTATGGTTCCTCTGTGGCTGTTAAAAAAATGTCGTTTGTTGGTTGGAATACTGAGCTGAGATTTGGACAATCTACCTTTATTTCTGTGAGTCATCTCAGGAAAAGCAGTTCACTTAATTTGTATGTTCAATTTTGCTTTGGAATTGGGGATATAACAGTTCTATAATGGCCTTTGTGAGATCCTGCTGAAAAGTGTTGAGTTATTGTGTGACTCACAGGGTGTATCCTGTTGGAATGAAAATGGCTCCATTATGGCACATGCTGTCATCTGTAGTACTGGTCACACCACAAGAGTGAGCTTGGTCTTCAGCCCTCTTGTCTTTTACCACTTTGGGGTTTTATGATGCTCAGAAAAGAAAAGAAATGTGGGTATTCACCTTGTTTCTCAAAAAAAACCCCCACAACTAAAAATCTTGAAATTGTGATCAAAACCATTCATATGTCCTTCAGCTTGCACAGTGCCAAATGATGACCAAAATAAATGCTGGTGTTTGAAATAAAAACCTTTTTTTTTGTTTTGTTTTGTAAAATTTGCCACAGATTTGATGGCCTTCTTGCTTTCTTTATTGAAATACAGTGCTGTATGCTTAAGTCTTTTTTATTTTCTTTGAGTATATCTCCTTGTTCACACAGTGGAAGGCTGCTGGTGTATTTAAATAGCATTGTGAGGCCAAGCCATGACATCTATTTTGGAAACCTTCCAAATGATGCATCTTCATGTTCAGTTAGTCCCACTGGCCCAGCTAACAAGCTCAGGTGTTTTATTTACTCTGGCAAGACTCCTTTGGCACTGCTGATGCCCACGTGTTGCCATATGTAAATAGTTTTGAATAATGATATTTCAAATATTGAAATATGTAGCTGAAAAAGCCATGCTTTGGCCAGTGCTTTTGTTTGTTTGTTTGTTTTTTGTGGTTTTTTTGTGTCTAATTGAAGTATTAAAATTTTTAAATACTTAGTTTCATTGTAAGTTGGGAATGCAGGAATGCCCAGCAGGCAAAGGAGAACCTGCTTACATCTGTGAGGACACTGGTTAGTGACCTTTGTTCTGGTTATTGCCTCCACTGAAACATTTACAAGGGGTTGCTTGTTCCAGTCAGCTCTTCCTTGAATTGCTTGCAGAGGCTCTTCCTTTTAGTCAGCTCTTTCTGAGTGTAACTAATACTCAGAGGAGGGAAGATGTTTGTGACATCCCTTACACAGAGGTGGCTGTGGGTTCTGTTTTGGAATCATAGACAAAATAATTATTTTAAGAATTCACTGGGCATTTGGAAGGGAGATTGTGGGCGTGAAAAATGCTTGTTATCAGGTATTTGTAAAGCATATAAATTCTGGATTAGATAAATATTTCAAGAAAAAATAATAACTTTAGTGTTTAAATTTATTGTAAGAAATACAAATAATTATGAATTACAAAAGACAACCACAATGCATAATAACACAGTACATACACATATGATAGAAATAATAACAGAACAGAAAAATGAAATGATGACTATTACTTCCCAGTATGAATTTTCTTGGAAGCTTCTAATTTATTCTATAAACTTAATTCATACTACTTGATTTTGTATAATCACTCAGGAACAAAATGCACCAAACTGTTGTCTTTACTAAAGTGATGACTGACATGTCACCAAAAGAGCAGAATGAATAAATGGAAAGTAAAACTAATGCAAAAAGATGGTGTCATGACTTACTATGTTCAAACTGCTTAGTTCTCCTAGCTGTACAATTTCTACCCAGTCCTGAGTCAGGCATAATCTGTCCTCTAAAATACATTATATGCCACATCTTCCAGTCTTGAATTGTGGAAGTTTCAATTACACAGGTAGACTACCTTGTTTATTTATTTGCATTAAAAGCACAATCTGGCTTTGATTACCTTGGCTGTAGATCTTAAACACATTCTTACCACTACTACTTTTTCAGACTTCATGTCTTAGTACTAAATGCCATCTACCACAGAATAAAAAGCTTTGCATGTCATTAAAATTGGTTTGTAGCTGTACAGTTTCTTCTGTTAGCCAAGAAAATTAGACTAGATTTGGAATACAGTCAGACTACCTAACACCAGCAGACTAGTGACTGAAAAGTTTGATACTTTACATTATGCCAAAGGCAAACGATTCACTGCTTTTTGGCTCATGAAATGGCTACTGTATGCGATTGTACAGGCAGCTGACAGCAGAATTCAATAGTTATCACCTGACACAGTGAAATGACAGACCATCAAACTCACTTTTGTTACTCCAGACATTCCACACCAGCCACTTTTAGTCAATAATTATTTTGTAATGCTGCAGTCATGGATGTTGTTTTAATCCAGGAGTAGAGTCAGCTCTTTCTTCCGAAACCATTGTGCAGCTGCACTCTCTCACTCATATCCATTACTTAAACTGAAGTACATCAACCAGACTTTTCTGATAACACAGCATCATTTTTCCTATTTCTGTTTTTTTTTTTTTTTTTTACAGTGCCCCAAAGCGTCATTAGACTTAAATTGTTAATTTATAAATTTTCATGTTCCTTAGGTGAGAAAAGTTGATGCTCCAAAGGATCAGATGGACAAAGAATGGGATGAATTTCAAAAGGCAATGCGACAGGTCAACACAGTAAGTAATGGAATCTATATTTATTGATTCTAAATACTATACACAATAAGGAAAACAACAGTTCCATGCAGCTCTGCAGAATGGCTGACATCTGCATTTGTCAGCTGTTTGTTTCAATGCAGTGTGTGGTTAAATGCACTTTATAAATGAGCAAAGGGTTCCTTGTATTTTCCACTTAAAGGAAATTAAGTTGAAAACTTTTAATCAAGATCCAGTCATATATATCTAGTTACATATGTTTCACTGTATTTTATTTAAATACTGTTTAGCTAGCATACACCTCAGATTAGTGTTCTGTATCCAAACAGGACACAATTGTGGGCTCTTTAGATCTATATTCATATTTTAACTTTTAAAAACACTACCCATTTGTCTGTCTTTTTAAAAAAAGTATCTATAAAGTGTAGGTAACCTGAATTTTATGTTTAATTTAAATGTACTGGAAAGGAACTCCAAAATCTGGGAAAGTGACAAAAGAGTTTGAGACACGTAAATTTGCCACAGTTTTTCTGTACTTCCATTTTTCACTGTTTACCATTGCATGGAAAGTCTTCCTGCAGCAGGTGTTTATCTGCCCTTGTGTACAATATAAAACTGTATTACAGGTTACATGGTGTTCTCAGTCTTCCCCTAGAGTGTTTGCTATCCTTTTAAATTATTTTAATTGTAGATAGTTTCTCATATGTCAACTGCTGAGAGAAGTGGTGCAGAAAATGTATCATTGCTCATTTTAAAGCAGTCAGCACTATAAACAGAGCGAATGTTCATACAAAAGCGGTGGTGGATACATTTTGCTAGCATAAGCCATTCAGATAATTCTTCAGCTTAGGAGGAATCTTCTCAGTTATGCGTGGACCATTGATTGCATAGCATCTCCCAGACATTCAGATTTGAGAAAGTATATGCTGAAAAAAATAACAGGTTAGAAACACTTCGGGATCTAGTGGGAATAGTTAAACAGTATGTTCAATAAGTGGTGTGTATTTAAGTCCCAAGCACGGGGATAGAGCTCCCATTTCAGCCTCACACTGTGGGTGTGTGTAGTTTCTTTATGCTCAGTTTCAAATTGTACTGTATTAAAAATTTCCAAAGATTAACCCCAAAGCAGCCAAACTACTTTTGATTTTAAGAAAAAGCATTTTCATTTCAAATTAAACCAGACCTTTTTTTTTTTTCTTTTGTATTTGCCCTTGTGAAGATGGGAATATACATAGAGGAGATTGACACTAACTTGAGGTAGAGGGGAGCAGGGGAGGACACAGACATTGTAAAGGAGCAGAAGTGGAATTCAGGATGAAGGTGAATTTTCTCAGTGCTTTTCTGGTTTAGATTTCAGAAGCAATAGTGGCAGAAGATGATGAGGAGGGACGACTAGATCGCCAGATTGGAGAAATTGATGAGCAGATGTAAGTAGATCAATTTTTCCTCAAATTCTCTGTTCTCCAGCAGTAATGGATTGCTCTTTGACTAAAGTGATAAAAACACTTCTAATCTGCGATACTACCTTTCATTAATCATCTGGGTATATGAAGGACAGACTCCCTCAAATTGCAGAATGATACCTAATAAAGACATGGATTTTGGTACAAAGTTATATAACTTTCTCCAAAAAGAGAATGCACTGGAATCACAGAAAGTACTCAAGGCAAATTCTTGGAACAAACTGTCCCCCTTCCCCTGTCAAATGTCTTGGTGTCTTAATTTGTATTTCCCTAGGAATTTTGATTGATGGAGAATTTATGTGAACATTTTTAAGAAACATTTCCTGTACTGAAAATGTCTTGTCCTGTGGCAAAGCCTCTTTAATTCCAGTAGACGTTTACTTAAAGGTTTTGTGGAGTGATACACACTTCAATACATGAAGTGGTTTGTTTTGTTCTGCTGAAATGCTGGTTGTGGTGGTTGGATGGGCATTGGTTTAAACTCAAGTAACCTGAAATACAGCTCAGTGGAACAGTTTGTTACTGTTTTCCTGTAGCTCAACACTCTGATGTTAACAGTGATAATGGCAGTGGTAGCAACTGAAAAGAAAGAGATGCAACAAAAAGAAGACACTAGATATTAAGGCAACACTTCAACCACCTGGGCAGATTTACATGCTGCACATAATCTGTGTGTGGTAACAACAGCATTGCGTTCAAACTGAACTTTGCTATTACAGGAATGTCTTTCAACAATGTTCTGTAATTCTGGAGAGGGCTTGAGCTAAGCCTGCCTCTCTTTGAGGATTTCTTTTTCTCAGTAGCTAAGGCTGCTGTAAGTACGTAGAACCAAAATTCAGAAATTTGTAGAGTATTTTAAGTTTGTTACTGTAATTATTTTTCCCCAAAATAAAAGTTCCAAATAGATTTTTAAAGACTTTCGTAACTTATGACTTCTGAGCATATTCAAATGCAGGCTATTTCAAATTAAGCTGAAAATTAAATGAATTCCTTGGCCTTCAAGTCTTCAGCTATGACTGCCTGTAAGAATCATATTTGTGATATGCCAGGGAAAACAGGATCCAGATAGTAACCCCTCCATGTTGATCCTTCTGAGCAAATAAGAATGAAAGGGGCAAAGGTGAATTTAAATCAGGCTGGTGCTACTTGGCATTTTCGAAAAAATACCCTGTTTAAAATGGCTAGAATAATTATAAAACAAAATTCAAGGACAGAACTTTTTAAATAAATGGAAACCTGAAACTTTTGTATTTTGTTTACTTAAAATGTTCTGTTACAGCACAGAGGAAGCAGATAAAGAATCGGAACACTTGGTGCTGCTTTTTTATTTTCAGAGATGCCACCACTAAGTTATCAAAATTGATAATTGATGTCACACCTTTCTCTCATGAATACCATAAATGGAGCAAAGCATGGTGTTCCTTCTTGTGTGGAAGTGGATATTGGTTCTGTGCTTTTTGAAAAATGGCTTGTGACTGTACTGCAGTCGTTGAGTATTTGGATTAGATCTCATTGCTAGAGAATTGACCACACCTCTCCCTCTCCTCCATCTCCTTGATGAACACTGAGAAGGTGCAATAGCATCTTCATAGCTTATTTCTTTTTCATTGATGGGAAGCTGCAAAGCTTCTTTATCGAAAGTTGTAGAAGCAAAGCCAGCACTGGAGATGATCAAATTGATGTGGGAAGGCCCCAGATGTTAACATTTGTGTTTCACTTTCCAACAGTGAGTGCTACCGCCGTGTTGAGCTTCTGCGGAACCGCCAGGACGAGGTGAAGGAGAAGTTAAAGGAAGCCATGAGATTAAGAGCAGCACAAGAGAAAGAGGAGGAGGATGTTGGTAGTGAAGATGAAGAAGAACTGCAGGATTTGCTGTCACAAGACTGGCGGGTGAAAGGGGCTTTGTTGTAGCATTTCTGCAACATGGTTGATACTCTTGTCATCTGTGGTGTTACTTCCGTTGTTAGAAGGGAGATTCTTTTGTTAAATATTTATTTAAAGAGGATCCTGAGGTAAAGAGCCAGGCTTATTAAAGAAATTTTTTGTATATCTATAGTGGTGTATTATTTGTTGTAAAAACTGTATATTGCAAATGTTTTACAATACTGAATACACCTTTCCTATTAAAATGACTGGTTTCCTGCCAGAAGTATTTTAATGGTATTAGTAAATCTGTAAAGAATCTCTAAGCTTTTGGAAGCATTAACTCAGTTTGGTAATTTTGAGACTTGGCTTATTGTCTACAGAAGTGCATAGTCTACAAAGTTTTTCCAGATTGGGGGTTTAGGGAAAGGAAAATATTATGCATTTCTGTTTTCTTAAAATTTGTAGGTGCCCTTCTGTGCGTTGCCCCAGCTCCCAATAAAATATGTACATTTTTTTTCAGGGGCTGTTACAGCTTTTCTGTGTATATAAGGACTAAGCTCAGAAATGCTGAGCTACAGCTTCTCCAGAGTGAACATCCTGTGATGTGCCATAGCACTGCTGAATATTTTTCCTTATAGTCTCCTGTTTTGCTTAGTGCAGTCATCACATAGCATACCTCACATTTCTTGAACCAGAGGGATGAGAACACAGTGGTTACAAATCTGCATCACTTAATGAAAGGGTGACAAAATGCCTGAGAGGAAGGTACTGCACTGGAAACTGAGGAGGTAAAATAATAGCTGCAAATACTGGAAATTTTCTTAAAATACTATCTTAGACACAGAAAACATCTAAAATTGATTCTGTTCTGATAAACACAGATTAAGTAAAACCAAGAACCAACAAACTTGGCAAGACTGGGACGTGGAAAGCAGAACTACCTTTGGTAAGTGTCTTTTTATTTTATATTTTTTTACTTTTGCAAATCTTCAAATATTTCAAATTTGCTGAGGACTTTTTAAAAATAAGAGGGATGTGTGGCCTGATTGATATCAAAAAGTAAAGTTGTTAAGAACAGGTTAACCTTTTTTTTATAATATTCTATATTTAAAACAAGTGAGATTTTAAAGGGAGAAAACAAGCTTTCTCTTATTAAAGCATTCCAGTTACTTGCCTCAGAGATGCTTATCAACCAAGCAATAAAGATTAGAACTAATCTTAGATGTTTGATTTGCCTGTTTTGGGGGAAATATTTGATATGGCAGAAGCCCTTTCCTTACAGTGAGATGCTTTTTTATCACTCCCAATTTCCATGATCCTTGGGTTTAGCTCTTCCTATTTATAAAACTGTCAAAATTCAGGCAATGGTCCTTAGTGGTTTATTGCATCCACACATTCTGCTCACACCTGCTGCCTTACAGCCATTGGTGAGAGTCAGTAGCTGCTGCTGCTAAAGTGTTTGATGTGACACTGAAGTCTTACATGAACTAGGATACATGTCACTGAGATAGCAACATTCAGAAAGTATTGAAATACAGAATAAGTGTTCAGAGAATATTGAAATAAATAATGAATATTTGGACAAGTTGGAGAAAACTTAGTTGGACCAAAACTGAAATAAAATGTCTTTGTATGGCATGAAACATTGGAATATCAATGTCTAAGGTGTCTGTCAAGCTGCAGTGAAAGATCTCTTGATCCATTTATCCCTGAAAAGAGAATGTCCAGCTGAGAGGGTGGTGCAGTATTAACAGGACAGTCTTTTTCAAAACAAACTGAAGCACACGCCCCCAATTTCCCTCTGAGAAAAGCTAAGCTAAGTTTCTAATTGTTCTGTTTGTTTGCTTTTCACTGACCCCACTCACCAAAGCACACGAGTTTGTTAACACTGAACTTCAGAACCACTCTGCACTTGGCTCAGTATCAGAGAAACAGATGTAATGAAGGTCAGGTTACACTGAGCATCATGGACATACATGTCTTGACAGTATAAAAATGCTAATCGCTGAGTCTATAAATTACACTTCATTCTTGTACATTTTTCTGTAATTTTACTTTCATCTTGCACATAAATCTGCAAGTCATGGTTTCAGCTGTGGATGAGTAGGAAATTAACTGAGCATTAAAACAGTTCAGCTGTTTTAGTCCAGTTGCCCTCATCTTTAGAGGTATCTTGTGGTAAGAAGCTAAAGGCAGTGAGTTTGGTTACAGTGCAGGGATCTTGAACTTCCAAATCCAAACCAGTGCAGCCTGTTGTCATTAGGAATAGATGGCAGGAATAAACACCAGATCACTCATCATGCTACTCGTTCTCCTTGCATAACTTGCTGGAAGGGTAAAGATGGACCAGCCAGGGGGTGTGTGCATTGCTGGGGAAGTGACAGCATCCATCCCTCTTGGTTGTGTCTTGTTTAGGAGCTGGTGCTCTTTTCCTTGGAGGAATCTCACAGAACTCCGAATAGTGTTGTATCCACGTTTTTTACAGCTTACTGCATACAACTGTACCTTTCTTCAGCATGTGAAACAAAGCTTTTAGAGAGCTTTGTGAAGATGGTGGGAGTGAGTTTGTCCCTTGTGACCACTGACGTGCATGTGCTGCTGTGTTAAGAGGGCAAGAAATCATCCTGCTTTTTAGCAATGAAAGTAGCGTGGCCATAAGGGAGAAGAGGGAAGTATCTTAACCTCATTTAGTAGTCAAGCTGCTTTATTAAGGGAAATAATCTGTATCTTAGAAAAACATAGGGATAATTAGTTTGCAATCTTAAGTATGTCTTCAGTTTTAGAAAACAATTTTATGTACTTCTGATGAATTATTCAGCTAGGTTATTAACCAGGAGAAATGATTGTTTTTAAAAATATGTACTTCCTTAATTTCTTTCTCACTTCTTAACTTCCTTGAATTCTATTTTTTAACAATAAAGATGAAAGTAATCCTAATAACTAGCTCTGTCAATAGCCACTATTAAAAACGAAATTTTAATTGGAATTAGGAAGACTATTTTAATTCTCTGCTCTCCAGGACTTGCAGAAAACTGAAGTATCAGAGTTAGGGAGGAAGACATTTGTAATCCTTATTTACTCTTACAATAATGGAAAGTGTTGTCCAGACTTAAGAACTGTGGAATTTCATGCCACCAAAACATGGTTGGGATTCCCCAGCTTGCTGGTTTTGGAGCTGCTGACTCCCAGGGGCAGAAGGTGTGTGCCTGCATGTTTGAAATGGAGTTCTTAGGAGCAGCTCCTCAGGGAGCAGCTCACCATAGCTGCAGCTGCTGGTGGTGAGCTCTCCTCTGCCAAGGCAGGCAGTCACAGTGGTAATTGCTGTGCTCATTTCTCTCCTGCCCTTGAAGAAATAAGCTGCTGCTATCTTGCCTTAGATATGGAACAAGGCCTGTATTTGCTAGAGAAGAGCCCAAAAGTGACCATACAAAACCAACAAACCCAAATAACAGCAAACCAATGTTCTCATTTGCTAATGTGATTGTTTTTTCTCTACTACAGCATTTAATTTTAAAATTTGCTTCAAATTGCAAGTACTGATTGAAAAGAACATTAACATTAGCTTTGGCCAGGCCCCCTGCCAATAAATTCAATTTGAGGAGAGACAAATTTTGCTTATTACATTCCACTATAATTAGATCCTCTGTGTTTTGTCATCTTAAAAACACTGAGCTAGAAATGAGAAAAGCCATATTATTAAAATATTTTCGGCACTTAAAAATACTTTTTTCTTACAATCCATAAAGGTTCCCCTAGAAAATCAGACATTCAGCCTGCATGAATCATGTTGTAGCTGTCATTAGGAACCACAGTGTAATTTTGTTACAGAAATTCCCTTTTGTTAGGTACCATCACATGACTTTGACTCTTTAATTTCAGTTACTGTTGCAAGACACATGCCAGGCTGTAGGGGGACAGGACACACTCATTGATGTAGAAACTGATTTCATCAACATGACTGCATTCCTTCCTGGAACCAAGGAATTAAGTACACTTCAGTGCCAAGAAGGGCAGTGTGTACTTACATCCCTAGAAAATGTTGCTCGAGCCAAGAGATGGAAATTTCAGGAGTGAAGCAGTTTTTCAGTATCTGCCTTCATTTGATCTTCTGTTCATCAGTTCAGTTAGAATTATCCTGGCCCAGTTGCTGGGAAAACAAATGCAAGCAGTTCCTTTGTGTAGACATCTAAACCAGATCTTTCTTCCAAAAATACTGTGGAGGCACTAATGTCTTGCACCATTGGTGGCTGCAGAAGTTACAGGGGATAGAAGAGATCTGTTCAAATCCCTCCTTTCAATGCTGTCCTTTGAACACGCACTTTGTGTCACCCAGTTGAGCAGCCTGACAATGACAGTCTTCCCTGCAGAAGCTGTGCCACTGTTGAACCACTGGATCAGTGAGCATTGTGACTTTTAGATAACCATGACACTCACTCCAGAAGGGGAAAGTCCTGTCCCAAGAACACAAACAATGCTGAAATACATTCAGCTGATATTAAGGCTGTGGAAGAAATGAGGTTTTCAGACTGTCTTGTGAAACCCAACAAACAGCACCTTGCTGTGCAGCCCTCTGAGGCTGAGGCACTTCCCAGGTGCTGCTGTTCCTGGCACCAGTGAGACTCTGCTGCTTCCTAGGAGCTTGCCTGGCACAAATGTGAACCTTGGGGCCTCAGATGCCTGAGAACAGAAAGCACTCTGTGTATTAGCAGAGGACTAACATTGTTTATTTTCCTTCTGGTTCCAGCCTGCATTCATGCTGTCAATGTTTTTTTCACTCAAGAAACACAACAGAGCTGCTTGAATTCATTTGAGATGTTTCCAGAAACCTAATTCCAATTTGATGACGCAGAAGCTGCGGAACTTGTGCCGTCTTTCATCTGGAAACTCACATTTGTGTGGGCAGTGACCTTTTCACAGCGAGTACATGCTTTCTCTTATCTACCTTTGGGCACCAGTGGTTTACATTTCCATCTCAGTTACTATTATTCTTTACCCTTTTTTCCCCTTTTTTCTTTACCACCTTGTCTTTTGTTTGTCTGTTTTGTATATTAAAGCTATTAGGAGCTTTTTCTTGCTGTTCAGAAATATTTTCCAACTAAAATAATGAAATTACAATAAGCTTAGATTTTATCATATTTCTGCCTTTTTGCAAAAGCCCTCTCAGAAGACTTCCTTCTTTGTCCATGTGTCTTTATTTTACCTCTCCTCATTCCTCACACAAATGTGCCCCTGCACTAGTTTGTTTAAATCTTAAATCTTTAAATTCTGCAAGGCACATGTGAATTATTAATGTGAAAGATACTATGCACCCCAGAGCTGCTGCTGCCCTTTGCCTGGCAGCTTTACTGGGAGAGAAAAGCTTTGACCTACTTAGTGTTGAGCTGCAGTAATGTTGTTTTTTTTTTATTTTTTTATTTTTCATTTACATTAGCCAGGCTAGCCGTAGAAATAGCTTTTGCTGATGAAGAAATGAATACTTATGGAGGTCTCTGTTGTGAAAGCAACTTCAGCTCTCCTTTCAAGAATGAGAAGTTAAATACATTTTAAGTAATAAAAATATATTTTAAGCAATAATAACAGAATTTTATCAAATCAGTATTACAGCCTATAGTTTTTCTAAGGGTTGGAATAGCTAATTGTCAACATTGGGTATGGCCTCCTGGGTGCTGGGGTGCAGTGAGCTGTTCTGTAATGCCCCTTGGCACCCTCCATCATCAGGGGTTGTTCTGTGGCTGCATCTGTATTGAGAAAGCTGCTGATTTCTACAGGTCTCCAAGTCTGCATGCATGTCCAGGCTCAGACTGGAGAGCTGTCTGTACCCTGGAGACCACGGGGAATAATCGTGGTGTGCCCCAAAAGCTCAGCGGGGGCAGGGAGGGCAAACAGGACCCCAAGCTAAATCCCTGAGGGCAGGTAGAGACTTTAACAGAGTAGGAAGATGGAGGCTGTACAATCAGACTTGTGTCATTAAGGATGCTACTCTTGCACTGCCAAAAAGCTGCTTTCTCCTGAGGCCAGAGCAGTTCTTAGAACAGCACTGCCAGTGCCCTAAGAGGAGAGGTGGCCAGAGCACAGCCAGAGGTGCTGTAATGCAGCAACAGCTCAGGGCCAGCCCCTTTGTTTTGCTTGTATGTGAAAAGAGAACTCGAGGCTGTGACTGCAGTGCTTCAGCAGATCCAAAGGAGGGTTTGAACAGCTGGAGCAGTGTCAGGGCAGGAGGAGGCAGCTCTTGGGCCTCCACTCCCCCTCCTACTGCACACTGCCGTGCTCCTCCCGGCTGCTGGGCTGGCTCCTGGCAGGGTGGAAGGTGCTGACCTGAAGCCTTGCCAGTGGGCAGTGCTGCTGGGAATGGGGAAAGTACCAAGGGCCTGAGTAATACAGTACTCAGCATCCAGCTTCATTCTTTAGTTCCTGTTTTCCTTTCTCCAGTATCTGATCTATAGATCAGTCTGGGAAAACTGACCAGAGATACAAATCAGTGGCTGCTTGTAACATGAAGCCAAATTTATCTTTTCTCTACAGCGTGAGAAGTTCTCAACGCGCAGCTTTGTTAAAAACCAAATCACGTGTTGTAGCAATACTGCTTACTCTACTAATTGCACAATCTGGCTCCCTCTAGTCCTGAAGAGACTCGTCATCCCTGACCATGGGCTAACATCCTTACTAAGGTTGCCAGTCTTGCACAGGTGTTACACTGTTTCCCAAAGAGCACTGGGACCTTAAGCGTGATGATATGAAACCTTTAATCATTAATTGAAAACAAGCAATTTGTCTGTGATCTTAGTTTGACAATCCATAAAATAGTGCTTCTTCAATGACAAGTTAGCAACTCAGTTACAAAGAACAAAGTTTAAACAACACAACAGTTGTATGCACAAAGCTACCACGTCTTTTTTTGATTTTTTTTTTAATCAGGAAAAAAATTTATTTATAAAAACGTCTCATTTAACTTACTGTCGAGTCTCTAGCTGAATACAGTGGTTAGAACACTAACAGCCCATGCTTTTATACAGATTAGCCAAAGCATGAACATCAATGAAAATTAACCCCCGAAAAGAACTTGTCTTTGCTTTATGTTATGAGTCACAACAGTGTTAAAACTGGAACAGTAATGAAAGCAACACAAGAGTTAGGAAGCACAGTTGCTTAAAGAGTAAAGGAAGTGTTTTCTTTTGATGTCTCAGAATAATAAGAAAGTTAGAAATGGCAGAAACTCCTCTGTAGATTAGTCCATAGAAAGCATTGTCTCATGGGGCTTTGGAAAAGTCCTGTCTGGTGGCTAATGCACTAGGGCATGATGAGATACATTACAGAGCCCCCAGGCCAGTAACTTCTGAAGACAGCCTAAAATGTAGGAACAAAAACGAGGAAAAGAAAAAAAAAAAGGCAAAAAAAAAAAAAAAAAAATCTTCTCACTATTAAAAAAATACCACTTGAGTACAACCAGCATAGAACAGCATTTCAGTGCAGGCAAGTTTTCTCACACAGAGGTTGGTGGGTTTTGTTTTTTCTTAAGTGTCAATTATTGAAACAGTTACAATAGTCCAGAACAATTTTACAGCAGTTTTCTAGAGCTTTTAAATAGTTGTGGTACCTTGAAATTATTCCCAGTTTTTCCTTCATTATATGCAACCAAAAAAAAAAAAAAAAAAAAAAAAAAAGAGCCACAAACAAACAAAAAACCACAAAACCAAAAAAAACCCAACAAAACCAACCAAAAACCCCATTTGGATAAGTGCAAATTGTTAACAATGGCAGTTCTACAAATGGTTACAGTGACAAAACTTAGTGCAAAGGTGCTAAGGTGAAGAAAAGCCCACAGAATACAGAAATGACACAAAATACTGAGATAGTACTTAGCCCTATACAATAACACACTTTGAAATACCATGTTTTAAAAAGTATTGCATTTGCATTGTGTTTTTAGTTTATATTAAAATGCACTGAATACAGTTCAATTGTTAAAGCTTTGTGTCCAAGGAGTGCAGAGTGGATGAACATGGCGGGCTAATGGGACTCTGGATTTGGAAGTGGTGAGGAAAACAATATTGCATTACTGAATTATGCAACAGAAATTAAAAAGAAGGTGGATGGACAAACATAAAATGCAGTTAAGAACTAGTTCCAACAGCTGGCAACCAGCCACTCCATTCCCCAGCTCTCTTGGCTTTGGCTGCCATTACCTGTCTTGTTTTAGTTCATCTGAACATCCTGAAGTGCTTGGTAAAGGGATGGTGGGATCTGTCCAGGCACACACAGCCTTTGAATGACCTCTAAAATGCTTCATGCTTTTCATGATTACCATACAACCTGACTGCATGATGAGTGGTGAGTTAAACAGGGATGTATTTTGTACAGAAAGCTAACAAAAATGGTCATTTTGGCTGAATAAAACATACATGAGAGGAAATACCAGCTAGTGACGGCATCTGGTTTGTACTTGCCCTGAAGTACTTACAGAAGTAAGTACTGTGTTGGTATATGGAAAACATCTGAGTGCAAAAGGAGGAGCCTGCTCTCTCTCTCTCTCTCTCTCTCCCCCTCCCTAAAGCAGAGTTCTTAAAATTATGTTTTTCCAAAGCAGAGAAAAATGGTTGTACCCTTAAAAAGAATAATGTGGAAAGGCACAGGTGCCTGATATTTTTTCCTTACTGTTTTACAGTCATTTTAATTTAGCAATTTTTCTCAGATCAGAAAGCTTCATTTGTTGTATGCAGAAGCACCTGAAGTTGGTACCTCCTAAGCCCCATCTCCTGCTCATAGGCAGATTTTGGGACAGGGGGATGGGGGTCTCCAGGCCTTTTGGGAGCAGCAGAATGACTGAGGGGGCCAGCAGCACTTTGCAGGGCATTGCAGGGGCACTAGTGATCATCAGAAGTGCTGGATTTACACATTCTAGCAATAGAACAAATACATCGAAGATGCCAGTTGGCCATAAGGAATTGTTCTGCAGTTGGAGGATCCCTGCAAATGCATCTGAGTGTATTTTTATGCCGGGCAGCACTGCCGGAGCAGGACCCGGCTGTCACCGTTTTGCCTCATTTACGTTTTTCCCTTCTCTTCAGTGCATCTCCCTGGCTGGGCTGGGGGCAGCCCCGCCTTGCCGTGGCGCTGCCGAGGCCAGCCCTGGCCGCAGCCCCGTTGGAGGGACGCGTCCGGGGGGAAAGAGCCCGGGCTGGCACCTGCGGGCTGTTGGAACTAGTTGGTGCCTGTGTTAGGTGTTATGGAGAGCGGAAGACGACTGGAGTCGGCAACAGTTAACACTAGCAATTGAACAGAAAAGAAAAGATGCCGTATTGTTTCCTCGATAACTAGGATCTACCACAGACTCTTGGCAGAGCTGGCAAAGCTTGCATTGTGTCTCATCCCTTCAATATGGAGCAAACTTCTGGCGGTCAGATTTCTTAACCCCGCTCGTCGAAGGAATTTTGGCAGTGTAAGCGGACAAACTCCCCGTGGCCCCCGCGGCGGCCGCGGCATTTAGTGCCAGGAGTGGGACAGTTTTCATGCCAAGCAGACTGGAGACAGGAACGGCATAGTGGGTGGTTGGCAGAGTTGGTAGGGGAGGGGGGGTACTGACGGTAGCGGCGGAGGCGGCCGCCAGCACGGCCATGGAGGTGGGGGTGGAGGTAGGGGTGGCAGACTGAGAGAGGTTCATGTTGAGGTCAACAGGGGTCGTGACGGAAGCGGTCTGGGTGCTGACTTTAGCCATCTCTAAGCTGCAAACGAAGAGAGGAAGAGGAACAAACAGGTTGGGAGGGTTCAGCCAGGGCGGTGGGGCCGGGAGAAGAAGGAGGAGGAGGAGGGAGGGAAGGAAGGAGGGAGGGAAGGACAGCAACCACGAAAGGGCAGGATCCAGGATTAGATCGGTGGACGAGGGGGAACAGACGAGTGGGAGGGAGAAGGGGGAGAGAGAGAAAAAAAGGGAAAATGAGGGTCAAAGGAGGAACATGTTATGTGTTAAAGAAGAGAAATAACAAAAGGGTTTTCCATGATTTGATGGGGAAAACGTTACTGAGACTCTAAAGTTCTTCCAGAACGGAAAAAAAAAAAAGAAAAAGGAAGAGGGTATGGGGATGTTGCTAGTTCTTTTTACGTATGAAAAAAAGAAATCTAAGGAATGCAGGTAATGGCAAAAAGATGGAAAAAACGAAACTTAAAAGAAAACTTAAAATAACTATGAAGTTTACTCCCCAGCACTGATATGGTGAATTTTGCTTTTCAAAATCAGGGTATTTTTGAAAGGGGGACGCGGGGGGTTTTGGTAATTTTTTTCAATTTGTCAGTTTTGTGACATAAATAGTACCATTTATCATTTTGCTAGGATGAGAGGAGACTGAGCAACAATTTGCTGCTTCCATTTAAGGCATAAAGTTTTGGTTGTTTTGTTTTTTTGTTTTGTTTTGTTTTTTAAGTGAGTTAGTTTTTCATTTCATTCACTGTGAGGTCACTGTGCATTTTTCATATAAAACAAACCAGATTAGCCAGTGTGTTCACTTCGGTTTGTACTTTCCCCAGACTTGTTTTTATATCACAACAAAATATTTACGCAATCCAGTTATAAGTCAATTAGTAAAAAGGAACGCTGAAGAACACCCCGGCTTGCACAGCAGTGGTATCCTTCCTGAGCTTGTGTGGTGGTTATAGTGGACATGACAAAGCTTTCCAGCTGACAGACAAGGTACTACATGGATACAACAGACACCTCCTCAGACAGACCCCGCCAGCACCAGGAGCTTTGAGACTGACCCGACCTCCGAGCCCAGGGCAGTGATGGGCTCTCGGGAGGGTTTAGGAATCAAATCACCTTCACTGTAATCTAACTCCACCCATCAGCTGGCAAGATGAGTTTGGCCCCCATACTCCTGCTTTTCTGTACATTTTCAGACATTAAAATACAGTAATTCCAAGGACACACTGTTTTCTTCGTATGCCAAATTGTTTGCCTAGATAAATCCTCCCTTTGCCCATTTGCTTGTTGGAACTTGTGGACTGGCTTTTGGGTTGGCAAATAACACAAATTCTAATTTCAGGATGCTTTTTGCAGGTGACCAGCTGGGAGCTATGGCAGCCTAGCATAGAAATAGGACTATGGGTTAGAAAACCTTTGCTAGCTACAGTTACATGTGTATTCCTAGTAAGTTTGGAGTTGTCTTTTTGGCAATTACTAACTTGTCATGCTCCTGTGCTTTCTCCTGAGGTGAGCTGCTGTAGCAGCTCCTTGCTTCCAGAGTGAAGTGCCAGCAAGCTGCTGGCTGGCCATGCAGGGGACTTGGTGCTTTCTTACCACACCCCATCAGGCCCAGGAGGGCTTCCCAGCACAGGGTTTGTGCTGATCCCTGTTGGGGACTGGGTGAGCAGGCTTGGAGAGCAGCTGTAGCCAGGCTGCAGGCTGGGAAGGAAACACGGTCACCCCACACAGGGCCTGGAAGATCCTGTCTTTTCCTCACCTTAGACACAGTTTTGAGAATAACACCCCAAGGCCGTTCCTTGCTGGAGAAAGGCAATGAGCAGCGCACTGCCTGCCTCGTGTGAGGGTGCAAGGAGCAGCCAGCGCTGCCTAGGGAATGCGGACACGGGCCCAGAGCTTCCCAAAGCACTGCTGCTGATGGCACGGCTGAAGGACACCTGGAGCAGGGCTGAGCTGGGGAGAGCAGTGTGGACAGGAGAGGGAAATGCTTCGGCACCGAGCTCCTCTCTTCTCCACAAAGAAAAGAGGGCTCTTGGAGCAGAAACACCTCAGCAGCTTTTGCTGGGAAGCTGGAAGGAGTGCATCTTCTGTGGGGAGCTGGGAGGGAAGGAGGGGTGAGTGCATGAAATTCAGACTCCTTTGAGGGAGGTGAAGTTTTGATTTTCCTACCCCGAAGTCTTTATCTGTCCCCGTGGATGAGCAACTCTTAGCTTTTCTCAGCAGAGAGAAGTGCACCCTTGTGCTGTTGGCCATGCTACTCGCCATCTACTCACACAGAGGGGTTTATGTCAAGAACACTGAATCAGAGACTGCAACTCCACTGTACAGCCTTGACTTGGGGGTGTAGGAGCTACATGTGCTACCTTAGTATGTTTTGAAATGCTCAGTTTATACAGTTGGATTTTTTAGTATTACTCAGTATTATTCTGGGAGGGAGGCCCATAGAAAGGTAGTGCAGGACTCAGTGTTTCAGTGACTCCAAATTTGTCTACTGTGCATTTAACAAAAACAAAAATATCCTTACTGATGTGTGTGTGTGTGGGGGGGGTGTTTGAGCCTAAGCTTTTTCCTGCACCACAGGGATAACAGATCCCACTGGCCAAAATGCTGGTGTTGGTAGCAGCCACTCCAACTCCCTGGCTCTGGTTTACTCTTACATATGACTGTAGCAGTAATTTGCCCTGTTACCCATTTATTACTGGTGGCAACACATAAGCTGGGAGTTCATCAGGTTAGCTATCAGCTGTCCCATGGCAGTGGCATTTCCCAAACCAACTGTGGATAAAACAACGTTGCATGTGAAAGGGGGTGAGGCAGCCTTCATACAAAATTTCACAGGGATGATTTTACTGTTGTCCCTTTGCAGGCCTGCACCTTCTGAATACATACACTGAAGGCCACATCCTGCATTACCTGCACCTGGTGAGGAGAAGAGAGCAGGTGTGTGGCTTTGGCAGTCCTGTGGGTCTGTGAATGAACCTCTCATAAAAAAATACCTTCAAGAAAGTGCCCTTCAACAAGGAGCAAGTGCTGCTGGCTAAGTTCATTTATAATCCAAAGTCAGCTGTTACACAGGAAAACTAAACTGCAGTTCAATCTTAATAAAAGCAAGAAGATGGAATTGGGTAATGAAAATCTAGTTACTACAGTGGAGACCAGTTAAAGAGACAGAAGGCTTTACAGGAAAAAAGACATTTCTACTGCAAACAAGCCAAGACACACTCTATTCGTACAGAGGCCAGCGCTCGGGTAAGCAATACAGAACCAAGCCAATACTTTAGAAAGATTTAAATCTCTGTCTTGATATTATATCAATATATTTATATATCTATAATTTAGAATATACTATGTACATATCCAACACCAGATTGCAATAAAAGTCTTAGAGCAAGCTGATATTCTATAGATAGCAACTTTGGTTGGAGGATAGCTTAAAGATACACACAATATGTTTCAGGAATACTGTGGATAGATAATTTTGGTTTTTTACATCTTACGTTGCTGAAAGGCAGTGGTTTATGCAGAAATCGAAGGCCCTGGAAACAGATTCCCATGAAGGATACATCTTGTAGGGGAGAAAAATATCTACCTTATGCTGAATACTTATACAGCTGTAATTTCTTGTAGTTATTATTCTCACATGCCAGACCACACTTTGGGCAGTCTGGATGCTGTACTCATCTCCTCCCCGAAGCTGTTTTATGCCACCGTCTTTAAAAGAGACGGCATCACTAGTGGCAGGTTTGGGAGGTGGCTCCCAGCCCATAGAGGCAGCAGCAGCAGCAGCAGCAGCCTGGCTCTGCACCTCTGTCCTGCCCCAGCACCTAAACCTCACTAGAGCAAACCTCCCACCTGCCTCACAGCTTCTCAGCCCTCCTCCAGTGTGACTGAACTCGCACTGCTGCTGTGGTGGCACCTGGCTGGACAGCAATGTCTCATGTGAAAGGAGAGGTCTGGAACAGTGTCACTTTTTAAAATGAAAAAGCCACCTTAATTGCCTATATTACCTTACAGCTTAATTTATTACACATTACTTTAAGGGTCTTCATTTACAAATGAAGTTACTTCATCTAAATACAGTTCCAACACATGGTACATAGTAATATATATGATGGTTTATTGTAGATGATGATAACAAATGATTTCTATCTAGAAATTTAACAGGAACAAAATACTTTGTTTCTGGTTTCACAGGGTATAGATAGAGATCCGTGGTATATGACTGCTGAGGAGTTTTCTTCTTTGCCAAAGTATGTTAAAAGACCTCATATAGATCCCATTCCACCACAAGAATCATTAAACAGTAATCAACAGAAGTGTGAGAGTTCACAGACTTTTCTAAAGTGAGTCAAGCAGTTTTGTTCACTAGAGTTTCTGTCTCTGCTGAGCAGCTCACTGCAACTCCATTAATAAGTGCATTATTTTATTTGCATGCTTTAGCTGTCTTCAAGATCCTAAATTGTTATCTTCTGAGATCCAGATGCATGCCATATGGTGTTTGTGCAACTAAAAATGAAGGGGTCTAGTCTCGTCTCGATGTGTGGGGAATCCCTGAACACCAAGAGAAGAACATATCCTTAAGGGTTAAAGGAGGGAACACATTTTTATTTGATTACAGGGCTTACGGAAGTGACTTATATTTGCTACAAAGAATATAAATCAAAAGAGCTGTAGGTTGTTTTAAGATTCTGGAAATGGTTTATCTTAGTTTGCACAGTGCCACCCCTGTATATATCTTTCCCTAGGAAGCTGCTTTCAGACTAAATTATAAAAAGGAGTATTTTTGTTTGCTATAACGCAGAGCTGCACGAACATCCCGTTCCTCCACTCCAACCATTGCAGTGGTGCTCTACAAAACTGGGATGGAGAGGAGGCTGCACCACAGGAAGCTGTAGACCTGCTGTGACTGCAGCTCCCACATAAATCATATTTTGTACTACCTTAACAGCAAACATAGTTAAACACAAAGCTTGATTCATATCACAGTATTTTTGTGGAGGGAAAAAAAGAAAAGAAAAAAAACCCCATAAATTACATAGCCACTCCCCCCACCATATATTGCCTCAGTCCAGCATTTACAAGTAGATTTATAAGACAGCACCATATCCATTGCACTTTATTCTCTCCATAATTGCAAATAAAAGTGGGATCAATTTTAATATTTTTCTAAATAATCATATGAAAACTGTTAAGAGACCTAAGCCATCACCATGGCTTAGCTAAACAGCCAGAGCTTTCATTAATTCTGGGACCAGGAAGTGGACAAGCAGATAGTCTCACCCTGTCTCATTAGGGAATGCTTCTTACAGATTTGTGGTGCTGTCTCTGAAGAAGTAAATCCTGTGCCTCTTCAGCAACCTAATGTCAGTTTATCAACTCTGAGTGGCAATTTCCACTTGGTAAATTACATCTATTTTGCAATCTGTTTCACTATATTTGCCATTCAGGACAGTAAAATGGGTCTGTGAAAAGTATTTTCCTCGAAACAATTTATGATTGTAATTTCATTTAATTTATCCACCAATATTTTAGGTGGATGCTAACATGAGTATTCAGATTTTGCAGCTTTTGTCATTCAACATGTACCCGGAATTGCACCGGATTAGGCTCCTTTCCATATAAACCAACAGCAAACACAAGTTCCAATGATACAGGCTTCACAAATCATTAGGAATTGAGTAATACTATGCAAAATGAACACTGCAAAGCAACTTTCTGGATCTACCCAGGACAGACATTTGCTGGAGAGCAGACAGAGCAATCTTGCAGAAGCATGATCACTTACAAAGCCAACTTACCTTGCATTAATGAGGTACTGTGCTAAGCTGATGTTTGCAGGGGATCCTGTGATTGTAACTTGTCGTTCTGCAGAGCCTTCTGTGGCATTAGCAATCTTGATCTGCGCTCCTGACATCTGCCTGATTTCATTTATCTTACTGCCTTGTCTGCCAATAATGCAGCCTATTAACTGGAGTGGGACAAAGACTGAGATTAGTGCCACAGACACAAGCAAAAACCACTTAACTGCAATCTGTAGTATTGCTAAAACCATGGTTATGAGCAGCTCAGTAGCAAAGCAAAAAGATTTTTGCTCTGCTGTTTGGAAGGAATTACTAGTGCAGTCTATTGGCTCTATGGTCATATGTCTCTAGATCCAGTTTTGCTGCTACATGGTTAAGTCAGTATCTTATTTCTGGCATTTCAAGACTATTTCACTGTCTCCCAGGGCAGAAAACATCAGCCTGCTGTGATGATGAGAAAACCAAACCACAGCCCCGCCTGGCGTGCCAGTGACAGCAGCATGCCAAGAACAGCTGGAAGTCAGGCTGCCCACCCACAGCTGCTGCGTGTGGCTCTGCACCTTTCCAGAGCACTGACAGCCCCACACCTCCCTGGCTGCACGTGGTTCTTGCTTGGCCAGGTACTGTGCATTAAAGTCAGTGGGATTTACAGCTCTCTGACTGCAGGCAGAAGCAGGCATAGGAAGAGACTGAAATTTGCCTGCCTTCCTTTACAGAAACTTACCCAAACTCTAATTTTGTGACTAGAACTGAGCCTGAGCTCTGTGTGTGTGCATGTGTGTCCCAGAGTGTTGCTCCTCCAGCATGGAGAGCCCGCAGGAGCAAGTGGGCATGGGGCCAGCAGCTGAGGCAGAGATTTTTGGTTTCTGTAAGGGTGGAGAGGGGGGATTTTCTCTGTGTTAAGGAAGGATGGGTGCTGAGAAGCTCAGCCATGGGCAGAATGAGTAGAAAATGGAAACTTTGCTCTACAGCTCTGTTGATGCTGGGATAGTGTTGCCAATTTTGCAGCAGGATATGCCAAGATGCAGAGACTGCCCTTCCCCTCCCACTCTCCCGCTGCTTCAGGCCCTGACGTGTTACCCTCTGTGGTACTGTAGTACTTGGAGTTACTGGCCAGAAACAGATTCACCTTGTCCAGACATTTTATCAAAAGAAGAAAAACCTCCGAACGCAATCCTTGCTTCAGACTCAGGGACAAACAGAAAGCCAAAGTGGATACCCAGGTAGCTGAAACAAAGACCAAGTTGTGACGAGCACAAGAGGACCAACCACGAGGGGGGAAATGGGGTGGCACGAAACGCACACATGATTTCCCATCCTGTCACAACAGGAGGGCCTTGCTGAGCTCCCTGTCCTTATCCCAAGGATCTCTCTGAGTGTGTGACTACACATGCCAGTGCAGAGGACTGCTGTGTGCTTCACCAGGAAGCCTCTGGCCTGTCTGTGTGCACACCAATGTGCCTGCACTGGCTAGCTGTGAGCAGCACAGGGATCCCTAAGCCTCTGCTTCTGATGCCTCAGTCTCACTGGCCTCCATGGTCTGCAGGGAGTGAAGCTGGCGCAGGACAGGAGAGCACCAGAGCACAGGCAGAGAAGGAACCTGCTGGGTCACTCAGCAAGCTGCCACTTGTGTGTGCTGGGGGTCCTCCAGCGATGCCCAGCTTGTCATCCAGGTGGATCAGTGCAAAGAATGTGCCATCTCGTAGCTGAGTTTGAGTTAGATAGTGAGGATTCAGTCCACACTGGTCAAGGACACTGGTGATGATGGTGTCTGGATGTTTGGTAACCTTTGGCCCTGAAGCTCTCCAAAGTCACTCTTCATTGCTGTGACAACAGGATGCTCTATGACATGGCCTGTGGCTTGTGCAGAACACACAATTCCATCTGCCATGCAGGAAGGATAGTAGTGCTGGGGGCTTGGGCTCTCTCTGGGGTGCCTTTCTCATTACATGTTACTTACACTGAAATTTGAGCTGATGTGTTCTTGAAGAAGTTCAAGGGACATTTGGTTCTGGGCATTTGGTTGTACACAGAGACACCTGCCTGAAATGCTTTGCTCTGAGATGGAATCATGTCAAACTGCATCCAAACACCTCTTGCCCATTTGGGAGAGGAGCCAAAGCTACCACAGACTATACCAAGCCTACTATACACTGTAGTCTAATACTATACTTACTAATAAATAAAATCATCAGTGGCTCAGGGTCCAGTTGAAGGCCTGTCACTTGTGGTGTGTCCCAAGGTTCAGTACTGGGCCCAGTATTTAACTTGTTCAGCAGTGACTCAGATGAGGGGGCAGAGGCCTCCTTTGTAAGTTCCCTGATGACACAAAGCTGGGAGGAGTTGCTGGTACCCCAGGGGGCTGCTCAGCCCTTCAGAGGGACCTCAACAGGGTGGAGAGATGGGCAGAGAGGACCCTTCTGAAACTCAACAAATGTGGGGGTTGACCTGCTGGAAAGCAGCTCTGTGGTGAAGGACCTGGGGGTCTTGGTGGACAACAAGCTGTCCATGAACCAGCAGTGTGCCCTTGGGGCCAAGAAGGATAATGAGATCCTGGGGAGCATTAGAAATAAATAACATTGCCCCCAGATCAAGTGAAGTCATCCTGCCCTCTACTCAGCCCTGGTGAGGCCACCTCTGGAGTGCTGTGTCCAGTTCTGAGCTACTCAGGACAAAAGAGACACAGAGCTCCTGGAGCAGGTCCAGTGCAGGGCCACAAAGATGAGTTAAGGACTGAAGCACCTCTCTTATGAGGAAAGGCTGAGGGAACTGTTCAGCCTTAAGAAGAGATGACTGAGAGGGGACCTCATGAATGTCAGTACCTAAAAGGAGGGTGTCAGGAGGGTGGATCCAGGCTTTTTTTTGGTTGTGCTGAGCAATAGGACAAGAGGCAATCAATGGGCAAGAACTGATGGACAGGAAGTTCCACCTGGATGTGAGGAAGAACTTTTTCACTGTGTGGGTGACCAAGCACAAGTTGTCCAGAGCAGTTATGTAGTTTCCCTCACTGAAGACACTCATGAACCATCTGGTCACAATCCTATGCCATGTGCTCTAAGGTGACCCTGCTGGAGCAGGGAGACCAGACAAGTCACTGTGGTCCCTGCAACCTGAGCCACTCTGTGATTCTTTGAATACTTCTGTTATAAATATCTGTAATATACACATATGTACATACACACACACATAGTATGTACAGGTATATGCATATGTATTTTGACTCTCTCAAGACTTGGCTGGAAGAGCTCACATCAGATGTGCATCAAGCCCAGTAGTCTGTCTCTGGCTGTGGCAGTAGCCCACCCTTACAAAAAAAAAAAAAAAAAGATAAAACCAGTGTGAGGTATAAAATAGTTTTCACTGGTGTTTCAACTTCTGTAAGGCTTCCAGACCACCTGAACAGTAGCTGCTATCTCTGCCTTTATGCTCCATAGTCCATCTGTCTGACAATGTCTTTTTGAATCTGTTTCTGCTTTCACTGTCCAAGGGCCATGGCAGTGATTTGCAGAGCTTGTTGATGTGTTGTAAGTATCACCATTTGTTTGTACAGCCCAAAATTTCAGCTGTTTACCCTCCTTGATCTGTGAGCACCAGGTAAAAATGGTTCCCTTTCCACTTTCCCTACACCACCTATGTCTGTCTTCCCCAACCTCAACATACCTCATTTCTCTGTGTGCCAAAAAAACTCAAAACAAACCAACCCTAAAACACACATTCTGCTTTTTGCCTTTTTCTAGCTTTAATCTGTTCCTCAGTAAAGTTCTGCTGGCACGAATGGAAACAGGACTGAGTCAGGAGTCTGGACTCTTAAAGGGCGGGATTCAAAGGTCTCCTATAATTCATCCCACCTCTAAATTACTGATGCCAGTAGTTTCTCTCAACATGCTATGGCATCTCTGGTTCAGGTACCTCTCTTCCATTTTTTTATCTTCCCCATAATGCTAAATATAAGTGCTTTACACACACACACACATATATATAAATTTCCTGTAATGCTAAAGCACTAACAGAGTCTAATAAAAGAGTTCAATGCTGCAGAGCATAGACTGCCACAGGAAATGGCATGGAGATTTTAAACACTGGTAATAAAGAATCAGTTTCCTTTCTTAAAATGTAGTGCTTGTAAAAAGGGCCAAGAATTAGCCTCTGCAATTTGGTATCTGCTGTCAGGAGCAGAGGGGGTGGCCACACCTGTCCACAGGTACTCATGTTCCCCCTGGTTCCATGCTGCCAGCACAGAGCAAGTCCATTTGCTTTGGCAAAGCCTCTGCATTAATTTAGCAAGCAGGTGCTCATCATGAATGAGACTCTTCAATCTCTTTTCAGATAGAGACTGAAACTCTTAGTTTCAGGTTTGGGTTGGTCTGTTCTGTGTTTTTTAACTAGAAGGTCTGGGACAGAGTACTCTATAGGGGGAAATATTTCCCGAGGCAGATTATAGTTCTTTAAAAACTTGCAGCAGGGCCTGGGAAAAGATGCTTAAATACTCTGTATCTCTTAAGAACAAAACAATAATAATGTTAAGAAATTTCCTTGCCACAACAATGCAAAACCTGGACCATAACCAGACTTTGCAGTAAGCCATATAGAAAACTGAGAAAATGTGGGCTGTCTGAGAACATTTTGCACATGTGTGTCCCACTCATTGGCAGGGAAGTATTTAAGGGAAATAAGGAAATAGGGAAATAAAGGCAATTCTTCAAGTCTGCCATATCCATCTTGGATGGATTGACACTCTGTTTCTATGGAGTAGTGATCAGATTTACAGCTGCCTTAAAGTGTTCTTGGTGCCTTCCATGGGGTAAGTTGCTTTCCTGTTGCTTGTCCCTGACTGCCTCTCCCACATATATGCAAAATATGTCTAATTTTTGTGAGACAGATTTTAAAATTATTATTGGTTTGTTCATTTACTCTCAATGAATGTTTCAGGGTATTGACTTATGAAGTCTTAAGACATCTGTTATCTACATCCAAGGGTGCCATCTCTTCTTTTTTTTAAGGTTCTTTTAAGGACCTGTTTATGACACTCTTTTTTTCTGGGATTTAGGTGAAACACATTTATATTGTGTAACTTGGGCAGCAGTAGAAGGACAGACAAGATCCCAGCAAGGAAAGAAAGGCAGCCAAATGCCCCTGTAAGAGGCTTTGATGAGCAAAATGAGATACTAGATAAGGACCAAGATGACTCCTGAGATGGACTGGGAGAAGTGTCCTCTTTATTCTCTTTTTGGAGTTACATAGAAGTTATGAAAAAATCTAGAAAGGCAAATCTGAATTAATTATTTGGAGAGGAAGCCTCAGCTTTTAGCATGTGGAAAATAACCTTCTGGAAAACATATATTTTTTTATTCTCCAGTATCTCTGTTATTGAGCAACAGGTTAAATGCATATTGTATATTGTATGAAGAAAGAAGCATTATGTTGTTACAGAAATTATTAATAACAGAAAAATAAATTTTTTGTCACTAAATGCCAGAGGGAGTGAGGAAAATTTATTTTAATACAAAGCTATGTAATGTGTAAAAGGCTATTAATATCTGTTTGCTGTAGACTAGGCTCTCTAGTCTCATTGTCTTTATATCTGATTTTGCTCTATCACGTTCTTACTGAGGCATGCTTATCATTGTCTTGGTCTTAAAAAGTATGGGAAAGTACATAGCACAGGTAGCTCTGCACTGATTTCTCTGGTAGCTGCAAAGCACATAGGTATTTGCAAGTCTCGTGGTGTTGTCATGTGCTGGACTTTTACACAGATAAGCACAAATGATAAGAAAGCTGTGGAACTCGTGGAACTTCACAGGATCCCTGGAGCTGGAGTAGGCAGGGGACAAACCATGGGCAGCCTCAGGGCTGCACTGCAGCTCCATACCAGGGCCTGCAGCTTCCTTCACCTTCAGCCAGATAAACAATCACTGTGCCACACAGGCCTGCCCATCAAAACTGGGACTAGGAGATGCTCTTTGGGAAAGCAAAGACAAATTGCCCATGCAGGCTTTGCTGCACAGCTGCTGCTGCCTCTCCCACCCTGACCTCCCTCCACACACAGCATCTGATTGATGGTGCTGGTGCCTCCCCACACTGCTCCCTCACTGCCTCATTTCTCTCTGTCTCCCTCATATCCTCATTTCTTTTCAAATCATTAAGGTTGTAAAAGACCTCTAAGATCATGGAACCCAATGATTAACCCAGCACCATCATTTCACCCCTAAACCAAGTCCTCAAGTGCCACATCCACAATGTCCATTTGAACACTTCCACCTGTCCTTTTGAACACTTCCAAGGAAGGTGATTCCACCACTTCCCTGGTCAGCCTGTTCCAATGTCTGACCACCCCTCCAGTGAAGACATTTCTCCTAATATGCAAGCTAAACCTCTGGTGCAATATCCTGAGACCATTTCCTCTTTTCCTATCACTCACTTTGAAGAACAAGCTCCATCTGCCTACAGTCTCCTTTCAAGTAGTTATAGAGAACAATCAATAAGGTCCCTCCTGAGCCTCCTCTCTTCAGGCTAAACAACCTCAGCTCCATCAGCAGCTCCTCATGGCACTTGTGCTCCAGACCCTTCACCAGCTTCACTGCCCTTGTCTGGACTCACTCCAGCACCTCAATGTCTTTCCTGAACTGTGGGGCCCAAAATTGAACACAGCATTTGAAGTGTGATTTCAACAGAGCCAAGCACAGGGGGACATTCACTGCCCTGATCCTGCTGGTCACACCACTGCTGACACAAAGAAATACATTTTTGGCACTGGGCTGCCTGGAGAGCAGCCCTAGTGCAGCTGTGATGGGGACACGGGACACCAGCATGCATGGTCACACTGGGAGACCCCAGAGAAGGCACCTGCAAAATTCCCAAGCAGCTCCTGCTATGTGATAGGGCAAGAGCCTGTTCTTCCCTCTGCTCTGGAACCCTGGGTGTGCACACACAGACAGGCACACACAGAGTTTGGGTGGGCAGCACCAACATTTTGGTCCTCTAATGCACACCTTGACACCATCCAAACATCAGAACTCACTCTCACCACCTGTAGAGCTCCTGCAGGCTCTTCCTAAGCATAACCCTATTTTGGGCTTGGCTTTGCTCCTTTAGCAACATCAGCAAGACACACTCTGCGTAGCCAGAAAAACCTTCTGAAGAGCATCGTGTGGATTCATGTTTGCTTTTCATTGACAGTGCTGAGCTGGGGCATTTCACACCACATGGAGGAGAAACTTATGGTTTTAAAAATTTTTTATTGCACTACATGACCCAGGGCCAATGTTCTCCCTCTCTTCCTTTGCTATGAACCCCAAAAGAAGGTAAGTCAGAAGAGTGACCCTGGATTTACATCTCTGATGGCAAGAACAACATTTGCCTGAAAGTGAAATTAAGAAACTTGTGCTGTAATGATAAAGAAGGTGCTCCTAAAAAACACTCAACATAAAATGAATTTGGTTGTAAAGCAAGAACTGATAAATCAGCAGGGAATTTTTTATGTAACAGGAAGCTTAAGAAATCACAGCACTCACGCCTCCGCTTCTTTGTGATTTTGTATCTTTTTCTTACTGTAAATCATTGCCACTGAGTTTAATAGGGATTGCACAACATTTTACATATCTCTTAAGTAATACAATTGCTATTTGTGATCCCACTCATGCTTCAAAGCTTTTTTTTTACTGGAGGGGAAAACTTCCATTTTCCAAGTGACTCATTTGTAATGAAAACTGAAAAAAGACCCCAACCCTGTGTGCAGTGAAATAGAATTAAAGGGGAAGACATTTTTATGTGATGCCCAGCATATCAGTTGGCATTTTGAACTCTTTTAGGATTCAGCAACATGTTGCTCATGGACACTGGGCCTTTCAATCACAGCCAACTCAGAGCTGCTGGAGCAGGAGTGTTTCTAGCCCTTGTTTTGTAAATAAACCCTTATACTGCAGCTTTACATTTCCAAAGTAGCATCTTGGCTCAGGAAAAATGCCATTGTGGGTAAGTGTGGGGTTCAGTGGAGATGGGCATGGAGGACTCCAGCCCAACACACAGCACACGGGGCTGCACATTCCTCCAGCCTCTTTGGCCACTCTGCTGAGACCACCCATGCCAGTGCCACCTGAGAGATGAGTTTTGGGACCCCAGGCTCCCGTGACGCCAGGGAAGCCCCGTGGCACTGGCACCAAGGGGCACAAGAGGGGACAATCACTCCTGCTGCTGCCATCCAGCATGACACCAACCCCTGGCACCCCTCCCCACAGACTGAGTGCTGCACAGCTTATTCTGGGGCTGGTGCTTGCAGATCAGCCAAAGATTAGAGATGGCCCCTCTGGTGGCAGAGGAGAGAGAGAAGAGAAAGAGATACGGACTATTGGTCCACTTACATCATTGGGAATAGTAAGTTCATGGGAACTGGTTGGAGTAGTGGCATCCAGTCCTATTCAGGGGACAGAGGGAAAATGTTACGCCAGCTGTTTGCAAGAAGGGCAAGACACAACAAATGAAATTTTAAAGAAGGAAACATACAGAAAGGAGAAAAAAAAAAGAAAAGAAAGGAGCAAAGAAAAATTGAGAACTGCTAGTGAAACAGAAAAGAAAGCAAAGGATGCAAAACTCAGAGGGCTGGGCTCATTTTAAATGAGTCTTATTTTAATTAACCTTTAACCCACCAAAGCAACAAATGTCACATGAGATTCCACAGGGTCATCATAAAAAGCTTCTAGAAAATGAAGGTTTTCCTCTAAAAATACTCTCCGAAGCTTGTTCTAAACACATCAATTGAGAAATTAATGGGTGGCTGAAATTGAACCTGTCTACTAGGAATTCTAGAATATGGAGAATTAAAGTGGATGTCAAATGAACAATTAGCTGAACGAAATACATATTTATGAAAAATAACAAAGTAATTAAAATAAGGACAAAGAAATTAACCTAAAAAAATCTGGAAATTATATGTGGGATTAGTTGCTGAAGAAATGTTGGGAAGGGTAATTTTGGAAGGGAAATGGACAAAGTACTCTAAGCTGCATACATTTGTTTGTAAATTGGGTGGACAAAAGGAAAATGCTCAGGAAAAATGGAATTACTGCTCTAACACATAGTAACATTACAGAAACGTATATCTCACAAATAAAACCAGGAAAAGATTAAGGAGCAGGATGTTAATGACAAGAATAAGGAAAATACAAAGCTAGGAAGGGCCATTTAGTATTCCTTGTAGGTATTTTATCAGATACATCACAAAGAAACATATGTTTTGAAGAATCTTATTTATTGTCTTATCTGTAAAGATATGCCAAAAATAGTAATTTCTAACTAGAATATACAAAAAAAAAATTCCCCAAAAAAGTGATGAATTTTTTTTGTTTACATTCAATTATGAATTGCATAAGCTTAGTTCACACTGAATATCAAATAGTTGAGTTGCTCACGGAATTTGTGATGTATGTGATAAAATGTTATTTGCCATACAAAGCATGTACCAGTACAGATGCACTTCTGTGAAGTTTTTAGATGCCAAGCATGTATGTTGTGAAGCACAGTAAAAATGTTCATTTGCAGGCTTAAGTGACTTCTCACTCTTCAATCAAGAGTTCAGCCTCAGCTTTATTAAGTATGGAGCAAATTTTAAGTCCTTAACTAAATTTCCATAGCATTTTGTAGCTATATCTGCGTTATCTAGTAGGAAGTGAGGCACTTGTCCCAGCAGTGATGATTACAGATGCTCTCAAGACACTTGGCTGTACAAGAACTCAACTTTCAGCATGCCATAGTTTTTTTAACTGGTGTTTCTGTGCCGTGAGTACAAATTGTTTTCCCATGTTTCCTTCTCTCTGGTCCATGTCACCAAAGCATGGACAAGAAGCATGCCCAAGCACTTCCCTCAGAACCAACTGGTACATACTGTATGGTCCACAATAACTTTGTGAGGATTGAACAGAAGAAACTCAGGGCTTTTAGCCAAGGGCACAAATGAAGCAGTTGTGATTAATAAAAGTAACAAACGAAGCACATTTTAGTAATGATGAAAGGAACTGTAACAGAGGTACGGGAGGGAAGAAGAGAGATTAATGTGTGAAAACAGAAGGATTGCTGGTCATTGACCACATTTATTATTAAAATGATGTAATGACCACGGGAAACAAAGCTGTTAAGAAGAAGGACATCCCCAGGGGGTCATGGGTACGTACCAGGGAAACCAGGGGTGGTCTGCCCAAGGGGAGTAAAGGGGGGATGCTGCATAGCCAACTGGTGAAGCTTGGTCAACTGCAGGGCAGGATGGGAAATTAGAACTAACCAATCAAATGGAATTATTTCAGAGCAGAGAAACCATCTTACGTGTTCTAAAACTGGATTAATTAAAATTATATTGAAAAATAAAAGGTTTAATCATTCATTCTAATCTACCGTAGAGAAAAAAAAACAAACAAAACTGGTTATAAATGACATCTCTACTGTTATTACATGTAATGGCTATTGTTAATATTAACTAATTACTGTAGAATTACATATTAAAAGAACTCAAATATATCACATGCAAAAAGACCAAGATAACTGTCATTTGTTCCTGGGCCATTGTACTTTCTAGCAATTATTACACAAGGTAAGAGATGCAGCTGGGCTAACACTTGGCTATACAGTGTGTTGGTCAGGAAAGGTGTCCTTAGGCCGTGTCTTTATTGGTAACTGTAGAAAGCAAATGCTGCCCAGAACAAATAAGAGGGAGAGGAACAAAAAGGGAGTAATTTACATGTGCTGGACTCACGTCTGGATGAGGGATGGCATACTGCCCCTGAATCGTGAATGCCTGGAAACAACAAGCACAGTTAAGACACAGGTTAGTCAGGTGGGACAAGAAGCATTCCTATTCTCATCAGAAAAGCTTCTCATGGCCCCCCCAGCAAATGCCACCTGCACTGCTTTCCACACTGAGTGAGGTTTAATTGTCTTGTGCTGCTTGATAACCCTTGGCACAGTACAGAAAGGTCTCTGTCAGGCTGCCATGTTCCCCTTGCAAGCAGAGAGCACCAAGTGCCCTGCCCAAGCTCTGATGATCCTGTCCCTCAGGACCTCTCTTCAGTCCAGCTCTGTCTGCTGGGAGCAGAGCTGAGGACACTGAGGGGGTCAAGGAGCAGAGGGGGTGGCCAGTGACACCAATGCACCCAGGGAGATGCTGATGCCACAGCAGCAAGGGGCACATGAGGAGGGGACAGACCTGCTCAGGGGATGCCTGGCCCTGTCCTCCAGCTCCTGACTGCCACATGTGTGCAGGGCCATGTGCCAGCCAGCTCTGAGCCACCTTGTCTGGCTGCTGACAGCCACAGATGCCAAGTGCCAGCAACAGTGTGCCCTGGGGCACCTCACAGAGTTCATGCCCAGGCTGCTGTGCCAGTGAGCACATGTGCTGATGGCAGCCTGTCCTGCAGTGCCTGGGCACAGGGCCAGCAGGCCAGTTTGGAGACAGGAGCACCATGGAGACCCCCAGCATGGTGGGCAGTCTTCCACAACAAACCAAATATCCTCCCTCCAAATCCAGCTACTCTGCACCATGAGAGCAGTGCAAGAGATGTAGTTTCTGGCATCGTTTCTGGAGGCACTGGGGCGAGGTGTGGAGGCAAAAAAGCATGAGTGAGGAGGGATATGGTGGCATGCCTGACACCAGTTAGCACAGCCTTTTGTCACTCCTGCTGGTCCTGTTCAACTCGCTGCAGCAGCCTACAAAAAACAAGCTGCAGAGAGTTTATGATTTTCTATTACATGTGAAAGGAATGGCATGTCAGAAAAATTTTAATGTGCTTGTGCTTAGACAGGCAGGAAAGCAGAAGGACAAATTATAACATAAATATTTGTAGTGGAAGAATTACAAACAGGAACAGAGCTGATTAGCTTAGTTTGCAAAATGCTTATTTGACAAAAGGCCTCTTAGAAAGTAATGAATCCTCTGCAAATGATAAAACAATTCATTTAATGGAGTTCGGATATTAAAACCTTTAATGTCTCAACTGCATGATGCACATTTCTGCAGCAGAATTTTCCTTCTGGAGAAGAAACATTTAATTTAGTTTTTAAATTAGTTATAAAGCCAGGTCATAATCTGGCAAGCATTATGCACATGAGCAGTTTTCAGGGAGAAGTGTGTGTACCAGGCTCTGTGGGAGGTTCATGGACAAACATGCATGTGCATCTGTAGGGAATGGGCATCACTGATGGGTTATATATCACAAAAAAAGGTCCCAGTCCACATAAACAAGTGATCACTGCCATCAGTAGGTCTAAGGAAACATGTATTCAAGCAAGTGAAACTTGTTTAACTGTTTCACCAAACGAGGACAACCTGAGTGGGGTGGGACTGTGCTCAGCCAAGCACAGCAGCAGCTTCAGGGAGGTTACAGCTGGGTCCATGAGCCAACAGTGGGCTTGGAAACCATGATTTGGTGTCTGAGCATCTGTGCTGGATCACAAGTGTCTTTTCTGGTCTCAGCTGTACCTCAAACCCAGCTGAGAGAACATCTTTTACATGGCTCTTTTCCAAGCAGTGGTCTGCAAACCAGCAAGAACCCATCACAAAAAAGGCACCAGCAAACCAAATAGAAGTCACCCCTTCCCTCATCATTCTGCTCCCTCATACTTCCATGTGCACATAGGAGGAAGCAAACAAACTGGAGAAGTAATAAAAACAATGAACATTCAGTGCTCAGACCAGATTTACTTGGTTGCTTGGCAGTTCATGAAAACCACCAAACCAGAATGGACAAGATGGGTCTTGATTTTGTTCCCCAGAAAAAAAAAAAAAAGACAGAGAGAAAGAAAGGTTTTAATTTCTTAGGCTGCCAAAAGGTCATTTGATTGATTTATCTTGAGAAAACAGTCTCTGTCTGCTTTACCCTTTGTCAGGGGAACCATGTGTCTTTGGGGATGAGGGCTGGGGCTTGCTAAGCTCAAGGGTGATGAAAGGCTACTGAGACATCTGTCCTGAAATGTTCCACTGAGCACATGGGCGATGCATCTGCCTCCATCAAAGTCAAGGGCAACTTCCCTACTGCCATAAGTAACAGCAGGGATGGCCTGGTCTGCACATTTGCCTCAATTTAGACCATCATACTGGTAAGAGACACAAAGCAGAGCTGCACCCTCTGAGTACCCATTTAAACAACAGTGTAGCACACAGGGTAGAAATTTCCAATTAAACCATTGCACATGCTAAGTAACAGTAGAGGCAGAGCAGGGCAGTGTTCAGTTTCCTTTTAGTTTTGTTATGCAGTATCAAAGAAGCACAAGAGAATTAAAAGCAATACTTAGAGTGGAAGAACCCCAACTTCTTAAGGACAACTAGAGATTATATTTTGCTAATGTTACTTATTTTACTAAGTGTTAAACAAACAAAATCCTTTCAAGATAGCCATGATGTAATTTAGCATAGAAAAATAACTTTTGGTAGCTTAGCTGAAAGGTTGAATGGAACTAACAGTGCTAATAAAATTTTATTTTTTGTATTAATTTTCCACTTATGAAACCTGGTTAAAGTGTCTTTCCATACTGGTGTCCAAACACACCTTAAACATTTTCTTAAAAATTCTGCTTAGTCAGAACACACAGAAATTCAAAGCAGACAGGTGTCTGACTCTTACACTCTTCCTCACATCAACAAGGTTGCATTAGAAAAGTGTGAACACTTTTTTAACTGATAAAACTGATGATGAGAAGAGCTATTAGACCCAAAAATTGGATACTTTGAATTATTTATACAAACTGCTCAGCCCCCTCTAGCAACAGCTTCAATGCTTTTGAGCAATCATATACAGTCTTTGAAGGCAGTGGCAATTACAACACTGGTAGAATGGGCTGCTGCATATATATACACACACATATTCCTTAAAGGAAAGCACTGCAGTGTAAACTGACATATATGGAGTAAATTATTCTGAACTTTCAGTCACAGACCAGTTTCTGGCACATTATTTTACATTTCAATTCAGCTTTGGTCACTAAGGAAGCAGATTTCTTATTTTGATGACAAGTAAGAGTAGAAGGCTTGAGCATGATGAAAGCTACTACATCCAGATTATGATAATCTGGATATACATCAAAACAAATCATTACAGAGTAGAAGGTAAAACTCATAGGCACAAAAAATCAGAGACAGCTCATGAAAAGGGCTGTCAGAAACATTTTGGGATATGCTTGGGAGGTGCAGGAGCTTCCTTATACACCAGCAGATTGTGGTGGCACAGGTTGCCACACCAACAATGCCAGCAGCACCCTGGGCACTCAGCCCCACCAGGAATTCAATATCCAGCTTCTCATATGACTTCCAAATTGCCTGAGGTGGGACAGTCTGTGCCATCAGCCCACACCCTGTGACAGGGTGATGACCCTGGATAGGCTGATGGAGTGGGAAGGGGGACCTGCCTGCAGATGTTCCACCCTGCAGGTAGTTGGGTAATTGCTTAAAAAGTGACCTTGGCATCACCTTGGGGAAAAGATCTGGTTGGGTGGGTGTGCCTTACTGCCAAAGAGGCTTTACATATGTTAATCCTGAGTAGAGAGATGTCTGCCTTCCTCTAGGCTGGGTTTATGGGGTTGATTTCCCCTTGAGACAGGTAGGACTTGCAGCATCTCAATCCCCCACCATTGCTTGAAGCTTGGTGGCTACACAGGCACCCTTGTGACCCTCCCATGGTGTTTTTAGGGTATTTATCTGCTCTGTTCATCACTGGCTCTTCAGTGAAAGCTGCATTCCCCCTGCAATGGATGATGGCAGAGCATTCCTGCTATGCCTCTGTCACATGCTGCAGATCCATTTCAGACATTACTAAAAGACACAGAAGAACCAATTGCATGTGGGTTTTTAAAGGCAGATGAGAACGCTGACCTGATACAGCTTAAGGTGAAGGGGAATAACCAAAACTTCTTACGTAAAAAAGAAACAGGAATGCTGTTCTTGTGTTATCAGTCAGGCTGTTCCACACCATGGTTGGGAAGGTCTATACTTGAATGTGAGTAGTTCCAGCCACCTCAGAATTCCATTGCTACTTAGTCCCGAGGGACTACAAGCAGTGGAAATTATTTGTGTGTAAATCCTTACTGCAAAATGAACTATTTGGTCCAAAAAGTATGAAAACTATGAGAGAAAAATTACACTTTTCATTAGCAGAAATGTCCTGCTGTTTCATCATTTCTGAAAATTGACAAAACTGCTTATACTGCTAGTGAAGCTGCAAGTTAAGAAAAAAAATCCCAGCCACTACATTAAGCCAGGATGCTCCACTCAATGAACTCCTGATTTGGACACTTCTCAATCTGCAGAAGGGCAGATTTAATTACAGAAGCTAATGTTAAATTACTTAATTACAGAAGTTAATGTTAAATCTTGGTAAAATATCAGATAGGTCACAATTTTGTGTAAAGTTTGCAATGCAGTGTTCTCCTGTCCTGCAAACTGTAAGCACACACAGTAGACAAAGCACATCAATACTATACCAGGCAAGAAAGAGTAAAAGTTGAAAACTAACAGGTGCTGGCTGAGGCTGGGCCAGGACGGTGTGGTTTCCAGCTGAAGCCAAAATGGTGTCTGCTCTTACCTGGCCACCTGCAAAAATGATAGGTGCAGAGGCAGGTTTGGGACGGTAGGGGATGGTGGCACCTTTGGGTGGGGACTGCAGACAAAAACACAAAGCAGTCAAAATGCAGAACAAAGCAGAGATTGTATTAAAAAGATGTGTCTTTCTAAAAATACTGGTCACCTCAGACAACCAAGGCATGCAGATAACCCAGCCCAGCCCACCCTGCTCTCCACCCCTCCCTCCACCCCACCAGACCAAAAGCATGCTAGAGGCCTCCTGTCTGGGCTTCAAGGGAAGGGCTGAGGACCTGAGTGCATGGGCAAAACAGGCAATGGTCACACCGGTGGTTTCATTACTGCCACTGTCAGATGAAGCTATGAAGCTTCATTAAGCATGGTAAGGCATTTCAGGAAACACAGGCACAGTTTTGAAAATGGTCAATGGTTTGGAAATTATGGGAATTTTCAGCAAGGGTTAAAATGCCCAGATTTTTATATAAATTTATTTTGTGTATCATTTAATCTAAGGGCTAAGAAACTGCCATAAAAGTGAAACTTACTGGTCTTATGCAATAACCTGACCCTAAGGAAGCAAAAAGGTCCTGGCTGGTCATAATTATTTCTATTTTAACCAAGACCTGGATGTTTTCTGCCCTATTCTACATCAGAATAAAATGTGTTTCCTTCAGAATGACTGCAGCTCTGTGCAGGACCTGGTTGTTGTTCAACAAAGTCATGAGAGCCTTTGACTGCTTAACCTTGCTGCGAGAGGCTCTCAAACACCAGGAAAAGCAGAGTTTACAAAGCCTCTGGCAATCCCTGGCAGGGGAAGGGCAGGCAGTGCCCCAGGGGAACCCATGGCAACTGACAATTATTAATAACGTGTTTGAGCATCTCCTGAGCGAGAAGGGACAGGCTGGGTGCCCCCGTACCTCCAGCATCACCACGCAGATCTGCTTCACACACTGGATGATGGCGTCGGGAGTGCCGGATATGGTCACCGCGCGCTCCGTCGAGTTGGGCAGCATGTCCCCTGCCACCTGCACCTGGGCTCCTGTGGACTTCAGCAGAGACACAGCAAAGACACTGTCACTGCAATGCAGGCAATGGCACCTCCCCAGTCATTCACTGACACAACGGAGGGGGTGCACCCCTAAACTTTTTGTCTTTTCTTTGCTGGACGAGGCAGAGCACACGTGGAAACTCCTACCCCGGACATGGATTTGGCTGTTCAAGCCAGTTTGCCAACACTACCATGTAGCCATGGTTCGTGCCTGCAATGTTTTGATTTCTCTAAAACTGTTCCCAGGCACAATTCTGTAAACAAGGAATGTGTTATCGTACACTATCCTGTTTTTCTGCATTCTTTCCCAGAGGAGGGAATTTACTTGATGTCCCTCTGAGTCGACCAATGTGGTCCAAGAATTCCACCCCTTGTAAAAAGGTATAAGGGGAAGTGGCTCGAGAATAAAGACAGATTGGAGTCAATCTTCAGCCTTCTGAGAACGAGTCAGTGTCCTTATTTTGTGTCCTATTGTGACACTACCACCCTAGAGAGCTTAGGGAACCAAACTGTGACCTGATCTTCAGGAGAAGCATTTTAACCCTCTCAAAGACAGACAGTTGCAATGCTGACTAAAAAGTGAAAAGGGTGAAATGAAGTACTCTTCAATAATAAAAAAAAAAAAGAAAAAAACTCCTAATAATTGAACAAGCTTGGCTAATCAAACAAGACACTCTTTAATCTACTGATAAATGGCTCTTTAATCTACTGATGGCTGACTTGTGTCTCTTGGTGAAATCTGGGGCTTCCTTATGCTATATGGTACAGAAGCACTTCTAAATCATAATTAGTGTTGATTAAATATATGCATATCATCAACTTTTAGCTCATTAATGAACTCAAGAAAGTAATGAGCCACTTTTGGGGTTTTTTTCTCTGTTTTTAAATTTCATCTTGGCACTACTGTGTCTTAGTTAAAAAAAAAAAACCAAAAAAACAAAGCAAGAAGAAAACACAGGATGCCCAAATGTCATAGGCTAGGAAAAGCCTGATTTTGTTCCAATCGGGGTCAGTTTTTTTGATTGACAAGCAATTTATCCAGTAGAAGACAAGCTGCGACTTTTGGCGGAATGCTTAAAAAGGCTGGGTGGGGGGGAGAAGCGGTCTCTTCGTTTTTAGGGTGGCAGACTAAAGACAGGGGGCCGCCGGGGCCGGCTGGCCTCGGTGCCCCCCCACCCCGGGGCGGCTGCGGCGGGCCGGGCGGGCCGGGCCGGGCCCCAATGCTGCCGGAGCCGGGGCAGGCCGGGCCGGAGCTTTGGGAGCCGCTGTCTCGCGGAGAGGCGGACAGCATGGAGAGGAGAGAGAGCTCGGACGGAGTGCCCCTTCACCCTTGCTATTCTTTTCAAGCCGAAGAAACCAGCGCACGGCTTCTAAATGACTCAGTTTCCCGCCGCAGAGCCACGTGGGCAGCCCGACAGCCCGAAAAGTTTAACCTTTTGTTGTGAGCAAATGGATTTTCCTAAACATCATCTTTCTCCGGAAGAAGAACAGTTATAGCGAAGGAACTATGGAAAGACACGGCATAAAGCTACAGTCGGTAAGGGAAGAGTGAAAAGGACTTTAAAGCAAAAGGACAAGGAGTGGCCTAATTTTGGCTGGACATTTCTGGTAAACTATAAAGACTGAATTGGTTTTGTTTCCTGTAACATATAAATGCTTTTGGGGGGATGTAAGGTTCTAGTTAAAAGTGATATGAAGCTTTTTTTGCTCTTAAAGAAAGAGGAGATTTGTTTTTGGGTCTTGAGATGATTTTGGAAATAGAAAAAGAGAATCTTTGTGTCATACTAGAGGAGGCATCCTTAAACAGTACCCCAGTAAGCAAATATGGCCCATGTGCAGTGTTGAGAGAACTGCTAATGGGTATGGTATGTCTATATAGAACCCAGAGAGACTCCTTTCCTAAAAGAACTGATAAAAGGTTATTTTTAAAATGGTAAAACTGGCTGAAGTTGCAAGTCATGTCTTTTTATGTTGAGTGAAGAAAGGTAAAAAACTTAGAAAGAGAAAGAAAGATGTTTTAGAAGTTTCATTTGTTGTTGTTGTTGTCTTTTTTCCCTTTTCTTGTTGTTTTTGTGTGTATTAATAAACTATCTTTGTAATTTAAAGATAGGCCTGGTTTGCTTTATATTCTTCCAGTCAAATAAAATATAGAACGTGATTAAACCATCACACCAAACAACCCTTGACATTGTGACACAAATGGAGAAGACCTTTTCAGTCAATAGAGAAAAACCCAGGCATTTGATGTTGACTAAGCTCTTTAACATAATGCACAAAACATTTATTCCCGACTCTTATTGCAATGCAGTATTTGGGCTTTAAAATACAAGTTTTTCAGTAGCCAGTGACTTTGCGTCAGTCAGCAAGGAGTTAATTTGTTTTCCTGATAGTTATACACAACATGTGTTATATTTATTTCCAAAGACTGATTAATGTACTGATTTCATCTTCTGTTCACTAGTGCTGTTTAAGGCCGAAGTATCAATTCCATGCTTTATAACAGACTTCAGAATTTCACCGTAATTTGATCAATACCTCACACTTTTGTTTTCTTTTTTCACAACCTTATCTCAAAAATAGTACTGCAGCCCTACATGTTGTTCCTGGGTGCATGACAAGACAAAAGACCCCCTCCTTTTGCAACTGCTCAGTGTGTTGTGTGATGATGAAATTAGACCACATCTTGGGCTGCATGCTCTTTGATTTCCCCCTCTTTCCTGGTATTTGATTTTTAACAAACATTCCTGGATATCTGTATATCCAGCACAAAAGACTGCCAAATACCAGAGTCATTTATGCATTTACTCCCAGTGCTAATCTTGTTTATTCTCTGACTTTGGTCATATATCGGTGGCAAGAAACAAGTAATACTTTGTCCATTACCCTTATGCTTAAGAAGATGTGCAGTGTGATTTCTTGCTACATGAGCCTTATCAAAACATCTTTTTGGCCATACACTATCCTTTTACTTCCTTGTACCAGACTATAGGCAATTGCTTCTGAAACTATGCTCACCAGGGTAATCACTTCAGTCACTTCATTTAACCAACAGACCAATCTTCTTCTCCTTTAAAAACCTATGTCTCAAGCACATTCCCACAGTGCTCTGAGTGGAGTTACCAATATTTAATATAAAATCCAACGTATGGACAGCTATAAAAACTAGAGGTAAGCAATCACTAGCACACAGTTCACACTCATGCCTGCTCTTATTTTAACATAACTTAAGAAATCAGCTTAAAAGCTCCATAAAATCATCTGTCTTGAATCACATTTTAGATTAAAAAAACCCAGAGTTTCAACTTCATAAAGCCTGTCAAAAGCCTTTTGTTTTGACACAGGCAAATTAAAAAATGTATCAACATGTTATCTTAGTATTAAAAGCTTCATCCCATGCTGGAAAAAATTCAAATTTAGCAGGAATATTGTCACTTCCTCCAGAATAAAAATTCATTTTTCTGAAATGTCCTATTAAGATTTTCTCTATATAATTGAGCATGTACCTGATTTTCTTGTATGAGTGATTACAAACACCAGATCCTTGGCTTGGCATGTGCTATATTGTTACAGTCACACATGGAAGAACGAAAACAGGCATTGTATGGTTGTTTTTGCATTTTTTGGTTAGACAAAAAGTGGCTCCTAGCACACTGAATGAATACCTCCAGCTAAAGTCTGGACTAAAAATAAATTCTGCATGTGTTTGGAATGTGTCAAATCAGGTCACTGTGGCCCAGTGAGATTAAGGAGAAACAGGGAAGTAGCATGAAAATCACACTTTTCTAGAAAGGAGACCTACTAGCCTGGAATCCCCAGTGGTGCTTGGGCTTTTCTCTGACTGTAAGGGCAGTAACTAATTTGGAAATGGCTGCAACCCTTTGACTTGGGGTCCTCTGAGTATTGTTGAGCAGGGGTCTGTGCTGAAAGAGAAACTTGAAGAGCCATTTGTCACTGTTGCTTTGCTTAACTGCGCATGAAAGACTTTATACATTGTAAAGCTGTTTCTCTGTTTCACAGATGGTCGTTAGTGTCAAGGAAAGTACAAGTCCAGCTGTGCTGGACCCCCTGCTTCTCCCAGAGCAAGGCTTTTCCAGGTTTTTCAGTCAACACAAACTCATGTTGGTGTGATCAGCAAAGCGCAGTGGGTGATGCTGGCAGGGCACACTGCAGTAGGATGCTGAGCTAGTCAATGTCCCCAGCACACGTCCCAAGACTTACCTCCCTGATTTCTTTGATTTTGGAGCCTCCTTTTCCTATAAGGGATCCACACTGACTTGCTGGGACAACGAGCCGCAGTGTCACGGGCGGTTTGCTTGTCACCGAGCTGTTTGTCATCGAAGCGTTTATGTCCTGAAATCACAGTGTCAGCGAGTATTAGGCAGGGCATTTGTCACTCCTGGTGAGCACTGAGGGGCTCAGAGCAAATGCCCAGGCTGTCTGTGGAGACCTGGGGAGTGTGCAGCCAGCTGTGGCTGGTTTTTGTGGTAAGAAAAGCCCATCAGAGCTCTGCCGGTGATGCACTGTAAGCATGAAGCGGCTTGTGCCAGAGGAACCTTTCTGATGTCTGACATTGCAAGATCCCGTGCTGTGGGACCAGAGGGCAGGACTAGGAGCAGGAGGTGGTGTTTGCCATTAGATCAGCCAAAACAGGTGGAAAAGGCAAAGAGGTTTTCAGATTCACAGGCTTCCAAAACCTGTTTCTGGTCTGTTTTGGTCTCTTTTTCACCACCTTAGTTAGAAAATTTCCACTGTGTAACACATCTCTGCATTTCACATATCTCTTCCCAGATTTGATTCAAAGGAAAATGGTAAAAACAGAAACGACAAAGAATCTGTGAATAATCTGAAGCAGAGAAATTAAGATGATTTTGATGTCTTCTGCCACCCTCTAGATTTAATTTCTCTTTTGTAGCAGGTCCATAAATATTTTTAGCACTACACAATTTCTAAAATATTTTCCATTTCAGTTATGTAACCAGAGTACAAAAAGCTCAGCAGAACTGTAATTGCCTGTGCCCAGGTAATGTAACATACATCCATGTATCCCACCATCCAATGGCACTACATTACTCACTCCCACAAGCACTTCAATTTACTACTGGTTGCAAGGTTTAAATTGTTTTAAATATATTTTGTTTGTTCAAAATCTTGTAGGCAAGACAAAGTAATCCCTCTAAAGACTTCATCACAGATAAAAAGATAAAGCTTATCTTCCCACTGATCAGTGGCATGCTTTGAGGGAACTTACAATGAAAAAATAAATAGCCACAAGCTGCACTGCAGCTGATCAACATGAGAATCTCTGAGTGTTTTGGTAACACTAGCTATGAGCTGAGAAGACTCATCTGTGAGGTGGCATGGCACAGCTATTATACTCTCCACAGGAATGTTACCAAAAGATTAGGACAGGAATGAGAAAACATGCATTTCCTATTAAGTCATCTATGATGCAGCAAGAGCTCCAGCAGACAGAACTGATGTGATTTCCTACGCTTATAAAGACTATCACTTAAAAAAAAAAAAAAAAAAAAGTGCCTATATAGTGCAATCAGGACCCCAAATTATTAAAAAAGCAACCAAAACCAAAACTATTCAGAACTTCAAACAACTCTGCACATCTCACTGAACCAGTGTGGAAGCCCGGTGTCATCAGCACTGATTCCTACAGTACCTCCCCAACTGTGATGGCAGCATTCTTCCATCCAAGAAAAGGCTTGGTATGACCTTAATTATCACAAAAGAGAAGAAAATAAAATCTTGAATGGAACAAGGCATTGCTGCATGTGACAGCTACCCAATCATTCCACTGCCAGCCAGTAGTAACTCACATTCTGTTTAGTGGCTGTGTCAGTGAGAGACTGCAATCCAAAATAAAGCCAGAGGGATAACAGAATTTTGCAGTACCCATGTATCTGAGATAAAGTTATGCTGACTTTTCAGCTGGAAGATGCCATCTCACTGTATCAAGTTTGTGTCAGGTGGAGGCATGTGTAGCTGAATAATCCTCTTCAGCCACACAGCACGAAACTCAACAATGTCTCCTACTTCCATATCATACGCAGCCTGGCCTCAAAGCCTTCACTGAATTTTCTGCCTTCAAAAGCACTTTGCAGGAACTGGAAGCCACTGTTCTCTTTATTTTGTCCTCACCATTCAAGAAGAGCAAAATCCAAACATGGGGGCTCAGCAGCATGGAGTGCATACAGGAATTATTCCAGCTTAAAACATGACAAAGGAGAAATAAGCAGGAAAAAAATCCCCTTAAGAACTGCAGGCTTCTGAGTAGGGATGCCTGGAGACTTTCCCACAGAACAGTCATCTTTCAAACTGGGAGACTCCTATTTATTTAACCTCTAACTTCTTGCAGCATTGCACCCATTTCTTCAGGGCTCTGGCAGACACTACAGCTGGACCTTTGTGTGGCTTTCTCCCTGCTGGGTGGGCTGCTCCTCAGCCAAGAGAGGCTAATTGGAAGTTAGAGGGAGCCTGGAAGTGCTGAAGAGCCAGCAGCGTCCCTAGCTCTTGGCATCCCAGGGTCAGAGCATGTAAGGCTTCCCAAGATAAGCCTAACCTAACAACTCAGAAATCTACCAAACCTCCAAGGAAAAAAAAATCATAACAAAATTCTTCTTTTCTGGTTTCAAAGGAAATGTTAAACTGTCCAATTTTCACAGCAAGGAGGATTCTGTGAGGTGGCTCTCACTTGGATATGACCACCAAAGGACTGACCACAGCTGTACTGACAACAATTAATGTTTGTCAGGAAGGAATCACCCTGATTGCTTTAACACCTTCCTTTTCTCCTTTTTCCTAGAGCTGAGCAAGTTCTTCATAGATGTTTACAGAGGAACAAGGATTTCAAAAACCCTTTTCTTATTTACTTGGAGAAGGTCTGATTAGTGAGTTATTCCAGTGCTTAAGTACCATGTGCTTTCAGAGGATTATGCAGACTTACAAGCAAAGCTAGAGCTGCCCCACTCACCAGTGAAGTAACAGCTGCATTTCGTGGGTCTCAGCCTCCAGTCCAAAAATGACTGTGCAAAAATGTTCCCTCTTGCTATTCCAGTGGTCTGCCTGGGTTAATGTCATTTTCTAACAACTCTTTCTCCCCTGCAGTGAATGCTTTAGGTATTTATGCAAATACCTTCTTAGCTTGTAAATTCATCATAAGACTGCTAGAAAAGCAACTTCCATTAGGAAGGCTGTCAAAGCAGAGTTATATAAGGCTACAGAGCAACCACAAAACATAACCTTTCTCATTTTTCTATCTATCTGAGACATTTTGAAATTTTTACTAACATAAGAAAAGCATTCTAGGACTTCCTAGACCTGCTTATCTCCAGGTATACAGCTGTAGGGTGGAAATTAAGGGTCCAAGGTCTTCATGTGGGCATGCATAACCAGCACCAAAAAGATCCCTCAAAGCAGCAGTCTCATACATGCATCTTTTTTCAACATAGCTGCAACAACAAGAGCTGGACTGAATTTTTTTAATGGCTGAAGAAATCACCAGCAAAAAGATATGCATGAAAAATAGCACTTGGTAGTTTGCTAATTTGTAATTTTTGAAACAGCACTTTATTTTGCCTCCAGAGTGTTACAGTTACCTCATTTTATTGGCAGGAAGATTTATAGGAAACCTAACTGATTATATATCATGTATTATACATACAATATGTATTATATATATATTTTTTTACTGCTGTTCTTTTAAATATACCACAAACCAATTATGTTAAAACTAAATACAGATATTTCAGAGCAGTACTTGATCTACAGGGAGTGCCAATGCTCCTTTGCTAATGCTCACACGAAGAGCCCAGGCTACCCTCTAAAACCTGCAAGTGCAAATAAGAGCAAAATCCAGCCAGATGCCTGAATTTCAGCTTTCTCTGCATATTGCTACCTACAGCACTTTCAAAGACTATGTCACATAGGGTGGTGAGCTGGGGATCTGATGCTGTGCAGTGTTTGATGTTTGTATGAAAAATGCAGCATTGTTTCCACTGGGTACTCATTTTGGTGGGATTATCTGTGCTAATGATTCTCTCAGCATTTTACAGGATGAGGAACATGTTTTTCTTTTAGAGAGCAGAGACCCTGCTCTCTCCAGGATTCTCTGGACTGGAGGGTACAGCATTGTACACCAAGCTACCTCTTCAACTAGAAGAAAGAGGGATTGGTCCATGATGGGTAGGAGATGAAGAGGAGAAAGAGATGACAATAGGAAGTTTTGAAATTGGGTTAGACAGAATTACTTGTGTGGTTCTGCAGGCTTAAACCTCAAAATCTTCATTATTTCATTAATAACTGGCAACCTTCCCCCCTGCCCCCAAGCATTCTTATAAAATGTGCCATGCCACAAAACTAAGACATTTTATCAACATACTGAAAGTTTGGAATATCACACAGGAAGATCTGAAAACCCATGAAGGATTAAAGAAATATAAGTGGGATTAACACTTGCAGTATTAAAAAAAACAACTGTCTGGAGCCTGACAGGAATGTTTGCCAAGACTAAAGAGGTGAAAACACCTGAGCAGGAGCTGGGGACACCCAGCACCCACCAGGCAAAGCATGGGTGTGTGCAAAGCATTACGCTAGTAGGAGATGAGGCACTTCCAGCAGTGGCAGGGATATGACAGTGCAGTAAGTAGGACAGGGGACTGTTAATGCTGTTAAATAAGCCTTTGTGGAAATTCATTTGCAACCTGTCCACAATTAATGCAGATGTTTAACATAAAATGTAACCAGAAAAAGGTGGAAAGGGACTACTAGAGTCATGAGAGTGCTGGGGAATGCATCCTCTGAAAGACTCTGCTTGGATCCTCTCTCTGGCAAAAACAAGGGTGTACAAGGATAAAATCAGTTTCTATAAATATACCTAGAAAGGAAATCCTCAGGGATGGGAAGGCCAGAATATCTAAACTAATGGCCAGTGCTGGCATAGAAACAAAGCTGCATGAAGTGTTCATGAATAAATTCAGGTGAGGAGTGAAAAGATGTCTAATTATCAGAGACCTAAAGTTATGGACCCAGTATAAGGAAATAGAAAAAAAATCTAACTAGTTTTTGATCATGCTGTGAAGTTGCAAGTTCAAGACATACAGTTGATTCTAGAAGACAACTGCATCTGGGGACTTACGAGCTCTCTTCTAGTCATGTTGCTCTAAACTTGAACAATTGCCACGTGGAAGTAAAGGCACACGTTGACAATTCTCATCAGTTCCACCATCTCCTTGTGCTGTGGGGAGATGTGGAGACTAACCAGGGTGACTTGGAGAAATAAGAACTCTTAAGAAAGGGATTAACATCCCTCTAACTTAATCCATTCTGGAGAGACCCTACCCTTTGCTTCTGCTGCAGGTGACTCAGTCTACCTGTCAGCAAGCACCTCCTTTAGGAGAAGGTGGACTGCTTCCTGCAGGGGCATCTGCCTCTCCAGAGAGGACAGGAGAGTTGCCTGGACTAGGCATATGATTTTCAAAAGTAGAGGGAGTTAAATCCTCTCCAGAGTGACCAGGGTTCATGTTCTGTACTCTGCTGCCTTTCCTGTGAGGTTCTCCATTAAAATGGTGACCACATCTAATTGTAGTTGGTTGATGAAACTGGAGGAAATCTCAGCAATTTAGATACATATCTGCACAGAACACTTAGTTTACAGTGAATTGAGCTCCTGCCTTACTTACTCTGAGTGCTTTACTTTAATTTGCTTTAAAAGACAAGGCTTAAATGTGGCAATTGATAATCATATAGTTTGTTTTTAAAATAAAAGATTTCTAGTTAACTGAGTTATATATTAATTTTGGCATATATAACATTTACATCAATACCAACTGGATTCATACAAAAAGAGAGTTAAAAGTTAGGCAATTATTCTTTTCAAATCAAACCCACAATGGGAATAGAATTTTTCCAAGACATTTTTCCTACTATTAGCACAGATTAATAGAAGCAATTGCTTTTCCCTGAAGCCTTTTTCCCAAAAAGCAAAAGAAATGATCAAACATCTTGTAAATTGACCCATTATTTTTCTTTAGCATTGCTGCCGAAAGCATTTATAAAAATATAACCACTTTCATTGCTATTAAATAGAACATTAAACAAATCCTATTTAACATTAAAGCAAACATGAGAAAATTCAAAGTGTTTGTATTTCAACTTGAAGAGAAAAAAAAGTATTTGCTTACCTCTTCAAATTTTAGTGCAATCATAGAAAAAGCTTTAAAAATTGCATCTGTTGGGCCTGTTATTGTCACAATTCTCTCTGGACAAGTGCCTTCTGAAATATTGATTCGAGCACCACTCTGTCGAAAGGAACAAATATTTTTCAAAGTTATACTTCCCAGGGAGCAAACTAAGGAGGATTAGGGATATAGTTTGAGAAGGAATACCTTCAGGCATCTAATTCCCTCCCCTACAACTGCAGCCCCAACATCATATAATTTCAGCATAAACTGATCACATTCCAAAAATTCGTGTAACTGTGGGAAGCCGGATTCTGTCTGGGTAAATACTTATGCAGCCTTCTTTGCAGTATGCAAATAGCACCTCTGTAACTCAAAGTTGCAAATAATTGCATAATCAAGTCTTTTCCCTTCCTTCTTGCAGGATTAACCTTAAGTAGGACTGGAGCTGCAGAATTTAAGAGAAGGTGGTTGTCTCCATGGAGCACCAGCATTTCCCAGACATGATGCACCTCTCTGGTTTGGAGCCCCAAAGGTTGGGCTTGGCCTCTCTGCCTCTTTACTGGGGCCTTGCTTTGCACTGTGGAGAAGGCTCCTTGTAGATGTGCCTCATGGGAAGGCAGCCAGTCAATATGCACTGAGCATCCCTTTAAAGGAATAGTGGTGGGACAGGAGACAGGTGAGACAGGAGAGAAACCAGGCTGGCTCTCAAGTATACTCAGCCCTCTTTATGCCACTGTGGCAGTGCACAGAAAATGTTTCAACCAGGGGGTTTTATTTATTTAGAAATTAATATATATTTAATATATATTTAAGAGGATCTTTAGTGTAGGAAATGATCAAATCCAGTTCAGGTAAGAGCCACCCTATGCGTTCTCTGCAGTTTCAGTCCTGGAAATGCAGCCTAACAAGTCTCTGGAGCCTCAGCTCACCCACAGGCACTGACCTCTTGGGGATCAGGGCCTGAAGCAAATGTGAGACAAGCTGGGTTAGTTTGGCCCTTTGCCTGCAGGGTCACCCCACAGCTGCTGATGAGCTGTGTCCCAGCCCTTATCCACACCATGCTGCTGCCCTACTGCAAGAGACTCTGTTTCCCCATACGACAGCACCCCCAGACAACAAGGCTCAACACTACTGATAGAAAAAATTTCCTGCCACAGACCTGGGCACAGAACTGAGGGTTCTGTACTTTCCTTTAGGCCTGAAGTTGTGTCTGACATTTCCTCAATGACAGAATTGTCTCTGACATTTTCCTAAAGACAGAGCTACATATTTCACACCATAAAGATGACATGCACCCTGCCACATCTGCCAGGGAAGTCAAAATAAAAGTTGCATTTTGCTTTTAAAGAAGTACTGAAGAAGGCAGTAATTTAAAGAGAGACCAGGTTATCATCATGTGGAGATACAGCCTCTTAGTCCTGAGCTGATATAAATATGCATAAAATGCCACTATTAAAAAAAAAACCCCAAAAAATAAAGTGTCTCCTGACTACATATACATGACAGCAGGGGTACAGGACTGGAAGAAGAACATTTGATATTTATCTTGAAAGACAGACCAAGGATCATAGGTATTCTCTAAGATGTTTTACTCAGAAGCCAGGAGCACTCTCCAATGATGGCTTCCCTTCTGTGCATACAATTTATATACAAAGATATCTGCTCATGATCATAATTAATAATTAAACTAAAATGTATTTAATCAACTGTTAAGTTTGCCTAGTATACTGGAAACATTTTTTCTTACCTTTTTTCTTTAAGTCTTAGCAAACATGTGAAAATGCGTGAAAACATTTCATCAAAAAAGGAGCTCAGAACCCAGTCAGCCTGACAATGAAATCCCTGTTGTGTATATTTAAAGATGGATGTCTGCAATTTTCTTTACTAAAATACTTTGACATTTCCCTGCCACAGACCTTCTATCAGAGTAGAAAACAACAACGCAGCTGACACAGTAATGTACTGCAGCTTTACTAGAGCCAAACTGACTTTTCTTGAGGCACCCTCTATACACTGCACTCCTAAAGTTTTAAAGAGTAGGATTTGTCTTTTAACTTATACTTTTAGCAGGTGTTTCAAAGCAGAAAAATTACATGGATCTCTAGGTAGGATGTGCTGCCTTGCAGGACCAGTGTGGGTCTGTAGCCTCCACCTGAGCACACTCCTCTGAACACAGCACAATTTGCTCTGTGGCATCCTCTGGGGAGGATGAGGTTTATGCATTGCCCTGTTTTAACCCTTTTGTGTCTTCAGCCTTTTCAAAGGATGTAGATGGCAGGTGTGCAGGTCTACCCTGCCTACATCCTACTCACAGCTGCAAACTGAGGAAAAGCTAAGGCTTTGCCAAGACATGGCAGAGAAGTGCTCAGGCTTATACAGCTCTGCTGAAGCTTGTGTCTACCCTCAAACTTGACATGCATCAGTCTAATGCTTGGTTTCAGATTTGGAAACTCTACCAGGAGGTCAAGCCATGTTGTGTGCAGGACTGATGTGGGTATATTAATGAAAGATACAGCGATGCACAGAACCACGCTGTGAGCTGTTCCCGAGATAAGGCAGCAGCAGGCACATCGTCATGGGAATGAAAGACTCCAGACTGCTGCGGCGATAAGGAGGTTACATTAACAACAATGTTTAATTTAGGCCAGCATATTTATACCCCACCGCTTGCAAAGAACGGGGATGTTAAACGATCTGCCCGCTTGGTGGCAGCGTGGGTCTGCACATGCTGAACTCACTGTTCTCTGAGCTGGAAAGGAAGGCAAGTGAAGACATCAAAGCTTGTCTTACCTCCTCCCTCATCTTCTTCACTGTCTCACCTTTCTGTTAACGAAACATAAAAAAACCCTGTTAGCCTGGGCTAAGAAAAGAGAACTGATATACAATAGTTTGACATGAATATAAATAAAGTTATTTTCTGACCTTTCCAATAATGCTTCCAACCTCCTGCAACAGAAAAAAAAAGACATGGTGAATGATACAATTTGTTACAGAAGAGCATTTGTGCTGTTCCTAAGCTATTTCACTATCATTTATTTCAAAGCTTCAGTGTGAAGCATAGCTCCCTTCTTCCATTGTTACTGTATACAAATATGCCATGTTAGATACAAAGGGATGGACTAAAAATGCAGTTTTGCAGCCAAATGATTGTACAAGAAAAACACCGTTAACAGAAACCGATCTCATGGTTACAGATCAATCCTGCTACTTACAAACACAGACAAATCCCTATCAGGGTATGAAAAGTTAAGAAATAACAGAACTGCACAGTTTACTGGAGAAAATGAGGCGTAATACAAGCATCAAAATAATTTCTGGTTTCACCAAGGGCAGGCATTTACCCTCCTTATGCCTTGTAATAGCGAGGGCTGAATTTCCACACTACCAAGTGTTATTGTGTATACACCTGGTGGCCTGTCTTAATTTCCCTATTAAGCACTTAGAGAACAATAATTGTTAATCACTTTTTAGGGATTTGGGAATTGCTACTGGGCTCTCACAGTCTTCTACCAAAGGAAAGAAAATACTGAGAAGTGTGGTTGTGAACACACGGTAGGGTTAAAGCACCATGGCTTAAAAGCTTGGTGAATAAAACAAACGTAGCAAAGTTGAAACTATTAAGACTAAAATGAACAGTCTGGACATGTTACACTAATCATGCATCTGTGACATCATGTGATGGAGAGACCGGCTAAAGGAAAATAAACTCCTCTCCTATACTAAGATTGTGAAATCTACAGTTAAAGGCTGCCTCAGATGGTTAAGCTGTCCCAGATGTATGACACACCATTTTCCCCCACCCATTCCATACACTTCAGTGTGTTCCACCCTGAAACACAGTCCGAAGCATAGAATTTTTGAAATTTTTGTCCTCCAATGCTCTATCCAGTGATGGGCTCATGATAAACTGGTACTGACTTCACTCTGCAGGAATGAACTACCTGCAGTGACCTTGAGTTATTTTTGCCAGTTGTTTATAAGCTCGTAACACAAAGCTGTTTGTGCTTGCAACTCCTCACATCCTGCTCACAAGACATGAAGACTTTTCAGTGAGAAGTTGTTACCTATTTCAATGAATTCTGGCATACCATTCTTTCATGCTCCCTGCAAGTCTGCACACAACACCAGACTTGGAGGGGAACAGTCAATACACTGCTGGGCAGGCTGGAAAACTGGGTTGAGAGAAACCTCAGGGAGCAGAACAAAGCCAGATGAAAAGCCCCATGTCTGTGATGGAAAAAGCCCATGCAGCAGGACAGGCTGGACAAAAACTTGCTACCTGAAAACCGACTTTGCAGAAAAAGTCCCAAGGGTTCTAACTCAGAACTTCAACATAAATAAATTAGTACACCAGCAGTGCACCCCTGATCAACCAAAGGCTGGACTGTATTAGCAGGAGTGTAGCCAGCAGGCTTGGGCAAATGGCTCTTGTTTTCTTCTCTCTGTGAGACCATGCCTGGAGGATTCTGGCCTGTTTTGGGCTCCTAGTACAAGACAGACAAGGACACACTAAGGTGAATTCAATGCAGGGACAACAAGTTGGCCGGGGGACCAGAGCACAGGATACATGAGGAGAGGCTGACAGAACTACATTTGTTCTTAAGAAAAGACTTGACAGGGGAGTCTTATTGCAGTGTACAATAAGGAAAGCAAGCTGCAATATCAAATTCCTATTCAATGTGAAGGAAAAAGAAATTACCATGGGATGGCTGGACATAGTAAGAGGCAACCAGAGAATCATCATCCTTAAAGGTGTCAGAACCCAGCCTGGGCAAGGCCCTGTGTAATCTGCTCCAGTGCAATGTGCTTGATTCAGGAGGTCAGACTGGAGATCTTTGGGGGTCCCTTCCAGCCTTCACTGGTCTGTGATTCTTCAGTCATAGCCTTACTCCCACTGAAGTCAATGCCTTATTAGCCACAAAGTTCCTCAGTCCTGTGAGGGCCCTTCTCAGGTTTATTTTCAAACTGTGCTTTTCCTGTTGCTCATTTCCTTTTTCATTTCTCTTCCAACTGCTCTTTCAAGATGGCATTCTGCACTCTTGTACACACTGACCTGAGAACAGATATTGTCCACACAGAAGCTGCAAATCTTCCAGTGGTATCTGCTTTACAAACCTACAGTTCTGCTAGCTGATGTGGAGTAGACCTTTACACTTCACACAGCTGTGTGAGTGTTTTTGGCAAAGGTCCTTGTGTCCATTTGGGACTGTGAGATATCTGCACCTCTGTACATACAATGCAGAGAAGCAGCTCTGTGAGAATGGCAATAAAAGGGCTCACTGCAGTTTTTTGTCTTGTAACTAAATTATTGTAATATTCTCTTAATATGCAGATTTAGATCACACCTTTTCCTGTGGCTGAGACAGCCATACCAGCATGCTGTGCAGGTTCTTAAATGAGATGCAGCGTTTTTCTTAGCAGTGACACAAATCTGGGACACTCATTCCCCCAGATTTTTAAGACCTTACTATTTTTTATATTATCATTGTAACTCTGCCAATCTGCCAGTAATTGCTGAATGGGCAATACAGGGAGTAAGGGTCAGTGATGACAAGCCTTGGGAATCCCCCATGCCTGGTAGCTCCTATCTGACCACCTAGCACATCTGGCACTTTTATCTTAAAAACTTCCATTCTTCTCAGTTCCAGCTTTCAGAAATAATTACTTCCATAAAACAAATTCTTAGGAGGTAGAAGAACCTTTGCTAGGGATGAAAGCATTCTGTTTCAGTTGCTATGGGCAAGCAACTATATTTCAGTCCATGATATAACTTCAGGCTTTGTATACCTGAAGTTTCATTAGACTATGTAGGCCTAGTCTTGAACCTCCAAGGCTCTGTCAGTATAAACTTAATATAAAATCTGTCCCAATCCATTTGATCATCTTGGGTCTTAATGAGAGATGCTGTTCTTTCAGAAATGAATGGATGGGTCATGGGTAATAAATGGAAAGATCTTCCTCCTAAATAGGAGAACATACTTTGCTTTAGGAACAGAAAATCAATGTACTGTTTGTAGCACTGGTAAAAAAGATGGTCCATTTCCAACTAGGAAATTAGGAATATTTAAATGAGCAAAGGAGAACATAAAATAAAAATATTCTCAAGCTGCTTGTTTCACTGAATTTTCTGTGAGCTTTGCTTTGGATTTCGGTGGGGACAGGAATTCTACATGACCAATCATCACCTTGTTATTTATTAACTAAGAGTACAAGCTACCAAAGAAATGACTGAAAGAACTGTGTGAATACCACTGAGAAAAAAATATTTCAGTGAGACAGGTGACCAGCTCCTTGGAACATGCTAGCAAATGTCACTCTAATCATATGAAGTACTTTAAATCTCCCCCTCATCAAAGGGTGACTTTAGAGCTTATTCTATAAGCCACTTTAAAAACATCCATGCCAATGCCACCTCTCTCTCTACCCTGGGAGATGGGATTCTGCTTGGCAATGTGAGATAAGGTCACAGGGGCAGAGATAAGCACTAACTTTACATGGACATTTCAGATTTTTTGTCGGAATTGTTTTAAATGGGTCACTTCAGACTTCTGGGGCCTTTGCTTTTTCTAGGAAAGCTCCTAGAAAGTACTGGTGACAATACATCGTGTCTTTAATTATGATGAGAAATGTATTTCAGCCACAGATTAAATCAAAAGACTCTTTTTGCTTCATTCTTCAAACTACCAAAGCTACTTCACCAAGCCTTTAATGTTTCTTTATACAGTCCAATATTTGTTTCATACAAAAGTTTCTTCTTATTTCACCCTGAAATAAGTTTACTGCTAAATGAGATGCCTAACAGCATTTTTATGACACTCAAGTTTTAGCATTATTTCTAACCAAAGTTACTTTAATGGCTTTATCTTCTTCAGAAAATGTTTCTAAATCTGCCAGACACCAAATGTGCTGTAGTTAAGTGCATCAGATGTCTGTTACCTACATTAGTTCATTACAAGTTAGGAGTTCAGTCTAAGTCAGGCAACTAACCCTCTGTGCAGTCCAGAGAGAGACAGTGGGAGATATTTGGTTCCTAAAAAAGAAGGGAAGAAGTGTACTCCCAAGGGGGTTTGTCTTTTCTCATCTGCAGTAGAAGCAGCCTAAACTGACACTAACATACACGAAGTTTGGTGAGAGGAGCCCTACAGCTGATGTCAATTCAGCCTCAGTGGAGGTCAGACAAGTGTTAGCAAACAGTTGCCTATTACAATATACTAACGACTCCTGAACTATTTGCTGTTTTCCAGTGCTCAGGAATATGAGCTAGCAGTAACTATTTACCATCAATTTCAGACTGATTTATTGACTAACCATCTACATGTAATATAGTGGAAAGAGTTATATGATTACAATTACTGAGTTTCATATAATCGCATTTCAAGAGCAGATCAAAAGGAAGTGCACGAAAAGAAGTTATAAAGGGGGGAACTAAAACTCAGTGGGAGAAAGATGGGTCCAAGGCAACCCACCTGGCAGACTGATGCCGGAGCTAAAAGTACTACCCAGGCTCCTTGGCCTCAACATGTAAACACCCACTCTCCACAAGCAGCTGTGCCACAGCACCCATGCTGGATGACTACAAAATGCTGTGTGTGTCCGTCTGCACCCTACTGATCCATGCTCATACACACAGGTGTATTTGGTTATTTGTGTTTAAAGTCCAAATACACATGCAGGCACTAAACAGATGGGTATCAACCTTCCTTCAGGGAATGGCAGCAATTTGGGGTACCTATCCTGAGATTCATCAAAGGGGCCTGAGTTTCAGATGGTGCTGCACACCCAGCCCAGGTAAGGCCTTCCAAAGGGCATTACCACCTGGTGACTGCATCTCAAGCAGGAGAGTCTCACACTTGTGCTGAAAGAGTCGTTTTTAAAAACCCCAGGAAAATTTGAAATCTACATGCTGATTTCAGATAACCTGAAGATAATTCTCAAGCCTAGGAGAGTGAGTTGTCATTATGATTTTCTTAGTAGAAAATTTCTAATCAAGTAGATAAAAGAAGAGCTGAACCTTACCAACAAACCCTCGAGACTGCCCAGCATCAGTAAAGTATATTGCTAACCAACCAGACAATTCATTGCAGATAACTTGAGGAAAAACAATGATAAAAACAGGGGATGGTTTCTTTTGTGCTGAAATGTAGCATATAATATTATTTGTACACCTTATTCACAAGAATGTGATGAATTTTGTTCTTAATGAATACTTGGGAAGTGGTGGACCCACCAAAGAGCAGAAAGCTATTTCTGCAGATCTTTGCATCATCTGTGGTGAAGGTGAGGCAGCACCAGCAGAACAAAAGGTGGCAACAAAAATGCCTGTGAGTCAAGGCTTTTGCAGGGCTGTTGATAGTAAGAATGACTAAACAAAGATATAAAAGTGGCTATAGAAGAAACCTATTTCCTAATCAATTACCTGGTATGTCCTTTGAATAACACTTTGAATCCTAGAAATCAGTCATATTAAGAAAACAACAGGCTTAACAAATTATAACAAACCTTGGTTTAAAGATTAACCTTTGATCTGTAAATATAAAGTCTGAAATTCCATGACTTTTTCTAAGTGTGAAGTTGGTTTAATAATTACTGAGTCCTGGAGAATCAAAAGAAAAACAGGTAGCTATTATGGGACCATAGAAATGCACAGGTCTTGCTCTATTATCATGCAGCTTTTATTATCAGTGCTATGGGGCAAATGGAACAAAAACTTCATAGGATCCCTGAGATAAAGCCATGTCTAGAAGGAAAACACATTTAAGAAATAATATAGGAATATATGCTTTCACCTCAAAACATCCAAGAAGGCACAGGCTCCATCCTAAAGCCTGAAATTCCTTCAGGCAATGCTCTGATTGCACATGTTAACCTGCTTTCTATAAAGCAAGGACAAGGTAGAAACAGTAGGGCTGGAATCTACAAACAAAAGAGCTTTGAAAGGAAAGAAATACAATCTTCCATGGTGGAGGAACACACTCATCACGGGACAAGGAGGGGTCCCGGCAACAGCACACAACAGCTGTGCTGATAAAGTTTTCTAGACCCAGACCAGTTGCCTTTCTCTCATCCATAAAAAGGTATAACATAACTCTCTCTCCTCACTGTCACCTGAGGATGAACAGGGTTGCGTGGAAGACCCCAAGAACATGTTCCATGAAGATGTTCTGAACAACGCGTTTGCATGCAGTATGTGGGGCATCAACATTTTTCAAAGACTGGAAGAAAAGTCAGTTTTTGGAATCATGACATAATGTGTCAGCCTCAGAGAAAAAAATGGCTACCTTGGATAAACTGAGAATCTGATTTGTGTTCTGGGATTATGTGGGATTAGCCTCACTGACACAGGAGATCTCATGTTCCTAGGTGATGCTTCAGTAGTCACTGTCTGCCCACAGCCCTAATTTAGAAAGGCATTGTGGTCCAAAGCCTTCCTTACTGAGGCAGATCTTATGCTGACAAATACGGTAGTGTATTAGGAAATCTACAAATAATGGCTTTTCTGATGGAGATTCCAGTATTATGCATCTTCTGCATGTACATCTAACATTTTTTTGGGCAGCTGTGCCAATGGGCATTTTTCCTTTGCTTTTTGATAGCAGATGGGTAGCCAGCTTACACTCAAATTCACACCTAAGCTCTCTGCCTTCCCTGCCAAAACCAACCCAAAAACCAGTTCTGTCCCTGTACTTGTCCCAGCACCTGTGATGCTGAAGCAGTAGCACTGAGTAGGGTGTGTGCCTTCTGCAATCTCAGTTCATTACAGCCGGACAGATGAGGAGATTTTGTTTGGTAAAGGCGGGAAGACTCATCTACGGAATTGTTTTTGGGAGCAGAGAGTGACCAGGGGCTGGGGGAACTCTCTCTCTTCCTTTCTGCTGATTTTTGAGGCTAGAGAGAGTATCTTGGCAGCTCCTACAAAAACACTGAGAAGAGATCCATCTTGTGTTGGGCACCTGCATGCAGAGTTTTGTTTTTTGTTCCATGACCAGGGCTCTCAGGTATCACAGTAATGCAAGCAAACAAAACAGGAACTATAATAGCAATAGGCAGGACAGTCAATCCTCATAACACCCTGACAGTGTTTGTGGAAACTGGAAAGAACAAAACAGACATTGGCTTGATTGGCATTTTATGGCTTGGATGGTATTACCGACAGGGTGATTCTTAAAGTTGCTTTGTTGCATTCTATATTTCAATCAGTAAAAAATAAAAAAAAAAAAAGGAAAAAGAGAAGGTCATTACCTTTAAGATGGGGAAAATTAATTTCTGCACTTGCTTTACAGTCTTTCAGGGAGGCAATTAAGCAGACACCAAAAAAGTGGCCACTAAAAGAAATTCCTGATGCTAAAATGGTATTATCTCTACTAATGAAAAAGGTAATTTTTCTTAATGATTTTATTCTGTATTTGAGCTTTGTTAAGTGTAAGCCATCAGTTTGAGTCTACTTTTCTTTCTTTTTCTTGTAAAAATTCTGTATATAGCACCACAAAGTAATCATGAATGTCTGAAAGTCACCACCAAAGCTGGATTTAAGTCACTGTAACCAGTACTTCCAGTGCCACAAGTCACCCACTGATCCTGCTGAAATAATTTTGAACTCAGACACCCTGAGTTCCTCAGGGAATGTAAAATTAAGCTGTAAGTACTGGAAGTCTAGAGACTAAAAAATAAGGCACTCATTTTGGTTTTGTCCAAACCCAATCATTTGACAGCAGGTACATCTTTCTAATTCACTGCTACTGAATCAGAAATGTATCATTGAGCAAATGGTATCAGGGAAAGAAAAGCTCCACTCAGTCATCATATCTTTCCTCCATCAATGCAGATTATACAGTCTAATAGTAATGTGCTACTCTTTACTGGACATGTTTAAAATTTGCATAGGAGACTTACAGAACATAACAAAAATCTCAATACCAGATTTTTTTTCTTGGGATTCCCTTATGAGATTTATTTTCAAAATAGTGTTTTATACCATTATTTCCAGACACAAGCACTTGCAGCACTCTAAATAACTACACTCCATAACATTTGCATTTATTCTCTCCATGTATTTATGAGAATGTTTGAATAAAGCTAGGCACGGTCTCCTCAGTCTCCTAAAACTTTTGTTATTTTTTGGTCAATTCCCCCTCTGTCAGTCTTCATCATCACTCACACACGTGGCACCTGCTGCTGAGCACAGAACTGCAGGTGTGATTCTGCCAGAAGAACAGTAAGGTAATTACCTTCTCTTTGCCCCATGATGCACCAATGCCATACATCCAAAATTGCACACACTTTTGCTGAAATAGCTTTCCTCTCCAACTTAGCATATCCCAAATGTGCCACTCTCTAGACACTGCCACATCTGACGCTTTTTAGCTTTTTATGCTTTCCTGATTTCCCTCTGTCACTGAACATGTATCTTCTAAATTATCTTCTCCAGTTAATTGCCTCAACTCTCCAATTTACACCTCTCAATATTTGGCAAGAGTCCTACTTCCCTGCCAGTTTTCCCTTCACTCCTTCATACTACCTGTAAATTATTTTCTTGCTCTTTCTAACCATCTGACTTCATTAACTCACTTTGATTTTTATTGCTGAACTCCATTCTCTTTCTCTAAAAGATTCCTCAGACTCAATACATTACTATATTCTGCTTTGGTTTCTTGCAGACTTCACTGCACCCAGTATGATTTCATCAATGCACACGTTCACACAGTGCCTTTGGAAATAATGCATTATTTCTCCTGAAGGTTTGTACTGGAGGGAGGAAGCAGAGATTCTTACACCACCACTATAAGATGGAGGTGGATCTCATAGTGGATTTGTGACCTGCTGTCCTCTCTGTGCTGGCCCATTTGAACATTTTCTCCTGTTCCACCTCATGGACCCGGCTTTTAAATCTCCATTAAGCTGCTTTCCTGAGATTTAAGACCTTTCTACTGGCACAGTCTCTTTGCAATCCACATCTAAAATTAAACTTTAATGTTGAGTCTCTAGAGTCTTAATCAGCCTTTTAACACGGGCTGTGTACAAAACCAAACTAGTCCAAATTCATGTAATTATTATCCAATATAGTCAAAATAGGTGCTTTTTCAGCAGTTATTTCTTTCTGGGCATGAACTGACCAATTCTAGTTCAAGACCACTGCAGATGTCAAGTGCTAAGCTATGTTGGCAGATACCTGTGGGCAAGGCTACAATTTTCCAGTCTTTCGACCTCATTACCTGTGGCAGCAAGCAAGGAAAAAAAAATCAGCCATAAGTCATGGGAACAGAAAATTCAGCAAAAGGTGAGCAAGGAATGGTAAGAAACATGGAGCTCTACACCTATATCTTATGGCATGCAAAGTGCCAAATGAATTTTTATCTTGACAAAAATTTAGAAAGGAAGAAAAGTAAAAGATACAGTTCTTTTGGAGCCTGAGCTCTGCCTCTCCATACTGAGGGTTCTGATGGCTAGGGGCTGTTTGCCCATGAATGAACATACACTCCATTTGTCTTCCTTATGCCCTTCAAAAACAGTGATCTGATCTGGGCAAATATTGCTGTTCTTGCCTTTGCTGAAAGCAGAAATCTTGCAATCCCTGCAATACTCCAATCTTGCCCAGAAATTATACTTTTGAAGTAGACAAAGATAATAAAATACCATATTCATTCACGTCTCTTTCCTACACAGTGATTTTACTTATTTTACTTCAAGAAGCAGCAAGAATCAGATGGAAAATACAAAAGTAGGGCACTGTAAACAGCCTCAACTCATTTTCTCTACTGAAATATATGAAACAGCTTTATTTCTTAATGTGGTGCATCCTTCTCATTAATAAAGGATGAAAATGTGTATCAGCATTATTTAACGTATTCTGTATATCCAACTGCACGTCCTTCACAAGGCTCCTCTGTTTCTGACCTCTCTGGAGCAGCACTCAGCTAACTTGGTCAGAAAGGTGCTGAGCAGCAGAGGCTGCTGTGCCTGTGAAGTGCACCTTTACAGGATGAATTCACTTCTGTCTGACTTGTCCTTAGAAACCTTCAGTGATGGATGGTTGCAGCATGCTCAGGAAGCCTCCTGCCCTCCTCACACATCCTTGTAACAAGTTTTTCCTAATCTTGCTTTTGAGATTTCCTACAAACACAGGCAGTTGTTTCTCTCTGGATGCAAGGAATGCCTAAGCACTGCCCTTGCAGCATCCTCACCAACACCTGCCCTCTAATTCATCACAAGAAAATGTGACAAATGTTTTGTGCTACTCATGATTTCTCTTCAGGGCTGTAACACCATCATAACTTTTTCACTGATGTAACATGGCACAAGATGAAAATTAGGCCTTTCATCTTACATCATCACAAAATCTCTGAAGTCCCAGCTCAGGAGGACACCTTTCATACTGGGCCCTGGAACCACTGAGGTTACCCTGAGGTTAACCTTTTATACCTCGCAGTTGTTGGCTTTTTGCAGGGACCGCATAAATCCTTTTTCCACTTCCACTGATAAAAAATTGCTGCCCTCCGTTAAAACCACACTTTCTGTCATGAGAATATCACAGCTGTGCCTTGCTTTGTTGCCAGCTGGCTGCTCCCAAACCTTACTATGCTGTGGCTGAGTGGCTGTGCTCCCTCTTCAGCCAGAGGCTGCACAGAGCCCTGCAGGAGCTCAGCTGAACGTGCGGACGCTCCGTTCCCCAATGCAAGACAAAGCGAAGGTGCTGATCAGTGGTGTCCCACCTGCACTGGGGAGACACTGGCCCTGGCTCTCCAGAGCTCAGGATCCTTCCTAGTTCTTTTCTTTTCACCACGTGATAATGTCTTTTGCTTTCCCCACATAATTTGTTTGTTGTGATCGTTTTTTTATTCATTACCATCTTGTAAGGTCTGCCCACTCATACAAATCCTAATTTTCTGCACGTATAGAATTTACCTTAATTGCCTAATTAAGATGTCTATTCTTGACTTAAAGCCTCTATACAAATCACATGAAAAGTACACATTGAAAATTTCCTAAGTCTGCAGGACTTACAGTCAAGATAAGCAAACACAGTAGCACCAGCTATGGATTTCCAATCAAAATGCATAAAAACAACACAAAGCACAAAGGCCTTCCCTATGCAAAGGTACACTGGTAATAATGGTTTAGACACAGAGAGTTAGTGGGGAGAGGTCCTCATTTTTCCATGCAATGCATTAATAAATAACATTAAAATTATCTTAATTTAAAAATAACTGAATCCAGTTTGCTTCTGCTATTTTAAAAAACTTTTTATTTCCCCTCTTCTCTCTCAAGTTATGGCCAGTTATCTACAGACCAACTTCTTCTTCTAGACAAACTCTTTAATCTAGAAATATTAATTAGAGATCAGTAATTTCCACTGATGTCATTACCACAACAAATCTCAAGGAAGAGTCTAGAAATGTGTTTCTTCTTTTCCAGAGGCACATACAGCTTTCAGAATGCCTTCTCACATTGAGTTCATATTGATTCAGACATCCTTCATTCCTCTGTATTATTTCCAAATCACAGAAATGACATCAAAGAAACAGAAAGTGTCTGACTTTTATCACCAAAATAAATTCTGATTCAATGTACTCTTTCCAATACTTAGGCACAATAGGATACATGATTAGAGCATAGGGGAGCTAACAGAACACCCTTTGTGCCTTGTTAACTGAGGATGCATGGTATAGATCCAGGTAAAATTTGAACTTTGTAGCTTTTGTGGGTTTAATTTAGACCCTTGGGGCTACATATGCATTGAAGGTTGGACACATAACATCCATTATGGTTAAAAGTGGTTGCACACACAATCAATGATGTTTAACAGAGAAAATGAACTTTATCTGATTTCATTTCTGATTTACAAAAATCCCAATAATCCTAGCCCACAGTTTAAATAAAATGTCCTGAAAATGACAGATACTTGATTTTTGCTTTAAAGGCATGATTCTGAAACAAGCAGAGCTGTCTGACAATGATTAAAAAAGCCCAAAACACCATCATCTAAGCACATGGGAATTTGACTGCAACCCAGTAGGGCTGTTTATACCCACTGGGATAAGTATGTGTTCAAATGCTTTCATGGATTGGGACCAGAACCCAGTAGAATCAACCCTGTAGACCTAATTTTGAGCACAGACACGTGTACAGATTTTAGGTGGGTTTTGTAAGAGAGAGTGCTATTAAATTTGCTTGACAGATCCCTATTTAAGATGCAGAATTACACACCAGATGCCTGCCTGAAGCTGAATATTTCAGGGGGAAAAAAATCAAACAAAATGGTTAGATCATCTCTGAGAGAAAACATAATTTGATCTGACATAACCTAATTTCTGAGGTTTTTAATTTGCAAACTTAAGCTGTACCCCCTCACACTTCATAAGTAAAATAGAATGGGAGATACCTTAGTGTCCTGTTTGTGCTATGGATATATGGATATATAAATGGATATATCATACACGTGTTCATGCCATAGGTTGAAAACATCCACTATTTTAAAATGTAGAAGTATTTTAGTTATAAAATTAAACTCTAGGAGCAAAAATATTTTTTTTAGATTTATATATACAATTTGGATCTCCAGAATAATATGCATTATATATTCACTGTTCCCTGTTAAGGAAGAGTCTAAACCACCTCCTTTCTATAACATTCATTCATTAAGCCTAAAAATGCCTGGAGTTGCCTGATGCAAATAGTACGAACAAACCTATGAAATGTGTTTTTTAATTAAAAGCCCACTTTATGATCTGTCAATGTGAAATAAACAGTGACCAGACTGTAAAGTCTGACAATATTGAATTGGCTACTTTGTCTACGGCACAGATTTCCCACTTATCTGCATGATTTAAGTGCTGCACTGGACAAAAAGGAAATGAGAGTCAACCTTCCAACCCAAACCCACAGGGACCTGGATGAATCCCTGGCATATCAGGGGCCTCACTCTGATGGGATGTTACACCAGAATAATGAAGAACTCTCTACCCCATTTGCATTCAATAGAAAGAGACAGTAACTCTGTGACAATTATTTCCCATGAGTCAATGTTCTCGTATCCTAAAAAAACCCTGCAAAACTCAGCAAATACTGAGAAAGGCGAGCTGTATGCAGGTCAGCCTCCTGCAAGGGTCTGCCCAGTCTGGCTCACTATCAATGGGAGAACTCCCTTTTCTTTGCTGCCGGATCCGCTCAAAACGGGTTTGTTACAGGCAGGGTTTGCTTCAATGAGCTCGGGCTGCAGTGTGAACTTCAGCAGGATTCCCTGAAAGGCAGGGGGTGATTCTTTGGCCGTGGCAATGGTGCTTTTGACTCAAGGTGGAGGAAGAGCAGACCTTCTGCCAATGTTACTGCCAGGCTCTGCTGGTAGCTGCACACACACTCAACACACAGGCAACAGGAAATGCTTCACCTTGCCATGCATGAGAAGGCGTATGGTAAGAGTGACATTGAGACCTCCTTCAGACACTTTTCCGTCCTTCGTGTTCATCCTGGCCTTGTATCTTCAATACTTGAAAGTAGCTTCGTTTTTCTTTTATTTTTTTTCTTCTATTCACTTAACCTACAGAGAGAGAGAAAGAAAAAGAGAAAAAAGTACCATTGAGTGGCTGAAGCTACTCTGAACTGAGAATATCAAGTTGTACAAACCAATTAACATTCCCTCCTTTGATTTTCTGGACTACAGTTTAGTGCTGAAAAGTCTCCTTTGATTATTATCCCTCCCCATACTCTTCAGTCCTTCACCAATTACAAGATAAACTCCCTTTTGAAACCTTTAAGATTTTCTTAACTTCCTGTATTTCAAAGTTGAAAGCACAGGGCACAGCAGAGTGAAATACAACATTTTCTTCTGAAGAACACTTTGTTAACCTCTGCAGTGTGTATATGCTATATACATATATCTGTACACGTGCTTTTTTACATGTGCTTGGTGCTGTTTTCATTTCTCTCCTTGTTACTACTTTTCTCTTTTTTGCTCTTGCAGGAGAGATATTTTTGTTTTCTCTCCAGCTAGAGAGAAATTAATTCTGAGCCTAAACACTGATCCCTGCCAGCAACAGCGGATGACACATTATCAAAGACATCTGAATAACTAAGAGCCACTTGCTGTTGTAAATCTGGGCACTGTCTGACTTTGTTTTTGTCTATGAGGCCCAGAGGTGGCTCAGTCCCTCAAAGGCCAAAGCTGAGCTTCAGCCCTAAGTGGAAGGAAGATTTTTCTTAATTCCTAATGACAAATTGCAGATTTTTAGTCATTTACAAAGCCATAAATATCCTAAAATGCTAATGAAAGCTGCAAGGGCTGGCTTTGAAGGGATAAACAAGCTGCATTATGAGTTTATTAATGCAAGGACATTTATCAGCACAAACAAAAATGTGGGCAGGAAGGAATATTACCAAGGGCAGGCAAATTCTGTAGTAGAAAAGGCTTAGCGACTCCTTATTTTGTTTTGTCCTTTTCAGGCTTATCTTATAGTGCGTAAAACCCTTACACATTATGCCTCTCAGTAACCAACCCTTTTTGTTACCCATCCTCTGTAAAAACCCTATTAGCTTTGCATCTTCAGGCTTCCCAAAAATTTGCCTTGCACTATATATAAATAGGGCACTGGCTAATGAGCACTCCTAGGGACACCCATTTTGTGTTTTGGAGTGTACAAGTGTTTCACTGTTGTGGTAGGCTGCTCTCCCCTTGCCAAGATTGCTCAGGCAAGGGACTAAATAACTGGAAGGACCTATGGGATCATTCTCCTAAAAACTCTGGAGGAAGTATCATGAGGCTGTTTCACCACTTGATTAAGTTCTGTCCTAAGAGCCACTATGCACTTTACTACATCAAAGTGAAGGCCACATTGGCTGAACACGTTATGTGTGAGAGAAGTCAACAGCAATTCTTAAAGAAAGAGCACAAGAAATGTGTGGAGTGATTCCCAATGGACTTGATGAGCTGCCAGCAACCAGTGATTGACGCCACCCTGGGAGACTGCCTCCAGACCTGCATTTTCCACAGCCATTGGTGGACAGCTCCATGAATTTGTCTAGTGCCTTCCTGAATCCATATATCTGGTCTCCAAAAGTGGTGGTCTCACACATTTAATATTAGTGTGGAAAAACCTTCTCCACTCTATGTGGCTTAAATTTGCTCACTGAAATTTGCCCCGTACGCATTTTTCCCTGTGTGTGTTATCTGAAGCCCATCACACCAAGTCACTCCTCTGAAGCTGAAACTTCTCATTTCAGCCAAGGCCTGGGAGTGGCTAAGCCACTCTTGATGTTTTTGCCCCAGGGAAATATACTGAAAGAGTTTTCTCTCAAGCCTCTGCTGGAACACTAGGGCCACAGAGAGTTCCTGTGCCTTCAGTGGCTGCAAGAAAAAGTGGTAGACATGCCTAAGGAGAGATGAAAAGAAAGAGTGAGAAAGAGCAGCTTAAACTCCTTATTTTACCTTCTTGATTTCCCCTCACCCAGCATGGACTCAGGGTATTTAATGCCATGTGCTCCACCACCCAGACCACAGCCTCTGATATAAATCCATTTATTTCACATATTTTGGCTTATCACTTACACTGCATATTCCCATTCTCACTGGAGAAAGGGAGACAAGAAGCCAGGAGCCTGAGTGAGAAGGCAGAAAACAGAAGCAGCCTGGCCATGTCTTTGATGCACCACAAGAGCAAGAAGGTGACAGGAAAACGCTCCAAGGCAGATCTCAGGGAATGGCAGAGAAGGGTATCAGCTGTACTCAACTTGTTTAAGATTAGACCATGACTCAGGGGAGAACCTGCAACTGGATGAGCATGACAGCGCCTTCTGACAAGTTCGGAGCGTGGAGCAGAGGAGATGACTCTGGTTGTTCCCAGACTGAGAAAGGGAATGGTCTCATGCTGCTCACCTGCTCCTTGCTGAGGGAAATGTCCTGGCTCTGACAGCCCAGCATTTTTTGATCTTACAAAGACAACCCAACCAAACCCAAAATGCCAAACAGGAGCACTTAGGTACATAAACAGCAGCCTAGATCTTGGCATTCTGGACTGTACTGGAGCAACACCAGCCATCTGAGACCTCTAGAAACTGATGGCAGCTTTAGGGCATGCTTGGAAGGTTTCAAGAACAACTGTGTTTCAAGTAGAAGCAATATATGTAAGACCTCTGTGGATCAAAATTCAGTGATGAGGGTACAGTTGTGTTTCTCTAATGAGATGTATTCCCAAATGGGAAAAATAATCCCAGACTAGAAACAGGTTTACAGTTGCCATGGCCTTTTACTACTGGGATGCTACAACATCACTTTGGAAAAAATTATGGAGGAAAATCTTTACCCCAACAACAAACTAATCTCCACCCAAGCCCCACCTTTTCCTGATAACCTGAAAGAAGTCAGTATTAAAGGCTAACACCTTTTGGGTTCTTTTTAAAAACCCAGAGGTTAAAAATGCAATTCCACCGCAAATATTGTTAAAAAACCACTGCTATCTGATTTTATGAAGAATTTTGTCACTGTCCCTCCTCCCAACAAGCTTAAACTCTGGCACTGAGAATCAGAACAGATGTCTGGGGGAGGGCTGGGAGTATGTGTGCCTGCAAGGAGTTAGGCAGCTGTGTGAGATACAAAAGGAATTAATTCAAAAAGGCAGTCTCACACGCTAAGGAAGAATATTTAAAACCTATACATACACCACGAAGAGAGAAGACTTTTTACTATGCCAGGTCATTTACATCTGTCTCAGTTGTCCTGAGAGTGAAAGTATTCTGGGTAAAACATTTACAGCTTTACAAAGTAAACCTACAGCACTGTTAATGACCTGGGTGTTTTGGTTTTAAAGACAGATTAAAATAAAATGCATTGTTGTACTCCATTACTTTTAACTAATTAAAGCAAAATTCTCTGCCGATAACATTGCAAAAATGCTGATCTCTTTCACTGCAGATGTCAGATCATGGCACAAGGAAGAGAATGATTCCCCCCACAGAGCCTCCTACCAGACAGCAAGACATCCATGTATTTATAAACCTACTGCTGGCATATACAAGTGCATTGTGAATATTTAATTGGTAAAATAATTTCCCTCCCCTTTGCAAAGTCAGCATTTTGAACAATTTGCTATGTTCCTGCCTTGTGTGTGCCTCTCTGTTAGCAAACAGGAGGCTGAACCCAGAAGGCTTTCCTTTCTCAAGCTCTGTGTGGTGAGGTCCCATGACTACCCTGCGGGTTGGGAGAGTTGTGTCTCAGACTGAAAAAAACCTATCAATGTTTCACACTTTTCTTGATGCCAGAGGAAAGTCAGGGGACTCCACAGGTGAGCAGAGAGTACTGTGCAGGGAGACAGAGTCAGTGGCATGGCTAAATGTTAAGAGTGAGGGTATTTGCACTTTAGCCTGCCTTCAGCAGACAGCAACAACAGGAAGGCAGCTGGACAACATCCTCTTCCTGACCTTGGGACTCTGGACCAGAATGCACAAAGTCCAAAGTCTGGGGCTCTGCAGCACCAGGTAACAAACAAAAAATATCATGCCCACAGAACAAAGGAAAGTAGTTCACATCAGATAGTTCCCAGCAAACTGCAGATCTTTGCATCCTTTAGGGCTTTTCCATTGTCCTGTGGACATTTCCACTGCTGCTTATCATGTTAAAAGCGAACAGTTTTCTTCAGGTAGAAAAAGACATCCAAATGCTTTTTAAAAACCACAGCCTTTTTAAAGCTTCAACAAAATGGATGTGGAGTCATATGCAAATGCTTTCTATCTGTAAGTATATGTTTCTATACCTTTTTAATATTAGCTATCCCAAGCTGGCATAAACTCACATGTCCAATATGCTCAATATTTATTACATACAAATTTTTAACATGGCTTTTCTGCAGTTGTGGGTAGATTAGGTGAATAAAACAACAAGCAGCTAAGCCACATGTTCATTGGACTACTGCAAAACCCCAACACAGTTCCTTAGGGATTTCAGTGAATTAATAAAAGCTACAAGATGAACTATACAGCTGAAGGGCAGTGTCACAACCCCCACACATGCACACACATGGAGGTTAGGAATCCTTGTGGCTGAAGGGATAGTGTGAGATGGCTGCCTGAAGCCTGAGACATGGAAAGTCAACCTCATGACCCCTTTCTTCCTACCCCTCAAGCCTACTAATTCCCTCCAAGAAAATAAGCAGGTCATTGCAGAGAATATGGCTGCACATACTTTAACAAAGTTATGCATGTTAAGGCAACCACTTCAGGCATGCAGGATAAGAAAGCAGCAGGCAGGGATGCCAAAGATGAATAAAATCAACATAGTACCAAGGTACTTGGTAGATCAGGCAATTGATCTCTGAGTTTAAAGCCCAAATAAATTATTTGACATCTGTGAATTTGCCAAGAGAGCTACTCATGTCTAAGATCCAAAGGGATGCAAGGGAGAAGGGAGAGAAAGAGAGTGTGCACAGGGTGAGGTGAGGTAGAGCTGCACAGTGACAGAGGTGTGCTGGAAAGCAAAGAGATGCAGAGAGAAGGAGAAAGACAGGAAGAAAGAGAAATGAAGCTTCAGATAGCTGATACAGGGAACGGTGTGAGAAAAATCAATGTGGAAGCAAGAACCACCCGGAAATATTAAAGGAGGAAGCCTGCTCTGCTACGTGAAATCTTGATTTTACAGTTGTTAAATCTGAGCTGTTGGGAAAGAGGAAACTGGCCAGAGCACCCAGCATGGCATTCTCTGTGTTTGGGTGTCAAAACATCTCAAACCTAATTATGACGCTTCATCATCACCAACTGAAAAATGTAATTATGACGAAAGCAAGGAAGAATCTACTGATGAAATTGAAAAGAACCAATTCCAGCTGTTCCACTGGAAGAAAAAAAAAAGGAAAAAGAATGGGGAAACAATAGTGACTGACATTAAGGAGAAGCCACTTCTAATTTACATGAGGATGGTTAAATTCAGTCATACGTTTCCACGTATCTGTACATTTAGAAAAAGATACTTTCTGTAAGGGAAACATGAGAACATCCTGTCTCTCACAGTAAACATGTCATTTTCATAATATATGGAAATATCCCAAAGGAGGGGTAGCTAGGCAGATATCAAGTCATGGGGCCATGGGGGCATGAAAAAGACGACTAAGACATTAGCAAAGTAATGTGAAGATGAAGAAAGATATTTATCATGAGTTATGAAGAACTGAAAACTGGACAGCAACACACTGCTGTTACGAAGAAATAGTTCAGAGTTTCATCTACTTAGCAAGAACTGCAAAAAACAGTATTACCAAAAAAAAAAAAAAAAAGATAGTAAGAGTGAATAAAAGAGACCAGAGAGAACTGAAACACAGAAAATCACGAAAACGCTGTAGCTTGTAGGACAAGAATTGATGACATTAGCAGTAGACTCGACATATTTGGCCATACAGTAAGGCTTAAAATTAGAAATAAGTTGTCTGCCACAGAAAGATTTGTGCTATCAAACGAGGAGATGACTACTTTGCTTACAAGCTCTCTGATAAGCTAGGCAGCTGTTATCTATGGCTTTTCACTTGAAAGTAACATCTCTGGATGTCAAAGGATGAAACAGTGTAATTACCCAAAAAAACATTGGCAGAAGTTACCTCCACCCCCACCCCCCCCACAGCCAAAAACCAACAACCACAACTCTAGGTGAAATCCAGAGCAAAACCAGCTCAGCTGCAGTTGTATTAATTTGTTTCAAGGAACATTTTTTCAGAAATTATTAAAAGAGATAATGATCAGACAATATTTACAGTCTCAGCTGAAGCAAAAGAAGACAACTGGATATTTGCTAAACATACACTTCTTCAGTTTCTTCAGTTTCTGTGTCAACTGAAGGATAAAGACATCCACTGTTACTAAAACATAGTGTTGCGAGGTTACTAAAAACAAAAAGCTCAAAGGAAGCCCACAATGACATAACAGTAACAATAATGACAACTCTTCAAAGGATTTCTCTCCCAATAATAACTATTTGCAAAAGGAGAAATCAGGCTTTGGAGCACTCCAGTATTACACAGAAGCCTCACCAGGAGAACCTGATTAATGAACAATAGCTAAAGAAGCAGGTGCAGTATCAACCTTTCTACTTTATCACTTCCATCTCCCAAATTACTAGAGAGAATTCTACACAAAGGAGTAAGATTATACATTTTATTCACATCCTTATAATTTATATCCCCAAAATAGATTCGATGCTAATCTCTAACTCTTTCATGAAGACAACAAGATCTGCAGATCCTGGCTCCCTTAAACTGTTGAATCATGGCCCATTTTAAGTAGGGGGACAGTTGGTGTGAATCCAAAAATCCAGAAATGAGAAAATTAATTCTTTGTGTTACGAGAACAAAGCCTGCATGTGTCAGTTGGCACAATGAGTTTTTGCTAAAAAGGTAAAATAAGATAAAAGAACAGCGCAAGAATGAAATTTAAAGAAACACTAGAGAGAAGAAGGACTCAGGAAATTCATAAATTACATGCTCAAGGAGAGATAAATAACAACTAATAAAGGTAAGCTGAACATGGGCCACTAAGAGAGCAGCAATTGAGTACACAGATATACAAAATACATGTTTGTGGGGGGGTTTTTTTAAGTGGTAAAACATTAGCTCAAAAGTCAAAGGGGATTAAAGAGCAACACATTACTCCACCAGCTGACAGCTAACAAAAGGCAGTTACACAGCTTAGCAAGCCCTGTGCTCCTTTTATTAATTATTGTAAAAATCTCTTTATCTGTCACATGCTAAGCTCTGTAGTTACTACAGATGGCTGGAAGTACTAGTTTTGCCAAAGATGTGAAACTGATAAAGAAAGAACAGGATGAAAAAATAACAGAACAACTTTTATAGGCAATTGCAAGAATAAAAACTGGCAGGACTCCAGGAATGCTGCCTTTTGAATATAATTTTATGAAGTATGTGAAGCGACACTAGTTTTCCCTTAGTATGTTTAATGGTGTTTTGCCTGAAGAACCCATCCTATCTATAGAAGAAGCTGCCTTGTGTTCTCCCTGCAGCTGCCTTTGTGTTCTCCTAAAACAAGAAATGCCCTCACCCTATACAACTGACATCTCATTTGCTGAAGATCACTCAATGTCAAATAATCTTTGAAGAGAACAGCAAAAGATTAGAGACTTATTTTTTCTATTCTCAACTGATGAATGTTCAGCTACTGAACTTGATATATATGAGTCCTGCTCTTAAAATGGACCACTTTTCCTCACTCTAGTCAATAAGCATAAGCTTTAGACAATTACACTGATTGTTCCCTTTTTGATTTATTAAAGGAAGTAAACAGCAACGTATTTATTGACTCTTCTACAAATAATGCATTTTTGTAAAGCTTTTTGAATAAACAATATGATGTCATGAATTTATTACAGGAGGAAAAAACACAGAAGCACAAAAAAACTATTGTCTTGTTCACAAATTTTCTACTATCCACATTTAATGACAAATTACTTACTTAACATAAGTTAATGTCAAAATATTATTCTGTGTGTGACTAGACAGCTACATACTGCCAAAATATCTAAAGTTATCCTGTTAGAAAGCATCACATGCCAAACAGGTAATCAATGCTATCACATGTCTGAAAAGGAAGTATCAGGAAATCTAGAAAAACTACATAATGGCATTCAGGAAATTCCAAACAGATCTGGGATCTGACAGAAGTAAATAATTTCCAGGCTATGGAAAACACAGTGATTCTTTTGCCAAAGGTATCTTCCATCTTTCTAATTTTTCCCCCTTCTTTCTGCAATTATTCCAGAAAGAATTACCCTGGCAGGAATGCAGAGAGCATCTTTACAATTCCCCATGAACTACAAGAGAAGCAATGGAGCGAGCATGCCAATACTCTGTACAAACCCAGTGGCCAACTAGCACTTCTGCATATATGCAAAAGCCAGGCAGATAAAAGCTCTTGTAGATAGCAGCTGACACGTTGGACTAATGCAACAGAAATGCTTCCACAAGAAAATTGTGGCAGCTCACTATAGATTACTCTGTACAAATATGCTCCAAGAGGATTGGAGGATAAGCAGGAGGACAGAGCAGAAGGTGCTTTCTTTCCTTTCCCAATGGCAGCAATGAAACGAACTGTAAGCTTCATCACGAACCTGCCAGTTTGCAACATCAGGGAAGAAAATTTATGCATATGGTAGACTGGTTATTTACCAAAGACTCTAAAGCCCTAATCATAGCTTTAAGCATAAAATCAGCTTTAACTGCCACTTTATCCTGTGGCTCCAAACCCTCAAGTAAAGCACCACATTTTTCGGACCTCAGGGGTTTTTTATGTTGCTTGTTTCAAATGGAAATTCAGCCTTACTTGCTTATGTTTGACTATGAAACAGACACTTCAACTAACTTGGATTAATCATTCCATATGGTGTGAGATAACAAATCTAATAAAGAAATGTACATATAAGTCACTGGGAAGGTGAGCAAAAATGGAACAGATTGCCATCACAAGTAGCACAGTGGTCTGTCCAGCACAGAGATGCTTACAAGAATGGCCTACCACATAAGAAGAGATTGTTTTGTCCACACCTATTCCTGGAAAAACCCTACGTTCTGATGACCTAAACATAGTGAATGTGTGGTATATTTGTTACATAATCTCTACCCCCTAAAGTCAAATGTACGACTTTGACTTTTTTTCAATTAATAATTTCATTCTGGAATAGTGCTTCAATTGTAAGTTTATCTTAATATAATTTAAAACAAATAAAGCAACAGCTTTGTTTGTTGATTTAAAAATAAATTTACTTGTATTGAAAGTAAGAGAGTGAAACCTAAACAGATGTTCTTATTCCCACTTTTTAAAATGTGTAAGAGAACAGAGAAATTGTTCACATGGTCTATTTCCAATATATTTAAAGCAAGATTTATGTACATGCATTAAAAAAAGATACATTTCAATATGGTATGTATGTACACACAGAATATAGTTAAATGCTGAGAAGAAAGTAAGGCGTATTTTTTTACATGACAGATGTGGACAAATTTTAAAACATTATGCACCACATTGCTGGGGTGTAACCTAATAAGCAAATATTAAGAATAGAATGATTTTTTAAATGAGATTTTTATCTTCTGTAAAAACAGTCTCACAGACATAGAGATCTATAATTTTCTTTTCCAGTACGTATAGGAGTACAGACAGCTTCTTATTGATCAAAGGGAAAAATTCCCCAAACCAGAAGAACAGTCAAGAAAATACAGAAGCTTCTTTAATAGGAAACATTAACCCATCAGGTATGTTCCCACTGAGCACAGAACAAACAGATATTTAAATATATTTCGGGTTTTATACTTCCATTGGTGTTGAAATGATATCTGTCCTAGAATGTATCTTTGTCCAGACTATTTGTAAATTTAATGTTTTCTTGACATATCTGGTTTGATAAACATGAGTCAGCTGTTTCACTCAAACCACAAATACGATTGTTGGTCAGTGAAATGAGGCTAATAATAATGATGATACATTTCACTTCATTAAACACAAAAATATTATATATTGATATAATTGAACCTCTGACACAAACAAGCAAAAATCTCACTTTTGTCATCACCTTAATTATGTTATCTACAAGGCTGTGATTTGAAAATCCATTCAAGCTTCCCAGATGAATAAAATAAATACTTATTTAAAGAAAGGGAAATTCACACAGTCTCTCAGAAAGAGAAGAGGATGAGCTCCAATCCCTCAGTTGCAAGGGGATGGGTACCAGCCTCTGGAGTGTGAGCCACAGGCTCCCTCCTGGGACACCACACTTGTGCTTGCTTGAGGCAGAGGTGGAATTGTCTCAGAAACCAGCCCAACAGCAGCACAGCTGTAACAGCTGCAAATATGGCTGAGTGCTGCAAAGACTTCCATCGTTCATGGGGATAAAAGGGGAAAACAAAAAGCAATGTTGCAATGTCCTGCCAGGCTGTTAGTATTGTTGCCTTCAAAAGCCACGACCTGAACATTTAAGTTCTCAGCCACTGACTGTTAGTGAAAACATACAACATTATACAGATTTCACTGTGAAATGAATGGCTATGGAGCAGGTAAGAAAGTCCAGTAAGTTCCAGAGTCTCATTTGAAAAAAGATTTAACAAAAAAACCCCACCCAATCAAAAAACCAAAGCTCAGTCCACAATAAATGATTCTTTATGGGCAGTCAATACTCAGAGTAAAGAGCCAAGATTTAAGCCACTTAAATCAATATTTTTGTCACTGATTTAAACCAGGAGAATCTTTAAAACTCAAAAGCCAGTCTAATTAATGAAGTATTCAAAACCAAAGAAAAACATCAAATAGTTTTTTCAGTGACCTCAAAGTGCCAGTTGTAAAGTGAGTCACTATATCTTGCTCTAGCACCACATTTGGCTCGAGCCATCCATTTGTTACTTCTGTGGAACCTTTAGAAAGGAAAGAGCCTGTTTTTGAATAAACAACTCATTTGTTTCACCAAGTTGCTCACCTGAAAATGTTCTTCATGAATTTTCGTCTACCCTTCAGTCTCCTTCCATAAAAACACATGCATGCACACGTACCTATATATATGTCCATGAATGTATACAAGCTTCCCCAACACTTTCAACATTTTTAAGAGATAGAGGGATGTCAAAGTGTCAGGTTCACACAAGTTTCATTGAGGCACAGACTAAGCAGGTGCAAGGTTCCACTGCAGGCCACTGGAGCCTCTTCTCCCAGGGATAACCTTGAGTGAGCAAAGTGGAAGGAGAGGACTTGTGAAAGTGAGCTAACACAATCACTTTAAAAGCTCCCAGATTGAGAGAAATTCTCAACAAGAGGAGCTTTAAGCAGACATGGGACACACATTCCCTTTTTTTCCCCATAGCTGCTCCAGAAGTTTTATGGCTCATACACAATCCTGGATCTTAAACAGATTTTCATGGGCATAACCAGATATGTAATTTGGTGTTCTATGTTATTTATGAAAACAAGACAGGACCTTTGCTAATATGAATGATTTGATGGTGCCTTTACCTTCCACTCTTTGGCTTAGGATCCAAAGTGATCCATTAGTTCATTCAAAAGAAAAAAGTAAAGATCAAGAGAAGGTAATTGCTGACTTATTGCAGAAATGCCAGAGATTATAGATACAGAGCCAGGAATGGGTTACTACTAAATAAATAAATAAATAACCCCCTCTAAAATAAAAAGCAAAACAAAACAAAATTACTAAAGTTTGATAGTGTCTACATCAATAACTAGAAGTAGGTATTAGCATCACATTAATGACTGTCACTTGGATGGACTGCAGACACTAAAAAGAGAAGAGCTCAAATAGTAGCAGAAAGATAATAACTCAAAAAGTAATACAGTGAAAAAAAGTGACAATAAATCTACAATACAAGCAATACATTTACAATACAAATACAACAACTGAGAAACCCAGTTCTTAAAAATGAGTCACATCTGGAAGGCTCTGATGATACAAAGGACCTGGGGATGACCCAGGCTACAAATTAAAGGTTTAAAATTTGGACTTCGAAGCAGGGGAATAGGAAGCCACTATGTTCTTACAACCAACTCCTATTTTATATTTGCACCTGGACAATCCATAACCATAGCAATACAAAAAAAATCCTAATCCAATGCAATCCAATCCCCCAAATGATCACAAACAAACAAAAAAAGAAAATGGAAAAAGAAAAAAGAGTTCATTGAGAGGAGAACAGAAAAAAAACCTGCTTACTAAAACTGACAGAAAGATGCAGGTGTATTTTAGCTACTGTCCAGTCTAATGTAAAGGAAACAGAGGCGAGTGAACTCATGAAGTCTTATTCATCTCCAGTTTCCAAGACTTTGTACATTTTCTGTCTCTTTTTCATTTATACTAGAGCACTGGAATTATTTTTATTGAAGTTGGGGAAAGCAGGGATATTTTAGAAATTTTTTACCATTATTTAGTCAATAAGTAAGTTAACTTGGTAAGAGGAAAAGGAGGTCATATAGTATTCAAAGAGATACAATACTTGTTTTCTTTTTTTCCCCTCCAGTGCTCTGTATTGAAATCTGAAAAGCCCGTTTCAGATTCTGCACTTTGCTATTGCACACGTATTAATAGGACACACTGGCCTTTGATACAATTCTCTTCAGGGAACAAAAGCTTCCTTTGGCACAACTACAGCCACTGCTTGTTGTAGGTTACACATGTCTTTCCAGTCAAGCATGATTAATAACTGTTAAAAAAAATGCTCATGACCCATGGCAAGTATTCTTTCAACTATAATACCAGCATTATGGGCTCTGAATCTCAGTAATTTTAAAATGTGCTTCTACAATGGAACTATAATTTAATTACTTTTTCTGCAGCCTGTTCCATTTTGTTTCATCACTTTGATTGCACCATGCACTTGGCAGCTTATGGAAGACTGCATCTGCCTCCAGGATTATTTCACTGGGCTCTTTCGACATCTGTTTCTGAAAATGACTTTATTTGCAGTGGCATAAAGAATAATCAGAGACTTGTTTAATCCAGATAAATTGGAAAAGAGAGAGACACAGAGACAGAGTTGGAGACACGGAAAAAGAGAAAGCAGATCTATGCTGTATGCTGCAGAAGACATCAAAATAATCTCTCCTCCTCCTGCGCTTCTGCAAATGTTGTTACCTGATGGATAATACGATACATGAAAAGATGAGTCACTAAGTCAGTTCCTTTTACTGTTTAGGGGGAGCTCATAGATGCAATACATTCTAGCTAAAGCTTCGTGCTGTGCTTGATCAGTTTAATAAAGTTTTCATGAATTACATTTGCAACCTCACCCACTAAGAATCACAATGCAGTCTGAAATGATCCGTAGCAGTTGACAAAAGTCCTTATAATAAATGAGCTAAATCCAGGCTCCAGCCTGACCTGACATCTTTCCAAAGGCAGCTACAGCCAACACCTGTTGCCGAGTGCCACTGCACAGCTATGGACCGAGCACACAGTTCAGCACAACGTCCCACATATTGGCACTCAGGAACTGGGTCACCTGTGTATCAGATGACCAAGTGCAAGGCATCTGTAACATGCCCATGCCTGCCTGAGCCTTCATTCAACACAATGGAAACCACCATTGTTGATTCCTGTTTACTTCTGTGTTATAGACGGATTTGTTAACCCACAAACCACTAACCATTATAAGCATTTAAAGACACGTCCTCTAAAAGATCACAGGTGTTGGCCAGGTTTTATTTCATTCTTCAGTTCTCTTTGCTTGGTTTGTTTTTGGGGAGGGTGAGCATATATTTGTCAAGATATCCACTGCCTCCATAAGAAAGTGCTGCAAGAAGGCAGCTCTGGCAACAGAAGCCAATAGCAAGGCTTTAGGGACAAAGGCCACTGAAATTCAAAGTGCTAGAGCGAGCTGACCATAAGGATAACAAGCAGAACAATTCCAAACATCGCCCTACTTTTGAGAGTTTCAAATCTTGTCTGTCTTGTGGTCCTTCTTTTTGGAGATTCTTTCTGTTATTTGCTGGTCTTCTGGGCTATATTGCTGTAGCAAGCACATCAGAAACTAACTGGTTTGGACACATATATTTTGCTAAGAATTACTTAAAGACAATTCCAAGGGAGGTCCTACTGTTCTCAGGATAACAATGAAGAAAAGTCATCATCCCCAGACAGGTATCATGCAAACGCACAATAGCTGGACCCAAACAATTCTGTATTAGCCTGGTTCCCATGCTCGTGTGGCCTTAACTGTCACAAACATTTGGGCTTTCCTTTCCCATATGACCAGAATGACTCTTGGCCCAGTCAAGATCCCAGCTTCCTTCTGGGATTTCATCCATCTAGAACATGTAATTCCCTGTACACACCAAAGACATCTCTTAAGTGGTGCCCATGCACTTTGCTGTTCTCCCCATGAGAGAAGTCACAAAAGGGAAAGACAAAAAATTTCTCCTTTTTGTACTATACTGCCTCACATTTCCTCAGCAAAATACAGCAGGTGAGCTGAGGACATGAAAAAAACCAAAGCTTCTGCATTGTTGATCTACTTACAGGCAATACGGGAAGCAAAACTCCTCTGGCAACCTGTGTGCTAGTAACTTGGCAAGCTTGACAGTCTGCATTTGGAAGACCAGTTATTTTCATACAGACATAATCCCAAAAGTAAACAACTCAAACTTTTGGAAGGAAACAGGCCAAACCAAAAATTTGCAGTTAGCAAAAGGGAAAAGAATCCTAAGTGTATTTTGCTGATGAATTACTTGAAACCCAGTAGAAGAAGGTTCTCTCCCCTCCTTCCTAACCAAGGTCTCCAATACCTCTCTGATGTCTAAAGATGAGGTAAAGATTTGTTAGAGGATATCAGCTATTCACAGAAGGTTTGTAGTGGGCTAATCAGGTAGGGAAGCTGCCCTGAATTGAGATACGTTCCAGTGACAGAGCATGCTGTGAAAATCCTATTAAGAGAATATTAATAATCATTTTGTTTCTTATTTTTTCCTTTTAATTTAGACAAATTTACTTCCTCCCCTCATTTTCTGTCTCACAACCTTTGGCTGTACCACAGCAGTTGTGCAGGGGCAGTGGCCATGCAAAGAAATTCCTCATTGCTTTTCTAGAGCTTCAACATAAAATGTACACAGCATAAGACGCAGAGAGTCTGACAAGGCTTTGTCATCTTGCCAGTATTATCATAGAACAAAATCCATCATGCTTAATTAGCAATTCTCCCTAAAGAATTTGTAGGATGTATTCTTTAACGGCCAAGGTAGAAATGGGTTTTCCTCTGAAGCACCAGCTAGTGACCACTGTTGGACAATTGAAAATTGTCAAAAAAAAAAAAAAAAAAAGAGTAGATGCCTGTGCTGTGCTGCTGATCAGATGTAGCTCGGCAGCAACTCTTCCATAAAAAGTGCTCTTAAGGACAAGGTAAGTGTTTGAACACACAGATGTTTACCTTAGCTTAGCCACACAAACTCGGAATGAAGCTTTCAAACCACTGGTAGCAACTGAAGAGAAAGAAGCCAACACACTTCTCTCCCTTAAGCACTGATAATAAAAGCAGTTTGTAAGGTCAGGGTCAAGCCAGGACAGGGCAGCACAGGGCAAGTGGCTCTTTACTCAGGTTACTTAAGAGAACAATAGAGGTGTCAGCTTGTTGCCTGTGGTTATGCCAGTCTGCCCTCTTAGAACCAATTTTTTAAGAGGTAAAACTTTAGTTTTGAGCAAATTTGAATAACCAGCTTGGAAAGAGTGGAAATTCAGTAGAAATTGGTTTGGGTCTTGTCACATAATCAGAAGTCCTCACCAGGGAAGAATTCTCCTCCTCCTGTAACCACAGGTTCCTATCCAGAGCACTTGAGACCCATCTCAGGGAGTGGAAGAAGAAGTGTCTGTCCAAGACACTGAACTCCAGCAACAAGAGAAATTCAGTTTATGCAGAAGCACAGCCTGCCTTTTACCCACCAATCCTGTCTTAGGCAGGGCACAGAAGGGATTTTTTGAAGACACTATAACATGAAATAGCTTCTCCAAAAGTGCAATCTTTTTGTATCAGCAGAAACAGCAGAGATGCCTCCTGAGTGTCTTGATACTGGCAGGTCTTTAGCTACTTAGCTGACTATAAAACTGACTGATTTGGGCTCCTAATTTCAAGCACATAAAGGATCCTGGAGCCTGCCCAGTGTGGGCACAGACACCAAATCTTGCTCTCATGAAACAAATTGTTGTCTGCAGTCATTCTGTCTTAAAGATCTTATGTATAGGACAGTTATCTCCCAGCAGCTGCCCACAGACACTGTCCAAGACTTTCTGGAATCAACTAGGGACCTCCAACAATGCATTAAAAGAGATGACCTGCTCCATACTATTGCTCTTAGGTCAGCAAAGGAGGGCCTCACCGTAGCATACTAACTATTCCTCATCTCTTTCCCCCTGACATGCTCTATCAGAATTAAGCATTTTTCCTGCAGCATTTAAGAAAGTCTACTTAAAACTGCTTTCTGATGCAATTGATTTTCATCTACAAGGATGTATCTTACACATCCTTGAAATGAAATCAGCTAAAAGTGGCTGAAATGAAAATGGACCGTTTGTCACAGGCAGACCTAGTTTCTGTCCGTGGCTATCCTTCAGCTCAGTAGGAGAAGTTATAAGATACAAAAAGAAAATGATCTGTGTGGGAGGCTCCACTGTGCTCTGCTTAATTAGCTGCTGTTCAATATGTGAAACACAGCAGTGTGCACCTTCATGTCCACACATGTGCTTGTAGAACCAACGTGCACTGGTGACAGGGTTGATGTATCTTCTATAAATTGGAATATGACACCAAAACATTGCCAAGAGGAACTAGTCTGCATTACTTTTTGAAACAAATCACGATTTTCACAGACTGTAACAGCCCCAAGCAGATCATCTAGGTTTTCAATTGCTTCCATAAAGTGGAAGCTCTGTCTTTGCAACAGCATCCAGTCACGCTATCTAGAGTCTTCCCAGACTGTACTGTAATGTAAAATCAAGATAATTGAGAGACCAGCCATGCAATACACATATACATATATATCTGTTCATTCTGACAGAGCCCTAATGCAATAAAACTGCTTGTATCAGCAGCACTCCTCCAGTGCTCAGAGACACTATTCTGATCACATAAAATGCAGCAGCAACCACTATTTTCTCACACAGTCATTCTATACACAAATGTCAGATTATGTATTGTTCTTGCCAATGCAAATGTCAGTTTGGATTGGCCATAGGCTACAGACGTGCCCCAGATTATTCTGGGACCCCTATGGAGCTGAGGCACAAATTCTCTGCACCTCACAGGATGAAAAGCCTTTGCCACACTGACAGGCAAGGGTACAATTGCCTTGCCTTTCTGGCATGGAAGAGGCACAAATAAAATATTAAGTCCATGCACTTCTGACCCGTAAACTACAACACCAAACAAAAGCAGGGCAGCACTGCTGCAGAAACACAGTTTCTGTGGATATATAAAATTAATGATCAAGCTTCCCTGATCTGTGAGCACAAGTGACTGCAGAATGAGAGGTCACAGGGAGGGCTTTTCTGGGCACAAACTGGACCTTTAAGGAGGATATCAAGCATCTAAAAACCATTTAAAGGAAAAAAGCACAACACTTGGTGAGTGACTTGTACAGAGAAACATCCCTTTACAGTTTCTACAGCAAGCTGTTGATTATGAAAGGCTGATGGTAGATGTCCGTGAAGAAAGAGGGTTAAAACCAAGGTAATATAGGAAAAGGATATATCAGACATACATGACATGTTAATTGTTTCCTTCTGTTTCCCTTGATTTCCCTGTGTTCCAAATAGGAAAGGTGGTGAACCAGTCTGAAGGATTTACTGGGCTCTACTGATAGCCTCCAGAAGGCTCTAATTCACAATTTCTCATTGTGACAGATTTGGTTAATGGCAAAATTGAAGAAAAAAGATGTAGACAGTCTGGAAATGTCGAACCTAATCATTTTAATAATTTTGTGTATTTCTTAGGTTTGTTTGGGGTTTTTTTTGCTGAACTCAGAGAGGCATAAATTCTGTTGAAACATTAGGACCTTGGAAAAGAATTACACAGGTAGTTTGTTATTATGGCTAGCTAAACAAAAACCCCCAAAACCTCCAAAATCACATCACTGCCTCCCAGAGTATTTCTTCAAAGATTTAGTTTTAGAGCCTAAGGCACCATGTTTTATACTAGGTGTGTATGTATTAATAGAGGGATATCTGTGATGACATCCCCAAGCCCTAGGCAAACTCTCCTCACTCTGAGCCATGCTGCCTGCCTTCTTCCCTGCTATAGGTCTCTGCCAGCTAGTTCAAGAGACTCAAAGCCAAATATTCCGAATTTCTGCAAGGTGCTTTGTTAAGAATTCCTAAAGGAAAAGCTAGTCAAAAAAGTCTTATTTCTGTTACCTAAAAATGTCAAATATCAATTGCAGCTGAAAAACAGTGGAAGCCTGTTCTCCAAGGAGTACAGACAACCAAGATAACTGCAATACTGAAATGTTACTGTACTCTTAATAGTAATAGCAAAAATAGCAAAACAACAGAGAAATGCAAAGACGACTAAATACTTAAGAAGCTGTAATTTTCAGGTCATACAAATACATAAACGTTTTATTCCCTGAACCACAGAAGCTGATGTAGAGGAATAGTTACAGTTTCTATGCTCTCTTCCTTCCCCCACACACCCCTTCACAGCACTCTCCTATTGCTGACATCCTGGCACTTCTGAAATTTACTGTTTTGCCATCCAACTTTTGGAAGTAAATGCAAAACTCAATGGATCTTATCTCCTCCTTACCAATGGACTATTAACACAACCCAGCTAGCTTGGCTTTAAGTGCAGACTAACAGCAGCATTCTTTCAGAAAATGAGATATGGGGTTATTAATTTTGTCACCAGAGTCATCAGACCAGTTTCTTACATGTGGCTATGAAATTCCTTTCAGATGACATACCTTCAAAAAAATTAAAAATCCATATAGTGGAGGATAAAATGACTCACATATTCGAGGAAAATATAGGCTTGTAACTGAGACATGTAGGTTTGGCTGGAAGCAAATTTGTGCACAGCCTATTACAAAAGGCATCTTGTTGGTCTCTTCCTTAAGTGCATAAGTAACAGAGACAGGCTGCTTGCAAGATTTTCATGAAAACAGCTCTTTCATGGAAAACTGAGTTATTCTATTGCTGTTTCTTTTATAATTTTAAACAAAGAGTCTTAATTTTTGCATGAAGGACATTCCAAATCCCACTTTCCAATTTTAATCACAAAACAGTTTTGCAGCATGCATTAGAATAACAATGGCTCTTCCCAGGGAGAGGTCTTTGCTGGATGAAGTGGCAGCTAGCAAATATCATGTAGCTGGTAGAATACCAAAGCAGGAACCCATGGCCACAGTCTCTCCGTTTCCTCTTTTCAGATCTTGCCCAGAGCAGTTTCAGTCTGAGCTTTGAGGAAAAGTCCTTTTCCTTGGCTTATTCTCTCCTTGCTTGAACATAAATGCACTTCTCTGGACTGTGAGAGGAAGGAGTTGTGTCTCCATGTGGAAAAGGGACACTGTCCCCTGTCCCTTCACCCCACAGCTAGCAATGACTAAAAACAGATCCGAAGCCCTGCACTGACAGCACACACACTACAGAAAATGGCAGAGTTACCCTGAAGCCCAGGTTCAGATGGGCAAAAGCCCATGCCCAGTGTTTCCTCTGCTGGGTGCAGCCAGAATATACAGAAACCACTCCAAGCCTCAGGTGCAGCTGAAGTCACCAGCCAGCTATGCCATTTCCTACACTGCAGCTGTCCCCCAGATCCTGCAGGAATCTGGCCAAGCCCAGACCTGCTATTTAGACCTATACATCCTATCATTGCCACTTCAAGACTCACAAACATACAGCCCTGTGCTACAAATTCTGCAGCCAATGAGGACAGTAACATCCCATGGACTATCTGGGGACTTAGTGAGCTCAGAGCAAAGGCATCAAGGCCTCCACAGCTACACAGAACCAAAACAATTGGAAACTACATCAAGTTCTATATGCTAGGCTTAGCTGTGAGAGCATTAGTCTGCTTTCTAGCAAGGGTTAACTAGATCAATGCTGCAGGTTTCTGCAGCATGGGCTATCAAGGGACAGGAATATGCAGCTCTTGGGTGCTAAAGCTCTGCAATGCAACCTTCCAGGCCAATACATGGCCAGAACCACATATCAAACAGAAGCAGTTTACTGTGCTTACTGTGTGCAAGCCACAATGCATTCACTTGATATTCAAAGCTGTAAACACAGGAGGTGCCCCCAATTTCACTGTGACTGAAAGTATGCAGAACTGGGTCTTATCCTTGTAATATTACCTTGAACTCTGCAAAGTGAGCAGCCATTTACATCTTTAGTAGATTAAAAGTGCTGGCTTCATTTGAGTTTGCTTTTCAAATAAATTTAATTTTGAGGATTCCATGTCCTTTTTGTTCCTGGTATATAAAAAGCTAATCCACTTATTTGTGTTCACATCCCTGCTTTAAGGTGCTTTATGATCACACACGTTTTGTGACCAAGTTACAATTTATCATATACTGGCACCAAAGAAGATTAAATACAAAATCTTGCAATTCTGGAGAAGTTAAGTGATGACTGTGAGCAATGGATCTAGATCAACCACTGCTTGTCAGCAGTTTGACAAATACCATGTTTTTATCCTGTTAGTAAATTATCTGTAAAGAAAATAAAGTTTTTCTAAGTGTGTTTGCCATTCTCTGGCATACTGGGTTTGATTTATCTAGCTCCAGGTTTATCCTGAGCTGTTCACAGTGAATAACAAACTGACTGGACAACATACAGCATCTGGCATTCAAAGATGGCTGTATGTGCACCCAGCTTGGTTTATCCCATCACAGGGCAATCTGCCTTGAATTAATATTACAAAATAGTATTGATCTATTTAATACAACCTGGTTTATAAGGCCCTGAGAGATCCAAATAAAAATTTTCTAATTTAGCAGTTTGTTTAGAAGTTGCTGGTTTCAAACTACGGTTTCATGCATAGTGTAACTACCCCTTCTAAACACTGGTAAGTCTTTAAATGTGGCCATGAAGCTGAACTAAAATTTCCATGGCTGCAGAATAAAAAGTAATTTCAAATTAATCAAACATTCCCTCTCTCTCTCTCTCTCTCTAATATATATATATATATAATATATATATATTTTAAAACTGTAAGTGACCCTGAGCCACTTACAGCTCAGACTCCCAAACTCCTGGTGCCAGAGCAGGCAAGCCCACATGTGCTTTGCACATCCTTATCTCCCCTACACATGCTATTACTTTCACATCCTCAACAGCCCCCTTCCATAACCTGTCAGACAATGAGGATTATTTCATTAGAAGAGGCTGAAACTGCTTTGTTTCTATAAACTATTTGGGAAGTGGCAGATAATGGGTTTTTTTCTGACAATTCCCTTTTCTCTTTCATTAGAAAACTCCTAAGAAGGTGCTGTCACATCAGAACAGTGGCACTGCATACCTTCACCCTGCAAAAATGAAAGCAGAGATACAGAAACATGTCATGCAATGACAAATGCACTTTTAAGAAGTCTTTATACATTTTCTTTCTTATTTACTTCTTTGTGCAGTCCTCCATCCCCTCAGTCATGCTAATGCAACCATACACTGAACAAAAATTACTGAAGTGATTTGATTTGAAAACCAAACAAAAATAAAATAAACCAAACTCAAAATCTGGGTCTGGTCTGTAGCACAACCCTACAAATAATCGCCTGGCACAACGTGGAAGTGAGTGTACAACAGTGCAGGAATGGTGCCTTATTAAAATTTGCTTTTCTGGCTGAGAAAACACTTGTGTAACTTCATTGTCTATATAGAATGGATGGTACTGAAGAATCAGATGCTACAATTTTTCCCCAGCAATTTTGCCCATTTCTAGTCAGCCGGGGTTAAAATTTTCTGCTGTTTTCATGTGACCACACAACAGCTTGCTTGCTATCTATTTGTGATTACTTGCTGTTTCTCAATCATGTTGACGCCCTCCATGAATGGAGGAGGACATTTGTGGAGCTGAATGTCTCAGCAATGTGCCATAAACTGCCCTTCTGCTGGCAAAACAAGAGGAGTGGTCATTTCTTACTACAGCTGCCTTCATCAGTCTTAGAGCTGCAGTGTTCCCAGTTAACCAGATTGGAAAGATCTGTCAAATCGCAAGGCTAAATTAACCTGCAAATTTTCTTCAGCAATTCACACATCAAAACATAGGTGTGATCTCTTTTCTTTTGAAAAGAGCAGCACACATTGTTTTCCACTAAGCTGTGACAGCTAAATGCTCAATACGGACTGAAAAGTCAAGAAAAGAAAAACATATTTACTGTGCCTTCTTATATATTAATTATAACTTTCTAAGAAAATGAAAGCTTTATTGCAGACAGATTTTGATTACTGAATGAAAATGTTCTTTCACATTTCAAAAATATTTCAAGATCCTCAGAAAGAAGACAAAGTGTAAGCCTTACTGTTAAAATTACCACCTGCTCATCCTTAGAGAAACAGTACACAAAAAGCATGTAGTGAATTTTAATGCAGTAGAAACGCCGACGCTATTTCTCCAAGACAACATTTTTCCCCTATTTCAGAAAAGCACTTGGGCCCAGATGTTACCAGGTGAAATTCAGCAGCAGATGTCCTGTCAAAGGCATGCCAAGCAACTTGAATTTATTTTAGTGATCTGCTGGCACTCCAGTGTAAGTGGCTCAGTGTTATTAACTGAATTCTCCTGGCTCACCTGGAATGGATTTAAACCCATTTTTGTCTTGCAGGAAAAACCACACAAGAATAATCTGATTAGTTTAGAAGCTCCTGGAATGAATAAAGATGATGCTTATATTGAAGAGTGTGGCAAGGAACTAACAGCAGCAGGTTTCCTGCTTTTCCCAAAGACCCAAAAGCAAACGATATCATCCTGTTTCTATGCCAGTATCCCAGCATGTCTTTGCACGACCACCTTATTCTGACAATTTTGCTAATGTGATTTTTGGAGATGGGTTGAAATCAAGACCTGAGCTGGGAATGTGAAACTCTGAAGTATTGTTTCTTCCTAACTCTGCTGACAATTAGAAGTATTTCCACCAAAGCCCAACAGAGAGATTTAAGTTTCAAAATAGGACCTACTTATTTCTACTTTTATTCTCCATCAAACAATATAATTACCTATATTATATTTTAATAATTTGCAGTGACTTTCCCAATGCAAGTAAGGCTCTGCAAAATATCTGCAATTCCTCACTAAGCATCTCTAGATCAGGAAAGTACTGTTGCTCTGGCCAGGTGGAGAGCAAGCGTATGCCAGTGACAACAAAACCACAAAGATCTAAGCAGCTAAGGATTGCATGCTCCTAACATCTCCCAGTGGTTCTGCTGTCCTCAGCAGCCCTCTGATCCAACCTCATGACCCACATCCTGCTCACTCAAACAAAACCTGCATTGACACTTGTTCCTGGCTCTTGGCTCCAAACTTTCCCGTGCTGCCTTCTGCAGGCGTGGTAGCCTGGTGGCCTCCTGCCAACACTACCTTTGGACCAACATGAATTTTTCCACATCTTCAAACCTGGACAGACACCATCTCTCCCTGCATAACAAACCATAGAATGATCATTATCCATCACTGGCTCGCACCCTCCAGACTTGGGACAACAAAACATCCAGAGCTCAGCCTGTCCCACACCTGCCCCCCTCCCCTCTTGCTGCCATCATCACAGCTGTGCACATTGCATTGGGAACCTTGGGGACCAGAGCAGTCTGGCTTGCCCATGGCCAGCAGCCAAGAGTGACAGAGAAGCCTGGCTGCACGTCTCCCTTCCCACACTGCTCAGTCAGTTCCCAATCCCAATGCTATCCTTCTCCCCGCCACCCTGGGGCAGAGTCAAGAGCAAAGTCTCCTGTCTCCAGTTCATCTGATTTATACACAAGACTGTCATTTCCTTTCCTGAAGCCATCCTTGGTCTTTATCACACCGTTTTCAATTCCTAGGTTAACTTCTTCGACAACGTCTCCATTCATTACACCAAACTGATTCATATCCTGAACACTGCTCATCTCATGCTCAAAGGGAATGCTGGTCCTCTGGAAAAAATGCTGCAATGATGTAATTTGGGACTATAACACAGTATGTATGAATAATAAGGCCAAATCAGAGGCACAGAAGAAACCACAGATCTGGCTTTTCCTAACTTCTAAGAGCTTGTTTCTGCCACTTAAAAAAGTTCTTTTCATGTTGGTTTTCAGTGCAATGCTACATACTTGTTGTTAGGCATTGATGCTGGGGTTAGTGCTGCAGTGGCAGATATAAAGAGAGCCTCTGTCTTGAGAAATATCCTTTCAAGCAAAAAAAATGCATAAAGAAAAGAGACTGAACCCCTGTGGCCTCACAGGACTTCATGATCACCTCCCACCACCAGCGAAGTAAAATCTACAGGCATCACAATCCTGAACCACTACGTGGGGATACACAAGACTTCCTTCACTTGGAAATAAAGCTAAACATAAGTCAAGTCTATATTGTTACCAATCAAGTGTGGCAGCTCTTACAGCATAGATATTAAATCCCCGGTGTTCAACCAACCAGCCTTCATTCATAAAAACAGTCTGGATTGGTTTGGTTTCCTTTCTGAGCAAAAACTTGCACTGTAAGCCTCCTCAGTATGGAGGCTATGCCCTAGCCTTTACTTCATTAAGGTTCATTGTTCTAATCAATAGCACATCCACTTTTGTTCTGCTTTCCAAGTAACATCACGTAACATCACACACCAAGACTTCTTAAAATGAGAGTCAGAGCTGCATGTAAAAGACTAACACAAAAAAAAGCAGTACCTTTGGTTCTGCCCTCTTCTTCCTTGCAAGCCTTGCAACTGCTATGCTCACTGTTTCCATTTCTAATAAGTGCGATTTTAATATGCTGAGAATTTTAGGCACTCAAAAAATTCGCAGACATGTTTGAGCCTCTCAATATAGAGTCACTCTATGCTAAATTAAAAGGAACTGAATAATCACTTACTTTGAACAAAGACTCTTTTTGTTTTCTGAAGTTGTTGCTATGCACATTCATGTGAGAACATAACTTGATCACAGGAAACAAGAAAGCTTTGTAGTTTGCACTTTTTTGGGCTTACAACTGCAGTCCTGTTCAGAGTGGTCACAAAGACATCACTTGATTTTGCACCAATATTAGTAATGAAACAATCTTTTCTTGCCAATGTTTAGTGCTGCACAATTAATATACAACTGCAGTACAAGTGACATGTCTTTATGGGTCTGGAAGCCTGTTTTTTGTGTAGTGTTTCTTGGTGTTTCAGATGCTAAGTGGTACCAGCCATGGGCAGTGGGTGGTGGTTTACACTTGGTGCAGCTGTGCCCCTTCACTGCCAGTTCACACAGCACAAGCCACATTCCAGACCTGCCCATGCTGTCCCTAGCAGCCTTTTACTTTGCATTTTGGACGTAGCATGATGTCCTCCATAGCACAAGGCAAGGCTGCCTCAGAGAAACCATGCTCTCAGGGCAGGTTTGTGTCATGGGTGATACAGCTGCAGGCAGAGAAGACCTGGAGTTGTGAGCGTGCACCAGCAGTCAAGAGAGCTCTCTGGCCTCAGACCAGACCAGGAACAACCCTGGGCATTTCAACAGCACAGGGTGTCTTCATCTGCAGTCATGTAAGTTTAAGTACTCACTTAAAACTAGGCCTTAAGCTAAGGAAAATTAGTTTACAGCGTACTTTACTTAAGAATAAATGAAACAGAGACACGAATATGTGAAGTCACTCTGGAACCTGAGGCAAAAAACCCCCAAACATTTCTTGCTGTTTGAGGGGGTTTTTAGTAAGACACTCAAAACGTGGGAACAGTATTATCTGTTCTTTGACCACAACAAACCACCATCTTCATTAATGCTAACATCAAAGAGAAACAGCTATGACTGCCCTTATGCATTTACTGCTGGGCAAACACGGGAACTTGAGGCTGGAGAGGCAGGAAGAATTCCTCAATCCTCTTCCCAAAGAAGCTGTGCTACGTCAGCTTTAAGATTCCCAGGATGTGAAGGTATTGTCTTGCTCTCTACTGGAACATGAGCATATATGATGTGAGGCACCAAAGTGGCTTAGTAGCTCAGGAACAGCAAGCAATCAAGTAATTTCATAAAGCAGCACATACAGAGAGAGTCTTTTTGCCATGGCATGATATCAGCGACTCTATGGGTGGAGCACTTTCCATATCACTGATCTATAATTCACTTCATTTTTGTCACTGTCAGCTGTCATTATCATACAGTTTAACACTGAAAGCAAACTTCATCCATCACTTACTCTCATCTGACAACAGGTTGTGGTAATATTTCTTTTTACAAGTAAGAAAATAGGGTATCAATTAAAAAATTGGAATGGACTGCCTATCTGAAGGACTTTTCTAATAAAATTTCTGGCATTGTTAATACTAATTTTCACTGAGTGTATGTATTTCATGATGCTAGTCTATCAGTTGTCAGACTGCACCTAACTTGTTCACAGTAATTCCGTAAAATGTTTTGAACATGCAGACCACCACAACCTTCATTGGGTCAGTGGCAAAGTAGTGTCCACTCACTTTAACCTGAACCACAACTCCAAGTGTGTCACAGAGATGATGTCAGGTGAGCATTCACACATGAGTTTGCTTAGGCAGTGGGATTAGTGCAGTACAAGAGAGGCCTTAAAATAATGCCATTACCCTGTGGAGACTCTCTTTCCTTCTTATTTCTTCTGCTCAGACTAAAACATGGATACAATTTCCACAACATAAAACTGCTTTGTTTACTTCCAAGCTTTGCAAAAATTAGAAATAATATCAGAAAAATAGCGGTACCTATTCCACAACATTTGGAAGCTTGAATTAAAATCAGCACCAGTATTTTCTGCCCCCCAAGCCCCCTGTTCCCAGGACAACAGGGAACTAGAATAATGTATAAAGTCAAATTCTCAGGATGTAAAAAACAACAACAAGGCTCTTGCTTGCCTGATTTTTTGGCTGTTCAGTTTGGTTCTGCTCTGTTAAGCTAGGATGAAATCACAGCAAACACTACACTAACTCTTCTGTTAATTAACAGCCTGCTTTGCGACTGCACTTTTCATTCCCACAAAAAGTGCTGCATTTCCACAAAGTATCACTTGTAGTAAGGCATTCAAACATGCTAATCGCAGCTTTGCCTCCCAGGGAGATGGATGAGCTTACTCTGCATTAGTTAAAGGCTTCTGAGTTGATTTCCTTCTATTACTGTTATTACAACTTTGAAAAAGTAGAATTTGTTTTACTTTTGCCACCTTGCACAAATCCAACTCAAGAACTGCGATGGCGCTCCGATACGCTTTACCAAGTTACACATAACCCAGTTAGGTTGACAACAGTGTCACAAAACTGCAGGGAGAAGGGGGCTGGGAAGAAAATTTCTTCAGACATCTCTGGGTTTTTTCCACATAGGCTATTGTGCATTGGCTATGATGGGAATGTGATAGAGAAGTGACTATGGACTGTGCAAAGTAGATGTGATCGTGAATTCCAACATAGGCAAAACCTTCAGTATAGCTTCCTCTATTTTTGAAAAGATCTTCACTTGTATTTTTATTGAGTATTTCAAGTTTTATTCCTCTGCTTCATTTTTACACTGCTGCTGGGTAGTTATTCAAAGACTGGAAAGTTCAGTCACAAGACAACAGGATTCAGCACTTAGTTATTGCAAATTCCTGTTTACTGCAAACACTGATGTGAGTAAAGAATCTGGGTCAAAAAAAGCACAATAGAGGATGCTACCTGTCTCTGTACTGAATAGCAGGCAGTTGGGAAATTGGCAAGCTTTAGCACGAAACCAGTGTGAAACTGCTTCAATGAGATGATTTATTTTTTTATAAAGGCATTTTAAATGTTCAGCCAAAGTAAGGAAAGTTGGTGTTTCCTACTGAATTAAGGCTTCACTTCCCAATGGATCTAGGCATCTGTGGCTTGTATTTTTGTATCCACACAGCAGTGAAATTCATCTTGCTAGGAACAGCAGCACTGATTGTGTTGCTAAACAAATTAGTAGGGGACTGGACCTGTAAGTCTGAGAAGAAGCACTCTTCAGAACAGTTGTCCACTGCTAGATAGAGAAAGAGAGAGAAAAGATGCCATGGAGAGAACACATTATTAGGATACTGCCTGGGAAGAGAAGCCTCAGGGACGTTGCTGCTACACTGATAACATATGATAATCTGCTTGGAAGATTCTAGGGTAATGTTCTAACAAGAATAAAATTGATGATGCAATTTTTGACCATGTATAAAGTGGTGGGAGATCGTACAATATTAAGAAAAAGACAAAAACCAGGCCACTGCATGAAGAGAATCTCTGGAGTGCATGAGGAGTAAGTTAACAAGGCATGGAGAAATGAACACAAAGGAAGCAGGGAGCCCCAAACCAATTTACAATGAATCACAGTTCTCCAAAATAGCACATCAACATAAAAATATATCTAGTTGTCATCCAAACAATATGGCACTTTCTGAACCAGATCTTGAAAAGAATAAATTGTCTCCTTAAACTGAGCATATGAGCTTTTTGTCAATGAAATGTGTGATTAATAGCTTTAAAACCAATTCCAATAGACAAAGACACACGATGATATGTTGTTGCCTGTTGGAGGTGTTTCCCTCTTTGAAAATGTCACCCACTGAGTGTCGAGGGCTCTTCAGAAGTTCCAATACATAGAGCACATTATGCATTGTTCATCTGCTAGTTGGATTTGTACACAAATTTGGTCAAACAAAGCCAGCAGAATTGTTTTTTACATTTTTTTCCTGAAAATACACATCCAAATTACACATACAAAGCCTTTACTACCTCGATCTCACTAGATATTGTTTTCACTGGGACTAAAAAAAGTCTAGACTAAATTAATTTATCCTATTAGCATTACTGTATAGGGATGGGAAAGGCAGATTAGGCTTCAATTTACAGTACTAAAAATAGTCAAATACACTTGCTGTAGGCATTTTAAAAATAGAATCTTATTTTAAAAGAAAAGAAATAATTTTTATAATTTCCTCTAAATCCACAATTTCTTGCAAAAGTTAGATTTCAAAAATACGGATTAAATCCCCAAGACTCCTGTAGTGGAAAATACCAGGAACTCTGCTAGAAGAATAACTGGTAGCCACATCAATGGTAATAGAAATCATAGGTAAATTAATTGCCTACAAGCATTGTAAAAAAACAAGTCGGGATAGGATTTGTTACAATTTAGATGTTAGCTGTTACAGAGTCAACTAGTGAAATAAAAAGAATAAATCCATCATTGTCAATTAAGATGTATTAAATATAAGATTGTTTCTGGCATTCTTACACATGTAAAGACATTTACCTTTAGGCTACTGTTAGCCTCAGTGTGTGAGCATCAGCCTGCCATCACAATGCTCGAATAATATATACATTTTAATTGGCTGTTTTCCTCATTTAAAGGTGAACTGCTAAGCAAAAACCCATGTCCCTAGTGCTGCTTTAGGATGTATTAAAGAACTCAGCAGCAGGACCGAGCATTTTTGCTTAGACATTGTGTGCTAATGTCTTTTGTCCTGCTTTCTTTTCTGGTCCCTACCCCAGCGAGCAGCTCTAAGCAACGAATCATCTTGATTTTGTCAAAGTTTTACTGTTTGCTCCTTTTGAAAGGCACACGCTACTTCGTCTTGTTCTAGATCTAGGTGTTTCCACCACCTCCAAAAAAAAGGGCAATAGGTTTTGGGAACTTGCAGAAAGCCTGGATTCCTGTCAGCTTCCACTCCCACACCTCGAAGAGGGGATGTGTCAGTCCAGGTTGTCGCACTTGAAGGAGGTGCCCTCCGTGCCAGCTCGCATGGAGTGTGCTGACAGCCCAGTGTGAAGAGGGACCCTGACCTGCTCTTGGGTCTGACACACTTCTGAAATTCCCTAAAACTTCTCTGGATGACTTCATCCAATTATTGTCCTCAAGAATCCCAGTTCTATTGCTTAACCAACAGTGACACACAGACTGTTCCCACTGCATGATTACATAGATAACAGGAGCAGAAAGTAAAGAACAAGAACCCACATTTTCCTGTAGGAAACCAGGCCAATTATCAGTACTAGCACTGCTATTAGAGGCATCAGCAAGCTTACATAGGGAAGACAAGCAACACTGTGGAGAAAAAGATGTATTTCTCTAAATGCCACCCTGCTGTCCTCTCCCATCCCTGCCCACCAGCTTTGAAGAGGGCAAGATACAGCTTTTTGTGAATTCACTGGGCACAGTTTCAGCCATCTCAATGAATGAATGTGACGGCAGAAACAAAAGCATTGTAACATTTTGTTCCACACACTGAACCCCAAAGGTCTTGATCTCAAAATGTCACTGGTCAGAGATGTCCAAATAAATATGGTTTAGAAGAATTGTAACCTTTAATAAAAAGGTACAAGTACTTTCTAAGGATATATGTCTTCAGCATAAATACAATGTATATAAATAAAACAAATCCGGCACCACAGCTGGTCTTTAATGACACTTAATTTCCATTACAAAAGCAGAATTGCATGTTTATGGACCTGGCAAAGGATTGAAAAGACTGCTTTACCTTCAAACTGCTACTAAAAAAAGCCTCCATTTCCATAGATGTGTCCCAATGCACTACCTTTTCAGTAATGAGTGCTAGAAGATCTAATCAGAGACAGGTGCCTACTGAAATACAAATCCACATCCAGTGGCTCCTTCCGACAGCAAAATTCACCTCAGCAATTTCCTTTTTTGCAGAGAGCAAGCCAGCTTTAAGTCCCTCTTGAACTTCCAAACTAGGGTTTAAATGAGACTTGGGAGAGGTATAGTTGTTATGTTGACCACCTGCCTAAATGCTTAACTTAGGTATGAAGTAGATCATACAGCACACGAGTCAACAAGCCTTGTGATCAGCGGTGTCAAAGGCTGACAATACATCTAATAATAACCAGCACAGGCACCTCCATATTCAGCATTCATTGCTAGGAGTCAATTATCCACCATCTATTCAAGGGCCTTTTGAAGTCCTTCTTGTGTTACTCGAAAATGAAATTACACCAGGTCAGGTCAGTTGAAATGGCTGGATTTCTTGTTGGCTGAAGTCCATATCTCCTTTCTTTTTTTTTTGGCTGTAAGTCAATGCTAGCTGCAAACTTCTAGTAAAGCTGCAGTATTGTATTTAATTGATTATTTATTGATTAAAAATAAGCTTTTAAATCCAAGCTAGCATTCACAGAGCTCAGAACTCCTTGGGGCTAGTCAGTTTTATTTAGCTTTGGCACCAGTGACTCTACCCAGAATTTCTCTAAGCTCAAGCTTTTAAGGGCAACTGCTCCTCTAGTGCCCTGTGTTACAGCCCCTCTTTTCAGACTGCTGAGGTTTGCCATAAACCTCAGTGAGATGGGAAGACCAGAACCCTAACATCTGAGCACCAGAACAGGGAGCACTGAGTGAGCTGCCTCAGAAGTGCTTTCACCCAGCTGTCATCCAGCTTTCTTCCAATCTCTTCAGTTTCAGCATCCTCATTCTGATATAAACTCCACATTATTCCTCTGCTTTTCTCTTCTTACCCATTCAGATTACAAAACTGGCTTTTCCTTTCAGCTACCTATAAGCTGATTTGTCATCACTGTCAGAAATCCACACTCCACATAGAAAATCATCACGATTATAAGTTTTAATATTTCTTTGATGAAGAAAACAATCCTGAGAGATGAACTACTTTGTTAGGACATCTACCTGGAAATATCTTTATGCAAGTAATCATTCCATCAGGAGTGAAGAAGGATGTCAATTAAATAAAGAAACTATGCAGCTGAGTACTGATATTCTATCAACGAACATGGAGGTGTGTGCCCAATCTATACATGTTGAAGAAAACATGATGTCAGAAAAGGGTAGGATAGCCAGCTGAAGGAAATCTGGTACAATTTTACTCTGTCAGTGATCTAGGTGATCTAAGGTGATGACTTCTCAATGTCCCCTCCTGTAGGCATGGCTAACAGAATCAACACTTTTCTGTTCAAGGGACTGAAAAGTCTCTTGGGGAGACATACTAAGAGGTAAGTCAGGGTAAAGATAGAGATGTCATAATAAAGGTCCAGAGACAGAAATGCTCAGAAACCTCAGAGCCTCTCCATGACATGAAATGATGTCTTGCCCTGCCTCATGGTCAAGGCCATTTTGCTGTGACTAACTCAGAAGCAGTTATATCAACATCTTTGAAATTAAGTAATAAATTTTGGGTTGATCATCTTTTCTGCATTCCTTCCAGGTAGGAAGAATATCAATGATAAAATTTGGAGGTATTTTATGTCTTGTTCCCTTGTCCCCCAAGAAAGTTTAAGACCGAGTCTTAGATGGGTGGATCAGTATTGTATTCAGTCAAGAACAGATTCATATTGCAAAACAAAACACAACCTACATTTACAGTTAGAAAAGTTACTCACAAAGCTGTGAGAAAGTAAAACAACAAGACCTCATTGGGGAGCTCATTTTAGAGAAAGCACAGTGGGATGTATAGCCACAGTAAAATAATATTCGAAAAATCTGACCTAGATAACAGTATTTCTTAGTGACTAGAATTCATTAAAAACAACAGATTAAAAATGTACTGCACAGGATTCTTTGAAGCCTGAGTGTCACACTCAGATTAAATAACCGAACTTATGTAAAAATGAAAGCAACTTTTTTTTTTCCCCTTAACAGAAAAATAGCAACAAACAAAGCTGTGAGTCCTGCTATTAAGAAGAAGCTAATAATAAGTCAGAATATGCAAAAGAGCTCTGACTTTGTAGGGTTTTATATGATTGAACACTGTCTTTGGCTATGAGCGAAGCTGACAAGCTCACAGACCTAAATGATGTGGGATACCAAATACAAAAGCAGAACTCAGTATAAGTCTAAAAGTTTCATACTATAAACCTATAGCACTTTCACATCATTTTAGTGAAAAAATATGATAATTAAGTTATGCTGTCTCATGGTAGCAGTGTATTAGGATGTGTTAGGAAACGTCCTTTCCCACTTCCCTGCTTCTCCCTGAGTGCTACAGTAAAAATCCTTAGAAAAGGAGGCTTTGGTGTGTCCCCACACAGCGAAGAAAGGCAAATCAAACCTTTTTCTCCTTGAGAAAGCTTATAAGTTGTGCTGAATAAAGCCCCAGGTTACTGCTCCATTTCAGGAAGATACTTAAATACTTCTGGACTCAAAGCTAAGCATGTGCTTAAGCACTAAACTCGAAGTGCCTTTACAGATCAAGCCTATATTAACCTTGCAAGTAGAGATGGTTTGCTTTAAAAGCTTTACTTTTGTATAAGCCTGAATAAAGAGATGAGATTATGAGATTCATCCATCCATTACAGATTTTTTTTTCTGTAAAAATAACATGATGCATCACAAAATACCATCTAGTGTAAATTCAAAACTTTAGATCCCTGCAGAAGGTCCTCTGGAAATCTGAAATACTCTCTCAAATGAACAAAAACAATAACCAAATCTCTAGTTCAGAATGTGCTAAAAAGGGGAAGAATTACAGAACAAAGACATGTCTTCATGCTTACCACATTTGACAAGTTTGACAGTTTCTTAAAAACTACTCCAGAAGCACCTTTGAAATGTACAACTCCTTTACAGCTAGTGACTGCATGGTTAGTCATTTGTCACATAAGAGTATTTACTTTTGCCCTGAATCGGTTACAGGAGCGAAACTAAGATATTATCTCTTAGAAAACACCAAAACAATGTAGATAGATGAGTGCTCCATATCTGTTGTTATCTACTTACTACTTGTATTTAGTATTAACCTTCTAATTAACTATCAAGGTTTTCTAAAGAAACTCATTAAAGGAGCTCAACAAGAAGATGACTACAGCTACCAGCTAATAGAGGACTCCTTCATCTCCTGAAGGTAGCAAAGCCCTGGTCAACCATGCTGCAGGAAAGGAATGGTTCACTGCAACTTCTCCAGTCGGGACTGTAAGCACTCTGCAAAGCAATTCCTAATGGATTTAACAGTGGTGACTGAAGAGGTTGCTGGTCCTCCCATCCTATTCCCAGACCACTCCACTGCCACAGTTAGATCTGATGAGTTAGTGACTCCAGCTTCCCCGCCGCCTCAGCTCACGGCTGCCTAAATACCAAATAAAATCTGAAGGTGAATCACATTGCCCTCAAGCTGGGAGCTGCACTGGCTGGGGAGCAGGCACACTATTTTTTGCTATTTTTACCTCAAGGATAAGAAATTCCAACAGTGGCAGGGCAAAGTAGATGACAGTAACTTCTTAAGCTGTCTCAGCCTGAATCAATGGAGCTCTTCAATCACAGTCCACAGAGCAAAACCCAGCCTAGGTCCCCATCTGCTCCATATAACTCACGTACAATAGGATTTGCTAAAGTATATTGGGATTTGCTTTCTTTTGTTAGCCAAATCACTGGCAAATCTCTGGAATTAAACTTTTTATAACTCACCAAGCAGATGAAACTTCTTGGACAGACAGTTCTGCTCAGTACAGCAGCTACGTGGATGGCTTTGGACCTTGGGCAAATTTGCAGAACTATCAGAATAAAACCTGACTGAAAGAACTTTGTGTGTATTTTGTAACTGTACTCTTGCATTATAGAGCTACTATTTTTAGGCCTCACAGACTGTCATCTTCTTGCAGGGCCAGTAATCTAGAGAAAAACTCAGTATTTTGGAATGAGTACTCTTCCACCAGGGATTTATGCAGGTTGTCTCAAAAGTCCTAACACAAGTGGCACCTGTTCAAGCGTCTTTAGTGACAGCTACTCCCTGGCAGTCATCTGCAAAATCTCCCTAGCATTTCCTTTCTTACCATCCAGAACAACACATTATTTCACTGTATTCAGACTTTCAGCCTACATGTTAGGTAAAATTGCTGCAAGGTCCTCCTGTTGCTTCGAAAATCTTTGGCAGCAGCCTTTTGCTGGATGCTGATTTGCTTTGTTTGGTATCTGGCATTTCTGCATAGTTTCCATCATCTGGAAGTTCAAAATATGGTTAACAGGCTGGATGGCTAATGCAGGCTATGCTGCTCTCCTAATGTCAGAGTGCACACTGCCTTCATCCCGCTGCCCAAGAGCAGAAAGGTAATGTTGCTCCCAGTTTTTACCTGATTTCTTTCTACTCCAGAAGCTTTGAAAAAAAACCTGTTCCAAACTATTTTCTTGTTTTACTGTTCATTCAGAATCATGAGGCTTTTTTCCTGGATGGATGTTTCTTCTGGATGTAACTGGATGGATGTTTCTCCCATTTCCACTGTATGGTACAGAAAAAGTCATTCCTCCCTACCCGATGTTCCAAATAACTGATTTGGGCTGTGCATTAACCTTTGCAGCTAAAACTGTCTGAACAATTTAATGCTTAATAAGGAAGTTTCTTCTTTCATGCATGAATCTGAGGTTTCTGCTTTTAGACTCTCAAGCTCCAGAAAAGAGCACAGCTTGCTGTTCCTTTATAATTATTTACTTCATTTCACTTGAAGCACTTTTGTGAGGAACACTTCAGTATGAGTTCGGATCTTCAAAGCTAATTTACAGGTGAAGCTGACAAGAACACTTAAGGATGGACAACTGCAATATGCCATGACACTCCAAATAAATGGAATTATATTAGGTAAGGATAGTGCCAGTTCAGCTCTGAAACAGGAGCTTGTTCTGATCTCTAACACACTAGGGGCAAATCAGGAGCAACGTCAGGACATTGAATGGATTTACATCAGTGACAGAGGAGAAGATGACTGGTTTTATAGAACGTACTTAAAAAAGTAGAAGCGGCCTCTAGGTCTTCTCTCCCCAATCCTGAGCCCATACAGACCCCTAGGATGTAATTCAGGGGGAAAACAAACAAACCAAAATGATGACTCTCACCTCTACCTTCTGTTTTTCCAAAGATTTTATTCTGGTGCTAACACACAGTTTATTTTCTCACTAAGGTCAGCAAACAGATACCCAAGCTTCTTCTGTATTTCCTTGAATCCTCCTTTGTTTTCTCTATAGTGAAATACAGGAAAGTCTGTCCTTACAAAGACTTCCCAAAATCTGTACTTAGGCTGTGACAAAGTATTGCTTTGGATCATGCAAGCCACAAATTCAGTAAAGCAGTTACATTTTTATTTTGGTTTTTACTGCTGAGCTAAAAACTCACCCTATACGTATGAGTCTCACTAAAATCAGAAGGATTTAAACACATACTTTTATACAAGAGAGACAGACTTAAGCATTATGTTCAACAGATCTTTGGAGAAGGGACTTAAGCAAGTCAAGGCAAGTAACATTAAATTAGTAAGTACTGCTCTCTGCTTCTGTGGTAGCACAATAATTAAGATGTGGCTGCAGAAGTGGCAAATCATTCTCTGTACTCCACAAAAAATATAAGTTAACGTAATTGAGGTACTTCAGACATATTCTTGGTTGTACCATGCTCCTGACCCCGTCTTTCGGGATTATTTTGTCTGATTTACTTCACCAGGAACAAGTGAGTCCCAATTTCCACACGAAGACTTGCTCCTGTAATTGGGAGAGAACAGATTTTCAAGTTCCGATAAGGCAAAATTAATGTACCAAAATGCAGGTAACTCACCTGAGGATGAGCCCCCTCAGACTACTGTCATAAATCATCATTACTTCAGTCCCTACTCCAGACATTGGAAGAGGCTGTCGTTTAAGCCATTGTCTGAAACACAATTTTGGTGACTGTAAAATCTCCTCTGATCCACAAGTATAAATCCAAATTATCCACAGTGACTGATAGTTGTATTGTTCTCCAAAGCCTTTGTATGTCTCAGAAAAGTTGATGTATGTAGAATTTACCATCAGAAATAATATCTTAAAAAAATTAAAATCTCATTGCAGATGGATAGAAGTAAATGACTTTCAAATGATTTTAAAAAAGCTCTTCTGCATTTTCTAAAGCAATGAGTTTTAATACCCACATCTCAGGCTTGAAAGCCCAGAAATAGCTCTTTAGCAAGGTAGAGTAGCAAGTAGAGATCAAGTAATAGACACATTTATAATCTAATTCTGTGATGATCAACACGTGATCTCCACATACATGTATATACATACATAGATTTTTAACTTTATATTGTATATATTTTGAGGACATTAAAAATACATACATGAATTATTCATAACAATATTAAAATTGAACCAGGGTGTGCATCAAATTAATGGAGTTTCCAATTATATAAATCTTAGTACTTCTTTAAAAAGAAGTAGCAAAAAGGAATTACCTTTTCCTTTTAATCTTATAATTTAAATTAAAAATATACTGAAATATACCTTAATCAAAACACAGAAAAAGCACCAGATTAACTGGTAAAATATAAAATATTTTATTTTTTAAAAATACTGGTCTCTGCTTTGCTTGTGGTAGTGTTCCTCAGACTTATTACTGCAATTCTCTTGCAGTTCGGTTAAATGTCAATGCTCCAATTACTTTAATAGTCAAACTGTGTGCTATTTTCACCACAGAGTCATTCAGGCTTGTCATGTTTGACAAATCCAGTAATTGAGATGAACTCTTGGAGAATACTGACATGTAACCAGTCATTTCCTACTGCTGAACATTGACCTCTGCAGCACAAATCACAGAGGATTTATTCAGCAGCTTGAAAAAACAAACAAGCTCGTTAAGTTTAAGATCATAATTTCATACGTCTCCATTCATTTCGTTGTTTATTTACTTTTTGTTCCACTGGGGTGGGAATTAAAACATTAGGGGCACTTTGAATAAGCACAAAAAAAGGACTATATCAAATATTCTGAAAAACTATTGTGAATTAAAAATGGCCTAGTAGATTATAAGAGGCTGAGTGTGCTGTCAAACAGCCTCAAATCCCCCCTCAGTTCTCCCTGCCCCCGAGCAGCTGCACCCCATCCCAGCTTCAGCTAATTAACAGAAGAAAGTATTATACTAATTACATAAAGTATTTATCAACAGTAATCATTTCAGTCGTTCCAGTACATTAACCCTTGCTGGGGCCTTTTTATTTTTACTGTACCTCCTCCCTGCAGCCACTGTGTAACAATGCACTGAAACCTCAGGACTCTCCTGATTCACCCTGGATTCACTGAACCAAGCACAAGCAGTGCAAAACCTACCAAGTGTGGGCTGGCAGGTCCTTGGTGACTCCTCTGAGACAACCATCAGTGTTTGACAGGTCTGAACAGCTACAAGCCCGTCACATTTGTATTGAAAAGCAAGTATTTTGCAATGACAGCTTGTTGCAAAGGTAAAACGCAAAAAAACGGTAAAATGCAACAAAGGCAAAATGCAACAAAGGTCTGGGATGAGGATGCAACCTAGTTCAAATGCAATTCTGAAACTCCCCTATGATCTGCATCAACTGGGGACCTGATACTACTTTTGTTATGAAAGTCACTACAGACCTTAGTACCAGAATTCAGCCTTTCTTTGGATGAAGCATTACCCTTTCATATAATGAAATTAACCACACCCCCCCAAAGCAATATAACCCCAAAAAGAGAGAATTGTGATCAAAAGCAAACGATGGATAGAAATATAAGGGGAAATAATTGACACACACAATACCAGCTTCCAAGAAATTACCTTTGCAGTTGCAAAAATTAAACATCCCTTTGAAACTTTCTGACTGCCTTCATCAGTGGCTGGTCTAGGACACACATTACCAAACCAGGCTTATAAGAAACCTTGCTTCATGTCCCCTCTCCCAAAGACTTTTTGCTTGATCTTTGTCAAGTGAATTCATTTATCTATTTTACAAGCTGATGGATTGTTCTTCTCTGGAGTCTTCGAAAGAAATGTATTAGGTATCACAGGTCACTTAGCTTCTGCAGGGATAAAGACCTCTTACATACTAAAGACAGCATGTCCATATTTTTCTTTTTTTAATATGTTCTAATTCACAAGCAAGTGTATGGCAACCACCAAGATGAAAGGACATCAGAAAACATCTGAGAAGGCACAACTAAGTGCAAAAAAACCCAAAAAACCTTAGTAGGAAAAAAAAAGCTAGAAATTACTTGTGCACAATTCTCTTTTCAGAAAAGTGTTCAAAATCCCAATAAAAGAGGATAGTGAATAACTAAGCAGTTCTACTCTGATTAAATTACTATACATTTATTTCCATACTGTTTCTTTCCACTATAACTTTTTCCATTAGGTGTGCAGTGCCCACCTGCCCACCTCTGAGAGACAGAGACCAGAAACCTGCAACAAGGCTACTTGAAGCACTTGGTAGTGCACAAAGCCTTGCAGCTGGGGAGCAGCAACAATGCTCCCTCTCAATGATGAGTTGATGTAACCCACATCAAAGGAAGGCAGTTAACTGTCCCTTCAGCTGGACACTGCAGATTCCAGCCTTTTTCCATGGGAATGCACAAGATCTTCACAGAAGATGGAGGTTAGTTACTCACACATGATGCATTCAAACAGAAATCAGCCTGTGGTAAGGGTACAGCTGACTGAAGCAATTCAGTGCATTTGCCTTGAGGAGCCTGACTCAAAGAGCAATAGGAGGACTGGCTCTCAACACCAGTCCTTTCCAGTCTCGCAATCCTCGGTACCTCCATTGGTCATGCACACTGCGTCCGTCTTTACCCAGGAGTGCATCTGCCAAGATCATGAATTAACTTTGTCTCTTTACATGATACAAATCCAGCTGAGCCTTGTAACAAGGAACAATCAGCACTAAGAGGGTCACAGGGAAGACCAGGTGCCCTCCCAAGGTACTGCAAGCTGGATAGCAGTGTTCCCTGAAGGCACCACAGTCTCTTGAACCATCTGCATGTGCCTGCAGCTGCCGAAGGGGTTTCTCTACGCGTCAAAGCACTACAGAGTCCTGACCCACAGAGCACCTGCAGGCACCAGCACAGTACAGAGAGGACAACTCCTTGAGTTTAGCTATGAGCACTTATGGATAATGTGCATTAGGAGGCAGGAGGGTTGCTACCTCTCCAAGTATCCACAAAGTCTGAAGAACAGCACATGTGCAACACAGTGGTCAGTGCCCTGCCCTCCTCTCCACCACAGAAAAGCTCCCCATCCACCTCGCTAACCAAGGGAAAACAGGTCATGTCCCATCTGCCAATGCATGCTGGGCATTTATGAAGTTTTAGATTTATTTACTTTCTTCTTCCCCATCCACCTGCTGGCACATGACCATATTACATTACTATTCCAGACAACCTCATACCCCATACACATGAGCAGGTGATGCTTTTCCTTCCAGAGATACCAGCCTAGCTACTCAAGCTCCATGGCTTCACCACCTGCAGTGACAGTGGAGCTCTGGCAGAAATAATTTATCTTTCTGTCAATGTGGAGAAAAGCAACATGCCAACTGAACACACCAAAGATTGGAAGTCTGCATTAGACTGCAGGCAGAGCTCGAGATGCTGGTTATTGTATATGAAGTTATAAACAGGCATCAGACAACTGCTCAGCCCAGCTTTGGGAAATGGAGGAAAAGGTATTCTCTTGTCATGAGAATATCTGTTAAGAAGGTATTCTTAAAAGATGCCGTAAATTCATTCCCCTTCCTTCTCCAGTAACTTCAAGTCTGGTCTGATGCATTCAGGTGACTGTCCCTCTTCCTGTACCTTTTTGCCATAGCTACAGAATAGATTCTCACTGTTGTACAAAAAACCCAAGATTGCAAATCCCACATTTTTCATGTGGGCAACAAACTGTAGACCACAACAGGGAGCAAATTTTCCAAACAAACTAGAACAGGATGACCTTCAGGGTATGATTAAGGAAAGCTGATCCTTCTGACAGAGGAGCTGCACTGGATGCCCTTTCGAGGTGCCTTGCAGCACTCTTTCCTATGACTCTGCTTGCAAAGCCCCATGTATTAGACAGCATTTGTGGCAAAGACAGAGCTTGCATTCCTAGGTATTACACTCAGTATTACTGGCCTGTTAATTTGTTATTTACATAAGGTTATCTATCTCATCTGGTCTCTAACACACAACTCAGATTATTTTCCCAGACTATTTAAAATTTTATTCATAGGTAAACAGAGCCAAAAAGTGACACTTATTGGCTGCTGATTAATGAACGAGGAGACATGCTCTCTAGTATTTCACTTACATTGCCATACAAAGCTACCTACTGTACAGGAGATGGTTACTAATGATGATATAAAAAAAACATGCTATGGAAATCTCCAGATGTACATGATTTTTTTCTACATAAACATCCGCTGCCTCATGAAATTTATCTTTTCTTTTAATAATCAGTATTTCTCGAGGAACATTTTAAGGCCTCAGCGATGGTCAAAGCCAATTTTGCTGACTGGTTCAAAATCAGCCATATCTCTTCTGACAGCCTGAAAAGAGATTATAACATCTGTTTTATGTTTTTTTGAGGCCACATCCTTCTCTGCAATCAAAGTACCGGTGAGTCAGATGTTTGAACACCTAGTCTGAAAAAAAGACTTTGCTCTTGCAAAGAGAGGCAACAATGAGGGAGGAGTAAAAGGGCAGAAAGAAAGCATCATTTAGGATTTAAAATTGGGAAGGCAGGCGACTCAGAGGAGCAAAAATGCATAGGAACGAACTAGGAGGATTGTGGCTTATGCCTTCCAAAGGTTCTGCTTTGCAGGGTGGCCTGCATGACAGACAGGTAGGTTTCTTGAATTTCAGGAGACTCCAGGATGGAAGGAGAAGAAACTATTACTTGCAATATATGTTTCGGGATATATTTTTTAACGCTGTAGCTCTTTCGGGACAAATACAGGACAGACATCTTGCTGTTCGGTGGAAGAACAAAGACTCTATTAGGAGTATTTGCCCAAAGCTGTAACAATTTAAGGAAGTATCATCAGCCTTACATCAATAATTAGATCAACAAGGGGCAGGGAAAGGCAAGTTTAGTTACAGACAAGAAAACAAATCGATGTTGTATGCTATTCATCATATTCAAATGTTTTAACCACAGTGTATTTAAAGTGTAATTTTTTTCTCAGTTATAAAATTAACACTCTTTTCCTTGAAAAAAAAGGTGGATTTTTCAGAATATTTTAGGTTAATTCACAGGGGTTTTTTTTTGATTTAGAGATTGTTGAATACATGCTGGCTCATAAAAAAAAAATTAAAAATACCCTAACATATTCTAAGTGGAATGGTTACATCTATGAAGAATGCAATAAATCGGTGTTAGTAGTACCTAATAAAGGACTTATGAACACATCCGGAAAGGAGATCCAAAGGACCTAATGTCCCATGAACAATAATATATTCCTTTAAAATCACAGTAACTGTTTCAGTCTCAGAAAGAATTAGTTTTGATTATGTTCTGAATACATTTGCTCATGTTAATATAAGTGATCTTTAATATTCCTTTTACATTTACATTGCCAACAACTGTACTAAGTTCTTTACAGAACAGATGAAATCCTTGCCTTGGCAGGCTGACGGTCTTCAGAGAGAAGAGTGAGAGTGGAAAGACAGCAGGAACACTGCACACACATTACTGAACACATCTGTGTGCAATGCAATTACCAGAGTATGTTTTCCTGAACTGCCACTCACAGCCTCACATAGAGGAAGGTCTATTCACACCAGGCTGCAGCCCACAAAGTTACAGGTAAAAGGGAAGATCCTTTAGGGTTGGTCCTAATAGGACACAATGGGCTCCATGAGTGATTATCTCCTCCCAGGAGCACGGAAAACTGAGATGAAACACTCTCATTTACCCATAATGCTGCTTTCACAAACTTAGGGATGCAGAGGATAATAAAAGAACATAAAGTAGTCAGGGCTTTTGGTGATACTAAATGAGATCTTTTAATCATATTTGCTTTATGTGGCTCTGGTAGCTGTGATGCTTTTGGCAAAATCTTGTTTGAGTTGCTAAAGTGTAATATCAAAACCCAGACCGAGATTTTTCACTTATTCTGAGAATTTATACCATTTGGGTCATTCTAAGACAATACATTCTATGGCACTTTTTATTTTTTAGCCATAAAATTTGTGATTATTATACAGAATTTTTAACATATAAACATGCATAGATGATATGCAGTCTATTTTTTATAAGTATACTTGCATATAATTTATAGAGTATGTAATATATTTAATGTACATTTATACAGTATGCTGTACTATGCCCTTTTTCCTTAGTACATTGCAAAACTCCCTGTACTGGCTAAACAACGGGAAACAATAGAAGATGTTATTGATTTATTATGCATCCTTGGCTGCTACGTAACTACGTTTTTCCCCTTTTACATCTATTTAATTAATGTGAGAGTGCCACAGAATTCTAAAAGTGGAAAATCTGAACAATGAACTGTACAAATAGGCGTACTGTACCATGACACTCTTAACACCTAACCTCAATATCATGAAAGCATTTTACAGATTTGATCTGCACATTTATCTCTTCCCCTTTCAATCTGGAAAAGTGGAGTAGCTGTTGAAAATACGCTGTTAATTGTTCTCAAACATCTGTTGAATAACTCTTGAAAAAATATGAAATCAAAAGAGTACCTTTAATGGATGGTTTTGGGGGTTAGGTTTGTTCCTTTTTACTTAGAGAATTTTTCCTCATAAAGTTGCTTAGGAGACTAGGGTGCTTATGGGTGCTTGACCAAAACAAAGGGGTGGCCAAAAGTTGGGAGGGGGAGATAACCGAGTTTTAGGGCAGGTAAAGGGCAGGGCTGGGGGCAGCTGCTCTCTTGCTCTCGGCATCGCAGAGAGGACGGGAGGCTGCTGCTGGCTGTGGGAGGAGTTCGCTGTAACCACCGGGTCGGGTCCTGAGGAATCTGCCACCATCTGCTCGTGTGCCCCGGAACTCGGAGCTGCCTCCCCCTGCCCTGCTGGGGCTGGGCCGGCCCTGTCCCGCCGCCGCCGTTCCTTCGGCACTGCTTGGAGGCTTTTGCTGCTCTGGCCCGCACTGCCCTGCCCTGCCGGGACATCCCTGCCGTTCCAGCTGCCACCAGCTGAGCTTCTGACCTCACCCACCAGCCCGCGATTTTTCCACGATTCCAGCCTGGTGCTCTGAGAGATCAGACTGCCCCAGGCTCTGTCAAACAAAGCCCCTCAAGGTTTTTCCTGGTTCTGTTTATTATTAATGCTGTTGTTGTTTGTTTATCTTGTTATACATACTAGTAAAGAACTGTTATTCCTATCCCCATACCTCTGCCTGAAAGCCCCTTTAATTTTCTAAATTATAATAATTGGGGTGGGGGGGGATTTAAATTCTCCATTTCCTAGGGAGTCTTGCCCCTCCTTAGCAGATACCTGTCTTTCAAACCAAGACAGATGGTTTCTTCTTTATATCTCCCTCGTAAACACACTCATAAGTGTATATGACATACGTCAACCCCTAAAAACTAAAAGGAAGCTTCAAATTACTTTGAGTAGAAACTGAATTTTATTCCTGAAGGCACAAACTTGCAGATACTGCCTACACTGAAAATGAAGCTAACATAAAAGTTGCCAAATGAGAAGGAAAAAAAAAGAAACAATTCTTCACACAATAAAAATAAATAATAAGGTGCAAAAACATACACACACGCACATACAGAGGAAGCCTGTCTATAGTAAGAAATTATTCAGACTTATGTTTCTGGTTGGTTTTCATCCCACCAGAACCCTATCAACAAAATTATAACTATGTATTACAGACTGCCTACTTACTGTTAACACACACTTAATCCTGCCAAGGCCAGTTCTACAGCAAACATTATCAGTGTGCAAACCACAAATGAACAAAATTACCATCTGCACACTGAAGAACAGAATTGCAAACATAATTATATCCCTTACATGTAGTAAGTACACAGTTGTTTAAAATTTGGACTTACAACCTGTTTTTCAAACAATGGCTTCAGTCTGCTTCCAAGTCACCAAGCTAATGGCTGTAATAAGTAGCTATACCTCTTAATCAGAGAATGTCACAATAAGCATAGTGCAGCTATCTGTCTAAGCTTTTTTGACCATGTTACTATGGTTTATGAGCAGTTTTATCAGCCATATGTTATGCTGTCATGTTCTTCTAAAAGCTGGTTATTAGGATTAAATGGAGAAAGTGAAATATGAATGCCTGAATAAATTGCAGAGATGAATGCTGCTAAAAGCAAGGTGTACTAGGTCAGAGGAAGACATGTCATATGTTGCAGGGCATGCCACTTATTTCAGCAGGAAACCCACACAATTTGCTTGGACTCTGTCAGGCTTTCTGACTCATTGCCACAGTTTGGCGTCATAAGGAAAACAGCAGCTGATGCTAATTTGTTTCTACCCTAACATGTACCATGGCCCAAAACACTAGAATCAATCCTTCTTACCTATTTTAAAGACAGATGCTGTAATGACTGTGTTATTCATCACATTAAGACCACTATATCTCATGAAAAATTATTGATATCCCTTCCTGACATTAACAATACACCAAAATTCAGAGGACTACTTTCATGAGAACAAAAAATTCACAATGAAATCAGATATCCTTAGATGCTGACACCTTCACGTTTGGTACAAAAACAAGATGCACAATGGGGTATAACTAGAAAACAAAAGAAAACCCCCAAAACCCGAAACCCACAAAGAACCTTGGATGTGCAATGGACAATAAATTATGACTTGCCTAATAAACCAATAGTATAAAGCTGTTTTGGGGTGAGGGAGGGACAATTCTCATTCTGTGACATTTTAGCAGAAGGAAACAGGAAGAAATTACTGTGCTTTGCTCAGCATTGAGGAGGCCACATTTGATGTTTTGGTGCATTGCACTTACAGAAGTGTGGAGAAACTGGAGAGAATGTATAAGAAAGCAACATATTTAAGAGAGCTCCTGAAGGAAGGAGAAAGGTAGTGTTTCCTTGTCTTAGGAAAAGATGAGAGCTTCCCGAGAAAAAAAGGTTTTTATAAATGAGGACAGTGCTGTTTTTTTCCATATCTGGGCAAAAAAAATCACTGATTTAACTTGCAATTTAAAAAAAAACCCCAAAACCCAAGAACAAGAAAAAGGAAAATAAAAAAAAAGAAAAAATTAATAATATTGTAACTGTGATTAATAAGAGAGCAGACCTTCCAACTAAGGATCACAAAGCAGAGAAATAGACTACTGCATGCAATCTACTTCACTGCAGATTTTTAAGGAAGAAATTCTTTAAGACATAAGGTAGCCATAAATAATTCATCCTAGCCTAGCAGAACTAGGTGACCTTTAGAGATCCCTTCAAGCAGAAGCAGTGTAGGAACCATGGTGGCCCAAAAGGGAGATGGGAAGAGATGAGGCTCTCTTCTCCTGTAGCATGCTTTCTATCCCAGCTGAAGGAGGGCTGGTAGGGCTTGGTGCTTCCATCCAAGGGCCTGGAGGAGTCACTCTCACCACTTTTCTACCCTCCAGTCTTGTACTTCTGAGACTGACAAGAAAAGGCTGCATAATAGAGCAGAAGCTGAATGACAGAATTTCCCTTTTCCTGCATGCAGCAAGAGTCAAAAAACATAATTTCTTCAGAAGTCCCTCTGTCAGCACATCATCCAAAAGCCATCTGCTGTTTCCTAGATCTGTCTTCCTGTAGCCCCCCCGATCCTCCCTGCTGCCTTTGCTGTGACCTCTGCCATGGCCTCCAAGCCTTCTCAAATCTTTGCATGGACAACAGCTCCCTTTTGACTGTGGGCAGCAGTCTCCAGCTCTTGTAGGAGCCAGGCTAGATAGAGGAGCTAAATGACCTCAATGCCTAACCTGACAGCAAGACTGAGATCTACCCATGGTACACTATGGTGTATTTATAAGCAAAACACAAGCTAAAGCACTTCTGTGACATCTTTTGCTACATTGCTAGAATGGCAATGTCATAACTGGAAGTTTACAGACTTCTCCAGGGTGGACTCTACTCTGTTCCCAAGTTTTACTGTCCTTCCTTTCAGACATACATATCTTTAAATGTCTCTTCTGCTACTGTAAGAGGAAGGATTCCTTCAAATGAACATAAAGGCTATAAATTGAGAAAAGCTTTTTTTTTTTTTTTTTTTTTTTGTAGCTGCCTCTCAGGTTCTGGAAAAGGCCTTTGGCCAAAACTGGCCATGTCCAGTTCCAGGAAGTTTTAATTCTGCACATGATGGGTAGCCCTGTACCAGAGGCAATGTGGCAATGTGTACACAAACAGCATCCACACCAGTCTTTTGGTGACCTTATGAGCTGAATGAGCCCACAGCTGGCTGCTGAAGTAAATGGGATGCCAGCTGATGATGCACAGCACCGGCACTGTGTGCTCACAGTGCTGCACCTACTAATGAGGTAGGCTGCTGTGCTCTGCAGTAGCTGAAGTTTCTATGGAGCTTTTATCTTCAGCTTCAGTGAGTTACAATAATCCAGCCCAGTTGTGCAGAACACGTTCACCACTACCGCTAGATCCATGCCAAAGAAAAGGAAGTATAGCTTCTTGAACAGCCAGAAGTAGAATAATTAATTTCTGACTATTTCTGGCATCTTGGTATTGAAGTACCAGCTAGAATAGAATGCTGCACAGAACTCATAACACTTTGAAAAAGGAAGGTCAAGTGCTTTCCCAGAGAAAAGGGGTCAGTGTCTCTTCTACTTCCATCAAATCACTCACACTAGATCCATTGCTATGCTGTGGCTTGGATACACCGCAAGCCAGCCACTCTTGCTGAGTAATTTAACAGGATATTGTGATCTACACGTCAAAACCAGTAGGAAGATCAAATATGGATGTTAATATGATTTAAAAGGTACTTTGCAGTAGCAACAGCTAGAGACACAATTAGGTCCCTGTCTCTGCTAGTCAAGGAAATATAATGGAAGATTAGTATAAGTAATTACATTACACTGGTCAAAATAAAAGAGCTAAGCACTGCATTTTCTTTCATGCCTGTACTCATTTGCCTGCTAGAAGTGGCAGTTCCTTAATGCCTTAGCTGTGATAATACACTGTGGAAGCTTTATTGCAGTTGCACCTTTACCATTCTGTTCACTTCTTATGAAACAAAACCAAATAATGGCAGCACAAAATGGTACTTTGCAACATATGCTGGAATAAACACTTCTCCGATACACAACAGCCAAACATTATGATGGAAATATATGAGAGGATGGGCAATCTTTAGCACCCTGCTGGTAGCTAAGTACCACCTTGTAGTGATGTGACAGCCTAAAATGTTCGATATAAACCACCTTGGCTGTGGGGAAAAAAAAATTCATCCCAGAAAATTAATCTTTAAAAATCCAGCCCCTACATTTTTCCAATTTCCAGTGTTCCTCTGAAACAGTCTGCCTTGTTAGTGTGTACTAAAGCAAAGAGAGGTTTAACATCAGCCAGAGGTAGCTGCTTGGCTTTTCATCCCAACTGGAGGGGAGGGAGGGAAGGACTGGCTTTTCCCAATGAGATAATCTAGAATATGGGCTGAGGAGGGGCATATGCTCACATTATTAACAACAAAACAGGACTACTAGGATGTTTTCCCCTCTGACATACAGCAATGAAAAAGAGTTGTACATAAAGCAGGACAAACATCTGACCATCCATGGAGACCCCACAACCTGCAGTACTTTCTGCAACAAATAATACCCTGCACAGCAACGATCTCGAGTCAGTGTGTGACTGATGCGCACATGGTACTTATACAGCCAGACATGGTCAGAGCATGAGAACCTTTATCCTGAGCAATGTGCCAAAGGGTACCTCTCAGCCTTACTCATTCAGGCCTTTCTGGGATGAAATTGCCTCACAGTGCAATTTGCATTCAGGGAGGATACAGGACCTTTTGATTTCTACCCCTACTGTGGCCTCCTGCTTTCTGTTACCAGCCGTAATTGCTGCTGGTATGAAGCCACAAGCAGGCTGGCAGGGTAATGCCCTGCACAGGATGACTGGACAAAGGTGAGCCAATACATCATCCATACCATCCCCACTCCAGTGAAGCAGCAACCGTGACTTGCAGCCATCTCAGGCACAGCCATCAACACAGAAGTCCCCTAGGAGCAATTCACATTTTAGAGATCCCAGGCATGTCAGGAGAACACACACCTTTTTCTGTATCCCTTGGGGCTACAACGCACAGTAGGGGGATGCAAACCTCATTCCTAAGAATATCCTTCTCCCCATTAGGGCTTATAAATGAGCTCAGCATAATCCAGTTCTACTGGTGATGGTCCACTGGGCATCACTTTTTAAATGTTGCCAAAGATTAAGAGTTCAGGTTGCTTCCTCAGCCCATGAATTTCATGTAGTATTACCAAGCAGTACTCGGTAAATCTTCAGCTGCTGCTATAAAATGAAATAAAATGACCAATAAGCACTATTTTTAACCACACAACATCTTACTCATTATGCAAGATATGCTTCTGTCATTCTCTAAGGGAAAAATGCCTAATTACTTATATTATATCTCACTGGAAATACAACAAATAAAACAAGAAAGGCTATTGAAGGATGAAAATAATGGCAACATGTGGTACAGGGGCTGACCTTAGGAGAGAGAGGTATTTATCCTGAAGATATGCAAATTATAAGAGGAGTTTTGAGAAAAACACTGCCAATTAAGAAAACTGTCTCACATCAAGGAAGGCACATTTACCTAAATAATATTTGCTTTAGCTTAACCCATGCTGTTCTGCTTGTGTGTACAGGGGTGGAGAACAGTGGCATACAAGATGGATTAAATCCTGACTTCTCCCCTCCCCTGTACTTTCTGCTGCTCTTTGGGACTATAGCTCAGTGAATTCAGAAAGGTATTTTTCTCAAAACTTAGTGGCTGTCACTTATGCCTGAACATATAGTCAGTTTGACAAAATCTTCAGCAGCCCTATGGCTTGATACCTGCATATGCTGGTTTTACCTTAACAAGCTATGGTAAAAACCCCTATCTTTTTCCTTTCTGCTGATTTCCTGCCACTTGCACACATTTACACAAAGAGGTACATACTGAAAAGAAAATATTAATAGTAATAATAATAATAAGTAGTGACATTACATTTCTGCAAACACAAAGGACAGCCATTTCTGAGGAAACCTCTATGTCCTCCTCCACACAAAACTTGTGAATGTCCAGAGCAGCTGCTACTTACGAGTAGTCTATAAAGCTGCACACTGTGCTGAATATGCTTGGTTATCTATCAGATATGCATAAAGGTAGTGGCGTGGCACACATTAGAATTCACTACTGCACTGTTTGTGGTGTTGTTTGTTTTTTCCCCCACAGGTATATTCAGGCCAAATCAATGGCCTCCAGAAAGGGTAGACGATGCTGTGCACAGCTTGGAAATCCATTCATGAGGGAGAGTGACATGAAAGACGTATTAGATAGCTGCCCCTTCTGAGGCCACAGTTGTCATTTTTGTGGCGAGGCACCTGTTACATGAAAAGTATTTACCAGATTCGACAAAATGGGGTGTAAGCAGACATGAAGACTTAAAAATCTATACTTAAAATTGAAAGAGCAAATGCTTAAAGGGCACCATAGCCATCATTCCTACACAAGTCGTACAGCACTGTGAAAAACATTGATGCACTAAGATTAGTGTGAAAGGTTCCTAGCAATGAGTACCTGCTAAATACAATGTAATTAGAGAACACTTCCCTATGAATTAAATGCAAATACTTTGATATGTGACTGAGCACATTACATTACATAGTATTAGCATATTAAGTACAATTTAAGCCCTGTTCTCAAGCATCTGAATTTTTTACCTAAAATGGCAGTCAGGCAGAATACAGTATTTCCACACTAGGGGCAGGAGGGGGACTGGAAAACTTGGTGAGGCATGAAAAATTGAATTTCAGCAAGGCACTGGAAAGGACATTGTTGGGCAATTACAGCGCTCCAGTGTTTGCCATCCGCAAAGGCTGCAGTCATCTGCAGCGACAGCGTGGTGCACGGCTCCCCCAAGGCACGGCACTCCAGTTAAATCAATTTGTCAGGAGCAGGGCTGCTGCCTCCCTACTGCAGAGGAGGCCCACCGGAGCGGGGGACAGCTGGGGTGCACAGCTGTCTCTCTGCAGCAGATCAATTAGAACATCAAAATTCATCTGCTAATTAGCAAGCATGTACAGAGGGGAAAGAAACCTCCCTTAAATGAATCATTTCCATGTATTAATGAATTCAAGTGACATCCCACATTTAGAACCTAGCCCAACAAGAAGAGACACAGCCACAAGAAGAGCCAGCTAGCACGACACGACAATTTCATTATTGCAAAAGGTGATCCTGCTGCTGAGGTGAAATTGAAACTCCTTACAACTAAAAATTTGCACTTCCAATATCAGTGAAAGAAGACCCACATCTAGTAGAGCTACTAATGCCTGATCACATTGTAAACACCGATCACTGTAAGACTCCACTGAGAGCAAATACAAGTGGAACCAGGAAAAATACAAATCACAGTCAGTCTGACATGCTGCTTGCTTTGGAACATGCTGAAAGTCCCTTGACTTCTGTGATTGAGAACTGGGCCTCAGGTCAGCAGTTTTTATCCATGTTTTTATTTATTTTTATATTCAACCTTTGTGTTGTTATTAGAACAACACTTACTGTTTATTCATATGTTGCAATGTTGCTGAGGGTGTTTTTGTAAGAGAACTTGGCCAAAGTCAGCTGCTGTTCCAATGCCATTTCAAGGCTTAGCAGGACAAGGTCACTAATTTTTTTTTTCCTGACAGTTTTAGCTTGTTTGGCACAGACAAGAAAACACAAACCAACGATAACATACGACATTTTTAATCAGGGCTGAGAGCATAGCTGTTAATTCTTGCACACAGAACTCTCAAATCTGGGAGAAGCCAGGAACATTGACAAGTAATACACAGAAAATTAATTTCTTCAGTTGGGAAGAGCCCCACTAACCTCCTTTGTTACTTCCAGTGCCTTTCCCATCACAGCCTAAGTGCAATGGACTTGAGCAGCTCTTCTTTGCATACAAAGCACAAACCCTTTGTTCTTGAAAGTTTGAGAATGCTTGTAAAATGTATATGTTGTTGGAAGTGCTCAAAGAAAAGAGAACAACGGGGTGGAGAGGACTAAGACAAAATGACCTCCCAGAAACAGCAGCAGAATAAAGGAAACTCTAAATCTGGCATCTGCAATAACCCTACTGCTCATCTAAGCAGTTCACTCACTAAATTCAACACAGTTTCCCAGAGAGTTATCTTTTTTAAGGCTCTGTTTTCCCACAACTGTATGTTGTACATGTAGGAACCCACAGCTGTAGATTTGATTTTCAGACCATTTGGCATCAGATAATCAACTACAAATCATTATTTTAAAATAGATTGCTGTAACCCGCAGCCACAACACAGAATTCCTACTTGGAAACGATATTCTTTAACCTGACAAACAGGTGCTAACCGCTTACCTTGTTCTCAGATCTTTAGTTTCTCACCAAGATTTTTTCCCTTTTATTCTTTTAAGGGCACTCATTAAAACCAAGACTGTGTTAGATGGCTGGAAACAGAGCCACACAAGAATGTCAGTACGCGAGGAGCTGAACTCTCCAAGGGAAGGCTATGAAACGTTATTGCCAGCTCTGCTGCCGTAAGACAAACAGCCACAGAGCCACGTCCATTCTCATCTATTGAGGGAGGTCAGCTGAAAATAAGTCACAGAGGAAGTCAACCAAGATAGTAAAGTGCCCTCACTTGCCTTGCAATAACGAACAGTGTGTATGAAAAATGTTTAATAATATGAGGAAGCTTTATCACCACTCTCACTCCTTTTCAAATCCTGCACTGGACTTTCATCTTGCACAATTTCCATTACACCCAATGATGCTAATGCATGAGCTGGAAGAGTGCAACCCACCAAGTATTACAGCTTTAAGCTGCCATTTAGTATCAAATTTCTTTCTTAAGTCAGGATTGCTGAATACGTGAAGCACGGAGCTATAATATATACTCCATTAAAAGCAGTCCAGAGAATGTGGCATTCTTCTTATCATATTACCTCAGTTACTGGCAGAATAATATAATTATGATTCACATTGGAGTGGCCTACAGAATGGATTTAATCAAATTTTAATATAAAATACGGCCACTTAGAGCATATTCTATTCAGTAGCTTGTTCAGTCAAGATGCTGGATAGGGAGGAGAATTGCAGTTATCATTCCCAGTAACAGGACAATTGCTTTTAAGTCAAATATGGCATCAGGATGTTTAAGCACACATTAGAGGATGCATTGTGCACTGCTATTGTGCCATACTCTGTATATAATTCCGTATGGATGACTGCTGTGTCACTTTCAGTCCCTTAAGCTTAAAATACAAAGACCTGAAAGAAATTGGTATCTGAGTGTGTCTAGCAAGGAATAAGTAATTCACTCGCTGAGAAAACTTTTAAGCTTCCTACATTCATGCAGATCAAGTGGCTGGATTCTGTTCTGAGGGACATCAGTGCAAATTCAGAGCATAGTCATCAAAAGCACACCAGTTCTGACTGAGTTGGTTTCTCCTGATTTGATTATAAATAGATAACTTAGAAGTTCAGTGTGTTCCATTCATTAGATCTTGAGTAACTCCAAATGCAAGGAGATACTGTGATAAGTGTGCAAAATTCTCACCTCATGGATAGTTTTTCAGAGAATTCATTTGGAAACTATGCTTTCAAGTGTTCAGAAATGAAACTAAATGCAGGAAAGACACAAAGGATACAAGAGATGAGAGGTACTAGATACAAAAGGCATTTTGCATGTGTTTAGGCTCATTCTGCCCATCTGCAGCACAGAAACTCAGGTTTCCTGCTCTTCAGTTTTAAGTCTCTAGCAAGGCACTCACACTCTGGTAACAGGAAGAGCTGTGCCAAGCTAAAAAATCAGTGCCAGCTACCTTTTAGTTTACTGCATCCAAGGGTCCACCCATGCACTTTACAACTATTCACATTTTATCCATTTTTATGAGTTTTTCTTCTTGAAGGTAGATTAAGCGCACAAATTCCCTGAATATCATTAATGGGTTTTGTTGTTGTTTTGTTTTGTTGGAGTTTGGCTTTTGGGGTTTTTTGTTTGTTGCTTTTTTAAGAAACCCCGGTCCATCTGCTAGTCTCCTGGGGCTCTCACCACAACCCTTGCTGCCTCAGAGCATCTGCTTCCTTTATTTCTTGCTTACAGTAGAGCCAATTGCTCTTTTCCCTTTGCTTTCTTCTATTAACTTCTGGTTAGTTTCTATCTGCTGTCTGATCATCTTTGTTCATTCACAGAACAAAGAATTAGCACACAGTTTGGTTGAAAGATACCTTAAAGACCATGTAATTTCAATCCCCCTTCCATGGACAGGGACACCTTCCATGAACTAGAGCAAAACTAGAACTGGTTTCTCAAAGCACTATCCAGCCTGGGATGGGGCATCCACAACTTCTCTGGGTAACCTGTTCCAGTGCATCAACACCCTCACTAAAGATTTATTTCCTTACGTTTAATCTAAACCTTCCCTCCTTCAGTTTAGGGCCATTACCCCATGTCCTATCACTACAGACCCTTGTGAGAAGTCCCTCTTCAGCTCACTTGTAGTCCCTTTAGGTACTGGAAGGCATAAGTCTCCCCAGAGCCTTCTCTTCCTCAGCTTTCTCCATCTTCTGATCTCAGCCAAAACAGAGTATCAACCCCTCCTCCCTGTCATCAGAAGTCACACTGATTTTCAGGTCATGAACCCTGATGTCTTTTTGCCTATTAGAAATTTACTCTTGCATTCCTTTGCCCCTGTGCATGTGGCTGAAGATCATCCCTCTTTTCCACTTTTTTCACTCTGAACTCACTTGTTCTTCTGCCTCATTACAACGTATGGGAACTGTCCAGATAGCCCACTTCCCACAAATATTTTTACAAATACTGTTTCAAACCCTCCATTTCCATTTTTTAACCTCTTGCAGTCTGGATTTTATTTCTTGTACAAATTCCTGTGTTCACTGATGGCTTTACTATCTTCTTTCTGGTGAGTTTTATTTTGGTGGTGTCTTTTTGCTAGCTTTTACAACTCTTAGTACACTCAGGATTTCAACAATTGTAATCTTCTTGTGGTTATGCCAGACCCTTCAGATCTTTCACGTTTCACTCCCTACCCCTACCTAAGGAGTGAAAGAGGCAGGCAGGGGAGCAGATTCAGCCACACCAAGTGCATGGGACATAAAGTCCTGTATGCCATCTAGGGGAGAAAAATACGGAAGGGAAAAAACAGAAATACAAAGATAAGAAAGATATGGAAATAAAGAAAAGGACAAAGAATCTAAGAAATTCAAGCACAGAAGACAAGAAAAAAGGAATGAAAAGTGTATGCAGTAAAGGCTGAAACAGAAAAAGAAAAAAAATAGCAGGGGAAGTATTTGAAACTTAAAAGGATATTTTAAAACCCCTAAAATTACGTAGGTAACCTCAGTCACAATTTTAGGAAAAGAAATACAACCCCCTAATACAATAAAATGTCAATGAAAATCACCTTGTCTTAGCAGGAGGTACATAAAATTCAAAATATTTCTGAAGTTTTTACTAATCTTTATCATTTTCTTGAAAACAGGGAAGGAACGAGTTTGATTTGATCAGCTATTCCAAGTCAGTGGTGCGGCTCTACAACCATGGCAAAAAAGAGTTGACTTCCTGCTGCCAGGATCTCATACGGGAGCTGCAAAGGCAGTGCAGTACAGCTCTGTTATAGCACAGCTACTTCTTGTGTTTGTTGCCATACATGCCAGTCACAGTAGGCCTCACTTGGTTTAGGATTATTTTCCAAGGAATTTAAACTCGTAACAGCTTTTTACATCTATCAATATCATACATAAAAAATAATTTTGTTCTCCTCAGAGCTAGACAAATAGCTTAGGAAAACCTGTTTTGTTTAAAAACATGTATCTTACCTCCAAACAGAAGATTTATTTTTCCAAGGTTATTAAAAATAAACAAGAAATCCACTATATTTTAACTGAAGAGTGGCATCAAAGACCAACACAGAAGTACTATAGATAACTTCAAACAAAATGTAACCTATTGAACTGATGTCTACATAAATTCTATTTGATTAAAATTATGCTCAATTGTTAATATATAAACATAAAATTTATAATGAAGACAGATGTTAATATCAAAACATACTATTTATAATGAAATACTGTGATTGTTTTCAGAAATATTTCAACAAACAACAGAAGTGTGTTATACAAAATTAAAACATTAGATAGGTCATCTTCAAAGTTAATGTAGGATATCCCAATCTCAAGATCATTCTTTTCTCAGGTAGAAAACTGAGTTTTTGTTTTGCTTCCTAATTTACATGTTTTAGAATCATCTACAGTATAACTATGGTACTTCCATCAGTTCCAGAAACATGCCCTTTCTGTACCACCTTTCCATTTATCAAGGCCATGATGAATACAAAAATCAAATCTACCATAAATTATCACAATAAAGCCATTGAATGTATCAGAAGTTGAGTAAAGAAAGATGCTGAAGTAATCTGTCTTGCCAAGTGGAGTGACAGAAAAGGAGCAGTGCAGGGGGCAATGCCGTGCATGGAAGAGAAATCAATGGAAGGGCCTCTCTTTCCCTGGCTGCTTGGTATATTTTCCTGCCCAGTTCTCTCTAGTAGGTTAATACTGTGCTGTCACAGCCATGATAGCCTTGATGATTGTATTGACAAGAAATCATGATCTACAGCAGATCCGCTTTTACGGAATGGCCGGATAAGCCCTTCCATTAACAATACTAATCAGATAAAGTATTCCTAATGGATGACCCTGCATCTGGTTAGAGTGAACTGTTCTGTTTAGTATGCATATGCTGTGTTTTTCATCCAAGATCAAGATGTCACTGCTAAGAATTTATACACTAGGTTTGGAAAATTGGTTATAATTTCTCCCTACATCTGCTGCAGCTTTGGAAAACAGAGAGCTAGTTCTTTGTTCCTGTCATTAAATCAGATTATTCTCTGCATTGCTAAAGGTTTCCATGACCCAAAAAACAAACAAGGGACTAACATGTAAAGACTCATGAGGAATTAATTTATATATTCACTTTTTGCTCCTGGTGTAAAGGAGTTATCTATTAAAATGTGTCCTGATAATCACATTTCTAGGTAAAATGTATTACGAAACTAAAGGTATAACAGCCATTTGACAGATAAGTTGCATAAAACCATAGTGCTCTGAGCCCTAATCTCTTCATGTAGCTATGAAATATTTAAAGTACACACTGTTTACAGGCAGTTAACAGATAGCAGTGATAAATCCCCTTTCAGAAAAAAACCCAAAATCTTGTTCTGTGAGATTTATTGAAATGAGACAAATCTTAAGAGGTGCAAAATCCACAAAATTTACTTGCCAAGAGATTCCCCATGCTCTTCTCCACTAAAAGAATGGCATCTGTGCCAAAGTGAGGATAAAAATGGTTTTCCCTCAGTCCTGTGATGGGTTTACCACCAGCTAAAGCTTTTACAGCAGTTGTCTTCAGTCAGTACAAATCTCCCTACTGGCAGCACAGATAACAGAATTTGCTTGGTTTTCTTTCTCTTGCAGTATAACATTGCAAAAAGAGAGCAAAACATCACCAATTTGTGCCAGCATTATTTTATACCTATCTTGTGGAGTCAGTCCAAAATCTGTTATAGTCTGGACTTCAACAAGAAATTGGAACTGAAGTAAAATTGTTTTAATTCTTCCCACTTTAGCATTTGTTTCATAGAAGTGTATCATGGTCTCTGCAGACCATGGCTGGCTTTAAATTTAAAGCAAAATTTAGGGCTCTTCCAATGTGGCCCAGAAGGCAGATTTCTGTGCTTCAATATTGCAAGGTTTACAGTCGAGACACAGAGGCATGTCTCTCTACAGGCTAACATAGGAATTAAAGCTGCAAACTGTTCAAAGGATTTAACGCATTTCATGGGTTGTCTCCTATTATTTCTTTATTTTTCCTCTAGATCAAACCTCACATGCTACTCTATTAGGTAGAACTAGTAAGATACTCTTAAAAAGCCAGGTTACAGAAAAGCTAGCAGAATTCTTAAACCCCCCATGCCTAAGAAAATCCCCAGTTAAAAGATTCTTCTGTTTAATGAGGATGTTGAATACCGAGGGACAGTTTCTTACCAGCAAGGGCCTTGGAAAGTCAAAAGCTTCCTCCCACCCATGGATTTCTTATTTTTTTAGATGCAACTGTGATGTGTAATGCACTTATGAAAGAACACCTATGCCTAACACTTCCATTGCTTTGGTATTAAGAACTTGAGCTCCATGAACCAGGAAGAAAATGGGCTTTTAGAATATCAGTGACTGTCAAACATGTTTAACATTGGCCCCCACAAAGTTCTGGAACCTAAATGACCTATACCCAGCAGTATGAGCAATGCTGAATATTGCAAGGGTAACTCATAGTGCACACTTGTTGACTCACATATTGTACGAACAAGCTAAATGACATTTTCCTATCAGGTTACTAATAATCTCTCTATAAAAAACGAACAGACAATGCAATTTCATCCCTTAAAAGTGGCTTTTGCCAACCTGCAAGTCTCAATTTTACTTTCAATCAATGCAAACCTCAGGCTTTTTCAAGAGTTATCTCCCCCTCCCACCAAAACAATGCTGTGCCAAAGCTTTTACAAGGATTACTTGATTTTTTTTTTTTTTAGGTGCAATCAGGTTTGGATGACCTTTCAACTTTAATGCTTTGATCTAAATATTGTCATGCCCTAAGTAGTTTTGATGTGGTCTAGCGCTGTGCAGAAACAATGCCTGGGGTTATTTCTGTGTATCTTTTTGCCAAATTATGCTGCCTTCCATCCGTGGTTGGAAACAGGTGCAAGGTAATTGTAAGTGAACTCTTATCTCTCTTCTCCATAATTCATCTATTTTTCTTTAAACTTCAACAGCTTTAAGCCTTACAGAGTGCAGCTCCACAGGAGCATGCCAAAAAATACAGTAAAACAGATCTTAACCCAGCACAGTTCATTTGGCTCCTTTAAGGACAGAGACAGATTCATACAGTATAAATGTTTGCCCTTAACTTTCCCTGGTACTTTTCAGCCCCAATGCACAACAGGAAGGTGGACAATGCAAAAAAGAGGAGAGTCTTGGTAAAAGGAGGAATTGAACTGTCAATTTCTACAGTTTCCAAGGTTTTAAGGCTTTTTTTTTTTCTCCCTAAAATATAAATAACAAAGCAACCTTTGCAAAATAAACCTTTTACAAATAAGCCAGGCTTGCCTACCCTGCCTTTACAAAGAGCATCAAAAAGCACAGACTGTAAGAAAGCCAGAGGGCAGCTGCAGCTTGGTGTCAGCTCAGCCATTCTTGCCTGGGTTTCTGCCTGAGCACTGAGCCCAGGAGGAGCACATGGCAGAGGACCAAGAAGCCCCAGGAGGACCAGGCTGGAGAGACCAAGCAGTCCCAGACTTTCTGTGGGGTGATAGGTGGAATCAGCTCCAACACACTGACTGCTGCAGCCACGCTGTTGCATGAGTGCTCTTCAAAACTAAGGTCATACATACAGAAAACTATTTTTACCTGTGTTTTGGGGGTCATATTGATGCTGTGTATGCTTCTGTAGGGAGAGCAAAGTACACAGTTGAAGAAGTACCTCTCATAACCTATAAGCATCTCCTGACCATTGCTTAAAGGTAGGTGCTTTCATTAAAGAGCTGAAAGCAGCACTTGTTTCAATCAGTTCATGGGAGTAAGTTGTCAGGAATCCCTCTGACTCTTCTCACCACTAATATGGCACCACAGTGTTGCCTGACTGCTGCTTCAGCTCTAATAGATCTGTGATTTAACTGTGAGAAATTCTCAGCCTCAGTCATTCTGCTCTCCTGGCATCATAAGCATGTACCCCAGAGTTTAATTACTCAGCTAAAATGCTGCTGTCACCCTATACATATAATATAAGAAAAAGGTGATTTTCACAAAGGAACTCATCTATTCATTTCCTTTCAGGGCCTTTCATTTCCTTTAATTTGTTGCTCAGCTGTCCTTTTATTTTTATTAGGCTCATTTGCTGTGTTAGCAATTGCAAAATGATTTGAGGTTAGCATGGCTTTTTTTTCCCCTCACAGGAAAAAAAGATAGATTGCCAGTGGTGGTAGTGAAAGGATCTTTAGGAAAAGGGGAGAGTTTTGCTTTGAGGGTGGCAAGTTATTGAGATAACCTGGCGGCTTCAGGCAACATCACAAAATGAAATTATATGGTTTCAGTAAAATGAAAGGAGGAAGGTCACCAATATCACAGCGGTGCTCCAGTAAAATGCAGTACAATCAAACTCCATGAGGTGCAGCTTCCCTACTTGCATTCAGAGTGGTCTGCAACACCTACAAGCCCCAGTCACCCGAACTGAAAGAATGTTTTCCTGCTCAAGACTGCTGCCAAAGGCTATGATCAGACATGAGCATATTCCATGAAGATGACAGTTACTTGAGATGACAGCTACTTCGAGGGAGACAAAGTCTGGGCTGATGTCCACGCCAGGCAATCCCAGTGATTTCAGCGCATAATTCAGGTAACAGCAACATCCAATGGGTTCCATGCCGAAAAAAAGGCATCAGGGAATCCCAAATAAAAAACAACAACAACAACAACAACGCCACATCACTAAAAACACCATGTTCTGTCAGAAAGAAGCCAAATTCCACCCTAAACACTTTTTAGGGCTAACATTTTCCTATAAACCTTCAAGCAAAAAATACCACATGTATACATAAAATAAAAGACTATGATATAAATATATATGAATGAGCTCTGACCTTCCTTCTGGCTTGTCCATATGACTAAAATAATGACATCTGCTTAAGGTCAGAGGTCTGGAATATTCAAATGCTGTCCCTGTAGCACATGTGTTCCAAAGGCAGGCTATACTGTCATGGATAATTATGACATCTAGTGTAGACACATCTGTTCCATTTACAGTACTCAATTTTAGATTTTTTTGAGAATAAATAGAAATAAACCTTGATCCCATAACTATAAGACATCTTAATTATAATGGGAGATCTCTTTGGCAAGACTGATCATTTAAAATTAAGTGGAAAACCTGATTTTTTTTAACTAATCAAACTTTTAGTTTGCATTTAAATTTGCAGTACATTGGATAATTGTACAAGCAGTCTAGGAAAGCTCTGTGCTGATGTTTCAACACAGAAAGATCTCATTAGAGAAGGACCATGAGAAATGAAAGGCTATATTCTAGTTACAAATCATGTGATCCATTAGTAGGATGAGGGTAGGAGGAAAAGACATCAACATCACCATAGAGAAATGTTCTGCTAACTCAGTCTCACTGGTTTTTTTCTGAAAACAAGGAAATATATTTTCAGGTCAGTGATTTTCAACTGTTTTCAATTCACAGATCCCTAAATATTTTCCAGTGGATATGTAGACCTTTGAATAGCAAAATTAAGCCCAAGGCAAAATTCTTGCTTTTTATCTTTACCTGCCATGGGTTTCTGAGATATGGTTCACAGACCATCATCTGAAAAACATTTTTTAAAAGACATCTTTTTATCAGAATTTAAATGTTTTGCTTAGAATACTGCTATCACAGCCTTCCTCAAAAGGAAGGGGGAAGAAGAAAAACTCTACTCATGTTCTGTAGACAAGATTTCTTTGAACTGAAGTCACAGATGCTTACACTTTCAGGTCTCTTTGCCATGGATGAGTTTAGGTACAAACTGCATTCCAAACCTTTGTTGTGTAGTTTATCAGCCTTCCATTACACAGGAAAGCACCCATGTGTGTCTACCCGAGACTGACCCTCAGCACGAGAGATCTGCACTTGCTCTTGGTTCACAGCCAGAATGTCTGACTTAATTTAGAGCACCAAATGAAATGCCAATACACAATCTGGGGCCCAGGGAGGTACATACCTGCTACCCTGGAGAAGTCCTGCATGTCATCTCCATTTGCCCAAGAATTACCAGACATGGAACCAACCTATAGAGCACTTATTTTTTATTTCTTTTAGTTGCCTGCAGAATTCTTTCCTTCCCTCAGTTCCACTGGAGCCAGGGGAGGGCCTGCTGCTCTGACAGATGTATAGTCCTCTCCATATTTCCTTTGGGAGAATCTCATGCACCCATTTAGCAACACATACGACTCACAAAAAGGGCCCTGCCAGGATTATGTGGTCTATGAGGAGACTCTTCTACATGACAGATACCCCCTCAGGCATTTGGAAACAAAAGCATCTTTCTGCCCACTAAGCATTGAAGTTCCTGGAGCATTTAGCTCAATCCATGTTTTGTACACACTTTGGTTTTAAAGATATGTATCCCTGCTACTCTTTATAGAGTGTTCTTGGTGAAGGCATTTAAAAGAAATAATCATTTGAACGAGGTTCTTTCTGGCTATGTACTTTCTCTTTCCTAATCCCTTTCCAAACTTTGACTAAAGGTTTGAGCTTCAGCTCTAACTCTGGTGTTTGTCATAGGCACGTCATGGCTTCTGGTGATACACTGTACTACAGAGAGGAAAGGACAATACAGCCACCATGCACTGGCAAAGGCCCAGCCTAGATGGTTATGCAGGCTCTTTACAAAAACAGCAACCCCTCCTCTCAAGATTTTATACAGGAAATAATAATTCAAAAAATACTCAGAACAATTCTTATGTAGAGATAGTGCAGTTTGATAGAAAACATGAAAAAACCTTGATAGGTTGATAGAATCACCAGAAAGAATTCTTATATATTTATATGATGCAGGCAAGAATAATCTCATGTTTTTTCCATGGTCATTTTCATGTTAGCCATTCCCCCATCTACAGAGTGTTAACAGTTCTTTCACTTGCTAAGGAAATCTGTGGAAATCCCTTGCTTGGCAACTATCATCATCAAGGGGACAATTTCCCAGAGAAATCTGGCTCACATTCAAGATTCTTTGTGAGGATCAAAAATGGATCAAAAAGGGGGGAGAGGAATTCATGAGCACATCAACCAGAAAAGTTGTATGCATCTACTCTTGCACTTGATCTAGAAAAATAAAATTGTTTTCTTTTAGTCTCTGTCTGACTGACTAACATTGTGGCTGAGTCAACACCTCTCATTTGCAGCTTGGGACAGCCACGGCATCAGAGACATCCAGATCAAGTACATGAAATAACACCAGAAATCTTTACTGAGAACAAAAGATGCAAATAGAGACTGATACACATTTTTTCCCCAACAATTTATAACATCCTAAAACATCTAATGTTCATATTTGTATTGCTATAAATCTGCAAAGAACTCAAATAAAAACTTGACTCTAGGAATCAGTGGTCCAGAATTGCTTCAAAGAATAATTGACTACTTCAGAAAAAATCCTTCTTATTTCTGGATGAAATAAAATGTATGATTTTCCTTTATGTGGCCATGAAAACTTATTGAGCATCTTTGTTACTTGACACAATGGCAATTGGGTTGCTTAGGCTAGAGAAAATTGAAAGTCATGTTAATAAAACTACTAAAAAAAATAAATAAAAGAAACATGCTGTTGAAACCTGCGTTAAAATTCGTTACCCTTGGTTCATAACAATAAAGTCAATTTGAAATATATAGGCTTGTCTTTGCAAAGAATACTGCCACACATAGAGTAAAATAACTCAGATCACACCAGAAAGGGCGTCCTTACCATTGATAACTGCCTGATCAGTGGGTACAGAAGGGAAATGGAGAGTTAACCCAAGAGACTTAGCCCTCCCAGCATTTTGAACTAGTTCACTTTCCATTGGTCTTGAACTGTGATTGTTTCACAGCACCTTGCAACTTAGCTCTCCTGAGCTGATCACTTTTTTGATGTCAAAACTGCACAAAATGACTGTTACTCTGATTTGTGTGTTACATTTTATTCTGCAGAAAAGGTAAAAAGAAAAAAAAAAAAAGCTTTGAGAGGTAAAAGAAGGGGCAGGGGAGGGGAAAGAAAGCACAAGGAAGGGATAGAACAGTTCCTGCCTCTGTAAGCATTCCCTGTGCCATTCCAATTTAAAGACAGACTTTCTGACAAACACCCTGGTGGGTCATGTTCATTGCAAGCCAAAGGACGAAACAATTAAGGTGCAAGGATTACCCAGGCACAAAAAGCAGTCAGGATACAACAACTTTAAGCCCACAGTGGTGCTGTGGTATCAACCTCTGATGCCTGAACTCTTCAGAAAATCATCCTTTTCCAGCTCTGATTCCCTGTCAAAATGGATTAATGCACTGTCAGTGGGTCCCAGCTGCCTTACTCCCAGCACAGTGCCAGCAACGTTTAGGGACTTGATGTCCCAAATGCAGCTGGGTCCCAGCTCAGCCTGTGAATGCAGGAGGCACAGCCTCAGCTGAGGGAACAGAAAGGGAACGTTACACACAGCGGTCACTCATGTCCTATGCCACCTCATCTCTGGACCCTCTAATGGGTAGCAGACTTCCTTCCCCCTGCCCCCAAGGAAACTCTGTGACCAGGAGCCTCTTTTCCTATTTTAACCTTGCAAGGGTAGCCCAGCACAATGCAAGCAAACTTACTACAAATTACTGCTCAGATCTCGAAAATCTGGTTTGTTTGCAAAGTAACCCCCCCCAAAAAAACAACTGCTGACTCAGGAGCAGATGTAGTTGCATTTCCAGTGCCTGTGAGGTGAAGGTGTGGAACAGCCATTTCTGCTCATCCCATAAGGCACAGACATAAGACAACAACCAGTCCATGCAGCACAACTGCCTGCACTAAGCAGACTAATCAAGCTAGGTGGTTTTGTCAAAAAAAAAAGAAAAAAAAAAAAAGAAGAAAAAAAAAAAGAAAAATGAAAAAAACCAACCAAACCATCCACAAAACAGAAAAGCCCCAAAATACACTCCTGTTCTCTCTTTGGCAGTTCAGCCACAAGCAGCATGGTCACATGCTCCCTGCCCATGCCTTGCCTACTAACAATGCTCTAAGAGCCTATAAATACCATGGGGACACACACTTGCAGTGCGGAGCCCACCCACTTTCTGTTCCCTGACCTCCATCTCAGATGCTGGACAGATCTGCAGGGCTGGAAGGGTACTCCCAGGCTTTTGGAGATGACCACAGTAACGTGGCAGCATCATTTGTTTCAGAAACCAAACAATACAGAGAGCCTCAGCTGTAGAAACCAAATGGTTCCTTTTGATCTGGAGGACCTGTTATCTCTACATGTCTGTCTTTCACCACACATTTTTCTTTTGCTCTTTACATACTAGAGCACAAACTTCCTGGGCAGGCTATTAATCTGAAATGACACCAAGACAATAAATTAAGTAAATAACTAGCCCCCTCAATATCCCAAACTCAGGCATGCATGGAACACACTCATCCTCTGCAAGGCCCCTCCCCAGCCTTCTGTGAACAGTAATGTCACGGGCACTCGAGAGACCTGTTCTACAGATCAGGGAAGCAAACCCTGGAGTAACCATCCTGAACCCCTCAGCTCCCAGCACACTCTGGCAAGACAAACTCCCCATCTAATAGTCTGAGACTGACTTTAGGAAGAAGCCATTCATTTACCGAGCAGATAAAAGTAATCAAAGCCATGTCTCTGCAGATTCAGTGGCAATAAGGTACGAGATAAGACTCCAGCCCCAGGGTTTGAAAACTTCTTCCAAATGGCTTAAATTTTCTCCTTAAATCCTGTTATTTTCTAATTCCAGTTCAATTTTTGCAGTACTTCCCCTTTCCTTGGGCCTTCTTTGGACTGCATTTCAATTTTTCGGTACTAACACTGCTCTCCCAGATCTCAGTGACTGCTAACTTCAAAAGGGAGCACACTGGATTCATTAGACTACTTAATGACATTCATTCTGGCACTAATCTTAAAGCACTTAATGCATTTAAAACTTTCTTTATTACTATTTAAAATAACCAGTGTAACCTAGCAGTCAAAATGGATTTGCCAGAATTGGCAAGGACCTCCACCACAGGAGGAAGCAGGCACATTTTAAAGATAGCTTGCCTTACTCAACCTTCACCTGAATTACAACAAGAGTCATCCTTGCAGCAAAGTATTTCTTAAATATTACAGCAACACTTAATTTTTTTCCAACTGAAGATGATGAAACAAATTAATCTCTGGCACAGACTAGTATGGAAGCAAATAAGAAATGAGACCACTTAGGACAATGCTAAATCTGAATGGGAAGAATAAGAAACCACCAAAGGCAATATAATTGGCATATAGTCTTTTAAGTGTTTACACTGGAATGGGTAGATGAATTTGATAATCAAGCAACAAAGTGATTTCTTACTAGTTCTGAAATTCTAGGATTCACCCAGGTTAGTATACAAGAAGCTAGTAGTGTGAGTTTTTCCACAGATAATCAACTCTGGGAGGAAGTAAAAGGTTCTAAATGTTAGTCAAGGGAGCAGCAGCAACAGTAGAGAAAGAATTAGACATGTAGGATAAATTTGGCTGAGTTGGAAAATGCACACTACAAGTAAATTACAGCAAGCTAAAATAAAGATTTTTTTTTTAATTATAAAAGTTACTACAGATGCTATTAATAGAACCACGTGTTATTTCCATGTAATTCAGTTTATGAATGTAATTCATTGTTGGGTCATACAAATGGAAAACATTTTGAATTCAAAATAGATAGATTAGGCATTTCAAAGGTTTGATGTACTGAGGGCATGAGTGTGGAGTGAAAAACCAAACCAACCAAGCTTCTAAAAATTTAGAGCCCTCCTAAGCACAGAAACAGAAGTTGATTTTGTGAGTCCTGCCAGCGGCTGGTTTATGTGCAGTTCATTTCTTTCTATTTTAGAACTATGGTTTTGTTGCTCTCTTGAAATAAAAAAATGACAAATACACATGAAAATTAACCAAAACTCAAACATATTTCCAGTAAAGATGATTGATTTATTTATTCAATTTTCTTAAGTCTACAAGCATTAAGTTCATGTACTTTGGGGGAAATATTTTCCATCTTCCCATTTATTTGTCTTTCTCTACAAGAAATAGTAACCCACAGACATCTGAAATGTACTGATGCAGAAAACAAGGGAATATTTACTCACAATAAGTAAAGCTATTCTTGCTTTAGGCTGGAATATAAGTGGTACCGAATGCTGTCTAGAACCACAGAGCACGATGCCATCTGAAAATAGGCTCAATATTTGATTTGAGATCGAAGATTATTTGCAAATTTGATCTGTTTGCAGGAGAAGCAACTGCTGGTCTTTGATGTGCATGTATCTCATATAAATCCAAGGAGGTAATAATTCCAGAGTACAAAGACATGATGTGACCACAAATGAAATATTGCATGCAGCTCTTATCTTCACGTATTGCAAAAAAAGATATAAAATAACTAGGCATATACAAAGAAGGCTAACTTAAATGATATAGGAATTGGAGGATAAGACACCGAATATGAAGACAGACTAAGGAAGCTGAAGTTCTATAATCCAGAAAAGAGGATTGAGCAGAATATGATCATAGTCTATAAATAACTTACAGGTAACAATATAGATGAAAGAAGAGAATTATTGAGAGTCCTGGTAGAGGGTAAGATGACAAGCAACTTCCTTGAGCTAAAGGAGGAAAAAGTGAACAGAAGAATGTAGGCCAGACATTTGCAAAACCTAATACCCCACAGCAGTATGCAAAATAATTGCATTTTAATCAAGGTGGAGTCACTTCATACGTATGGCAGTTTCAAGTAAAACAGGCGAGTCTCGTGCCTCACAGGACACAACCCAATCCTGTGGTCATCTGCCAAATAGACTGGGGTTTGTTTTGGCACCTGGGTGCCTAGTAGCAGAGATGAATTCAAAGGAGTCATCAAAGTTGAGTATAAAATTAGAAAACAGGTTGTGTAAAAGAAGCAATTTTATTTCCCCCTCCAACTTATGGGAGGCAGGTTGTTAAAATTAACCATATACAGGAAAAGTGGCATTAACATGGCAAATGACTCATCATAACACTTAAAGATGGACATACATTGGGTGCCCAGGATGTGCCTCAAACAGCAAGAGAAGACTTGCTCCCAATTAATCCAACTTGCAAATTTTCAAATAATGTCAATGTAAGACATACCTCATCATATAAATTGGAATGAGGAAGCAGAGATTTACCTCAAAACTGAAAAAAGTAGATACTTGCACACCAAAGATCAGTTTCTCCTGCAAACAGACCAAATTTCCAAAATAATCTTTGATCTCCAATGTGGCTTTTCTAATACATTCAAGAGAGCAGCAGAGATCTACAAAAAGACAAGAAACTGGCCTTATTCCAGAAGGCTGCTTTGAATGGGGGAATGAGAGGGAAAGTCTACCTAGAATATGATCTTTCAGTTATTTCACTGCTGAACATTCCAAATGGTTGAAATGAAAATACACAAGTTTTGAAAAGTTTATTCCTACTGAAGCAAAGTGGTGATGGACACAATAGTATTCCTGTACTAACCACTAAGCTTACCTACATCAATGAAAATATTATCTCCTCTCAGGGATGTGGGAAAAAAGCCACGTACCAAGGTAAGCTTTTTCTATCCACACATACTGCAAAGATTTTAACACTCCATTTCCAATCTCACGGACATACTGGACTCACTTTCCACTGGTGCCATCACTGAGTCAATGTATCTTTGCAAAGTCAACCTTTTATCCCAACAGAAGGAGCCATCCAGGTTTAAAACTCAGAACATCTTCTGAAGAGGGCGGTGAAAGTTAGGAGAAATGGATGGAGAAAGAAAACAAGTCTATGAAAACACAGTTTCCATGGACAATGGAAACACAGAATCAGTAAGGCTGGAAGAGACCCTTAAGATATTTCTTTCCAACCATTAACCCAGGACTGCCAAGACCAACACTAAGACTGTGTCCCTCAGTGCCACATCTAGGTGTCTTTTAAATACCTTCAAGGGTGGTGACATGTGGAAGTGTTAGTTCTAGCCAGGTCTGGACAGAAGACGCTAGACACGATGGTATCTCGTTCGGACTCGGTTGTTTATTATATCTTATCTAAGTTACAGTCTCACACGGTGTGAGCTCTCTCTTGTTAGGCAAGGAAATGGCCCCTTCTACCTTGTTTCAAGGACTTTTAAACAATAAGTAAAATCAATTAAAACCCGACACCTAAGTTACTTTTATTTGTAACCCAATTAAGGATCACTCAATGTCCGCATTGCGGGCCTCTACGAACCAATTAGAAAAGATCACCCAAACCCGAGAAGAAGGAGGACAAAGAAAGTGAAGAAGGAGGACTCAGGCAACACCCAAATCCCTCCATATTGTCTCTTATTTATATTACTATATACTATGTCCCAAAACCCCAAACCTTAAGTATTTCACCCTGTGATATCACACATCTCTATATAACTACACACACACACTCCCAGTGCTATCACTCAACTTGGAAAGCCATTCCCATGGCCTCAGGTCAAAGGCAGTACCTTCCTGAGGGTTACCACCTGTCAAAGGAGAAATCCTGATATTTTCAGCATGCAGGGTTCCAACACTGACAAAACCCCTCCCCTGGGCAGCATGTTCCAGAGCCAGGTAACTCAGTGAATAATTTTTTTTCTAATATCCAATCTAAACCTCTCCTGGCACAACTGAAGCTGATTTATCTTGTCCAGTAACTTTTTAGTTGGAGAAAGAGTCCTTATCCAGTTACAAGCTGGAGCAGAATTACATATCACTTTCACAATGAGATGCCATTTTGTAGCCAAAGTCAATAGAAGAGTCTGGGAACATCATTGTATCATCACAAAAATTGGATGTAGGAGGACAGAGGATCCCAGAAATCCTCAGGGATTAGACAGCAACCTGTTTTCATTCTACTGCTCCAACAGATTAATCGAGGAGAAATTCTGTTGGGGATTTTGTGGACATCTCATCCTCAACATATTCCTTGGATATTACAACTAGGCAAGGCTACCTACAGCTTGGACTTTTATCACATTTGGTCTTCTGTACACATGTTAAAATTCAGGAAAACCCTCAGAGTCTGTTCCAATGAAGTAAGGCAGCAAATGAATGGGATACATTGAAATAGCTGTTTCAATTTGCAAAAAGTAACCAGATAAACCATATTAAAACAGAACTAGTTACAAATACAAATCATTGCTGGCTAGGAATACAGATCAACGGAACTTCAGTTTGACAATGAAAGGAAGATATTTATGTCTCAGCATCTCCTTTAATACCATTTTTGCCCCAAAGTCACTATGGATATATACAAACCATACATAGGTATGTAAATTAGGTGCTTGGTGCTTGCACAAAACTATTGAATTTGACCAAGTATTAGCTGAACAATATAAGGTTAAAATTAATATAGATGATGTCATACCTTGTTGATTACATGTCATAAATTTAAAAAGGTATTTATTTGAACAAACACATTTCTGTAAGTCCTTCTTTTGTATGAGAAGTGTAGAGAGACTTTTACAGGCAGCAGCTATTCAGGGCTGCAGACATGAAAGCCTGCCTCAAATATGAGCTATAACCCCATTTTTGTTTATTACTGTAGCCCGTCCATTTGATGCTTACCCTAATAAATGTTTTTAATGAAAAGCATTCAAGTACACACCCTGTCCATTGGCTTTCCCCAGACTGCTGAGGCTCATTAGGCAGATTATCAGTTTTCTGCAAGAGATGTCTGCACAGTTTTCAAATTTTGACTAATAATCTCTTGAAATAAGGCTTGCAGCCGAAGACATGTTGAGCCAAACTCATCACTAGACTGAATCTGTGATGATGTGATTTTTAAAAAAGTCTTTGCCCTTAGCTTTAGACATATTTACCAGGCCAAAGTGGTTTTATTCTGTGACTATTCCCAACCCCCCAAAACTGCAATTACTATTAAGAAAATAAAAGTATCCATCCAAAACAACTTAAACTGAAACATTTATGTGGTTATTCCAAGCAACAAAGTTTCTCAAACTTTTTTCAGAAAGCAGTAGTAACAGCACAAATTAGTTTCCTTTTAAACTCGGCAAACACAAACACACATTTTGCCCAATTTGCCCATATTCTAGAAACAAAAGCATGAAAGAAATTTAATATAGTATAAACCTGAGAAAGTTGTAGTTAAAGATTCCAGTAAATTTTTTTCAACTGAATAAGAATTAATATCTTTGAAATCAACACAACCAAGAAAGAATTGTGCAAAAAAAATCTCAAACTCCTCATGAAATGATCCCCTCATGTAATAAAATATATGTATCTGAAAAATGTGAATTGTATTAGCAGCATAGGAACTAGAAATTAAACTGAATTAAGGTGTATCTGCAATCTTTCAAGCTTGTCCTGTATATTTTAAATATATTATTTAGAAATAAAAATTATTTTCCTGGCAGCTCAGCTATATTCTCATTGAGAGAATCACATTTTGATGTATTTTTAAAAATGATCTTAGAGGCATACAGACCTAAATTGAAGGTGACATTTTATTAGTAGCCATAGGCAACCCTAGTTATGGCTACTTGTATTTTTGTTTATTCCCCAATATATACGTGATCTGCGTTTAACTTTATTGAATAATAATAATAATAATAATAATAATAATAATAATAATACTCACTGGAGACTGGGTCATTCCTGTCTAGGGATGGGAAATCAGAAAGGTCACAAGGTAAAAGAAAACTCCATTTTTCATAGGAACTTTAATGCATTTCTCCGAGGGGAATTCAAGTTGCTTTAGAAAGGTTTATACATACGTTGGTGGGCCTTTTGCACCTGAGCCAATTAAAAGCCCATCCATCTGTGCAAAATAATCTGTGTTTAATATAAGCACAGTAAAATAGATTCCTGTACATTTTTTTGGTAAAGCCTCTCTTGCATTTTACTGCCAGCACCCCAGTAACTCCACACCCACTCAAAGCACGACTGGGGTTGTTTCTTAACCAGCGGTAAAACAGGCAAGGAAAGGTCACGGAGATTTCTTTTCAGATGATAAACAGGATTAGAAGTGAATAGGTCCTGGTTAGCAGATCACCCTAAAAGGAAACCCAGAAATGACAAGGCACAGCCCAAAGTCCGAATAGTGTGTCAGCAATTTCCTCCCAGCAAAGCTGGGTTCAAGAAGTAACTACCAACAAAACTGGATATAGACATGCATATATACACACACGTATATATGTAATCCACCACAAGTGGTGTTCATACAATTGCCCAGTCAAAAACCAAAGTAAACAAAGAGAGCCCTGTCAAAGTTTACCAAATCCAAAAGCTAAGGCTACCCTTGACAGAAAAAGGGTAATAACAGAAAATATGGAAATATCAAGATAGGTCACTTAAATGGTCATACTTCTGCCTTTTATCATCTTTTCATTGAAACTAGAATCAGGAAGAGAGGAGGGATGTTTCTAAGAAATCTGAAAGTGTCATCCAAGCACAATAAAGTATGTTCACACAACTGCAAGGAGCTTGTTTCACCAACTGGCTAGGAAGTACCACTGAGGGGTATCACTCATCAGCCGGAATTCAGCAACTGGCCATGGATGTGATCCTACTCTGCAGCAATAGGGAACAAAACAGGTGAGCTACTCTTACTCTCAGTCATGACAGTCTTAATAGCTGCAGAGGGAAGCAATTTGCATTTCCAGTGTTTAAGCTGATGCATTCTGCTCCACAGCCAGGAACAGAAACAGTTCTATGTGTGAAAGTTACTGTGTCACAGCTCAAGATCAGTGCCTTCTAAAAGCATGCTTTTCAAGACATGGGGGAAATTACTCAGAAACTCTAATTAGTTACCAATAAGAGGATGAATACCACAATGTCACATATTAAGTTATAAGAGGACATGCCAACAGATTAATTGGTACTGAAGCTCCTAGAGATATATTGGCAATTAAGGTTCCTGTAAGCAAACAGGAGGCCAGCAGCAACACTGGTTGGAAGTGTGGGAAAGCCACACCAGCACATGATGGTCACCTCCAGACACCTCCAAGTGCAGCCACACTTTTTTCAGGTTTGGAGGCTGCTTGGGGATCTGCTCTAGTTAGTCAATGGAAAAATTGAGCTTTAGGAGGCTCCGGCTAATGCTGGAGTCTTTTGTCAGAAAAATATCATTCCTACACAAACAAGAGAAGCTTCCAAAATTTAAGCAGCATTTTAAAACACAGGATCAGATTCTGAGACTCTTGCTTATCTGACATTAGAAACACTGAAGGGACATTGGAGTTTGTTACAAGCCAGTTTCAATAGCTCTTATAATTTTTATTCAGCTTCCTCTACTCCACCCCAGTCACTGTGGGGTGCTCTCAGTAAATTAACAGTGACAGCCTCTTCAATACCTACCAGGCATCTCTACTTGTGCGCTGTGAATGCTGATGGGGGAAGGAGGAAGGGGGAAACAAAGTGCGTGTCTCTCTTGGTGTCTGCACAGAGCCCTTGTTCTTCATGGAGAAATCTAACAGTGTAACTTTTGACGTTCCCTACTACTCAGTCAAAATCCATGTATCTAAAGTTCTCTAATTTAAAAGGACTTGGAACTCCAAAGCTGATTATCATCCCTATGAATGCATACTATAAACTTCTCTAGTGGAACAAAGGTAGAACTCTTACATCTTCCCATCTGCAGGAGCAAAGCATTTTATTTTAATTTACTCTCATAGGTATAGCATACACTAATAAAGAAAGAAAACTTGTTTTTTAATGTTTGATCATATCAAAAGAAATCTCCACCAGATTCATGCAGATCAAGGACCTTCAGTATTTAATCCAGTGTTATATAGTAATTATTGAACCTATACAGTAATTATTGAGTGGATTTACAGCATTTACAAAGGTTGCATTAGCCCCCAATGTTTCACAGCCTTTTCATTTAAAATCTCTGCTGTTATTCTTTAGAATGTCAAATGTCACAACACAGACAGCAGTTTTCTATTTGCTCTTCTGGGTAGATGCTGGCATGTAGCTAGAACTATGCTAATGACATCCTCAAGGTATGCAGATAATTTAACTGAGTGAAATCACAGAAAAGGCATTTTATGGTCTTCAAGTCTCAGATTCTGTCCTTCTAGTCATTTAGGCTCAAATGCTGAGTAAGTGTTTTATTGCCCACTGACAAGAAAATAAATGCCAACAGGGGTAAAGGTAAATACAGGACTAGATGGAGTGGACATTGCACCAAACACTTCACTACCATGTAGATACATCCCAAAGTATTCTTTTTTTCTTGGGAGATGTACCCCTCTTCACTTTTCTGTAGCATGCTCTGCATCTGGGATAATATTAAGCTTCCCTTGTTGTCACTGAGACAATCAGACTGTTCAGATTTCATTTTGTAAAATCCTAAGATCAGCAATCATATCTATACTTGTTTGCCAACAAACACATACCTATTTGTATATAAAAGATGACAGAAGTCTTTTCCTAGACCTCCGCATTCTCTGTGTGCAGCTGCCCAGACTCCTGCTGCCATGCCTGGGACTGTTGTTCTGACACAGCCACCCCCACTTTCTAAAAGTTGGCTGAACATTCATAAAGCCCTGCTGAAAGCATCACAGTCAAGTCCCTTTGTTGGTTTGTTTAATTTTAATGAAATGAAATTCTTTCTTTCTTGTTACAGACATGTGCCTAAACTATTCTGTAAGTAAATGTTTTTCAGTGAATGTACTGTGAATCTAACAGAAATAAACCAGTACAGGACAAAGCAGAAAAGTACAGTGTTTTCCTAAGCATTTTCACTAATTTTTTTTAATTATTATTTGAAAATATTTATCCTAAAATGTTTGTAAGGTCAGAAAAAAAAAACAACAAAACCAAACCAAAACAAACAAAAAAATCACATATTCAAGTTTTTCTCCAGACCATTTTGTGAAAGTTTTCAGGTGACACTGCAATAAATCCTACTAAGAAATATTGCAGCATCCTCCTCACAGAATTGTATCAAGCTATATACAAGCTTGTCTGAGCAACTAGATTATGCCAAGAACAACAGGTACATGGATTCTTCTTATTAATTTTGTAAACCTGCTGCTTATTTATTCCATACTGTTAGTCAGAGCCTGCCACCGATGCCCACCTCCCCCCCAGGAGGAAAGCCTGCTGAGGTCACTGCCTGAGTCTCGGCAGTGTTAATCGCTGCTCAACGACTCCCAGCAGCGCTGCGATACTACGGTCAAGCACAGACCGAGGAGGAGGAGGTGCACAGGAAAAAGAAACTTCATCTGACTCTAAATGACCATTACGGCTTTGGGGAAAACAAGGTCTGATCCAAGCCGGAGCCAGAATTAGAAAAACCCAGTCAACTAACTCCCTTGGGGAAAGAGATCAATTCATGTTGGTTTGCAAATTATTTTGGACATATAGATAATAGCCCTTTATATTCTAAATAACAATGACTTTCTATACTAATTGTTTTTTGTGTCTCTCTGCTGAAGGCTTTCAGGGCTCAGAAAGCAAGTCAAGATGCTGAACAGCATGTGTGTACACAAGACGACAGCCTCTGGCAGGGGACACAAAGGCTTCAGAGTACGGGTGAGCACAGCAAAGGGCCACCCGTGTGCGTGGGGGATGATGGGCTGTCTGCTAGAAATCTGGCACTGTGCAAAAGGCAGTTTGTTAACCTGAACTTGACTTCTGTGCCTGACTGATGAATATTAACATACAATTGCTCTTGCTGAATATCTCCACGGCTCTATGACCACTTCATGGACGCTTGCACGTATTACTATCTCCCTCTTCCCTCTCACCAGCCGATGGGCACTACACCCTTAGGAGTAAAAACACACACCCTTAAGACCAAGTAGATGTCTGTTACAAACTTTCTGCTTGATTTTAACCCAAAAGAGCTGGCATTTGAGCTGCTGTTTTTTAATTAAAACCTCCTTTGTTCAGTTGTTTTTTGTCTTGTGGAGCATCTATCAATCAGGAGGAGTCACCGTAGGATGCACTCCGCGGCAGCAGGCTATTTCATCCCTTCCCCCAAGCCCAGACACTGACTTTTTCCTTCTTCCTCCCCTCCCCAACTTCATTAACTAAATGCACTGAATAAACCTTAACATCCCAGCTAAATCCTATTGGCCCTGGATTTGCTGCTTAATGCTAAAACCCAAGCGACCCATTTTTCTCCTGTTGATACTTCTATTGCTGATGGCAGCCAGCAGAGAAAAATACCCAACTTTAAACTATTTTCACGTAAGGAACAAAACAGAAAGCATTCGTCACTCAGTCTTTCTGCTGCTGCTCACAAACTTTACGTAAGCTTTATGTGACATGTCGAAGCGTCCCTTGCTTTTGTGCTTCATAGGCAGCACAGCGAGCCTGTTGCTTAGCAAATTATTACAACAGAGTGCATCTGTTATTAAAAGTGCAACTAGATCTCTTTTAAAGGAAAATGATCTTGCAAAGTCTATGAAAATTAATTTCTGTGCATTCTACAATCCCCAATAATGATGTTGTTATAAACATCAGAAGATGGAGATCCCGCTAACTGAAAATCTTGGGGAGAGAATAACAAAGAAAGTAAAAAGCTTCAGTGTTACAGAATCATTTTGGTTGCTATCTTTAAGTTTTGCTTTGAACTCTGTCTTCCCTGTTTCACATATGCCATAGAAAAGGCTAAAGATTATTCACTGTGCCCCTGCCTCCTGGCTGTCAGCCCTCATGCTGCACCCCAGTTACAACTGCTGTACGTCATCTCCCCTCAGATCTGCTGCCCAATGCTTCCTCCTTGGTCCGTGATGACAAACAGGAACCTTAATGGTTCTTCCCAGCTCCTGATTCACTCTTTCCAAAGGGCCCAAACTGGGTTGTCCATCCAGCTGCAAAGCCTCCCTGTGGTAGCATTAAGACCTCTGGCTCCTGGTGCCATCCTCCTGCCTTTATTGCTTGCTCCACCGGACCTCTGATCTCTCTTCCACCTTAAAAATATTACACCATGACCACCATGTGTTTTGCCACAACATCTGAAACTCCAAAACCCTTCCCTCGCACAAATACCTCTTTTCCACTTCTGCCATACACGCCCATGGCTGCAGTCACGTCCCCCATTATCTTTGCAAGCAGCTCCACAAATTTCCACTGCAGTGATACACCCCGGTCCTGCTGCAGGGTACCTCTGGAGTTGTCCCTGCCCAGCATGCTTGGACACAGGCTTCCAGCATTCCTAAGCAGGAGGGTCACCTCACCCTCTGGTCTCCCACGTCCTGTCCTTCTCCCTGGGTACTGAGCACAAGAGATGTGAACCCCTGTCCTTTCAGCAGGACAGCCTCTTGCCCTGCAATGGATCCGTGGAAAGCGGCTTCACACGCAGAAAACTGCGCGCTTTCCCTCACGGCTTGCAAAAGTCGCTCACTGCATTTTCAGTTATCTGTCAGTGGCTATTCCAGCTCACTCTTGGGTATCCAACCAACACAGCAGCCTTTGGATTTGACTTATATTTTTAATACCACATTTCACTTGACTTTATTATCAGCCCTCAGTGCCTTACGATACCGAGGCTGGCTTCTGAGAAGGGCTGCATCCTGAACTGCCTACCCCACGGACACCCAGCCCTTTGCCCAGCAAATTCCCGCAGCGTTCAGAGGCTGCAAAGGAACACGGAGCCTGGGCATTTGGTGAAAATGCAGCTATCCTGACCAAAAGTTGTATTTGTAAAGAACCTAAAAGCAAATGCAACCTAGCACTGAAGATATGGGTCACAGGTTATGATTATTAGTACGCTGTCTGGTACGAGAAGGCTTTCAAATAAAAACACTTTCTTCCTGCCTGTGCACTCGCGTTAATGTATCTCTTACCAATACCACTAATGGAGCGTTCATCATGTTTCTTGCTTCTCTGAAGTAACAAGAGAAATAGATTGAGCCATGTAAGAATAAAATTAAATATATCCATGGCGCTACACGTTATCATACTGCACACACTCTACAAATGTGTTTAAATAGGGTCCTTGAAGGAAGTAATGGCAACTGAATTCAATATTACAGAAATATTCAAACCATCGTAAATTGGAAGGCAGGCGAGATAAGGAATATTACCAGTAAAACAAACGCTTATATTCTTGAGGACTTGTTTTTGCAGCAAGGACACAGATGAGAGAAAGAAAGAAGGCAAGGTCTTCTGTAAGAATCCAGCTATTCCAGACTGAAGAAAGTAAAAATATTTTTGTTCGCCTGATTATAGATAAGGACGGTATGGAGCAATATCCACATGATTCATCAAGGTTTTTCCTTGCCTTGAATACAGTGAGTAGCATACTAGATAGAGGACATATTTCTTAAGAGGTTTATTAGGAAGCAAACCTCAGCTTTTCTGTTTTTTTTAATAAACTCTTGACAGATTTCAGTATCGCCAATTCCTGGACTCTGCTTTGAACCATTCTCAGTGATAGTTCATGAACTTTGCACCAGGAATCTTTTTAGGGATAAGCAATGGACAAATGGATTACCAGCTGCTCAACTCCATTTTTCACTATTGTTCTACTTCTAGAACCAAATACAAAAGAAACAAACAAGACCTATAGCTAGACTGGATGGTACACAAACATCTAACAGATACTTATTTATTTCTTTTAACACTTGAAGATAGATATGCAAAGGAATTGCCAGTTATTGACTGCATTTTGCTGCCTATAATTTATGCCTGAGCTGTTAAAATGTTTAGGTAATGTGTGTTAACTGAGTGTTTATTTTTCCAGTCGCACTAGGAAGGTTATCAGAAACACAAATACAAGCTGTACACTAAACATAACCATATCCACTAACAGGACATTCTAACAGATGCATAAAGGACATTAAAACATTGTTTTAGGCGCACAGGAACAATTTTTCTTTCATCTTCAAAAAGAATAATAATATTAATAACCATAGTAATGAGGTATGAAGCCCAGACTCCTCTATTATTACTGTTAATTTAAAACTACCGTATATTTTCGAACTTTTCTTTAGGAAACACACACTTATAAGTTCACTTTTCCCCCACTGCACAATTCTCTGAGTGACGACCCAATTGTTTACTCAGGCTGTTTACACAGCAACTTAAAAACAACAGCAAGAAAAGCCTCCAAAAAACATTAACACTTGAACGAAATGTGATAACTTCCAATGCCAATAGAAATTCCAAAGTATGGGACGATATTCCAGGTTGGTTGCCTCTGACAGTGATGCTGGTTTACAGCACGTCAGAAACTTACTAACCTCTGCCTTCCTAATCCCTCCGCAACCCCTGTGGTCTTCCTCGGCCTCTCCGCGCTCCACGTTAAACTTGCAGGAAACCATGAACCGGGGGCACACGGACACACACCGAGCAGGCTCCGGATGATATTACCGCCTTCGAGCGCCGCGGCCCCGGCTCGGGCGGGGTTACTCACCCGAGGGAAGCCCACACTTCCCGACTGACAGAGAGTCCCCGGCGGATCTCCCTCAGCGCGGCTCACTCGTGCGGCGGGTAAACCAGCCCCATCCCGGCACGGAGCACTTCCACCGCAACTTGTTGGGTTCGGGCTTTCACAGCCGGAGTTTTCCCGACTTGGCCCGGCGCTGCCCGTCCCGGGCCGGCGGCTCGGCCGGACGCGGCCCGGCAGGCTCCCCGCGGGGCGGCCCGCTCGGCCCCCGCCGCCGCCGCACACAAAGAGCCCCGCGCCCCCCGAGCGCCCCCCGAGCGCCCCCCGAGCGCCGCGCGGGCCCCGCGGGGCCGGCACCCACCTGCGGAGCGGCTCCGCTCCCGCCTCCCCGGGCGCAGCTCCCGCCGTGCCGCCCTGCGCGGACAGATGGCCGGCAGCCCTCGCAGCCCTCCGCTCTGCCGGAGCGAGGCAAAGCCCGGCTCTTTTTTTTTTTTTTTTTTTTTTTTTTTTTTTTTTTTTTTTTTTCTTCCTCCTTCCTTTTTCCTCCCTTCTCCCCGTTTTATCCTCTCTTCCTCCCTTGGCTTAGACCCTGGCAGATCTGCACAAGTGTACTCACAACACCCCCTCCACCAGTCACTTCAATTAGTGCCACACGAGAGGAGCTTCTGCCCAAAATCTGCTTAAGGAAGGGCCAGAGGGCAGGGCAATCGCCTTTGCTCAACAATGACCAGAAGCTGCTATAAATATCCAAACAAAAGCACTGGCAAGGCCAGGAATGTCATATCCTAATGTGATAAAAATTGTAAATATCTGTTGTATACCAGAAACACAAAGCAAGAAAATACTTTTTTTTTTTTTTAATAAAAGAGACAAAGATTAAAAGCAGTCACCACCTCCTTACCCTCTCCCCCCAGTACGTGACCTTGCAGTATGTTATCAAAGTTGTGTGTTTCTGGGTGCCAAGCTATTATGTTTTCGAGGTCCCGAGCAGCTCGTTCACAATCCCTTTGTGACAGCTGCTCGCTAATATTTATAGGTACCCAAATCTGTGCACCTTATATAACCAAGTCGACTGACCAGGGCTGGGCAGAGGTAGACTCCAAGACTCCAACCCCACAGATATGGTACACCACACAAATAGTACAGGCAGTGACTTACCTTGTTAATTAAAACATTAACAAGAAGTTCCCAATACACCAATAAGTAAAGCAACACGTTAATACAGTACAGACCGGGGTGCATTTGTATGGAGACTGGAGGATTTAATGTAATTTGATTTAGACACGTTTTACATGAACATATTCCAGTGCTGTGAGTGAGGAGAAACTACAGACTGAGGTTTCTAACTATACAGTGAGCTAGAGTTGAAAACTAACAAAAAACCAAAAACCAACCAAACAACAAAACTCACAAAAAGCTCACACACCCTTGATCCAGCACAGTGCCTCCACCAGCAGTGCCTGGGCTTGTGCACCACTTCACAAATGTCCAGTTCACACTGTGCAAGTAGCTGGATGCCAGCGTGGGGAGGGCAGAGTGGGAGAAGGGACTGGTTTTGGTCCCATAAGGCTGCTTGTAAACTCTGCAGTGCCTTCGAGATAGTAATTTCCAGCCTGTTGATGGCTGGATGACAACAGCTAGGTTCATCTGAGGGGAAGCCAATAGCCACTGTCACCTAATTCCCTTCCCAGACGTTCAAGAATGTAATCATTGCAGAGGGAGGGCACTCAGCTCATGTCCAAGTCTCGTGCCTCAATGTTTATGTACAAATCTGTGTAAAAGTAGTTAATCCTATTGACCAACTGCATGCTCTTTTAGAGCTGAGATAAAGGCCATCTGAAATTAACCCTGTATTTCCTGTGTCAGGTTTCACGTCAACTCAAAAATCAACTTCTCTTCTGCTACAAATAAATGTTGTGTTTTTCCATTTCATTCCCATGCCCTCTTCTGATCACACTTGTTTGTCCTGCTGCGGTGAACACTACTTTCTCAAACTAAACCAATTCACAGACTTGTTCTCAAAGCACCCTTACCCGCAAAACATGGTCACAGAGGGTTTTTACTGCTTTATTAATTCCCTGAATTTGAGCATGTGCCCAATGTAATGAAGAGTGTACAAGAGGGTCACTTGATTTAAAAGAGAGAATATTTAAGTGAAGCTCATAGGAAACTCAAGTCCAAAAATCTGATATGCAGGCTTGCAAGAACAAAATGGCCCACAAGATTTCCAGACTTCCTAGATTCAGCAGGTACTGAAATATTCTTTATTTCAACAAAGAGTTATGAGTAACCCTGAGTGCACAGACGCAAAACAATAACACCAACACGAACAACACAGACTGAGCATTGTTGGGCCAAAGCTGCCAGCCCATGGGCTGACAAAGCCCTCCCTGATGACAGGGGAGACGGAAGCAGAGGTTCTCACTCTGGCACAGGCATGGTGCAGGTCTGTGCAGCCCAGCACAGCAGCCAGAGTAATGGAAGTACATCCAGTTGAATTTCCAAGGTGTTCCATGCAATATGGCTGATTAACCCTGCCAGTTCCACTGGCTGGTCTTTACACAGGCTCCTGCCTCTACTTCAGTCAGGGCCAACTGGGTGGGTTGGCCACTGCAGCAGTACAAACATGTTTTGAATTGCAAAAGAGTGGACAGAAGTCTCACTGAAGGAATAAAAAACCCCGACATAATCCTCAACAACAAAACCCCCTCCAGGTAAGCAGGAAAAAGATTTTTAGAATAATAAGCTTACTTGGCAAAAACATGAGCAATGACTTAAATAACCATGTAGTTGTGACTGAATAACAAGACAGCAAAAATAAATCACTAATAGAGCGAAATGCAAGGCTGTGTGCATGGTATAAAAATTTAGCCAGCCAGGCAGATGAGTAAATTGGTGGAACTGAGTTACTGATACTAGAAGTGACAGAAAAATATCCTTGTTTCTGAATTCTGGGTGGGTTTTGTATCTTTAATTTTTGTGTCTGTCATTCCTGAATTCAAAGAGGGGAAATAGAAAGGGTTATAAAAATAAAAATACAAAAATTTCTCCTTTCACCAAAAGGCTCTTGCTTGTATTGATCTGTCTTGATCTGCTCCTCATAATTTTGCATGCTGCTTTCTTACACCAGCTTTTCCAACCTATGGATAGAAATGGTAGAGGAATCTTGCAACCTCCCCTAAGGACTGATGAAAATGTAACATGAGAAAAACTGCATGTATGGATATATGCCTCACAGAGGGATATTCAGAAGGGTTGTCTTTGCAAGTGTGAAAGTATTTCAAATGCCATTTGCTTTTCAGTTCAAAATGCTCCATTTGATGATAAATCTAAGAGACAGATGACAGAAATCTCCCTGACTGAGCAATGTCCCAAAACTAAAATGTACAATGAAAATATCTGTTTATAAAATTTTCTAGCAATACTATTAATTTTACAGAGAATTATTCATTACCTTGAAGTTAACTCATTATGGAAATGGATCAGATACATTGGGTCCTTGCATATGACAAAATTTCCTGGAGAAGGAAACCTGTGTATGGAAAGCTATCCTCAAGCACTGGTTGAAGTTTTCCCTTAAATACTGTTTTGTTTGATAAGTGAAAACTGACAACACCACCAAATCATCTAGTATTAGTGCTCTTTTCTTTTACATGTCCCTGCCCTTGGACAAAAAAATAATAATGGCTTATGCTATTCCTTAGCCTGAATAAAATGTTGCCGTTCCGGAGATAAAGACGTATTGAGCTGAGCAATTAAATAGCTAAATAAATGAATCAGCAGAGCAGAAGTGACAGATTTAATTACTGCTTAGAGCTAGGAAGGGGAACTAATTATGGGGTTCATGAACCGCATGCCACTTTTTTCCTTAAGCATGTGCTTCGATTCTTCTGGATCAAACTTGGCAAATGCAGCAGCACCATGCACTAGATTAAAAAAAATAAAAAAAATAAAGAGAGAGAGAGAAAGAAAGATACAAAAAGCTATCCAAAATTTGGAAATAAAGTCTAATCCTTGAAGAAAGAATAATCAATACTCTGTTCTAAAAGCCCATGTTCAATTGACTCCATACCATGTGTTACAAGAGCTTGCTTTCAGATAGATAAACACTAAAAATTTTGTTCTCCAGAAAAAGAAAGCACAATCAAGTTCACTAGATGTGAATAAAGCAAAGATTGCAACAGAAAGCGGTGGTAAGTGAGGCAAAAAGCATATAGCTCTACTGAGTGATTAGGAGCCCTGCTCATCAGAAAGTATCTGTCACTGGGAAGCCTGAGAAAGCTTTTGATCCTACTACCTTTGTCCTGCTTTGGTCAGCCCACCACACCAAGGAAAATATCTCACAAAGATGCTTTTGTGGCCACCAACTACAAAAACACTAGTGGTGGAAAAAACCTGCTCCTTGGTTTCTGCCTTCTGTCTCATTTCTCTAGGTTGCATTTACTTTACCATTCTAATTTTATTCTTGTTTGATAAAAATGTCAATACCAATTATTTGAGCTTCACATTAAACTCATGATCCTAGTGATATAAACATCAAATTCTTTTCCTCATTATTGGGAGGGAGAAAGGGATAAAACCTCACATATACATCATTTGAATCACATCATTCAATTAATTGAATAATTTTGGTTTACAGGTATCATTTCAGGAAAGATAGAAGTGCCAAGCTGGGTTTTTAGAGATGAATTAGGGAAGGGAAGAGAGAAGTCTTTCATTCATAGCCAGTAGTTCTCTAAAATTATAATCTCATTATGATGTCTGCTTTAGCACAATTTTAAAAATCTACACATTTGCCTCTGTTCCCATAAGTACTACAAAAAAAAAAAAAAATCTCTGGACAGCTGACCTCATACACCATTCTGAAAAGAAAGTTAGGCTTTTTACTCCACTGACTTTGAGAAATTTAAAAATTCAGAACAATAAAACATATTATGGCTAGGAAAGATGTAAATCTACTCCAGTTTAGTTGTGATCTCCTTCCACACCATGAGCAATTTTGTCAGAATGAAAATAATTGTGTCCAAACCCAGAGAAGTAGGCTGATCCCTTGGAAGGCTCACTGAACAATCACAAATGCCGTCATCATCCAAGATTACAACATCAGCTCTGCTTGACTGAAATTCTGTCCTCCGAAGGCAGCCAAAACCAAGGTCTATTGCCTCAATAAAGTCCAAAATGAACTCTATCTTCAAAATCAGTGTCTGGGTTTCTGTATCAAGGAGACTGTATCTGTAGGGAACTGGGAGCACTGTACATCCAAGATAAGATAAAACAAGGATTTTATTTTTTTTTTTTAATGGAATTATGGTATAGCTCTATACAAGTGATAGTCTTCGCCTGGAATTCTAGTGCAGTTAGATCAGAAGAAAATGCACTTTGTAACTAGACATAAAGCAAAGCAGAGAGGAGCTGAAACACTGGGTACAAGTTGCATTAACACTCATACTAAATGAATTTTACAGCATCAGATATCCATGTTATTAAAGTGTGGTGTGTGTAGAAGACCACAAAGGTACCAGTGATCATGAACCTTGCAGAACACACACACACCCTCACACCTGATATAATAGAGGTATGATGATTGTATAAATAACCTCAGTGGTGGAGCATGATGAGAATTGAAGGATCTCATGGGCAAGGGCAACTTGTCAGCAGACTGCTGAAGGACAAAAGGAGAATGTGCAGTCTTGGTGCACAACACTTCTAATCTCAGGAAGTAAAATCAGCAGTATTTTGCTAACAGTTCCCCGCCAGGCTCACATGGAAATAACCTTTTAAGCGTCTGAGGTGTCCCTCTCAAGACAGGACATGATCACAGTATTTGCCTGTGCATCCAGAAGCAGAGAGTCCCAAAGGAATATAGGGCATATAGGAATGGAAGCCACACAGAAGTAAGTTCACCACCTGGGAAGAAATCTGACTATGAATCCACCATATTCTGCTCTCACTGCAGAGCAGTGCAAAAGAAATCCTTCATGGGATATTTGGAAGCGGAGTCAAGGTTAAGTATACTCTGGAAGAGAATTTGTCATTGCTTTATTTATACCCTTTTGCTCTCGATCTTGCACTTGGATGTCTGCCCTTAGGTCTTGCTTAACATAATTTTGCAGTGTCTCACCACCCAGCCAGCCTGGTGCAGTGGAGAGACAAGATGAAACAGAGTGAAACCAGTGGATTACCAGCAGAAAAGAAAGAAGGGTGCACAGGGTGTCTTGAGACATGAATGTCTCTTCCAGCAGGGTCATGGAAGACCAGAGCTGGCAAATATTCCTTCCTATTTTTAAAGGGTCACTGGCTTGGGATGACTTTACTAGCAGGGAAAGGATTATCTCTAACAGCCATGAACTAATTCTTCTCCCGCATGCTGGCAAAGCAACACTCCACAGTTCTGTGTGGGCCCTGGGTTTTCAAACAGCCTCTGACTCTGTGTTTGGTTATTACAGGGAAGCTAGCAGGTCATTTTTCACTGGCATGGGGAGTGTGCCATTTCATCAAAGCTGCCCTGGGGAAGTTCACTTGTGCTGATTTGCAAAAATGTGACTAAGTATACCAGCAGGTGTCAGAGGAGTTGGTGGTTGTCTGGTACAAAGAAGAAATTACTGTGTTTTTTGTATAAAATCTAAATAACATTTATACACTACCAATCTAAGACCTAAAAATAATTTAAAATTGCCGACCATCTTCTTCTTTAAAATCTCAAAGAAGTACTTTTTTTGGAGTGGCTTCCTAATAGTTCATTGAAAACTGGAAGCAAGTATCCAGTCTTCACTGGGGACTAATATAAAAACAAATCAAGCTCCTTGACAGTAATGACAACTGAAATAACGAGAGCCACTGTCCAACTAAAAAGCTGAAGTAAAGCCTCTGGCCACAGTGCTCAAGGGGTTTTCACAAAGAAGGGCAAGGATGTGTGCATAAAAACATCAGAGCTTGCTTAATCTTGGAATAAGTTGCATCTGGGAAAAAACAACTAGAATTATGCCAGAAATAGGAAGAGCAAGGAAGCCTGTGAACTGACTAGAGTGCAGCCCTAGACTGAGCCTGAGCAAAACTCACAGGAGGTTCCTCCTCTCTCCTAGACCAGTAGTATACCAAAGAGGAAGCAGCCATAAGGAATATGAAATAAGGAGTGAGAAATCTGATTCTCATGAGCCTCATAATACAATCCTTGACTTAACAGATGACAAAAAGGGGATTTATAGTATGTTCTCTGTGATGCTTACGAACAATTGTAAAAAGTAATTAATTAAATAAAAAGCTATTTTGATTTGTGAAACTAGAGAAGCAGTTACATTCAAAAATTCTGCCACTTTGAAAAACACTGGCTGCAACATGAGGGAATAACACAAGCCCAGAATGGACCAAGAGAACAATTCAGAAATCTAAAGGAATGGTTCACTTCTATCTCTTGAGGTCTCAGGGTCAGTTTGAAGGATCAAAGCCAAAAATCAATCAGACAGTTGTTGAAGAGACTTGGGAGGTTCCATGTACAATTTCTGTCTTTGGCTACTGAATTGGTAATGTCTGGAAATGGGTAGAAGTTATGGAAATTACCAAAATCTTCCAAACACAGGGAAGTTTGAAAGTCAAAACTGAACCTTTGTGATTCAAATCTCAAAAGCAGACAGTGATGGCAGACCATCCCTCCATCCATCCATCCATCCAGCCAGCCAGCCAGCTAGCCATTCTGAATGAAAATTGGTTTTAATATTACACTGTTGAATTCACAAAGAACTTTGGATAGAAAAAGAAGAAACTGAGATAGCCAGAGGTGGAGAATCCAACACTGATAAGGTCACCTGCATTTTGGAATGAGTAGCATGCTACATACTACATTGAGACCAAGGACGTTCCCTGAGTAAGTATAAGTAATGCCATGATTATTCCTCATTTGAAAATTCCTCATTTGAAAATGTAAGCATTTTGCATGCCTTTTGTTCTAGAGACAGCACAAGACTTTTCACCTGCTCAGACAAAACTGGCAGCCAATCCTCCTAAAATAACAGATGGGACAGGGCCACCTCTGCCTGCCACAGAGGAGTGGGGAATTACAATGGAGAGATCTAGAGGATCCATGCTGTTAATGTGGCTGCCTCCAGGAACTGATAGCAGTCAGCTATCACAGCTGCTGGCACTGGGCATTCTACCAGTAGTTTCCACTCCTACTTTAGGGGCAGCAGCACTTTTAGACATGTGTTTCCCTGTCCTAATATGGACAAAATTAAGGTAGACAGATGTTAAGGAATAGGTGCTTCGTCTTTTCAGGAGCCTGTCACCTTAGACAATTTCTGCTTTGCTTGTGCTCACAGCCAGTCCAGTTTGCTGCTGAAAGCTGAAGACTCAATTTAGCTTGGCTTCTTCTGCATTCTCAAAAGACTCAGCAAAACTTGTGTTCACTGGTGTCATAATGGTTCTGAGAGTCTTGTGTCAGTCTTAATTTCATCTCCAGAGCCATCAGGATAAAATCATACTCAGCAAAGCAAATAGTTCATCTCTGATGATCAAGAATATTTTTAACATGCTGTCCGTATTGTACTCTTCAAGTTCCTTATGAAAGTGAAATTGCAGTGAAATTCTTGATGCAAAAAGCTACAGTGAGATATTTCAATATGCTGGTGCAACATAAGAGTTATGAGTGTGTCAGGATAGAGCATGACTAGTTTGATCAGGAAACTACTGTAGAGAGCTGTAGAGTAAATTATAGATGATTATAGATGTAAAATCAGAAACAGCTTTGAAATGGAGATTGGCAGTTGTTCCTTTTGCAGGACCATTGGAACATGTGTTGCATCAATATTGGTGATAGCACTCCAATTTCAGTAAATATTAGTGTTTCAAGCTGAAGTTATTAAAGCTTTATGGAGATATATTTGCTGCAGCTTTTCTGGCACATTATACTGTTGTTGCCCAGTAGAGTAGCAACAACAGGAAAAAAAGATAGAACAATAATTTGGTTCAACATAAAGTTGTACCTTGCTGTATACCATAATGACTTTTTATATCAAATCTGATATTTTAATTCCATTATATATTTTTTTTTAATATATGAAACTTTTCTAAGGGAGAAATAATTCAGTGATGCCCAGCAAATTCAGACCCCTTCTAGACCTGCAGATTTTCATTGTGTCCTCTTGAGATTCACTTTGTCTTTCAGTGCTTATCTCCAAGAACATAAAATAATAATCTTGTCCTACCTCACAGAGCTACTATTAGCACAACCCATTTATATTCTGTAGCATTACAGCATTAGGGGAGAAAATTTGTTTATATATGTACCATTCTATGTGTACATTTTCCACTGAACCTTTTCTAAAAAAACAGAAAACCTAAATTTGTCTCTTGAACATTTGTTTTTTCATTTCCTTTACTAACTTCCATCACCTTATTTTGCTGTGTACTGTGTTGTGTCTCCTGGTATAGTCATCTTGTTTCAGACACTTTTCTGTGTCACCTAATTGTGATGAAGTTTCTTTCAATATTTCTTTTCTCCACTGTTGCAGTCTTCTTATTTCTCATATATTGCCAGTCTCTCTTGGTTGAGAATATTTAAGTATTCTCAGACCTATTCAGGTCTTTGTATCTCTCTTCTTACTCTGAGCCTTTCCTGCCTGTGAACCACCTTGCTTTGCCTCCTGAAGGAATTGTGTCCCTTTATAGGGGTAAAGGAGAACACTACACCCAGAAGCATACATTGATGAGGAGACAGGGAAATCAGAAAGAGTGAATGATCAGAGAGCTTTGTTTCAGGATACATGAAGGCCTTTAGCAATGTGTGAAACACCTCAGAGATAATGAGTGCTTCAGGGTAGGGACCGTATCTGCCTGAAATAAGGGTTTCTCCAGTGCTCAGTGAAAAAGAAGTTGCTAACCTTGCAGAGGCCTTCAAGTTGCTACAGCTCAAACCCCAGGAGGCTTTACAGGTTAAATTTTACATCTTAAACCAAATTGGGAAACAAACTCAGAGCTGTTGCATGCGACAAAATGTGGTTTATGGGGTGATCGCAGCCCAAGTGCTGATGGCTCCCAGCTGCTTGTTCCCTTGTCCTGTGCTGTGAGTCCTCAAGAAGTGCAAGACAGAACCAGCCAGTGCTGTCATTTACCTTGCTTTCAATCATTTGGAAGACCTAGATCTGTCCTCAGAGATATAAATTAAAAGTCTCAGTTCAGCCTAGTTAAAAAAAATGCTTACAACTGCAACTGCAACTTGGCCTTTCAAATAGGAACTCAGAATCCAGCAGAATTCCTAGAGTAAGAATAGATATATTATTTATATGTAGGATGATGTTCGTTTTTGTATTTCTTCCCTTTAAGGGGTGGTAGGGGCATTTCTAAAGTTTGATAATTGCTCAGTTCCAAAATGTAAGGTATCTTCTCCCTGCAAATCTGCAGAAATGTTAAAGTTGTCAATGCATTGCTGGAAGGCCTTACCTTAGAGTTACAACTCTAAACAGATGCACCATTTTTGTGCAGAGCAGCTGCCATAAGGAGTAATCAGCAACTCTCCTGGAGCGGCTCATCAGCAAAAAGCTCGTGGGACTCAGTCCTACAAGGGCACTGACATAATCTGGTATCATCCTTGGCTTCTTCTGCAAGCATGCAGTGCTGGGCCATTGCCAGAATATACCCAGGAATCACATCTGTACACACCTGTTTGCAAGAGACAGAGCCCACTGTTTGGAATCTGCTGATAAAATCTGGCAGGTGCTCAAGGATGAAATTTGCCTCTAGTTTGGGGGTTCTGCTCGCTACTCAAATCCCATCAAAGCACGTGGAAACCTTGCTGTCTCAGTTTTCATCATTTCTGAGGCAGAACATGCATATGCACATCCATATATACACTTCTATCTATATGTGGGTACAATTTTCAGAAAACACAATTTCATAGTTTCAGAATATTTCTAGGACTCATCTCACTGAACTGTAGTGCAAGCTGCTCTGAAATTGTTAGTATTTCAGAAGGGATTATTTTGGTATGGTCACTTTTTTATTTATCTGTGTAAGTTTTCCCAACTTGTTTTTTCTTCATTCTGCTCATTTTTCTATTAATTTTTGCAGATGTTTCCTCTTTTTCTTTTTTCCCCCACAGTTTGAATTTTATGAAAACATTCCCTGCATGTTTTAGGGCCTTTTCTGAGGAGGCAGTAGAGAAAGAGAAAGCAATTCAGAAAAAGAACAGTAATAATTTAATAACTTAAACTGTATAAAGTAATAGAATCATAGAATGGCTTGTAAGGGCCTTAAAGATCATCTGTTTCCAAACCTCCTGCTGTGGGCTAGGTCACCTTTCACTAAACTGTGTTGTTCAGAGCTTGATCCAACCTGCCGTTAAACAAGTCCATAGATGGGACATCCATAACTTCTCTGTGCAACCTGTTTCAGTACCTCACCACCCTGACACTAGAGAATTTTTTCCTTATATTTAATCTAAATCTACTCTCTTTCAGTTAATGTCAGGTCATTTTGGAGGGAAATGCAGGAAATGTGGAAATAAAAACTCCCCAGATTTCTCATTTCTTTCTATGCCATTTCAATACACAGCACTGTAAGGGTGATTATTGGAAGTTCTACTGAAAGTGGAAGTTTCCCAGCCAGAAAAATATAAAAGAATATCAGCTCTGGAAAGTTAAATTTAGTAAGTTCAGCCAAAAAATTACTTTGAAGAGCAAGTTTCCAAAGGCAAAAAATTAATAATAAAATATTTTTTAAGCACATCCAAAACAGGAAGTCTGCCAGAAGGCCTGTAGGGCTGATAAGTAACTTGGATATAAAAGACGAACCCAAATAAGATCAGACTCCACCTCAGCAAAGTGAAAGGAATTCTTATTCATAGGTGTAAAGAATACTATGGAATAGACTTTGGAGGTTCCCAGGCTGAAATTTTCTTTACAGGGCAAAACCACCTTACTGGTTAGACAGTAGGAAACAGAGGGCAGATTAAATGCTCACTCTTCACAATTCAGAAAGATTTCTAGTAGTCAGCGTAGGGACTATGCACTGTTCAGCATAGTCCTCAGTAATTTAGTTAAGGCTGAAGAGTGAGGAGAGATTAAATCACACTATTAAATGTAGTAAAAGCCAAAGATGTCTGAAAAAATGCAGAATAATCTCAGTTCTTTGTGATTGGTGATAGAAGTGTGGACCAAGACTAATGCTGATAAATTTTCAATCTGGAACAAAAAAAACCCAGAGTCCTAACTATACATATAGAGTGATGAGCTGTAAGTGAGCTGCTACAAATCTGAAATATAGCTACTGCAACTGGTGAAACCATGTACCATTCTAAAAAACACCAGCCTAATGTAAAAGGAATATCATGAATTATTAGGAAAATGAAATAGAATAGAGATTATAAGGTCACAAAGAAATTACACCCTATCTTCTAAGCCCCAAGGGACTCACCTGAAGTAGAAAACATATAAACAATGATGTACAGATAAGTAAGATAATTAATGGTAAGGGATGGTATCTGTGTAAGGAACAATAAGTAGGTTGGGATAACTGATACTTTTTTATTCTGTTTAATAAAAACCCACAATCTATTCTGGCATCCTGGTGTACTTGGTCACTCCTATAACATTTCCTAGCAGCAATGACATACATTTTGATAATAATAATGATCTGCATTTTCACTGTTCTTTTTCTTCAAAAAACAAAGTATCCCAGGAATATTGTTTAAACCATTAAAGCAGCCATTTAAGTAGGGAAAACCAAATTCTGCTGGAAGTAGCAGTTTGGAAGATGTCTTTGGGGCTCAGATGGGTCTACCCAAACAAGATTAGCTTTGAAGTTACACCTGAGTTCAAAGGTTGCTCAGGAGCTTGCACAGAGCTTTGTCCAATCTCCAAGAACAGAAATGCCATAGAGTCTCTTGATACCTGTGCAGTATTTCATACACATATATACACACACAAGAAAGGAAGGATTTTTCTGACATTCAGACAAAATTTCCTATGTTGTGACTTGGGGCTGCTGCCTCTAGTCCTATTGTGGCCCACTACCTAGAAGTGTCTGACTTCATCTTATCTGTACATTGCCAATAGGTAGGTGAAAACAGTTAGATTCTCCCCTTATTCTCATCTTCAGCCAGAAGAAGCCCTTTTCTGTCAGCTTCTCCACCTCTGTTGTGTGCTCCTGCCACCTGGTCCTCCAAGAGACTCATTCCAGTATGTCAATGTCCATCTTGTACAGGGGAATCCAAAACAGAGCACAGTCCTCCAGGTAGGGTCTTACTAGTGCCAAACAGAGGGCAAAGAATCACTTTTCTCAACTCGTTGGCTTTCTTAACTTGCTCACTTTTGCTAGTACAGCCCAGAACGGTGTTGACTTTCAGGATGCACTGCTGACTCACACTGGAGTTTTTTTGTCTACTGGGATACCCAGGACTTTTTATGCAGTGCTGCTCTGGAGCCAGTTGGTGCCCAGCCTGTCCTGCTGCATTGTCAGGAATTTGCATTGGCCTGTGTTGAGCTTAAAAAAGTTTCTGCCATATTTGTACTCCAGCTTGTTGAGAATGCTCTGAATGATAGCCCTGTACACTAATTGCTCCTCTAATCTGGTATCATCCGTGAACTTGCTGAGGGCTTTATTTCATCCCACTGGCTACATCTGCAGTGAAGGCATGAATGAAGGTCCACACCAGTGTTGATTCCTGATAGATGTTACTAGAAACCACTCATCAATTGGACTTTTTACAACTGATCACAACTCTTGGAGCCTCATGATATGACCAATAGTGCATTCACCTTATAGTCCACTGCTCAAGTCCATGTCTCACCAATTTGGCTGTAGGAATACCATGTAACAGGCCTTGCAGAAGCCAAGGTAAATGACCTCTTCCTTCATCGACCATGCCAGCCATCTCCTCAGAGCAAGCACTCAGACCGTTCAGCCACAATTTGCAGTTTGTGAATCCATGCTGTTTCAAATCACCTTCTTATCTTCTATGTGACTGCACATGGGTTTCACAAGGGTTTTCTCCAAAATCCTTGTGGAAACTGAAGGGAGCCCTATCAGCAAATAGTTCCCCAGATCTGCCTTCATGTCCACGTCCATGTAACATCTGCCAGCCTTCAGGATCCTCTCCTGATTCCTAGGGACCTTTTGAAGAAGATACAGTGCAGTCCTTGCAATGACCTTAGCCACTTCGCTCCACACCCTTGGATACCTTCTCTCTTGCCCCATGCCCTTGTGTGTGTCCAGTTTGCTTACTTGGTCACTGATGAGATATTCCCAGGTTCAGCCTGGGAAATATGGGGACAGAACTGGCCACGAATACCAAGGGGAAGATGCTGAATTGCTCAGACTTTTCTGTGTGCTTCAAGTCTGTTGCCTTGCTTCATAGGCCCTCATCTTCCTTAGACCTCCTTTCTACTTCTAGAAATTCTTCTTGTTGCCATTTCCATTCCCCACCAATTTCAGATCCAGCCAAGTTTTGACTTCCCTAATTCCCTGCCTACATGACCAACAACACTGCTCCTGAGTAGTCCTCTTTGGCCTCCTTTGCCTTTTGTGCTGGAGAGCAGCTGGAGCTCCCTGCCTGTCTCTTGTCCCTGTGTGACTGTGTGGGTTGGGCTGAGCCCAGGTCTGGGGAGGTTGTCCTCAGAGAGTAGCATCCTCTCGGGGTCCCCTTCCCCTTCCCCTTCCCCTGACAGTCTCCCAAGGGAACCTGCTGAACAGTTCCCAGAACGAGCTGTGGAACCCTCTGTTTTTATTTGCTGTTATCATTCTGAAAACGTCGAATTTTTGCTCAAAGCCCTTGTTCATTTCAGACAAAAGATTCTCAGAAAAAGAAAGTGTAAAAAATTTTTAAATGAAGCTTTTTTTCTCTATCAAAGTCAATTTAGATGCAACTGAACTTTTCAAGGAGCCATAGTCACTTAATTGTGTTCATTCACTAAGGTGAAATGAAAAGTAATGGAGTAGAGATGCTTAATGCTTATTGACTATAAATAATTTAGATTATTTTTAATTTTAAATGCTGATTGGTAAATAATGATCCATGACTAAGTCTGACAATATGGCTGGAAAATAAAATCAAAAGAGATTACAAAGAACCCCTCCCAATTCAGCATTCCACGAATTTTGCTTGCTGCCTATCAACAGCTGTTTCACTTTTCAGCACCTTGTCTTCCTGCTTTGCAACTCACAGTAGTGCCTAATTTAAACATTCTGTAATCATGGTTTTTAGTTCTAAATGGGGTTGTGAGATGTGCAATTACTGCTTCTTTCATTTTATTTACAAAAGACAAGCAAGAGGGAGAATACTGGTTTTTGCTCCCACCTGTTATGCTAAGAGAAGCTAAATGAGTGTTTGACAGGTAAAAACATAAACGATGAACCCTCAGATTAAAATACTATCGGAATTAAATTCATATGTGTTTGTGAGACTCTGGGCAAGTTCCAGAAAATGACAGCATTTTACTTTTCCTTGAACATGTATAGTGTACTCAAAAAGCTTCTCTTAAAATGCCCTGTAATTAACTTAGGATACAAGAGAGAAAATGGTGAACAGAACAACAAAGACAATTTGTCATCAGGATTTTCATTAAACCTCTCAGTATTATAGGAATTAATTTCAGAAGTGCTTTGCCCTGATTACTGCCTGTCGGATAGGATACAGGCATCCAACAGGATATTTGAATGGAGAGTGTTTGCTCCCATCCTACATCAGCTTTATGAAGGTAAGGGCTTTATCTACATTGACTGTGATTCATCATCTATATTTTAATATTGCAAAAACTGAAGACGGCTCTAATTTTAACTTCCCCTAGCACTGCTTTTTTCCAGTAAATGTTACATTGATAATAGCTCACATTACCATCCCCATCTTGGGCAAGGAGAAAGATCAATGGACTTTAAAATCACAATAGTCTTTAATTTGTTACTTTAGTTTCCCAGACATTATAGTTCACTACATATTGTTATATGACACAGGCACAGAAACATTACTGGTCCCAGAAGGGAGAGAACCAGCTCTCATTTCAGCTTCTGAATTGTCCTGCAACCTGTAAAGCATCTAGACAGTGTTCTTATCTAGCCTTCACATTTTTAGTTTTTCAAAATGCTCCCCTTGTAAAGCAGACCACTTTGGAATCTGCAACACATTTTTAAGTAATGATTAAACATTAATCCACTAACATACTGAAGTGGCACTTGAGAATTTGGCAGTATCACTTTAAATAATCTCTTAGCCTACTGATGGCTCTCTCAGTATCCTGTGTTTCCACACATGGCTGATGAATAAAATTATTTGAACTAATCTGTGCCTATACTTCTCACAGTATTTCTTGCATGAAAAGCAAACAGTGCAATATGTATGCCTTAAAGTAAGGAAGCCTGTAAGAAACACTGTCAAAATTTCAGTTTCTATAACACTTTCTTCCTCAAGTTATATAAAAATATTTTTAGAAACAATCTCACCTTAAATCTGAGAGTGCCATTAAGGACTGTATTACAGAAATTACTTTGAAATTTTGGCAAAAGCAATGCAGTTAAATGTCACACATGGGTGCAGGGGGAGGGTAGCAGATAGAGAAATCAAATTCACCCTACAACATAAACGAGATACAAAATGTTACTGAGGAGCAACAAGCTGTAATATTGTACAGTGTCTCATAAAACCATGTTAAATGAACACAAGTAAATGGATGTTGCCTTAAGTTCTTTTTGCTCATTGGCAGGAATTTATGATTTTTTTCTCTGCAGAAAAATTGACTGAATAATATCTATGCAGCACCCAGCTGCTTATAAGGTGAGTAGACAAAGTATCTTTTATGGCTAAAAAATTATTACAAGATTGAGATCTGCATAGCTCCTTGAGCTGAAATGTGACTAAACCCCAAGGGCTAAGCTATCAAGTCTCCCTCTTTGAGTGGGAAAGTGAAAAGGGCTGTGTGTGTGTGTACTTGTGTGTGTGTACACTGATCTTTAAGTAGTATTTCAAACAAAAAAGCAGCTTTCTCAAGCATTCTGCTTTAAAAGTTGGGTATGTTCACTGACTTTCCATCTGTTCCCAACTTTCCTAAGAGCTGTCCCTATATGCCACAGATATTGGGTTCAAACCTGCTTTGCTTGCATCTTCTGTCATAATCACATTATGAGATGACACATACATTCATCTGGTCATAAGGGAACGCTTAGAGAATTCAGGTTAAGAAGATGACTCAGTTGCCTTATTTAGATTAAAAATTCTGAGTACCTGGCGCATTAGTCCTTACATTAAATCATAAAACGTGCCATCTCTCTTTCTTCTCTGTTCTCATTTTTCCATTAACAGTCTGGCCCTTCTATCATTGTATGTTTCCCTTCTCCCAGTCTGTTGATCTCTTTTTTCCTCTTTGCTACTCATCTAGTTGCCCTCCCTCCTGTTCATTTTCTCTCCTCCCATAGTCTCTGCTATGCTACTTCTACGTAACAGTGCCTGTCATTCCCTGCTTCTCCTTTTAATATCATCCAGACTCCTGTTTAGGCCATTCCTTTTGATGGAGCATATAAACAAGGATGAAAACCAGCAGTTTTTATATTTTCCAGTACTTCATGTAGGGAAAATCTTTGCCATGAAAGAATCACAGATGGTGGGATTCTTAGGGTGTCCTATGTAGGGCCAGGAGTGGGACTTGATGATCCTGTTGGGTACCACTCAAACCAGCATATTCTGTTATTTTGAGATTAAATGGGATCTAAACACAGTCTACAGTAATGTCTGTTCAGTAGGTTCCCAGAAGCAAAAGGCCACCATTCATTTGATTGTCCCATAACCTGCAGGACTGTTCTAGCCAAGAACATGTCCTCTAAGTGACATGCACAACTGCAGCTCCACGGTAAACAGCGGGTCTTGCTCATTCCTGAAACTCTTCCAGATTTCTGGATGTGTATGTGGGGTCAAACTTCACAGAAAGTGTTTTCCCCCTCCTCTGCCAGTGCTAGATTCGCTTTTAAATTATTGAAACTACTCATCAGAACTGGTTCTACTGGGCAAGGCCTGGGGCTTCAGAATACAATTATACCACAGGCATAAAAGCATCTCTTTTCTGCCACAATGGAGCCACAGAGTGGAATCTGAAATAAAAAGCACAAAATCTAGAGACAGAACATTAGATTTTTCTTTTTGATTATTCTTAGATGTAAAACCCATTAAAAAGACCGGTATGAAGGCAACCTCTTACTTAACTAGAATCATGACAACTGCATCCACTCTACATGGAAATGTACCTTTGGCTAGATATTTCAAGAAGACTCTTTTTTCAAGAAGTAATTATAACTCCCAAATATCAGTTATAACCTGTATCTTTAAAAATATAAATAATTATTCCTAAAAGACTGAGTAGTTACTTAGAGTAGAAATTATACACATTACAAGAGCAGAATTATTCAAGATTATATTCGTATTCTGCAACACAGAAAACCTTTTAGCACACAGATTAACAAGACACTTTGTGTTTTCAGCCAGGGCACCATGACAGTCTGTGACTGGTAATCTAGAATACAAATAAAGCTCTGAATTTGCTCTGCTAAAGTGGCACCACTGATATTCCTATGTTTATGGAACATATTTCCCATGTCTTCCATTGTCCTGGTTTAGGGCAAATTTGGGGGAAAACCTCCGAAGGGGTTCCTCTGGAAGAGCAAACCCAAACGGCCCCTCACCCCAGCCGGTCCGGGAAAAGAACTTCCTCGGAGAAAAGTGGAAAAAACTATTTATTTAACAAACAAAATGCCCACAAATGCAAAGAATCAATAATATGAAACAATAAAACCTCTGCCCGCTCCGAAGAGAGATGGCAAACAGAGACAGTCCTTGCCGTGGGTGTAACTCAGCTCACTCAGTCTCTCCGAAGGTCCAGGCCCGGTGGGCCGCAGGTGCCAGCCCTCACTGCTCCTCTGGGTTTGTCAGTGCAGAGCAGATTTAAACAGTCCCAAGAAAAAGGAAAAAAAACAGTCCAGGGAGTCTTCTCTGCCCTAGATAGCTAGCTAAAACTAACTAAAAGCACAGGAGATCTCTGTCCCACCGCTGTCTGTGACTCAGACGAACACCGGAGAGCAGCAATGTGGGGGAGTCAGGCAGTTTCCTCAAAACAAACTGCGCGCTGTTCTTTCTCCCCCTTCACTCCCAGAACAAGTTTTAAAGGTACAGAACACAATATACAGCACAAACAGAACAGACGATTGGGGATACAAGCAGCATAAAGTCACCCTACCACATAATAATAATAAACTAGTCCAAGAGGAAGGTGGCTGAGTGATGCTTACTCCCATTTAGATATTATTCTTTATGTACCAGCTATCAGCCATTGTCACAGGGCCTATATAAGAACACTAGTTTCTGCATCTAATTCTTCCCTCTTAATTGACTTTAAAACTTCGGGTAACATCTGAAAGAGGAATTTACATGGAAATTAGGCCATCTGAATATGACTTTCTTTCTCCAGCTCCTTCTCTCAGCCTCTCCTCAAGGCCAAGGAACAGGATAGGTTTTGAGAACAACCCGGCAGCTCTCTTCATGTCCAATTAACCTTTCTTCACAGAGAGGGTGATTAAAGATCGGAATGTACTGTCCAGGGAGGTGGGGGAGTCAGTGTCCCTGAAAGTGTTTAAGGAAAGATTGGATGCAGAACTCAGTGCCTTGGCCTAGTTGACATGGTGGTGTTCAATCAAAGATTTAAATCAGTGATCTCAGAGGTCTTTTCCAACCTAATTGATTCTGTGATTTTGTGGATGCAGAGGACAGCTAAGGGATATCTAATAATCTGGGTACAGAAGACAGTTAATGATGATCATAAAATAAAATACTGAAATGACTATTTAATTCCTATTCTCTGGCAGAAATTATGATGATGTTGGTTATTGCCAGCCTTTTGTGCTTCAATAAAAGTCTTTAAAATACCATGTCTGACTTGACAGATGTGCTTTTGAAGTAGTTTCTTTAATAAGAATACCTCCACTGTCAGTGTATTACAGAGTTCCCTTCAGACTTTCTGGATTTTTTAATAACAAGGTTTCTTTCCTGTGATGTTTTCTTTTCTCCTGTGGACAGGGTTTTTGAAATGCTACACTGCATTTATGCAAGGGAACAAGGTTCCTCTCGATTTTATTTAACCTCCCTTATTGAAGATCAAAACCCAGTGGGTTTTATTAATTCTCATATGTGACTTCCAAGCTGAGAAACTATATTTCTTCTCCTGCTTCTTCTGTTAATTCTGCTCATGAAGGTTATTGTCATCTACTGGTCGAGAATTTAAAAAGCAATTTTGTTGATGATACACCTTGCAGCAGAATACGGATCTTCTTCTTGTGACACTGGTGCTGCCATCCTTTCATGGTAATGCACAATAAGGCAGACAATCCACTTAGATATTGCAACAACAGGCTTCTGACTGAGGGCAAAGAAACTAATCAATCCTGTTCAGCATCTGGGTTTCTCCTGAGGTGTCCAGGACATGTTATCTTCTCCATATACTTAATTTTTCTTCTGGAGGAATGATCAGGGATTTCCTAGTAAATTACCAAACTGAACTCTTCAAACTCCTTAGGCCTTTCCATAGCTGGGATTATGGAGCATTAGCTGTCTGCTGCCAGGTTAAGCTCCATGAGCTGCTGAGAGCACCTCCTAATCAACTCTTATGTTTCTAACTGGTTGACTTAGAAATGACATTGTAGTCTAAATCAAAGTTTTGTCTCCTGTGTAGCAACGGTTCGACACATCATCATTGATCTCTACTTACTTAAATAAATGAACAATCAATTAATGTGAAGTAAAGAAAACCAACCTCAAAATGAAGGCATAAGGCAGCTCTAGTCTTCAGAAGGGAGGGAACCATAAATGAATGTTTAAATATCAGTGTGAACAAAAATATTTGCACATGGGTTTACTTATCGCTGCCTGTTCAGCATCATGCCTGAATGCAATTCTGCTGGACCCAACCAACTACAGCCACTTCTGCCACATTCTCTCGTGTATAAAGTGGTTCAGACTTAGGGAATAGCAAACTTATCTCTGGTTTGACAACATTACATCTCCCTCTTTTTCACACCCTGCCCCACAGCTGTGCCAACAGAGGGGTTTGCATGAACACTCTCTAAAATGCTCCAGGCAAAATGAGGCAGTTTATTTTAAGCAGTGTGAACCGTGGATCTGAGCTGGCCTGGCTGAGTTAGCAGGTTTCAGGCTAAGGAGCAGTCATGCAAGCTGCTCCACCAGCAAACCCAGAGGGGCAGCACTGCCAGCTGCTGGGTGGCAGTGACAGAGGAAAGCAGGAACATCTTTAAGCAGAACAGCTGGAGCATAGAAGATGCCATCCCTCTGCAGCTGTTAGACCTCTGCCTCAGTCCCTTAGGTCCAGGAAAGACCAGTCACAGGAAAAACTTATTTTAGTATCTGGGGGGAAAAAAGTTACAGTGTGTTACTTCTATCCACTTGATAAATGCTGTACTTGAAAAAAAACTAAAAACAACCAAACCCAAAACCAGCTAGTAAATCAGCAAACTCTTTTAAATGTAGAAAGTATAAATTTCTTGTACCCAATTCTAAGATAATCAAATGACCCTTATCTGTGGTATAAATGCACTGACATAAGCTTTTCCCTAGTTTTTGGCACTAAAAATCTCCGGACTTGTAAAACCTTTCAAATTTCAAAAACTACATCTAACCCTAAATGTACTGGCCAAAGTGTTCAGTGAAGATTTAGTTCAGAAAAAAACACCATTACTATTACTTAAGTGTGTCTGTGTAGAGTTTACAGGCTAAAGCATCAAGCAAATGGCATGTCTTAAAATCCAGTGATGGTTTGATGGGCACCTTTCCCTGGCCTGCCTGAACTGAGTCAGCTCACTTCCCCATGATGCTTGTTCAGTTGCACTGGAGAAATGATTTGGAGGCTACACTGCAAAGCAGATGAGCACATTGCTCTGCCTTATAAAGGATCTTGAGAAAAAGAGAGGAGATGGGTAATCTTTCAAGGTTACTAACCTAGTTCAGAGTTCAGTCCTACAAAAAACTATGCCAGCACAATGGGAAAGAAAGGGGCAGAGATAGGTGGAAGGCTATGGGGAGGGGTGGGAGATGCTTAAGTTGAAGATTCCCACCAAAAAACATACACATACAAGCCTAGAATAGCGTCAAGCATGAGTTCTGTGCCCCACCCAGAACCATCAATTAGCAGATATTAATTTATATTAGCACTAATATACATATACATGAAATAATTTTCAGTTAAAAATTAAACATACTAAATAAATAATATTAGAAACCTTGATTTAATAGTCCTTTAAAACTGTAATCAAGTAAAACTAAAATGAAGGCATTTATAATGAATTTGTATTTTAACACCTTTAAAGAACTTCACCTAAAAATATAATATGCATTCTTATTCAGGAAAACAGTCACTGTGATTTGTCTGTTTCACTTGGAAGGACCAGTGGGGTGGCATCATGGAAATATATTTTCTTCTCATTCTATTAGATACCCAAGAAGGCTTTCATAATATTTTTATTTCAGACACAATCATTAATATAGAAACTGCAGTTTTCTGCACAAGTATGGAATATGGACTTCAAGCAATGGCTGCCAAAGCACACATTTAATGAAAGTAAATCAGTAATAGAGCACTGAAGAGTATCAGCTAGTAAATTGCTCAGGGTTACTCATGCAAGACATCATCATTTTCTGCAAACACACAAACACGCAGTGCCAGTCAAAAGCCATGTTAACCTAACACTGAATTAAAAGCAGTTTAACCTTCTGGACTTCACATCATGGGCCAGAGCTCAGAGCAGAGGGCCAGATTCTGAGTGCCTGGAGTTTTGCTAGGCTGCACCACAGTTTGGGTTTCTATATTAAAAGCACCTGGCAGCACGTCTGAGGATGTTCGTGGCATATTAGAGCATAAAAGTCAGGAGAGGAACTGAAAATGATTGCCCCAAGGGCCATCCACCTCCAAATATGCTTGTGTGCCATCATCAGCCTGCCAAAGGGGCAAAAATCACTGCAACTCTTTAAATGTGGTTGTTACAAAGTGCACAAGTCTGACCTTAAAGAAGGATTTACATGCTTGAAACTTGCCTGTGTCTCTAAACTACTCTGGTCCACACCAGAAAGAACAGCGCCCCTCCACTACAACCCAGCTCTGCCATCTCACAGGTATTTAAAATTAAAAACAGTGCTTGAAGCAAAGAAAAAACTGTTTCTAGATAAAATAATACACAAAAACCTTTCCAAACATTGAATTGAATGAATATGAGAAAAGTATGAATTGCAATTAAAGTTCTGCCTCTCATTATTTTCCAGAGTGAGACATGACTAGCTGAGTGGCTGCATTTAATTCTTCAAGCAAAACTGTAAAACTGGGTCTCTGGGTCTCAGCCTTAATCAAGGAAAATTAAATTCTTTAAGGGTTAAAAGGGTTAAAAGCTGCAAGAAGTTGATGTTATATTGCAGAACTATGTATCTGGCTTGACTTTTAAAAGAAGTGATTGAAAGTACAGGTGCAACAGACTGAGATACTATACTGCCTCTTATGCAGTGGGCAGTGTTGAAGAACAGTGCAGAAAAGGGTGTGTGTTCCAGTCAGCTGCAGAGGAGCAGCTGTACTCATTTTATATACCAATAAGACATGAGCACAAAGATTTTAACAACAGAAACAGTAACAGAAATAGTACCAGGCACAATTGTATATGAGTATACATAGTGGAAGTCTTTGCAGCTTTTGTTTTATTGAAAAACTGCTAACCAAAGAAGTTTTGCAGTTTTTCTTTTTATTCCCAAGTATTTAATGAAAAGCACAGCTCCAGAAAATATCTCTTATCCTTCTAGAGTCTGATTCTCATGCAGAATGAGTGTATCGAGGTTTTAATATTAGATAGTTTACTCACAGCACTTTCATTCAGACTGACACGCTAGTTTTCCTCCTTCATAAAAAGGCATTTTTGGATACATGGCTGAAGAGCCAATCCACGAAGTTGCCTTCCAAAGGCAGCAGCCGAGCACAACACACAGTCCCAGAGCTGTGACTCTCAATACACTGCAAGGAGCGCAGGGGTAACACTCAGCACCTCGTTCGGAGCATTCGGGAAATGCCAGCCACACCAGCAAGGCTGGAAAAGCTTTTTTCCTGATTGGCTGCTCATCCCAAACTGCCTGGCAGAGGTCTGAAATATGCAGGGAAGTGATATTCTGTGGCATTCATTCAATTTACCTGCACTACACTCCAAGGAGCTGTGCTATTAAACAACAGCTCCAGCGTGTCAATAAAGTTTACTTAATTAAATTGCTTCCCCTCCCACTCTTCCAACCAGCAAGATTTAGGGCACAGGGACACAGCGCTGCTTGTAAATAAAAGGATGATTTAGCTAATCATTTGTTGAAGAAACACAAATTTTCACCAATAATTCTGTGCACAAAGCAGGGAGCTAGTTTAAATTAAAACAATCATATAGGATAAGGGGAGAGATAATACCAACTATTGAAGGGCTGTGAATATTCTTCAAGCAGTGTCAATTAAATCCACTATTTGAAAGTTAAATCTCAGTGATTGCACTCTTTGCTCCATAAGACTGAAATAACAATTGCTTAAATGTAATGTTATAAAATATACTATCATTATTACAAGCATAGTGAACACACATTCTTAATTTGCTGGGGACTGATCTAGTCCCTTTCTGGTCATTTGGATATGTGATACACTCTCACTGCCTTACAAGAGTCACGTTGTAGGAGTCTCTAGTCTTTCCTTTTCTGTGGAAATACAAGCAAAATATTGCTAATAATTAAGGATAAAAAAGACTACATTTAAGCAAAAATTAATAGATTGCTTGCAACTGTATCATACTTTTAAATAGTCAGTCTGAAACCTCTGAGGCTCCTTGTCTGTTTGAGGTTAGATGTTTTGAAAGGCTACTATTAAACTGATGTGGCTGTTCTGCAAAACAGTATTTATCTATTCTTATGCCTTTTTCCTCAGAAACTCTTCTAATTTTGACAAGAGTTCCCTGATGTTACAAGTGCAGCCTCTGCTCTGTCTCTTGAGTGTTTACAGCTTTGCCCCAAATCTCCTTTTGCAGACACTGAGTAAAAGCATGCCAAGCACTAGCAGGTAGACTCTCATGATTTCTCCTGTGCTGTTTGTATCCTATTCCCTCTGTACTTTTACCTGCAGGTAATAAGTCTTTCTTGCTTCTTTTCTTCAAACATCTTTACTGTTTCCTATTAATAGCAAGAACTTGGAGCTGTTCTGAGTTTTTATAAGCAAGTGAAGAGAGAGATCCTTGTAAAGGCACATAGGCACAGTTTAATTTAGGAAGTATGAAAATACAAGCAGAAAAAAGTCCCTTTATGCCCTCACAGTCATTTCTTGCAGAACAGGCCATCTCTCCATAAATGTGTCTGTCAGGGGGTCTGAGACTGTGCTTTCCTCTTAGAGTTCAAATCCTCCTCTAGTGTTGGGCTTGCTGCCCTTTGTTCTACTCTGACTCAAGCCATCCAGTGCAGCCAAAGGTCTCTGGTCACAAACCAATAAAATCACCAAGTAGAGTCCTGTCTCCATTTCATACTGGTTAATTAGTCTCTTATTTCTTCACAGCACAAGCTGGAATGGCTACAGCCTTCCTGCAACAGCCTTCCTTTCCCAATATCACAGAGGAAAGCTCAGAGCATTATTCACATAGACTTCAGTTTCACTCCATAAGAACTCCTACTGAGTACCATAAGACAAAACTAAAATGAAATGTAATTACTGTGATTAGAAATGCCAGAATTCAGTTGGATTGAGCAGCCCTTTGACTACTTCATGTTGCAAGACGTGTTACTTCATCAATGCCTTGTCAAAGTCAGGATTACACAAAGAAAAATGTGTATACAAATACAAATGTTAAATGCCTAGACTAAGAAATTTAATATAAAACTAAAGATTACCTATCTAGGGAACTATTTATCAAAGAGACTGAATTAATTTAAATTAATGGTGCAGTGCAGTGGAAGGGTGGTCAGGATGCTGAGTGCTGTAGGGTCAGAGCCAGTAGGACTGGTGGGGTTGCCCATCCCTCTCCCACAATTTCTGCAGCACTCAGGGGTAACACACTTAACCTCCAGGAGTGGAGGGCAATACTCAGCTGCTCCCAGTGCACCTTCCCACTGATAGATCTCAGCCTCAGAGTAACAGAGCCCTATTCACAGCATCCAGGAGTGACAGGAAAGGGAGGGAGGTCTCTCTTGTAGGACAACAGTGACATTTCAGCTAGGATTGAATACACTGAATAAGACCATTCTGGAAGTAGAAGGATGAAGAAAATGAAAGTTTCTATTATAAAACAAATAGCATTGAAATGGAGATGGCTTTTTTTTTTTTAACCAGTTGAACTCCATATGGCAGCATTTAATAATTCATACTATCACACTCACATATTTTCTTTTCCTTTTTTCCCCCCTCTACTCCCAAGCCTGATGAAGTTGGTAAGCCAGAAGACAGATACTCTGCTCTTCTATTCAATATATAAATCTCAGTGAATAGTAAGAACATTAGGGAAAAAAAATGACAAAAGACAATTTTCTTAGGATAATTATATGGCTTAGTTCCTTCCTAATGAACCGTATTTCTGGCTTTTTTTGCTCATTTCTACCCTGACAAGACAGGCAAATAATGTGTCTGTATCTGCCTAATAGGTGTTATTTTTAACTGGTTATTGCTACTACAATACAAAAACACTATGCATGTTGAGCTACACAGGACTACATTTAGCCAAACTGCTCTTAAGCTGGACTGAACCTGCCCTGTCCTATCGGAATGGGGCAAAAAGTGACACTCCTGCTTAAAAAGATGCCACACACTCACTCTCTGCCCCAAATTCTTTGGTCTGTCAGGAATTTGCAGCCCTTTGCCAGAGTCCCAGGAGGAGCTGCAGTGGGCAGGGTGTCACAGACATACTCCATAGCCCCAGGGATCCCAGCTGCAGCCACACAGATCTCTTCTATTTTTAATGTGGTGAGTGCTGCAGCACTGTTCTCCAGCCAAAGGGCTGGGACGGGCACACTGATCCTGCAGAGCCTCTCAGCCCAGAATCCTGTGCTCACTGGAAGGGCTGCTGGGCCATCCATGATTTGTGCCCATGGGAGCAAGGCTGGGAGAGCCCAAACCTGGAAGGCTCAGCTGCCCCTGCCCGCTGGGGAGCAGGAGCAGAGCAGCAGCCTGCCTGTGCACTCTGAGGAGCTGGGGCCACTCTTCACTTACAGGAATGAGGAGTGAAGTTCACAGTGGCCCTGCCTACGTTCAGGCACTTAGCCAAAGCTCCCACTTCTGGAGAACAGTTGCTTTTGGCCAACATAAAGAAACTAGATGTGTTGGAAGGCTCACTCAGCCTTTAAAAGAACCATAATCCCTCAAGGTCTTGCCCTCCAAGTACTCCTCTTCTGTGTTAGCTGGAAGAGTGTGAGATGATGGCATGACTGAACTTAGGACCCTCCATCAGATGCCAGAAGTTAGATAGACCTGTGTTCATGGAATTTTCAAGGAATGAGAATCCAAGAGGATGAGAGCAGTAACTACGGCACGCACAATACCTCAGCAAGACCTGCCCACTTAACTCCTGCTGTTGCCATAAACATCTCTGCAGAGTGTCCCCTCAAAGTGGGAATTACACAGGGGTCCCCTCAAAGTGTCCCCTTGCAGGATCAGGATCAGGCCTGGGGGACAGACACAGGGAGGAAATGAGGGCTGCAAAGAGCTTCTACTGCTGCAGGGACTGAAGGTGCTGCCTGTGGGTTCAGAATCAGGTGGCAAAGGCAGGCAATGCCTGCTCAGCACAAAATCTTGAGGGAACAGGCAATACCTGAATGCAATTTGAAATCGGAATTTTTTGCTTTTTTTTTTGTGTCTGGTGGCCCTGGCATTTCTTTCTGATTAGAAGCTCCCTAAAACTGATTTCCTCATTCAGACATCCCCTCTGCTGCCCACCCACCCCCCCAACCAGGTGGCTATGACCCTTCATATTCACTCTTGCATTCAACTCCAAAAATCTGAATTAGCAAAGACAAGTGTCACAGGTGCTCAACATCTCCCATTGAGCCAAGCTCTGTATTTGTTATAGCTGTCAGCCCAGTCAATGACTGCTCTATCTCACTGTGGGCAGGCATATTCCATCCTGCTGATGTCAAAAGCACATCTATCTATTGAGCGAGCAATTGACACTCTGTGGGGAAAGGAGATTGTGATCAGCACCGTTTGTCTATGTAATTGCACTTGTTTCTGGACAATTGTTGGGTCAGAGGCTAATGTTTTTTATTTATGGTCTTTCTACCCTCCTCTGAATTTTCTGTGCCTTTTTCTACAAGAAAGAATTTGGTACCATTTGGTTTCTACTGCAGAAATTCTGCTAGAAATCTGAGAAAAAAATATCTGAAAGTAAATCCATTACACTCATTTGAACAGAATTTTACATTAGGGAGCTGGAGTAGTGCCTAAGGCTCAAGGTGCATTTCTAGGAAAAAAGAAAGTTCAAATACACATTTAGCTTCTTTTTTCTTCATATTGTATAAGTACCAAACAGAACTCAAATATATTTGCCAGGATGGTATCTTGTCTTTAAAAGCTGAAACAAAAAAATATATGTTCCCTTCATATCTCAGCGTCCATTTAATCTGGTTCTGAAATTCTCTAAATAAGAAATAACTTTGGTTTTCTTTATAGTAATAACTCTGTCTATTTTCACTAAGATAATTAATTTAGCATTTTGCCTTTTTGTTATGCTTATTAAATAAACAAATCAACATTTAAGTTTAACACAGTTGTTGCCTTAGGCAAACCACTATTTCACTTCTTTAACACCTCAAGGGTTCCAAATAGCCATGCCAAGTAGAGCTGCTTGCTTCATTTTCCATTGTCCTGCAGGCAGCCTGTATAGGAAGTCATGCATATTTTTTTAATACAAGAATGGATTTTGCTGAAACTGCTGTTTGTATTTTTTTAATAGGTCCATTTTTTCAATTTAAATATATATATTTATTTTAAATTATCCTTTCCTTTCAAACAAGATAATTTAAAATTAAAAATGAATTTTTAACAATGTACTGCCAAACTTAAGTTCAATATCTGGATTTACATTAAATAACATGTAGTATTCAAGTGTTATGTTTCTATTGGTAAATACTTGCTGACCATCGGAACACTGGTTTGGGGGAGTTTAAGTGCCTGGAGAAAACAGCCTCTGACAGAAGTGTTTAGTCAAAGTTTGATATCTGTAGCTTCATCTGCATGTTCAGAGAAGGTTTTTTCTTCACTCTATTCAGGTTAGCTTTATGCAATGTCTAGCTCATGCAGAGCTATCTCTTGAGAGCTGATAAAGGCAGAAAATGTTACTTTCTACTGTCTGGAAAAGCTCCATGGCAGAGACTGAAATCTGCTAATTTTAAAATCTTGCAGGGCACACTGAACTGTTTACTCAGTACAAGGAATGGCTAATTTGACTAATAAATCAGCTTAATATATGTAATAAATAAATAAACAAACAAAAATATGGAATGCCATTCATTGGTTTCTAAGAAAACAAAAAGCAAATGTCAAGAACCTGAATAAATATATCAGGAACTTTTATGTAATTCTCTAAATGAGACTAATATAGATCCACTTTTACTAATATAAGTACCTAATGTAAAGGAAGCAGCAGTCAAAATAATCTGTCGTGTGATATTCTCACAGCAGTGGAATTCTCACAGGACTGATTATAGTGATCAAAGATTTTTCTCCCATCATTATTGTGACTACAGGAATTATGCTGCCAGTCAACAATACAGTAAGGTGGGAGAAGATGATGTAAAAAACAGTTACCCACTTTTTTTGGGTAACACTGTACTTCCCAGTCTAAGTTATCAATGTCAACCACCATGTTATTTACTGCTGCACTTTGGCAGAGAGCCAGAGTACTTTAACAATACCAACTGAGGGGAACAAACCCTTTTCCGAAAACTAATTACAAAGGAAATAAATGCACAGAAGAAAGACAGAGTGATAATTTCTTCCGACCCTGTATGTTTTTTACAGCACTCTTTCTTAAAGCAGAGGCACCAAAGCACAGCCTTCTGGTATCAGTCTCGTCAAAGTCAGACTCACAATCAAAGCAACAACCTCTGTTCTAAGTCATCAATTTTTTCAGTGAAGTTGCTTATCTGCTGTGATTCCTGAAATATTTCCCTCAAAGATTAGGACCCCTTAAAACACAATTCCTCTTTCTCTCGATGAAGCTAGTACTCTTCAGCCCTAAATTCAATATGTTGCTACACATGGATGGGCTGAGGTTACCAAGCAACCCAGGTTGCTTGATAGAGCAAGTGGTCCGGACTGTTGGTACCATTTGCAGATTTCATCGACAAGGATACTCTGTCGGCTTTCAGGTTGTCTGCAAAATACTGAAAACATCTAATCGTGAACCTTGCTGAAACCTTTGGCAAAAACTCTCCCTCAATTATCACTCCACTTGCCAAGTATTTTCTATGATATTTTCATTTAGCATGTGATCCACTGTCATTGTATAGGGATAATGTTTTATGAGAACACTGAATAGTTTGAAATAAACTCTAACAAATACTTTGCTGGGGGTACTGCAGAATCAAGGAAGCTGATAGGTGCTGTGATCACAGGAGGGGGATCTGTGTTCCAATATTGTTTAGCAGAAGAGGGGATTTACCCTGTGACTATTACAATGCTGTTCTGCAAAATAAAAGGAGATATGATCATCACTACTTCACCTGTGGGTATATGCCTATCCTTCTCCTTTGCTTTTATAACATTTGCCTCAAAACACAGTGTTGTTAATGAAAAGAAATTAATTTGTCTAAGCAGAAATGGAGCCTCTTCCTTGGAACTTGTCTCCCCTGCTTCATCTCAAAATTAAACCCTCCGTTTTCTCCATTTAGATTGACTCACAATTTATTATTTATTTCCTGGGTTGATGAACCAATAAATCAGTTTTGTGCACACTCCTGACATGCTTAATGCCACAGAGATTCAGTAATTCAATTGTTAAGCTTCGATTCATTGTGTCAAACAGCCTCATCTTCCTTACGGTCTGCTTTTCATGGTAAACGGGACAGAGCTTCAAAACTGCATCTCACAGACAAATCCAGGAATGGAAGCTGCTGGCTCTAGCCAGTCTGTCCCCTTAGCAAAGTACAACTGAATGGTCACTGTCTTGGGTTATGGAACCTAAAATATGTATTCTATTTCATCTGCTGAAAGCAGTTGGGGAATTGTTCTTCTTTATCTCTTGTAACTCTGGGAGGAGGGGGGCAGGGTGCCTTTTGATAATGGGCCAACTGTTAAAACCAGGTGGGGCAGTGTTTCTTATCTCTTTCACTGCCCATCCTCCCTCCAGGGGAATATTTTCTGCTAATGGGCCATTAAGACATCCCCAAAGCAGACACATCCACAATCCCCTCCCCAAACTATACCCTCCCCAAAATAGCACATCCCCATTCCATCATCCTATTGTGAGATACTCCACCCAGTGGGGGGAGCCAACCCTTCCTACCTGGATAAAACTGGGACTCAGGAACACGAAGCTCTCTTGCTTCACCCGATTACCGGAAGAAGACAGGACCCTTCTAACCATCACTGGACCCTTTTCTACAGGATCATCTCCACTTCAACAGAACCACATCTGCCACTCCAGGAGGACTCAGTTTTGGACTGCTTCCAACACCCTGACCAACAAGGTGTCAGGTTGTAGCTCTGACTCTGTCAGGGTTTTCCAGGATTGCTTGTTTGTTTGCTTGTTTGGCTGGGTGGTTTTGTTTTCTACTACATTTGTATTGTTAATATTCTTAGTAAAGAACTGTTATTCCTATTCCCAAATCTTTGCCTGAAAGCCCTTAATTGCAAAATTATAATTTGGCAGGGGTGAGGGGTTTACATCCTCCATTCCAAGGGAAACTCCAGCTTTCCCTGGCAGATACCTGTCTTTCCAAACCAAGACAGTCACTTAAGTAGATATGGAAGCCTGTGTTGTTATCCACATCTCTGACGTGTTCTGGCCCAAACAGGAAAGTGAACTGCACAGAACTGCAGACAGGTGAATAACTCAGTAACTCGTGAAATAATTAGTACTTTTGCTTCCTGGGAAGGGAGAAATGGAAGCCATGGCCCTGGGATTCTTTAAGACCCCAAATAAGACTCAAAAGTTTGGCTGTGTGCTTATAGCTAAAATGTCTGAAAAGCAACCAAACAAGCAATAAGAAGAAGGAAGCTGTTTTTATAAATATAAATCCAAAGATTTTTATTCCCATGGGCATATTCTTTATATCACTTTTTCTTCATTTATAAGAAGTAACACATCAGAAGACTTTTGTTTTGGAGACTGCTGGTAGCTATACATGCTTAATTACGTTGTACAAGGTCATGAAATTTTTAATACTGTATAAACTAAATTCAGTGTATTCTTTATCTCAGAAATATGCAGCAGCAAAAAAGAAAGTCCTAAAATTTCAATACCAATCGTCCACAGAGTAATAAAATATGATTATCAAAACTGAACCAACCTGTAACCAAGCACTGCATTTCATAACATCTACTGGATACTCTGAAGTGAAATAAGTGAAATATATTCCAAGAAGTAGCAAATAACATAGTATTTACAGTAATTTTTTGAAAGTAGAAAGAAAGATGAAATTTAGTAGTGCTGTGAAAATCTCCAATGATATTTTGGAGCAGCAGTCTCGGGATATACAAGATCTCTCACTTAAGAAGTTAGGATAAGTGAACTTCATTGTTTAGAATAACTTTATGTTTTTAAATGCAGTCTCTTATGAAAGTTAAACTTTATGCACAGGAAAACTAAAATTTTAATAAGGTCTGAAGATCTCCCTCAGCAAGTCCTGTACAGAAAGGAGCTTTCTTTTCTATTCCTCTTAATAAGCGTTCTCTTCCTCCTCATTCCAATGCAAATATTTTTTCCTCTCCACTTTTCCCAATCCTTCCCAGTCCTTCTAACACTCTTTCCTTTAACTGTAGAGGCTATCCTCAGACACTATTATTTCCAGCAGCTTCCAAATTCTTTGAGCTTCCTTTCCCTAAGTCCAGCAAGAACATATAAATATTTAAATAATTTAATTTTTCCACCCAAAAAATGTTTTACCAGGAGAAAGGTTTCCTAAAACATCCAGAGATATGACTGCAGTTCCATTGCCTCTATAAGTTGGGATAATTAAGTGAGTTGGTGCTTTATCTCAGCTCTATCTGTAATACTGATGGGTTTCATTCTAGCTGGGAAATCTAAGAGGACTTCCATATTATTCAATTTGCACTCATGTTTACTTGTCCCAGAAAATGAAACTCACAGTCCATACAATAAACACAAGAATAAAGTACAAGTCAGGAATACCAGAGAGAAATAAAAAAAAAAATTGAGAATAAAGAACTTACTTGTCAGAAGAGCAGTGATATTTAAAAACCTGCTGTTGGTGGTCAGCTTTTGCAGTCTCAAGATATCTAAAAGTGTTGAGTGTGCGCTGAAAAGCAAAAGAATCAAGGATTTAGAAATTTTGTCACCTATAAAATACTAAACCAAAACTTGTCCAAAATAGATTGCTTTCCCATTTTTCGAGGTTATTAATTCATAAAATATGTTTTTATTCCCCCCAGGATTTGTAGAGATTTTATGGGCTTCCAGAAGTTGAACTGCTCAGATCAAACTTCCTGCAGTGCACAGGGAGTCAGAACAATGAGAGAAGTAATTTTAAATTATTATCTTGCTTACCTACATTTCCAAGCTCTTACAGTTGACAGAGAACAGTGAAAATAAAAAAAAAAAGTCTGACCCCTTTCCTTTTTAAAAAACAACATACTGGAGTAAATGACTTTCCAAAACAAGCACAGAAAATCATCTCCCTAAATGTCTTTCAAAAAAATGACCAGTTCATTTGCTGTCATTTGGACTAGTTAATGTATTTGGCCTCCTAATTTGTGGTCTAGTAGCTGAGACTATCCCTTTGTATTCAAACATTATTTGAGTTTACATTTGTAAGTCTAGCTTTTTACTGTAAGTCCTACATTAAAGTCTAACTTTGTAATCTCCAATTGTCCTTACACAGACAAGGGAGGTGACTGTATCAGGAAACGCTCTTAACTCCCCAAATCAAAATGAAACTGATAGACTGGGATGAGTGCTTCCATCTATGCAGGTTGTGCTGGAAGGGGCTAGGGGAGTTGGGAATTAAGGAGTGGAGTTGAGCCAATGAAAAAGAAGTTTTGGAGGGAAAGTGGGTTTAGTGTTGTCTTTGTCTCACTTTCCTATGCTATTTTTAATTGGCAAACAATTAAATTAATTTTCCCCAAGTTGTCTCTGGGTTGTTTTTAGTTTTCTGTTTCTCCTCTCCTCTCCTCTCCTCTCCTCTCCTCTCCTCTCCTCTCCTCTCCTCTCCTCTCCTTTCCTCTCCTTTCCTTTCCTTTCCTCTCCTTTCCTCTCCTCTCCTTTCCTTTCCTCTCCTCTCCTTTCCTTTCCTCTCCTTTCCTTTCCTTTCCTCTCCTCTCCTCTCCTTTCCTCTCCTCTCCTCTCCTTTCCTTTCCTTTCCTTTCCTTTCCTTTCCTTTCCTTTCCTTTCCTTTCCTTTCCTTTCCTTTCCTTTCCTTTCCTTTCCTTTCCTTTCCTTTCCTTTCCTTTCCTTTCCTTTCCTTTCCTTTCCTTTCCTTTCCTTTCCTTTCCTTTCCTTTTTCTTGCCTATGATGGCAGTCAGTGAACTATCTTCTTGTCTTAATTCCAATCTGTAAGATTTTCTATCAAATTTTCTCCCTGTGTTCTGCTGAGAAGAGGAAGTGAGAGACTAGATGGATGGATGCCTGGCTGCTGGCCAAAGTCAGCCCACCACAGCTATGAAATAATGTTTCCATTGTCAATCTTTCCAAGATCCCCAGGACTTAGACTGGAAGGGAGATATAAAATCCATACTGATAAAACTCAGCCTATAACACATAGGATAAACAGAATTGGTAAGGAGCAGAAATGTTGCTCAGAAAAACTGCATTAACAGGAAAGCAATGTAGATCTCTACCTTCTGTACAGTAGTGCAGCCAAAAATTTGAAAACAAAATCTTATGGTAACAAGGACAAAGTCAAATGACTCCCACTCCGTAAAAGCAGACAGCTGAAAACCTCATTTAAAAAAGATCTCTACTTGTGATGTAATACTTAGGTGTCTTTGGCCCATTAAGGAATTTTTGACAGCAATCACTGAAATATAACATAGCAATATTTTTAAAATCAGAGATGAGACTGATCGACTTGAAGCAACATATTCTGTCAGCACTCTCTTAGAAACAACTATTTAAAGTTCTTTCACGGGTAGGTTTTTACAGTCCTGAAGTGATTTACTTAATTCCAGATTTCATTAAGCCCCAGAACTCCATTTTAGCAATCATTATGATACTAATAGCACATTTCAGCTATGAAAAAGATAGAAGTTCTGTGCATCTCTACCTGATATTGAAGGCTGGGGGATAAAATCTCCATCGAGTCAGTACTGCAGAGGATTATGCATTTGTTTGGATTCCCTTGGTTTTGGTCAGGATATGACTTACAGTGGCAAAACTAGCAAAATCCTCTCTAAAAGTCATTGAGTGAACTCTTTCCTGAATGAGTTTTCTGTTAGAATTAATGTCCTGTTAAATAATCAACAACCCACTAAAAAGGTGAGTTACGTGGCAAACATTCACACTGCCTCATACACGAGAGAAACAAAACCTAGAAGAATAAAAGTTGCCAGTAGAACCAAGCAAGTATAAAATTCTATCAACAATCTCCCACTTACAGCCTAACCCCTCTTGTAATTTAACTGTGTTTTCAAGGCTAAATGACTAAGCTCTCCTACCTGTACCCTGGGAAAACTATAAACACACAGTGAAATTAACTACTAGTTGGGAAAGAGAGCTTGGAGACAGCCTTATGAAAATGTCACCTAAATCCTCATCAACTGTCAAAAAAATACAAAGCAGTATATTAGGAAATACTAGGAATAGAACAGAAAACAGCAGAAGAAAGACGATAATGCTGCCAAAGAAATCCATTGCCCACCTAACATTTTGATTATTGAATACAGTTCCAGTCATCTCGTCTCAAAAATGACAGGATAGCAATAGAAGGATAAAGAAAAGGGTGACAGGATGATCAAAGGTATTTAATGGTTTCTGTACTAGGAAAGAAAAAAGAAAGGATTTAGGATTTTCATATGGAAGAGGGGCAAATGAGGAAAAGGACTGTGACAGAGCCCCAGGACAATTATGAACAGTAATGAGAAAGTGAATAAAGAATGGTTTTCACTTTATTTCACAGCAAAGGAAGCAGTCACAATAAAATGAGCAGTTAGCAAGTTTAAAACATGAAACACAAGAAAGGATGCTTTCCACAAGGATCATAATTAAAGGGTGGAGCTTATTGCCACAGGATGTGGTGGGAAGCCACAAACATGTGTGGGCTTCAAAAAGCAAGTCACTGTAGTGGTGAAAGAAACATTGACCAGTACTCGTCTGTGTTTTATCCAAAGCTGCATGGTATAAACCTTCAGGTTAAGAAGCATTACAGAGTACTGTAGGGTGATGCCAAGGGAGGTTGTCCTTTGGTCTGGTTTAAATACAGCTGTTGTAATTCTTCTCACTAATTTTGCTCTTTTTCTGAATTCTTAGTCATCTCTTGCAACATGCTGATGTTAGAGAGCATTAGTGCAAATACGTGATTTCAGATTTCCATAAACGTATCTACAGAGGGACTTAGGTACAATTTTAATTTCAAATAGTGCAGCCTACTCAGGCAGGCAGGCTTTAGGCTAGGATTTTCTGAGTATCCTCAGGTCTGGCATCCAAGCATCCAACTGCTACTGGGTCCAAAGACTAAAGGGATTGGTAAACAAAACTGTCATTTTATGGAAATAAGAAATGATACTGAATTTTCTCCCCTCAAAAAAGAAGGAAATGGTCTTTCTTGTATAGTTAGTGGTCTTCATCTTAACTGTTTCATGTGTCTCACAATGGGAGGCATAGAGACTTTTCCAAACATAGACATAGGACGTATGGAATTGCCACTTTCTGTTTATTGTGGTGATAAAACACCATTATTTTAGTGAATAAGCAAGGTTGCTTGAACTCTGTGTCCATCTTCTCTTCACCTGATGCAGATCTATTAAAGACTGAGACTCTTATGCTACAAGTGAAGAGCTTGTGACTTCCCACATGCAATGGCTGATGCCTCTGATCAGATAAAAGGCCATGGTTAGGGAACGACTTTAGAAGATTATGATGGAAATGTTCTGACTGACTTTGGCTGACTGCATCTCTGGTTGTGTAGGTGGCAACTAAGTTGTGGAGCATGTCTGGCCCCACAACTCTTGGTTTCCCAGATCACTAACCTTGGCTGCTGTCACTATTCCCTTCTGCTACCCTTTTTCATTGAAAACCAGGAGGTGGGAGGAGGGATAGGGCAGAGTGTGACCCCAGTCACTTGGAAGTGAACCAGAAACCTGAGGAGAATTTTCTTCAGTACTTTCATAGTGGTTACTCAGTGTCTAGTCAAGACAAAAAAAATGTTTGCGTGGCTTCTTAAGTGTTAAATATCCTGAAAGCTGGATATGTCATGCTAACTTGGTATTTTGGCTACTTTTGTACGTGGGATACCAGCTTAGGTAGACAGACCTGTCTGACCTCATGTAGACATTTTTAGTTACTCATTTATGCAAAATTCCAAAACACTAAATGATTATCACAGGTCTGTACAGAGGATTATTGCAATTATCATTGTATTAATTTTTTATTTCCTAAACTATGGGTGGTCTTGTAAAGAACTCTGAAAATAAACCCCTTTTTTAATTCTAATTACCCTAGAATGTGAAGTTGTACAAAGGTACCAGTGAAACTCAGAATTTTCTACCCTCAAAAATTTTCTTGCACACTAGCTGGAATAATTCTTAAAAGCCTTGCACAAGAGAGGGAAATCAGACTAAAGAGATATTGCAGAAAAAGCTGCTTCTAACTACCTGCATTGGAACAGTGACTGCTCTTGAAATTCATACTCTATACAGAGAAATGGTAGCTGTTTGAAACTGATGGGAAACAAATGAGGTTTACGTACAAATCAGTGTGTCTGCATAAGTTCCTTCAAAGGTTACCTCAATTAACATGAAATCATTATTCTGTCCAAGCAAAAAGACACTCTATGCAAGCATGTACTTACTGTACATGTCCACTCTAAAAGGTCACCACTCAGGTTGACTGGTATTTCAGCTAGCAGGGTTGTGCTGGTCTAGTGCAAGGTATTCAAGTCCCCAAGCTCAGTTTATTTTCTCTGTGACAGTAATTGTTAAATTATCTAATTCATTCTGAGTCATGAGATTTTTGAGGTCCTCTTCTAAGAGGATTGGGAGGGTAGCCAGGTGGATGTCTAGCCACTGGCCAAGATTAACCCACTGGATCCTTGGAGCAGGCAACACATTTATGAAACTTTGTTTTCAGTGAAAATGTTCAGACTGGGTTTGTTTGCACCTCCGTTATACTCACCAATTCCAAACCATCAGGTAACTTAAACTGAACTGCTCTGAGCAAACCCTATATAGGCAAAGACTGATTCTGTTCTCTGGGAGCATGGGGATGCAACCCTACTGTCCTACTACATCCAGTATAGATAGTCTGAAATTGCATTATCCAGCCCTATTTTCCACTTGGAAATTGTTAGTGGGCAGATTTCTGCAGACACATTTCTTAATTATGCATTGAATTGTTTGGACAAGGCACTTTTAGCATGTGGGTGGTTTGTCAGCTGTTTTCTATTGGCTATGCATTGTTCAATTGTTTCTACTTCTGCCTTATGTGGAGGAAGAATGACATTGTTCATGAATGGCCACCTCATAGTAAGCAGAATGTTTCTACTTGCTGAACAGATGAAAACAACTTCCAGCAAGACACAGGTGAGTAAAAAATAACTGAATAGCAAACAGAAAAAAACAACCATGCTAGTTTGCACCTGGATTTGTTGTTTTTGTGTGAGTACAAAACAATAAGCATGGCAAAGTGCTTCCTCACACAGGTAAGTACTTCTCAAATAGCTGTTTGAATCTAACAAACATTTTTTGTCAAATGTTAAAGCAGAAGTGAATCAGATTTTAAGAAAACAAGTTTTTTTGGGACCATCATGTAATCTGTAATGCAAAGGTTGCCATATTCCTCAAGGAGTTTTGATTAAAAGCTATGGAGGCAATCAATTAAAATTATTATACTTGCTCTAAGTTTGGACAATCATCTGGAATGATTTCATTTTCTTTAAGCTTGGTCAACCTAAGTGTATACATACCACCTGAAAAGATCACATCTGGTAGGGTCAATACTTTTTCTTTGCCTTTCCAATACCACACACACAACATTTTTTAAGTCCCAAAGGCCTTTGACATTGCATTACAATGGATCTGCCACCTCTAATATGCTGAGCAAAATAAGGCACACTCCCCAAGAGAGGGGAAGCAGACAATCTGCCCTGAGGCTTCCCTATTGTTATTTCATTTAGAGAGACAGGCAATATCACGGTATCCATGACAAGAGAGCAAAAGATCTCAAGTCCTCCCAGCTGTCTCCTCCTTAATTCGAAACTGATTGTTCAGTTGGTCCCAACTGTCCCAATGCACTGAGATTTCTTGTGGCTGCTGTGCTAGAGAAATCTCCCACCTGCTTCTGGTGTGCTCCTCTTCTAGAGGCAGCAGACACTGTGCTACCTTATCCAGGAGCAAGCTGGTTTTTTATTGGAGATTTCCATGGTGTGTCAAGAAGCAGTACTTAAAAGCTTAAACTTTTCTAATTGCCTCAGCTTAGTTTCATAAGGACATGTGCAGCACAAAGATGTGTGTGAGGAACATTCCACAGCTGAGTAAGCATTGCCTTGGGAGGATGGACAAAAAAGAGTGTGGTGGGTCGATATGGTATCCTTGCTTGACAAGCTTGGACTGACACTTAGGGAGAACTGTGCAGAGCAAAGTACAGGGCTGCTTCCCTGACACACTCTCTAGGAGATGGCCTCTCTCTATGCAGTAGACGCTGATCAGTAATGGTTAAGAACAGGGAGTTTCTGAGAGACTGCCTAGTTCATGCACCATCTCAATTTGGCATGCTTATTGTGCCTTGCTGCTCAGCAGGAATATTAAAGACTTCCAGAGTTATCATTCTTCTCCACAGTAGGTATCGAAATCCTTTGCCATTTGAGATGCAGTATTGTGCAAGTACAAAGGGGCTGCACTGCCGCCTCAGGTCCTGCAACAAAAGGGGCAGAACTAAAAGTAAAATTTCTGTCAGCTGTCCTAGGTGTCAGCTGTGCAAGTACCATCACTGCAGGCTGACTTGCACAGATGACACATCTAACAGGTAAGGGCAGAGAAATGACAAAACTTGGCACATGTCATGTAGGTGAGGCTTACTCAACATTTGTTATCTGATAAACTGCTCTGCCTCTGGAATAAGCTGAGGCTAATGAAATAGTGATGCTATCAGAAGGCAATTGAAAATAAAAGTCTCACTGTGAATTGCTGAAAGTTATTGCTAGCATCACAAAAGTGACACTCATTAAAGTACCACTCTCCAGCAAAACAAAACAGGACAATCATAACACAGACTTACAGAGAACTCACTGTAGGGGAGATACAGGTATACTGGAAGAGGAAGCACATTAGAACAGTATCAATTTAAGCAGCTATTTTTATGGCAGGACTAGAATAAATGGATGCATACCTTGATAAAAGAATCTGTGGACACAGTCTCATTTCTTTTTTATACTAAAATAATGGTCTTGCTTTATAAAAGAATCCCATACAGTGACATCCTTGAAATCATTCACATTATTAAGATGAGCAAGATTTCACTTAATAGGGTCAGCTGACATCCCTGATGCATACCACACATCACCAATTATACTGTTATGTTATCCTTGCTCAGCACTGCAATACTTAAAATGATATTTCACCCATTCAAGCATCAATATAGATCTCCAGCTACGTTAAGTATTTCCAGTTAAACAGTGTGAAAAATCCCACCTTTTAAGCTATGGTTTCAGTTACATAACTCAGCTGAAAGTGACAGAATAATGCTTATTCAATTTCCTCATTTCACATATCAGAATGACTGGCAGTAATCTACCTCATTCAAACAGTGATCTCCCATTGCTTTTCAACAAGATATAAATGGAAACAAATAATCTTGATCAATCTACAGCTTATACACATAATAAATAGCATGTTGCAATCAGTAAGCAAATCTGTAAGGGTACAGTTTATAGCAGCAGGTCATTTGCTTGTACTGCAATTTAGATTGCAGTTTTCTCATTTCTGCTTAGCAATTTTACCTGCTGCTTCCCAGAACACTGTGTTGATCCCATTGTTTAAGGCAATTTGACCATGCAGAAGCACAGTGATGCTTCTCTAATTTAACTTGCACACAGAAGTCCACCCTACTCCTCCTTGTGCCAAAAGGAAGGACATGGTTGTTCCCATTGCTTACAGATTAAGACCTTCTTATGGGTCCTCTTTGATCACTAAGTGTGACCTCCTGCAGAATATGTGGTGCAGAATCCCATTTAAGGTTGCAAATCCTTGACTACGAGCCTAAACTTCTCCTTTCCCACCTGTATCCTGCTCTTCAACAGCAAAGCTGTTTTGTTTCAGTGTATGAAAATAGGACTCCTCTTTTAAATTATGCTTTCCCTTCTTCTCTAAAGAGAAAACAAAAAGAAAAAGAAAAGCTGATAGAGAAAAATGGCTCTACAAACTAAAAGAAGGTCAGAGAAAGTGTGCTTTTCTGGCCAGTAAAGTACTGGCCAGTTCCTCTCATCCAGCTCCAGGATAGGTGTGTCTGTAAAACAAGGAAGCAGAATCTATTCTATTTACAGCTACATCAAGCACTAAGTAGTCGGGGGAACTGAAAGGTTGCATACTGAATAGGGCTCAGTTGATGAATTCAGGTCCAGGCACCACTGGGAAGATCTGCGAGATAAGCAGGGGTTCAGCAAATTTGAGATGGGCTAAAATATTGTCTTCGGGATTCAGCCAAGTGGTTTGCAGTAGAGGCAATTGATGGGCCGAGGGTGGAAGCATAACCCAGCCCTCTGTGCAGATACAGGACAGTGGCTTTCATTAAGCACAGGAGCCAGGAAACACCGTGCCTTGGTGTGGCAAAACTCCCCCTGCCACTCCCTGCTGTCCTTTGGGAGAGCAGTGTGCTGCTCTGCACCATGAATCTCCATGCAGGCAGAAGGTTAAGCAATAGCTCCAATATTTCTTTGTTCCCTTAACTGTGCAGTTGGCATGCACTGAAGTTAGTTGGACCTTGCTTATGTCTAGCAGGCACAGTAATAGCTTACCTGCACCTTGTTCAACTTTCCACTGAGGGAGAATGAGGCCTAAGGGAAACCTGATCCTTTCAGTGCCAATCTGCCACCATTAAACCTCACATCTTTGTGCCTACAGCTGCTATAACATCACAGTCTATGGATTGAGACAGGTGCTGATTTTTTTTTATGAGTAGCCATTGTGGTTAAAGTGAAAACTCTTCAAAAACATAAAAGTTCTTTGAAGCACTACAGTGTTTATAATGTAAAAAGAAGTCAGTCACTGTAAATATTTAAGAGTCTAAAATAAAGATTAATTAAAGACTAGGCAGGAAACTGCCTTTGCTTTTAAAGCAATAAATGTTTAATTGAAAAATATGCATTAATAACAAATTGGTATTTAATGGTGATATAAAAAGAGAAATCTGAAGGTCAAGGATTAGGATCATGTACCTGTGTATGCATCGGCACGTAGAACACTGTACAATACTTGAGCAAATATTGCAAAAAATATATTGAGTAAAATATATTAATTTGAATAAAATGATAAGGTTTTTTTACAGTATTTACTATCTTTTTTTACTTGTATGACTTTATGCTCATATGGAAGAGCACCCCTTAAGAGAATACAAACTGCAAATACCTACTAAAGAGTTTCATGTGGCTGACATAGCACTGATTAGGAAAGTACAGAACAAACAGAAAGATGCCAATTAAAAGTGGTGAAAACATTTACTTTTAACTGTGTGGAAGAAGCCACATCTCTGGAGCATGAACATAAGCACAGAGCTTCAGTTTTTAGTAACCAGATATTAAACAGCATGGTTAGCCATCTGAAAACAGATGCAGATATTCCATGTGCAATGTCATGGCTTCTTTTAAGGAATTGTCCACTTAATTGAAAACAAATTGAAAACAGATAAAATTACTCTCTGGTCTTTTAAAATAAATAGAAGCCAGAAAGGCACTGTGAGTTCCATTATTCTCCAGTAGTCAGAGAACCTGGAAAAACTGGCTTTGGAATGTAATGGACAAGGCACAGTTTGGTTCTGTTTTTGTGTAGTGCCTTGGTTTGTTTTGTTGACTCACACTTCCCCTGTGGAGTGAGCTTATTTTGTTTATCTGTGCAACTGCACACATTGAACTTTACACGTAAGTGAGGATATTGCTGTCCATCCAGGTTCACAATGTTCAGTTTTGAATGTTGGGTACTCAGCTGAAGAAGTAGTGCAGTATGTTCACCACACACCAAGTGAAAGCCGATTCCTGAAATAGTTGCATAAAGGTAATTCTGAAATGCAGTTTTATGATTGGATGAACTGAACTAAAAAAAAAACCCAACCAAACTTCAAAAAGAATCTAACCTGAAATGAAACCAGCTCCTGATGCAAAAAACATACACCACACTGCAATCATGGAGCCTCCCTACATACCAGTGTAGCCTCCTAGCATGAACAGAAAAAGTCTCTTTCCTATACTGTTGCTTCCCTTTGCACATTCAGAGCCAAGAACATAAGAGCTATAAAAACAAAGGGCCAGAGAAAACCTCCTGGTGTTTCCCCCAGCTGCTATCCTGGTAGGATGGTCATCAGAAAGCAGGTTTCATTTTTTTTTTCTTGACTTTTTGAGTTTCCTAGATGCTACCTTCCAAACTGAGCCCATGCCACCTGCAGCAGGATATTGCTATGATTTTTTGAGTACTGACCAGCTTTCCCCCAATACTTTGTTCTAAGTTTACAGTGGAGCAGATAATATGAAGTGATGCACTAAAGTGAGGGATTCAAAACCAGAAGAAGTGGGCAGTTAAATAAAAGAGATTTTGAACTGCATGGCCAAGGCATATCTGAACACAGTGAATCACATCTTCAATTGGTAGAAATAACCTTAAGACCATTATTCTCAGAGCTACCGTGGTTGTTGCCCTGCTAGTGATGTAGCACAAGTCAGAAACACCCAGTGCTGGGCTCCCACATTGCTAAGCTTTGGTGATTTGCATATTTTATAAAAGAAATTGTGAAAACAATCATGAGGGGTTGCTAGCATTTTACAGGCTGCACTCTTAGAGAACCTGAGCAACTCAGCTGCTGTGTAGCCCTGGAGCTGCTCTGCCTCCCCACAGTATGGGCTATGCACACTGGCAGGACACCCTGGGATAGCCTCCACAGCCTCTCCCCAGTTGTACACACATCAGATCAAGGGATCAAGTGATGCCTTCAGCCTTCCCAGTATTTACCAGGGCAACTTTATGAGCACCAAGGAACATCTTCCCTGAGGACAGTATAAAATCTTCTAAGTATTAAAAACAAATGAGGGAGAAAAAAATAACATTTTTTCAACAATTTTGAGCACTGATTTTCCTGGGGGTGTATTTAGGTATAGACTTCATGCTCAAACGCTTATTCAGCTCTAATTGTCTTTCCTTTAACCCTTGTCAATTTAAAATGTTCATTTTAAATTCTGTGATAGGGCTATTTTTTCACTGCCTATAAATTTACTTATATCCACCATAGGCCATAGTCCTGGTTGCACTGATGAAAAACAAAGCCAAGTGAATCTGACATCATCTGTAAGAACAGGCTCTATTTTACTGTAATAGACTTCCTCAAGTCACTCCAATATACTTTGTCTCATAACATTTCAAGAAGCCACAATGCTCCTTGCTCTCCTCAGTTGTAGGTGTAAGATTTTGACAGAGGTCACATTTCAGGGATGCTTAATATAAAGAGATATTATTGGCACTGATATATGTATCAAGATATATATTGATTAAGAACTTAATCTGTCTAGTTTTGCTAGAATTACAAGGTCAAGAAAGAATTATCAGAAATGCATCTATATCAAGGTGCATTTGGAAATAAACACCACTGCTGGCAAATAAAACCACAATGCCTTTCAGTATTATTTACAAAGATTGTTTTGGCTGCCTAGTCTAGTGGTTTGATACCAACATTTTCTACTGAGGATTGCCTGCTGAAGCTGTGACACGGTGCCACACCAGCCCAGCTGAGGGCAGAATCAGGACCCACACGTGTTTTGACCACCAGAGCCATTGTCCACCCCTTGCCCACACAACTCCTAGTCACTAATATTTCCAGGGATTTCAACTAGTGCTCAAATCTGGCTAACAGAAATCAAGATACAGTCTTTTCTATAAACTTGTAATTTGTCTACTGCACAAATGAGGGGAGCACGTCCCTTATCATTGATCTCTTTCTATAATTTGAGCAATGGATGTGTTGAAGCACTGCTGTAAACAAGGTGGGAAGACTACTCCTGTGCATCAGGACTAAAATAAGAAAAGATGGTAAAAAAGAAGATGTTTTCTTGCTTAAACAGATCAAATCACAGCATGGATCTCTCAGAATCTGACAGCAAAGCACTAATTTGCTTCTTTGAATGATGCAGATTCAATCAATAAATCCCCAGCTACCAGGGCAAATCCTTCAGGACAGACCAGAAAATCAGAATTCATTCTTCTTTCCACAGAATATTTGAAACATTTAACCTTTTTCTCCTGTATCTTATTTCTAAGGTATTTCATCCATATCTAAGCCATGTTTTATTTTCATTGTATAATCATATCAAAGTTTCCATGTTCACATTGCTTAAAAACAAAAACAAAAAAAAATTAGCAAATAATGAATAATCCAGCTTCAGCGAACCAGTGAACTCTTTCCGCACAGCAGAGATTCTACCAGGTGCTTCAAGGTACATGCCTTGCTCACTAAGGTCAGTTTGATGCCAGTGCCAGTGAGAGATGCCCAGAGCCTGAAAAGGAATCACACATCAGGTCATTCTCTGTTCATTCTGTGAAATTTTAAAGTCTACCTCAGTTCCCGGAGTCTCAGGACTCCAAGATAAATATAAAAATAAAACTGTTTGTAACTAGAAGCCCTTCTAGATGCAAAACTCTCACTTTGGTTAGACTGTTTACTTGCTGGAGAAAAGATTCAAGCTGAGGAACACCAAGGCTTGCACTCAGATGACCCTTTTTGGTTCCGATATTAAGAGAAGATTCCACTGCACCATTAAACCTCCTACTCTCCTCCTCTGCCCAGAGAAAGAATAAGGGATTCAGTGGGGGAGCAAGGAAGGGAATTATGGCTTCTGCAAGGGAATATCAAGAGAAAATGAACTGTCACCATACCTCTGTTCAAACAGAAAAAAATGAATTCATGTAATACACCTGAAAAGTTAGAAATATATCACCTTAAAAGGAAACTTTTTTTTTTTTCCAGATGGCACCACCTTAACCACAAAATACACAAAATATTAAAGATTAATTTTCCAAAGAAAAATATTTTAAAGACTTCCCATTCTATTAGTCACAATAGTCACAGGAGGCTTCCTGGTAAGAATTTACATTTCTGGAAATGACTCCCTCCTCCCAGGTCATGTTGTGCCTAGTCCAGTTTACACAGGTGGTTGTGTTAACACCCCATGTCCCAAAGACTGCTCTTAATGGTTGCTGCTGTAGGATTTTGCATAAATAAGACATTTTAAGTAATCAATACAAATTGTTCCTGCCTAAATGGTCAGGCAGGACAGTATTTTATGTGCAGGTAAGATATTTAAGAGGAGCTTTTTATGTAGTTAAGATATATAAGTAGCAAAGAATTAAAGAAGCGCTGGATGGTGCCTGGATTACAAGAAGTGAGCAGAGCAGGGGTTCAAGGGCTCACCCCATACAGCTGAAAATGCTGCTGCAAGTGCTCTTCCAGCAGAGACTCCAGTCACCACCAGACAAACACCAACTATTTTGCTGAGGAGATTTGATCCTCCCCTATGATAAGATCCTTACTTTTTTTTTTAATTTATCAATCACTCTCCCTGAGTGTATATGCAACAGCAGTATGGAAAACTAGTGCCTATGCAAGAAAACAATGGAGAAAAGCTATAAGACTCATAAAAGATTGCCATTGAGTTTCACTCTGCTGTAAGAAAGGCAAATTCTGGAGACACATAACATAAGAACATAAGAACAGACTGCAAGAGAAATGAAAGGATCCTTCTGCTTCTCCCAATACAGGAAGACTCAGGTGAGGGCACAAAACAAAATTGGTTTGTCATGCCCACAACAGGCAGGAGAGGAAACAATGAACATAGGCCACAACAAGGAAGATTCAGGTTAGAAACAAGGAAAAACTTTCTTTCAAGAAAAGATCCTGGACGGAGGAGTAGTCCATCAGACATGTTAGCAAATAATCTGCAACTAGCATGGGTTTCCTGATTGTTTGAGTCCCTTTATCTTAACAACCTGTGAAAACCTCTGTTCAGTTGTATCCCCAATGAATTCCGTGGTATGTAAAAGGAAAGAAAGAGTTGAAACCTATTTCTGTTACTAGTAAAGCTTGTAAGGCCATTAAGTTCCCAGTAACTATGTTGTTACAGAGTTTTTATGCCTTGAGACACCAACTAAGTAAATAGGTATTTGCACTCCTAGAACTTTAGCAGATGAATAATCAATCTCATAAATGTGTAATGAATGAGTAACTTGTTCCAGTCCCTGGAGGTAACACACAGACTTGATACCATAATTTTCTCCTTTAGAAGTGTCCGTTTCAAGAACAAGCCTGAGAATTTCCTGTGATATTAATTGCTACCATCACAAAGTGCTCATCTTTACATGCATCTCTTTGCAGCAGGAAGCCCCTTTTTGTTTAAATTGAGACAGCTACCAAATGTCATGCCCCTTGTGCAACACCCAAACACTTGTTAGCAGCAGTGGTGGCCCCTGCAGCCTGACTACGCTGAGGGGGATGTCAGAAATGCCTTACATTGAGTCTGGCATCAGGAACCTGTCAGTCCTCTTGCCTCCAGCTGACATGAGCAGCCAAAAAGAGGAGGTACAGAGTACCAGCAGAGAGCTGTGGGCTAAGGCTGACTCCTTCAGCTCCTTTCCCAAAGGGGGCAGGAGCAGGGAAAGCAAAGCTGCTGAGGGGAGAATAATTTGTCAGCAGACAAGTGCACTGTTCCCTGCTCCCAGGAAGGATACAGCAAAAGTGGAGGTGAAATCATTCCTTTAACCATAGCCTTTGACCAAGCCAGCCTGCTTGCCTGTGACACAGGATTTGCTGTCATTAATGAAGACAGAGTACAGGATACCCTGTGAAGGTGAAAATCCAGAGAAGGTCTGTGGAGCCATGCACTTACTGAAAGCACTGACTGCACAACCTGAGCCTTAGAAACCTTCTCACACCACTGTAAGCTCTCTCCTCATGAAAGTCAGTCCCTCCTGAGCTCTTCCTTACCCATCAGTTTACTGTAAAAAGATTCAGCACCATCTCTGGCAACACATTCCCTTCCACCTGCACCACAGATTTCACTATGTCCAGTATCTCCCTCCTTCAGACTTCTCTAGGCTCATGTGAACTCACGTGAACACCATTTAAATTCCTTCCCAGAGATAAGCATCGGCCTTTCCCACACTATTTGGAGGAATATAGCAAGCAACTTACCTTTTTAAACACAGATTCAGCTGCTGAATTCTTCTTGAATAATTATAACCAAAAGTATATATTTGACTTTCAGAAAGCCATGTGAGAAAAATCAAGTGAATCTTGTGAGAGTCCAAAAATTCTGAGTGCCTCTCAAGAAGTTACTTTTATTAGCTAGTGCCCATACAACCTCCCACTCATTAAAATAAAAAAAAAATCCATAAAGAGTCAAAAATAAACTATGTATTAAGGTTCAACACATGTAACTGTCAGGTTTAAGGAAAAATGACAACATTCAAAGCAGAAAAAGACAACTACATCTCCAGCAAGTATAATCACAAATTAATTAGCTCTGATATAATTTCAGAAACATTTTAATAACAGCCATTCTAATTTATGAGTTAAATGCTTTTGCTGATGGGAAATATTACACCTAAGATAGCACAATATAAAATAGCACCTATCAGCTGCTGTGTCTTCTGTGGTGGTGTCCACCCACTTTACTGAGGAAAATTACCAGTGAACCTCAAAGAGAAGAAGGATGTTGCATGTGGGTATTGGTGCAGAGCCTGACAGCATCAGAGCCCAGTGCTCTCATGGCACGTGAGAGACTGAACATTCAGAAGCAGAAATTGTGTTGGGGAAGGAAGGGTTGTTTCCCTGGTTTTGTAAGTTCAGTTTTTTACCTCCTGATCCTTTTGTATTCTTCTCTAAGTCAAAGAAAATAAGTTTTCTGATGCATGATGTTTTGAGGAGGAAAAAAAACCTGTGTTATTTTGTCTATTCCTTCACTGACCTCTGTCACTCGCTATTCCTTGTTTTTCAGAGCTCAGAATCAACATTAGACTCCATTCAGCATGGCTACACTCCTATCAATCACTCTTTTCTCCTTAGGAGAAAAATACATTTCTTGAGTATAACTGCTACCTACGTTGGTTCTTCTTATTACAGGCAGATGACAAAACACAGCAGCTGTATGGTGTAATCTGACTGACCTACATTTCACTAAATATCAACCTCCAGAGGCTTTAAACACACTATTTCTTACTTTCAATTCATTGCAGCATTTAAACTAAAGTTTTCCAAAAGTCTCCTTACAAATGAGGAAGATTTTGTTTAACAGTCTGTGCAATCAGACAGAGGCATGGCTTTCTGTGTTTATTTAAAAAGTATGCTGTATCTTTGACTCATATGTCATCTAACAACTGCACCAAATCCCATTTTTCACTCTTTCACCTCATCCTAAAAAGACTCATAGAAACGTGCAATTTTCTTCTGAGTGGATCATGTTGAAAGGGTTGAAGCTACTAAGGTTTAGTATTTTACAGCTCTGAGGGAATTAAATGGATCATATGGAATTGAAATACATTTTTTCCTGATCAGTGTTTTAATAAAACATTATTGTACCATCTTGGAACAGTTGAAGTGTATTCAGAAATACTCAGTGAAATCTCATCAGAATGAAATTCCCTTCATCTTATATTACAGCATCTTTGGGCCAAATAAATAATTATTACAGAACACTTACTTAGTTTAGGATAGCTAGCTAGCTAAATATATATGTACATGTATGTATATGTGCAAAACAACATGGAAATAGCTCTAACCTATTCAAGTAGATTCTTCTTAGTGCAATGATTTTTATTAAGAACATGACAGAAAGGCAACAGTGTACTAGCTAAAGGGACATTGGTCAATCCATATTTCTATTTATTGATCTTCCTTTAAAATTTTCTGCTGTTAAGATATTGTTAAAGCATCTCCCTCCTCTATGAAAATGTCGGTCAAGAGGAGGGAGACAAAACCACTTTGGAAACTGGTACTGATATTACAATAACTATTCTGAGGAACAGAGGGTTTTAGATGATTCCATCGTGTTTGGAGTTTCCAAGTGCACTGGAAAACATGACAACAGTGGTGACAGAGAGCACATGCCTGGGCTGCAAACCAAGACACAGCTGGCTTCTCTGGTTTGAAGCCCAAGAGGTCCCATGGCATGTTGTCTGCAGGAGCAGGGAGTGGGCTGTGGTGAAGGTGGCACTGTAACTGTGCTGGGTGCCCACCCTGGATCACCAGCCTGCAGCGACAACCCACAGCAGAGACTGGTGCTTGCCATTCCCTTGCCAGGCAGAACTACACATTTGCATTTTAATTATCTCAGAGCCACTGCAAATGCTAAAACTTAGAGAAATCAAGGCCAATAGTGCACATCTCTTACAGTCTTCTGCAGTGAGTCTCATAATTGCTTCACCAATGTTCTCCACTGCTGTTCATTTTTTCTTTAAATTGCTATACGTTTATAGCTTCTAAAGACAGATTATTTTCTTGAACTCCTCTATAGCACACATTGATCTTCTTTCTTCTGTGTGCAAGTAATAATTATGTAGCTTTCCAATAACCTTAATTAAAAAAAAAAAGTCCCAAATCATACTCCACAGTGCTGAGACCTTTATTCTAACCTGTATCTGCTCTCATTTTCAGTGACAACATTTACTACTGTTGTGAAGAGCTGCAGTTCTGTATCTGAAGCATCTTGATCTGTAAAATAGTTCTGTACATCCCTGATAATAAATTTTAAAGTTTCTAACTTCTCAAAACTATTTATTACTTCTCAGACTCTGAGAGTACAAAATATTATTCCAGAGCACCATCTGTAGGCATGTATGAAGATGAGAAGGCAAAGTCAGAAGACACCACTACTACCCTGACAATTACATTTACCAGGCAAGGCTTCAGAGAAGTGCATTCCCTGGAGAGGCAGAATTACATGCTAAAATCACTCAAAGGGATCACCTATCACTTGATCCAAATGGGTGCTGAGAACTCATCAGCATTAACTGATCACAGCAAAAGACTGTTGGTCAAAATGATCCTTCTTGCTACAACTCCATACACCACTGTAATTCAGACAGACTCTCATTAGCCCAGTAACTCACATGCTGAAAGAAAAAGCTCATAGTCTTGGTTCAACTCATTTTTCAGTCACTGCTTGTCACTGTTACAGGTATTATTTAAATACCTCTCCTTTTGAACATCCAGAATCCGACTTGCAGAATATTTTTGTTAGTGAAAGCCTCAGGCCCAGGCGACATGTGAAAATAAACGTACTCATGCCTCTTTAACAACTTAGAACATTAACTCTGGTCTGCTTCTGTGTGCCACTCCAGGTGCTGATTTAGTCACTGCTCTCTTTAGGACTGTGAGGCTGACAGAGGTCCAGCATGCAGCAATTGTGTTTTCCTGCAGTCCCCATCCAGGAACACACGGGGTGCAGGAACAAAGCTGCAAACAGCCTGGGGTGCTCTCTTCTCTTAGCTCACGACTTTTTGAAGGTACTGTCGGCTGAGGTCCCTCACACTACGCTTGTACATCCTTGCATGACACAGACCAAGCCCCACCATTCATCAAGCCTTGTTTTTCACCCTGCCTTTGACAAGCTGCATGGCAATATTCACTTGGCCTGCCCTCCCTTCACAGGCTGATTTGTAACCTGACTGCTCAGCTGTCAGCTCCACTGCAGGTTGTGTTTTATTTTAATAAAACTGTGGGAGTGAGACAACTTCTTTGTACAAGCATGGCAGGGACCTGGAGCTTGCCTAACTCAATCCATTAAGGATTTATGTATTAGCTGGTCTTCAATATCTATTTAAATATGAAGTGTTAGTGAACTGACACAATGACACAATGCTCAAAATAAATTTAATTGGCTTTTGTTATTTTTCCTTTTTGGGGTCAGAAGAACTGAGTGGAGTTAATGCTCTGCTGCTAGAAAGGCTCCTCTACCCATTAGTGGCTGCATAAGAGAGTACAAACCTACCATACCAACACACAGGACTAAGCCCCAGCCTGTTGTGGACATTCACACTTCATATTAAAACCTAAACATTGCAAAGTATTTAATTCAAACAAGTGAAATTTAACAAAGAACAAGCTAACTGGTGGGCTAATTATTTTTTTCTCAAATTTCCAAACAATTGATAAAAAAACCACCCAAATGCTTTGAAACAGCTTGCACATCCTCAATAAAAAAGGCACCTGGGTTCGTCACTCCTAGAACTACACTAAACTCACACCACTTGCATTTCTCAAAAGGAAAATGCAAGCTTGTGGGTTAAAAAAAGATAAGGCTCACTTAAATGGGAATTGAGGAATGCAGAATCTTTGCAAAATTTAATTAATAAAGTAAAATAGAGTAAAAAAAGTATAACTAAATATATAGGAGACAACTAAAATTAGATTCCCAGGGCACCAACATTACTGATTCTGACAAGGTGAATTTATCCAAGCTTTCCAGGATGTCAAATTTACCTCAGAACATGCTTATATTTTTCTGTTCCATCTTTTCAATCTGATGACATTTCACAGACTGCTGTGCCATTAGCAAATAGGTTGCTACTTTTAAAAAAATGGCTTTGTCAAGCTCAGAATTTAACAGAGAAATGCAGTTCTGATTCTGACACCTGTGTTTCAATTCACTATCAATCATCTGGTTAATTATTGCTCAGTAGGTAAATGTAAACCAAGGTGCAAAATAACCTGGAACAACTTTTGTGCTCTTTAATGCCCTTTTTTGCCTCACTGATGCAATCAATAGAAGAATAAGGAAAAGGCTGAGATTCTTTCCATTATGGAAAATAACTTTGTTTAATAAAAACCTCTTCACAGATTTTTTTTAACTCCATAAATGCTTTTGAATGGCATTTTGGTCTGATTGATGTTTTCTGTTGACTTGCATAAAGGTGCAAATCATTGCCTGTCTTCTGCCTGTAATAGGATATATACACAGGATATATTTAACTGGATGTTTTATGAATTTCATCTATCTGGAAGAACAGCTGTTTTTTAAAAGGTAAGAAGTAAGATACAGGTCCAATTCTGCAGCCCTGACCCTGTTCCATTGTCTTATACTTACTACAGATAAAAATTCCAAGGAATGATATACAGTCATTAATTGACTTCAAGAAAGATTTTTTTGCCTTTTTAACACCATTTCAGAAATTATACATAGACTAATAAGAAGACTGTTTGGCCAACTTAAAACTATTTTATTTTGCTTGAACTTCTACAGTAAATACACATGAGAAAATAACTGAAATATACATGTTTCAAACCTCAATAGGGAGGAGTTGTTTTACTGTCACGAACTGCTTTCTGTGTCCTGCACTGCCCCTTGCTGGAGTACCTTACAAATGTGACAGAGTAAACTCTAATAGCAATACTAATTAAAATGTTTTATTAGTATCTGAATTATGAAATAATTTTTAGATACAATGATTGCACAGTTCACAATGTTGCTTAATCAACAGCTCATTGTCACACATATAGACTTCTTTTCTGTAAAACTATTGACTATTCCCACTGCCAAATACTAGTTTTGATCAATACAGGGCTGATGAACACCGTTAAATTTTTGGTGTTTTGTTTTTTTTTTCTTTTCCTCATAAACAATTAGTATTGAAAGAAAAAAATAGTAAAATAAACCACACAAAAATATTGCTGCTTTACTGCTAATGAAAAGTGGTGAGAAATCCAAGTCAGGAAGATGCTTCCCTAAAAAACATAACACGTCTAAGATGTACAGTAAATGTGAACGTGATCCATATATAGAAATGGGAATAAGAAAAAAGAAAAGTAATACCTCTTATCTGTGAAACCGCCTTAGCATTTCCTGTTATCTTTCAAAAAAAATTTGAAAATCTGGTGTCTGTTCATTTTGTGTGTATTACTGGATCCATTCATTCAGTCTCACAATTCCAAACTTAATTATAAATTAAATAAATTCCAAATAATTCCAAAATAAATACACTTGAGTACCTATGTCTCTAACTGCATTTTCCAGCTTTATGATTCTGATAATTGTTTGATTTCTTTTAACTTTTCCATCGTGGATAATATCCAACCTCAAAACAAGAACATGTTTTCACAAAACTTTGAAAGGTCATTTGTACAACTGTGCATGCAGAAAAACTTGATTACATGTTAGAAGCTCAGTGAATGCTTTCCTGCATTAAATCCTACCACAACACAACTTCTAACAAAATTATTTGTAATTTTGTAGTCATCTACTCATAATTTATTCCATTGTGCTGGTATTTTTAGTTGGATCCTAACTGAATATATTTGAGCTTTGAAGAAAGGCTCTTCTGTGATGCCAGATTTATGTAAGCCTGATGCAAGTTACTCTATCCTTGTCTTTCAATGGGAACAATCCTTTGTTGGTGAATGAAGCCAAGGACTGACCTTGAGCTCTCACTCTGAAACTACACATTCTTATTTGTCAAGAAATAGTAAAATGCTCTATTGTACACTTGGTCTTTGCACTGGTCTGAGTGACATCACTCCCCTGAAAGATGGGGGCAGTGTAAGGGTCAAAACAACTTGACTACACTGGAAATATTGCCTTCAATTTAAAACTGCACAGGCAAAAAAAAAAAAAAAAAAAAAAAAAAAAAAAAAAAAAAAAAAAGCAGCTAGTTACTTAAATGCCCATAAGAACTTGCAGAGAAAGCCTGAGGCAAGAGCCTAGCCCTGGCCATACTGACAGCAAAGTCCCTTCTGACTTTCTCAAAGCTTTGATTTCGCCCTCAGACTTACAAAGCAACTTAGGAATTTGGCCCAAAATATAAAGGGACCAAGTGGCAACAACAGGAATCAAAATGTACCTCTGAAATAATTCTCCATGCTGAAAGATCTGTGGGTGGTAAGAATACTATGGGAATAGAAATTACTAAAAAATATGCTGCAATAAATATGGTGCAATATTTGAAAAAAGCACCACTAAGCACCTCATCTGTTTAAGAACTTAGAAAGAAAATAACGTATAAAATATTAACTCTGATCTGTTTCTGTGTGCCATTCTAGGTGTTGATTTAGCCACTCCTCTCTTTTGAAGTATAAGTATGAGACAGAGGTCCAGCATGCAGCAACTGTGTTTTTCTGCTGTCCCCATCCAGGAACACATGGAGTGCAGGAACAAAGCTGCAAACAGCCTGGGGTGCTCTCTTCTCTTAGCTCACACACCTCCTGCTACTCGAGGGAAGCCCAGTGTGGCTATTTAAAATGTCAACTTGCTGCCACAGCTGATCACACATCTTCTTTAGGATGGAGCCTCATCAAAGCAAAAAGAATCCATGTGTTTTTCAGAGTGGAGAGCTCTATGTGAAAGCAAACTTTAAGCCCACCAAAGACACCAATCCCCTTCCCAGGAAGCCTGCAGAAGAGCAAGCACTCTGAATAAGAATATGGATGCTCCCACAGACACAGCATGACAAAAAGGATGGCAGTAAGTCTCAAGGGTAAGGCAGTGTCACTGTGTTTCATCTGTATAAAATGAGGCAGCCCAACTCCCAGTTCACTTGTAAGGCTTGATTGAGGGGGACAGAAGGACAATATATTACTTCTGTGTCTGGCACCAGTGTAACTGTGCCTGGAACACGGTGCCTATTTCAAGCATTCAGATTTCAAGAAGGATGCTGAGAAATTGGACAAGGTTCATAGCAGGGCCTGGGGAATGATTACAGAATTAGAAGACATGCCTTCTAGTGAAAGACTCTAGAAGGTTAATCTACTTAGCTCATCAAAGAGAAGGTGAAGGGTTGAGCCTTAATCATAGTCTCACATCTAAAACGAGAAGCAGGAGTTTGACAGTAAAAGAGTTTATCTTCTGCCTGATTATCAGAGTGAACAGTGTAGTAAGAATCCAGTGATTGAAAGCTGAATATAAATACAATCAGATTCAGAAAAGAATGAAGGCAGGTTTGTTTACTAGTGTATTTAATTTTAACCAGGAATGGTAATTAACTACTGGGAAAAAAAAAAAAAAAGAAAGTATGCTACATTTTTCCAGTAATGTCAAATAAAGATTGATGCTTTTCTAAAAAACTATATTGCACTTCAAGTTCAGCTACTGGATACAGGTTGTGTTTTTACTGAAAGATTTAAATAACACAGAATGAACTTGCAGAAACAATGTCATCAACATATTGTGCTAAAGAGAATTGTCACAATTTTTGAATGTAGGTCCTTTAATTCAAAAATTGTTCTGCCTAAACCTGAAATTAAAAAGATGCCTATAGAAAATTGAATCACTAAAATAACATAACTAGCAACAACTTGAAGGTGGAATGTGAATTTAGCCTACTGCAAAAAACATACACAATATCCACTTCATTAAGGGCTATATTCTGAGAGACTGTTTTGCCACAGTTCTCCCCAAATAATTCCCAGTTATTGATTTGCAATGTCCAGGTGGATGAATGTGACTCTGATAAGAATGATGATAAGAATGAATGCTTCAAAGTTGAATGATTGTCCATAGCTGTCTGACAGATAAGCTTCTGAACATGTCTGACATTATGGGGAAAATACAACACAAAAATTGAACAGCTATTGCTTTAATCCTAAAATAAAACTCCTCTGTATATGCCTTCACCTTCACCAATTACCTGTAGGTCTAAATTTAATAAATAAAAAAGTGTATTCTTTACATCATATTAGGTAGTAAACAACTTTTTGGTAGTACGGAAGAAAACATTACAGTGACCTGACAGGCCTTAATATTAACCTGGAGCTATGCCAAAACCTGCCTATTTCTTATTCAGATTGACTTTTATTATCTGCTTATCAGAACCTGAAAGTATTGACTGCAGAACTGTCCATTCCTTTTGTGTGACAAGCTTGGAAAAATGGTTGTCAGTCAGGAGTCAGATTCACACCTTTGCCTTGACATGTAAAAAGTGGATTTTACTAGAGACAGCCTAGCACTTTCTTCATTCACTGAGTGATTTGGCTTCACAATTTGTTGCCCTGGGAAAATAATCTAAAACTACATTACAAATACATTATATCTGATTTAAGCATGCATATGTTGTTGAATGCTGACAGCATCTTCAGCATTCTCTTACAGTTAAAGGTGAGAGCAGGATTCTTTTGTCCTGTCAGCTGGGATCACAGGATTAGCTGGCAGGAGGGTGCCATGAGGAGCAGGACAATAACACTGCAACCCAGCACTGCCTAGGGCTGATGTTCCATTTGAGTCTCTGGAGCCTTTCCAGAAGGAAAGGGAATGGACATGATGCTCTAGGACTCAGAATAGGTTCATGGTGCAGGTCTGTGCCCCAGAGGAGCTTGCAGAGATGGGCATGACCGCATGCAGTTTGAACAAACTCAGCACTAGCCCATGCAATGCTTGTTGTCCAAAGCATTCAGACAGATCTAAACCACCTGCACACCTAAAACGTGCCCATGTTCTGAAGGAGAGTCTTTTTTTTTCTTTTCAACATATCATGTTTCTTTTTATGCCACTGCTGTCTATTGATTTTATCTTTTTAGAAAAGTTTAGTACTAAATCCCTTTGTTTTTCCACATAGTAATAGGATAGTCTTATCAAGAGAGACATTAAATCAGCTAGTATATTCTCAGCAATCTGCATCAGTCCAGGTTAGCAAAAAAATACACAGGTTACTACAGAGCTTAGGAAATGAAGCATTGATCCTCAGCAGTAGCACTAAGAGCTTTACAGGTTTAATGTTTTGCAGCTGTGGAGGTGTATGTTTGTATATTTCTAAACTGCTTAAATCAGTGGGATGCAATACTATAAGCCTTGAGGATCAAGCTGATTTTTGAAAGTTCAGGGGACAATAACAAATGCTGACACAGATTCTCTGTATTATTCTGAGCTATATAATTTTGAAAGTGTAAGGTGAATTTGGAATATTTTTGCATTAGATAGACTCTTGCAGACTTTTTTTTCCTCCAGATAGACTTGGGACAAATGCTTACATTTTCCTGTCTTGCCATATTGTGCTGTTTTTCCCCATCAGTTACTGTTGGCACAACACAGTTCCCCAGCATCATGGCAAGGTGAACGAGGCAACTTACTAAGTGTAAGGAGCCTTTTTCTGATGTTTTGTTCACAGAAGGATACATACTGTACAAAGGGTGAAGTTGCAAGGTCTGTCTAAGCAGATTTTACCAAGTTATTTTTGTGCCATTTCAGTGACCTGAACTGGTTTGCTGTAGATGGCACTCAAGTTGGTAGAAGGTGGGAGGTGTGAGAAAGACATTAGGTTTTGAGGGGCAGGAATTGAAGCTCTGCATCTGGGCACTAACAAACCATATGAAGTCATACCCCGAAACTCAGTCTAGAGGAGTTTTTTTTCCTGTTTAAGGGAACTGAGTCACAGAGAAGTCCTCCTGAACAGTTCAAGGAACACCAGAGCCAAAGCAAAGGAACACAGTCAGCTAGGAGCTGCTATGTGGCAGAGCTGTAGCATAAGAATATATTCTGGCAGATAGTTAAAGAGAAATAAGCATTTCATTGCAAGATTTTTTTTCAGAGGTTTCTGTTTAGTCCTACCTACCAATAGCAGCCAGAAAATCCTGTTAAGCCACAGCATCAGTAATGTACACAGAGACATCCTTCTGTAGAGGGAAAAATGTGAGGTCAGTATGAACTGGGGCCTAGGGATGAAAATGTGTGACTGGATGATGCTGCATACATTGCTACACAGCAAGCAGACATGCTCATCCAAGTTGCAAAGGAAGCAACAACATAGGTCTTAAATTTTTTCCCATCAACTTACCCGAATATGCAAATTTAACATCAAGTTGTTGATTTTTAATCATTTGTAGTGGAGATGTTACAATTACTACCCTCAAACTAATGCTTTGAAAACTATGATTACTAGATAATAGTCAATAAAAAGCCCACATACAAATTTTTTTGCCAAGAGGGGCAAGCTCATTATGTGTATGCCAGCATACCATATTACTTGTTAAAGCCAAGGTCTCATGAATAGTATGCTCAGAGGAAGCCTCATTACAGAGAATAAACCAGCTACTACCTAGCAAAAAAATGTATCTGAAAATACACTGTGAAGAAGCTGAATATTGACATACTGCATGCAAGTCCAATGGGGAAAACTGCCAAAGATTCCAAATTTCAGTAAGACCTGTGTTAGCTGAGTTAATTGGAAGCCTTGCCTAGAACCTTTTCAGAATATTTCCTCTTCTTGTAATGATCTGTTATTTCCTTGCCTGTTAATGGAACAACAGGTAGAAATTTCCCAAGTGACAGCCTGCTCTGCAGGCTGGCTTATAAACACAGAGGAGTACATTATAGCCATCCTCTGGTAAAGCTGTTGTTCCAGGGATACAATCTGCAATCTTCCTAACCAACTTGAAATAGCCTCAAATACCTTGTTTTGCTATTAGAAAGGCAGAAAAACAGCACATCAATTTGTTGATTTTTTTTTCTTTAAAGCAATTCTTGGATACTACAAAGACCTGTTCCAATTTTTCTAAAAGTTCAATAATCTAAAAAATGAACACAGCTGTAGAGCTGTAACTGAAGGGAATACAATGATATAGTGGTAAAGGGAAAATATACTGGTAGGGAGTAAAAATTATTTCATTGGGAGATTTTCTCTGTAAGATTTCCATTCATCCCTACACAGGAATAAAAAGGAGAAGATTGTAAAGGAAGAGTATACACTAAGATATATATAAAGGTCAGACAGCTGCAGTACTCTCTCTTTTTTTTTTTTTTTTAATTAAACAGAGAAGAGTATGTATATGCACATATATTAGCTTTCAATATATTACTGTTTGTTTTCCCACTTTTTTGGCAGAGAAGTTCATTTTAAAAATAAGAAACATGACAGGATGTTTTTCTTTAATTTAAAAGAAGGTCTTATGTCCTTCTCAGAAATCTCACTCTATTTGGTTCTTTAACTCACAGTAGGAGGTTTTTTAGCTCCTCATTACATGATTCAACAGAGGTATAATGGGATCTCTGTTTCACAAGAGGAGAGGGAACACGACAGAGGAACACTCTACATGCTCAGAGCAGCATTGTAATCCTGGTTGAGCAGGCAGATCAAGTTGCTTTATTGGAAGTCAGTTCTGATCCCAATTGTCTTAAAAGTTGAAACTTGTAAAACAGATTAAAACTGAAGCATTCCCATCTAAACTATAAATCTTATGATTTATCATTAGACCTAAAACTACCAATGGATAGATCTCTAATGGCTGGGAATGATGGAAAACCTTCATTACCTGTCATGAATACTCATTTGCTATTTGAACTTTTTCTATGTTTCCCTTTCTAGCCCTTACCCTAACCCTTTCACTTTCTCAGCTTACAATATTCATATTCCTTATTATTAATGAATCTTGTCTATGTGAATTAAATTGTACTCGAGTTCTGAAGGATTCAGATGCTCTATTGTTTTATCTTTCATTTTCTCTCAATTATTTTTCCTGAGGAAAAAAAGCTTCAGCAAGAAGGTGTTGCCAATAACTCTCAGCTGCAGGAAAAAAAGATGTCAGAGCAGCACTTGGAGCATCCAATTTAGATATGAGTAAGTTCTATTTGGAAAATTTTAGAGAATGCTAGGATAAGAAGTTTATCTGCTGACCAGCTGAATGACAGTCAAGAAAATGTAAGGATGTAATCCTTCACAAAGGATGGTTGTATCAGAGAGAGTGCATTAACAAAATGAATGAGAACCTCCTATTCAGAATCATTTACAAAGTTATTGTACCAGATAAGAAACAGCTTAGGAGTTAGAGTTCAGGAGTGTATCTCTTATAAAACATGATTAGATTCCTTAATCTTAGGAGTGATGAATATTTACTCTGGAGCTCTTGAATGTATCTGAAGATTTACATACATTTATTCCAATAATTTGAGATTTGACAAAATACTGATACAACTTGTAAGCCTTCCCTTCTGGAGGCACAGCTGAACTGGCAAAGCAGCCTTCTACCAGTGGAGCTGACAGCCAGTACATCAAGTCACACAAAAGAAAACATGGAATCATCCCTTTTTCTGCTAGAATCACTGCTGCATACCAGAACTCCTGCTCCTGGGGAAATTATCAACCAGAGACCTCCTCCTCTGCTCCCTGTGTTCTTGTTGGGCTGCCCTGGTAAAGCCTCCACACAGATATGAGGTCTCAGCACAAGAGGAAATGTCTTTAACAGCTCCATGAGCAAAGACACCAGGACAATGTGGTCTCTGGATCTGAGACACTGGACTGACTCACTAAGGAAGTGCGAGTTCCCATGGAATCTTCTCCCAGGGTGCAAGCACCAGAGGGGCTGCACTCATTGAGGGGTATCTCTGCTGCTTGGTGAGTTATCAGGAATCCATCAAGTCTCCCATTTACAAAACAAGGATAAATGGAAAAGGTAACTGTAAATGACCAAAAGGATGGAAAAGTAACTGGCTGTACCAAAATCAGAGAGAAAAGAAACTGAACTCAGTGACACTCCCACTGCCCTCCTTAAGGAGGGATCCAGTAGTACATGCAAATTCCTGCTGCTAAGGCTATCCTTTCTTACTTCTTTGATTATGATGATTGTTCCAATGTATGTATATTGTAAAAAAAGCCCTCAAACCCAGTATATAATATTTAATTTACAGGGAGAAGAAAGTGGAAAAAATTCCTTAACTAAAAGTTATATTCTTAGCTCTTATTCAAACTGGGCCACTTTGCCAGATAATATGATTTATTCTTACCTCCTCTCTGAGAAGGAAATGTGTGTCCAATTGCACATTGAGATAGCGCATTTCTTCTAGACCTCTATGGTGAAAAATGATCAGTAGCTTGGTAGTTTTATGCAGTAAGGGTCTATGCAATAAGAGAACTGCAAGCTTGCTTTGCAAACCAGATGCTTACTTGGAGCCTCCCTCATTTGTGTTACCACTTCTGAAGAGCTCAATTCCTTGCAAGCAGAGGAGCTTCTCCTTTCTTCTCTAAATATGATTACCTTTTCTTCTGTATTTTATGGCGTTGGGGTTTTCTGCCTCCCGATTACTGGTTTTGATGTAAAACTTTGCAAAGTGTGAATACACATCTGTGGGCATATGAAGTATCTGCAGTATCTACATTTTAGCAGATGATACCTTCAATAAGCATGCTTCATTGGAGACAGAAAGAGTGTGATTGTGTGGAACTAATCTTCTGGAAAGAGAAACTGAGCCATCTTGATAAGACAATTTGCACCTAATATTTTAGATCTGCAATGATGTCCACAGTCAAGCTGCCCTGCAGCTTGACCTGCAAGCCCTGCACTTTCTTTAGAGTCAATGAAGAGAAATAAAAATTTGGATGATATGATTAATGTGACAGTTTTTAAACACATAATTTAGAATGGACTCATGTATTGCTTTCTATGAACTAAAAAGGTGCTCACTGAGAAGCTTGGCTATGTCAACATTTATAGTGTAAATATTTATTTTGGCATTGTGAATCCCACCTTCTCTAAAGTAGAACAAAAAAAAAAAGGGAAAAAAGAAAAAAAAAGCAACTCATGAAGCAAATCTGATTGTCAGAACTGTGTCTTGAAGAGCTGGAAAAGTTCTTAATTCCTTGCAGTTCTCTAGCTGTGCGGCACAACTTCATAATTGGAATCTTCCTTCCATCTACAACTGGATGCTGTTGATTTAATTTCACACAGATCCTAATTCATTAACAATCAATTTAATCAACTAAGCACAATCAATGCAACTCCAACTACAAATTTGATTTGTTGATTGTACTAGTCTCTTGTAATCAGTTTTGTAAAAGAAAAAAGTTTACAGGTTAATTGATTTTTATCCTACTGGCTTGTTAAACTTCCATAAAATGCTAAAAAGAATATTGAGAGCTTCTGCCCCCGAAAGAAACACAACTTGTAGCTCTGCAAGATACAAAGCAATTGAATCTTTTGCCACTTTGCCATGCTACCAACTTAAAACAGTCACCCGCAGAAGTTCCGTAAGTTATAGCACTCTGAAATTAATGAGATTCTCCCACCAACCAGTGGGAACTATTAGAGGACAGGTGAAACGTGATACAGAAGTATTTGTCTCACAAAGAGAAGAAAAACACCTATCTGAAAGACCTATCACAGAAATCCATTTTGTGTTTCAGCTGCAAATACATTTGAAAGTTCAGAACTTATAGCAGAGCACTGGAGCCCTTCCATCTTCCAGACCAGAAAATGATACTGGAAAATTATTTATCCTGGAGTTTCACGCTCTCAATTTCCACTATTCCAAATTACAAGAGTTTTTTCCTTCCTGGAAAACAACTCATGAGAAGGGGAAGATCTTAAGGGGACATCAGACAACAGTTTAAGGAGGTCTTTTGACTGTGATTGCCAGATTAACATCATCCAGTTTTATGTGTCCTGAAGTATCTAGAAATAAGAAAAGCCCCCCCCAAACCAACAAACAACCAAACCTGATTCCTTAAAAAATGGGGAGAAATTTGAGCCTTCCAGAGGAGCAAGAACTGCTACCAAAGGATACTGAGAACAAGGGAGATGAGATCTTTCTTACATTTCCAGGATTGTTTCACCTGTGTTTATGGTCCCTCATTCAATGTGAGAGATGTAAAAATGCACTTGTGGGCAGTGGTTGTAGTACCAGTCTATTGATTCACAGTGTATCCACTCTGTGTTTTAGTGCACAATTATCAATGATGGTGTTTGCCAGCTGTGCATGAAGAACTTCGAAACGTATTGAGGCTGTCATATTATCCAAACTGGGTATTCAGCTGCAATTTGAACAGTATTTTCTCTGCAATAGGGATGGAAATCTCCGAAATTGGTTACTTTATGTAGTGGGCTAACCCTGGCTGGATGCTAGGCACCCACGAAAAGCTACTCTATCACTCTGCTTTACAAGTGGGTAGTAGAGAGAAAATATAACCAAGGGTTCATGAGTTGAATAGGGACCAGGAAAGATCACTCACCAGATACTGTCATGGACAAAATAGGCTTGAATTTGGGATAGTAACTGAATTCATTATTAACAAAATCACAGCAGCATAGCAAGAACTAAAATATTAAAGACATCTTCTGCCACTACTCCCTTCATGCTGTACTTCCTCACCTGTAGTGGTGCAGAAAGACAGGGAATGGGAGTTATGGTCAGTTCATCACACATTGTTTCTCCTGCTGCTCAGGGAGAGGAGTTCTTCTCTTCCTCCAGTGTGGGGTCCCTCCCAAGGGAGACATTTCTCCATGAACTTCTCCAATGTGAGTCCATCCCATGGGCAATAGTTCACAAACTGCTCCAATGTTGGCCACTTTTTCAGGGGGTGCAGTTCTTCAGGTACAGCCTGCTCCAGGGTGGGATCCCCACGGGTTCACAAGGAAATCTGCTCCAGTGTGGACGCTTCTCTTCATGGGTCTGTAGATCTGTGCCAGCAGCCTGCCCCAGCACAGGCCTCACACAGGGTCACAGCCTCCTCCCAAGCATCCACCTGCTCTGGCATGGGATCCTCCAGGGGCTGCAAGTAGATTTCTGCATCCCTTTGGATCTCCATGGGCTGCAGGGGCACAGCTGGCTCACCGTGTTCTGTACCATGGGCTGCAGGGGAATCTCAGCTCTGGTGCCTGGAGCACCTCCTCCCCTTCCTTCTCCACTGACCTTGGTGTCTGCAGGGCTGTTCCTCACACATGTTCTCACCCTGCTGTTCTCTGGCTGCAATTACTTCTGCACAGTAACTTATTTTTTCCTTCTTCTTGAATCTGTCATCATAGAGGCATTACTACCATTTCTAATTGGCCCAGCCTTGACCAGCAGCATGTCCAGCTTTGGGGCTGTGGGGGATTGGCTCTGCTGGACATGAGGAAGCTTCTGGCAGCTTCTCACAGAAGCCACTCCTGTAGCCCCCCCACTACCAAAACCTGGCCTCACAAACCCAGTACACCATATCACTGCCAAAATACAGAGATTTTTGTAGAACTCATCAACCAAAGTATTTATTTTATCCCCTAAACCAAGGTTCTAATACTGACAAAAAAACTCCAATATCTAACTAAGCATTAACTAGAGGAATTAAATCACAAAATGGCCAACAATAAAGTTTTTGCCAGTGTGCTAGCTCTGTAGCTATAAATAGTAAGACAGAACTGGAGAGAAATTCAATTTTTTCCAGTTTTCATCCTTATGAGTAAGGACATCAAAGGTAATACAGAGTAGAAAGGCAACATCACACACCGGAAGTGATATATGAATATTATATCACCCAAAGTTTCAGCAACACTTCATAGGCTCAAATACTACTTCCAGCAAAGTAAGGTACAAGGGGAAATATTCCTCTTGTGCTTACTGATGCTGCATCTGATCTACCCGTGCGTAGCTGATCAAGGCTCAGCTCTGAATATTTATGATATATGATCAGCACATAAGGTATTTGTACACATAATTGATGGTTGTACCTCTTAGAGCAGTTTGATCAGTGGAGCAGAATAAATCAGTGTGAAATTGCTGAAATGACCAGCACTGGACCTTAATGGGGTGGGAACACATTGTGTTGGCACTAGGGAGTTTTATATCAATATAATAGAGTTTTACAAGAAAATATATTTTGATCCAAAAAGAAAACAAATTCCCCCTTGCCCCCTGCCCCCAAAGTCCTTGTGCTCAACTTAAGTAGCGACAACAGGAAAAACTGCCAGATCTTAGTGATTACCTTTGCCTGTGTTTTCTTTCTCCTAGATTTTCTACACTCCCACAGGCCTGTCCCAGGTCTTCTGAAGGATATAAAATACAACTGCGGTTACTTAATTTCTGAAGGCAATACAAAAGAAAAGAGAGAAAAAGGAAATGAAAGGCTAAACCACTAGCTGGATTAAAGAAAGCTGTGGTCCCCATGTTGTCCCCAGCACAGACACAGATCGTCAGTATTTCAGAAAGAAGGAAATTACTTCTGACCTTGCACACAGGATAGTCTGGCTATCTGGTCATTACAGAAAGAAGCTTATGATACTCTCTGATCTGAATTGATGTGGAAACTTGCCCTGCCTTGTATTAAGCTAAACATGAAAATCCAACAAGGGAGATTCTCTTCTGTCCTTTTTACAGTTTATTTTAAATCTAATTTATATAGCAGTTCCCTTAATCTGCCTGTAAACTTGTTTTTAACCGTCAGAGTTGTGCAGCTACGAGAGAAAATTGTGCATATTTTAAACAACTACCTAACAGAATATTTACTCCAGAGATATAGCTGCATCCAAAAAAGGTATTTCATCCTCACAGGCAAATATTTTCAATTTTTATGATTTCATAAATGATTTTTAAAGAGAATTTAAATCTTCAAATACTACTCCTCAGTAGCCACCGAGAAAAAAAAATGGAAAGTAACATTCTGTCCTTCAGTGCCTCAGCAGTGCCCTTGTTTTGTATTTTTATGGCAGTAGCTAATATCTCACTTGCTGGTTCCTCCTTTGTGTCATACACCTGTCTGTCTTTTGTCACTTCTGTGGCAGCCATTCTGTTATTTAAGCATATCTTTCCCTTGCACCTAATATAATCACAAGCCTATCTGCAAAGTGGAAGCTGTGCTTTCTCACTTTTACTTGAGCAAAACTCCCAAGAATTTCAGTGAGAAGATGGAATCCCATTTGCTAAATTTCCAAGTGTAGCTGTCCTCAGCAAAAAGGAGACACATGCAAATTTCAGTGGGAGCACCCTTACCAAAATCTGCCTTTGGCTACAGACAGTGACAATTCCTCTCCCAGCCTGTGAAGAGGGCTGGGGGCTGCATGGAGACATGACTTTTTTCACTGCAGATTTGGCTTCAGTTAATACTTATGCTGTTGATAACTCAGGTCCCATTCATGAAAAAATACCCACCAACAAACCAGTAACTCTCATTCAAGAATAGTTACACTTTCAAGAGGAGTTATCTTACCCAGCAGCGGAAATCAGCTCAGGAAACTGATTTCCTGAGCTGATCAGCTCAGCTATTCTGCATTGCTATGGTGTTAATTTACAGGGTGGCTTTCCTCATTCAAGCCACATTAACTTAAGGGTCATTAGCTTGAGTGTATGCAATTTAATTCTTACATAAGAACAAGTTCTCTAAAGTAGCTTTTAGCATAACCTTATAACCTTTCTTCAGTATTTCCTTATCAGGAATTCATTTTAAAATAAGAGCTTTGTCCCTGTTCCTAACGGAACGCTGCACTGGGAAAAACAACCAAACATTTGCCAGGCACTTTAGCTTGCTGAACTTGCTGCTCCCACCTATGTCAGAATAGAGTCACAACAGAGTAATTTTCATTTCACTTGTTCTATGTGCTTTGACCTCCAGGCTTTGTCATATTTACCAGTAGGACCTATTATCATGAGTGCTTTTCACTAGCCAGTGTAAATCCTTGGCAGCCAGTCTCCTCAGCCTGACTGAAGCAATCAATCTGCCAGAAAATCACGACAGTATCATGTACTATGAATATTTTATAGTTTACTCATTTTAATTGCCCAAGCACTAAGGTCATGCTGATCACACTCATTAGGATATTTTGTCCCCTATGAAAAGCAGGCTGAAAAGCAGGTCAAATCCCAGAATATTCTCATAATTTGGTTAAAGAAATATGACTAGAACTAAGAAACAGAAGAATTGATGAGTTTCCCCAGATCAGAGAGCTATCAAAGCATTTTAATGACACCTAACCTCTTTTCACCCTGCCCACACATCTGCCAGGTGCTTTGTAAACTCTGGGTCTGGAGCCATGCAGTGACCATTTCATTGGTTTGTACAGTGGGTTCTGTGGAACATGCTGAAGGGGAAGGTTGATAATTAACTCTGGTTCAACGTGGTATGCTTTTAGCAAGCTCCTCTCAGGAGAAATGCTAATTGTAATAAAAATTTACTTTAGCAGCTTCTTTTAGGATTTTTGCATCACAGGACCTGATTTGCATACCAGCCTCTGGAACACTAGACAACTGCAACACACTTAATGAACATGTAAATGTGAAGGATGTCCTGCACTGGATTTTCCTGCATTCAGGTTATCTGTAGAAGTACCTGTGCTATATCACAGCTCCAGAGTCAACACGTTCTATGCAGCTGGCAAAAGTTATGTTCCTCTCCCTTTCTGGTGAGGCTGAGATAGATGCCAAACGTATATACGGAGCATGGATGTATCATAAAGATTCTCAAGACAACTTTAAAGAATTCTACTGCAGTAGGGCATCCCCCTGAATGCAAGCAGAAGCACAATGTATTTGGTGCATTAGGGACAAGAGCAATGCTCAAGGAAGAGACAAAAACCGTCTTGTCTATCACAACAGGGAAATGAACTTGATTCTGGTCCTCCTTTCCTAAGATAGGCTATATAGAACTGGAAAAATGTAAGTGGCTTTGTTTCAGCACTGTGTCTGTGCTTACTGCTTAAAGACAAGAACACCTTCACAGGTACACTCGAGTTACACCACAGTTCCTGCAAGAAGCACATGATGTCTGCAGCCTGTGCAATGGCAATGCAGCAGGTGCTTAGAGATTCACACAAACCCATCTTTCTGTGCAGGCTATTCTGGTATTCCACAGGCTGTGATAAGAGCTGCTGGGTGGAAGCCTGCTTTGGATGTATAGCAGTGCTCTAAGCACTAAAGCAGTGGGGAGTCCTGTTATGAACCTTTGGAATTTGGCATTGTGGTAAAATAAGAATATGGCCTGCAGATTCAGAACAGACATGATATTCCTGCCAGAAACAGGAAACAATGACCGTGGTAGCATTCATGTTCAAGAACAGGCAGTTCTCAGCTGTCATGCATATTGAAAATTGGCAGGAATCCCTAAAACAGAACATTTGCTAATCGTTTCTGCCCAGGTCTAACCATATTTAGCACAGAAAGCAGTTTACCAGATTCATTAGCATATTACATCATATGCTGTCTCTCTGCACCTCAGTTTCTGTTGAGATTCATCATTAGAAATTAGAAAAAGCAGAACAGAATAAAGGAGCCATTACAATTCAACAAATCCCGTGAAACTATCACTAGAGAAGTAGCCTAAAGCAGGAATGCCATGTTTATTACACATGGTGGTTTATGCTTTTCATGGATTTCCTGTAAAGATTTTGACTTGGCAAATTCACGATGAAAGTAAAGCTGCATATAATGTTTTGCTTTTTTTGCTGATTCTTCTGGTGGTGAATGACCTTTGGTATGTAATGCAGTAATACACCAAGGCTATTTCTTAGATATGTTAGTTACAGTCAGCTGCTCTTCTAGAATAAAGACATCATCAGAAAATTCTCTACCTGATTACACTATGACAAGAATTTTTGTAAGCACACATAAAGTGAAAATATGATCCTTTTCCTAAATGAATTCATTACCATGCTTTAGCAGCTGTTGAAATGATTTGAAAAGTTTAGTGCAAACCTGAACTGGAACTTACATATACCCAGAACAATCTGTATAGACACTAAGGTGGTGTGCTTATAACATATTCCCAGCTGCACTGAAATAGATTTAGGATTGTTTAAGCACATTGACCTTAAAGTGATGTGAAAACCCTTGGCCACATCTAGAATGTAGGTCACACATTTTTTCTGGGAAAACCTTTACATATTTTTCTTTTTAGGAGAAAAATGCCTTTGTATCATGGATAAAGCATTGTAAGCTTTCTGTTCAACAACAGGAACCCAATGATAGATTTGTCTCAGTGGAGGAAGTTGCAGGCCCCATAAGCCTCCCACAACTGCATGCATGTCTCTGCTGAGATAAGACCAAGGAGGAACCATTATCAGTCCAAATCTGTGAGAAAAGCTGCTACTGATAAGAACTGTTTATGTAACTTCATTGCTCTGGAACTTCCAGGTCAATCTGCTGACCTGGAAATACTGGACCTGGATAAGCTGCCCCTTCTCCAGACATACATAAGAAATGAGCACCATTTTAGGGACTTGACTGAACAAACAAGGAGGCTATCTCTGCAGAGAGACGAAGTTCCACCACCCAGCACAAACCTGCAGGAAGTCACTCTTCTGCTATTTTTGATTAGTAATAATATCTGGAAAATGCCAGGCAATTTTCATTTCCAGTTAAATCTTTTCAGCAGCAGTAACACAAACATTTCATAGCACAGCACATCTTACTGAGAGTCTCTGTCCTGAAAAACATTTACGTCAAAACATTCTGCTATGTGCACCGTCAGTTGAAGAGTCACAGCAGTATCTCTATCATGGACACTGCCTATGTTCTTGTAAATCAAGTCAGAACTTCTTCAGCTTAAGCAGCTTGCATTAGAGATAACAAACAAATATGTTGAAGATGCTACTTTAGTGACAGTGTCTGTACTTACTAGATGAGCTACAAATATGAGACAGCACTGGTGTACAATTCTCAAGTGTGGCCAATGGGGACATCTGCCTACAAGCAACACAAATCACAATACATTTTTATTTATTTTATTACTATACAAAGCTTCTATGTTGCAATACTCAGCTTCTACACATGGGACATATCTGATAACAAAGAGGTTTTGCTTTTGAGGTGTGCTTCATGTTCACTAAAATACTCCATCGTCCTGTTCTTCCATAAACAAACTCACATCTTATTGCTTCAAACCAAGTTTCCTACTTTTAAGTCAATCTTACAGTAAGCAACCATGCTATTCTCCCTCTGATATTGCTCTGAATGGGCAAAACAATATTGAGTGTCAAAAACCCACAGCTGTCCTTGTGGCAAATTGGTAGATGTACAGACAATGACTGAGATCTCTACTGTCTAATTCAACAGAGTAAATAAATTATATTAAAGAGGAATGGACTAAAACTTTTGTATATTTGGTATACAGGGCTTGATTTGCTCTAAATGGCATGTGGTTTCTGCGAGTTAGTCCTGTACATCAAACAACATGACATGATAGTTATCATTCAGATTAGACAATGTCTGCTGTGGGCACTGGGCATCTGAAAGGGAACTTGAAGCAGAAAATGTGGGATATTATGCTGAGGGATATGAAGAATACAAAGGCCAAAATCAGCCTCAGGTTTCCAGGGCTGTTGTTTCTTCCACTGGCTCTGAATGCTGGGCAGTGTTCAGTGGTATGGAAAGCTACATGCTCAAAGACAGCTACTCTCTCACCTGTGATCAAAAAAACCACATAACACTTTTTGCTTCTGGGAGCTGATTTCAGACTGAAGGCTATATATTGTCCCCTTGACAAAGTATGCCCTTGAGTAAGATTTGAATTCTGATTTTGTGTTTGTTTAAGTGGAAGCAGTGGACCGCAAACACATCTGTCCTTTCCTTCAGCAAAGGAACAGCAAAACCTTCATTAATCAAATACAATAAATGTTAAACACAGACTCTATTAACTCAGAGTAAATAAGCTACATGATTACATTCAACTTGGAGGTCAAGCCCAAGGGGGTTTGTCAGAGTCCACTTCATAACAGGCTACCCTTCTGCCCTGCCACACCCTCTCCAAATAAAGCACAGAAAGAAACAGGCACAGTCCAAAGAAGAACCAGAACATAAAGTCCATGAGTAATTAATCTTGATTTTAGTGAACTATCTTCTATCTGGAGACTTGAGGGAGCAGAGGAATTCACCCTCATATGAATAAATAATTTATTCCGTACATGTGAAATGCATCCCCACATTTACAGAAAAAGAAACATAAGAACATAGTAAAAACAACTGTAAGTTTTCCAAAACATGATTACTTACAGAAATTACATACTTACTTACAGAAATTCCTTTAATACATTTGCTAGCAAACTCGTATGAAATGATATGCATATTCACAAATGCAATGAGTACATTTCTCACATTTAATTAGCATGGCAGAATTTCTGCACCAATAATTTATCTGTGAAAATTATGTTAAAGATTTTGCAGATGATATGAAGACATTACAGTAAGAAACACCTAGCAAAAAAATGAACTAATTACATAATGAACCTTGAAAAATCAGGTTCTCACTTGGTACGTCACTGGTGGTATATCAGATATCTACATCAGCGGTACCCAAAAGCAGTAATCTGTTCTATAAACATTGGTGATTATACTTAATAACTAGGTCTTAATTTTGCTGAACTGACTCTCTAGGATTAGGTGTCTGCAGACACCTCAAGTGCTTGGAGTGATTCATTTATGTCAAACCAGGACAGGTAGCTCCCTACAGCACACATCAGTTTTTTTTAAAGGTGTACCTCAAGCAATCCATACTGTAAGTCTTCCCTGCTCTTCCTTAGCCTACAGGCAGCTTTTAATGTCAATATATGCCTATATATGTCTACATGTCCCTTCTCCCAGCATACATGGGAATAAATTATTTTCTAGTATTCAGTGGAAATTGGGCAATCTCTGCCCACATGTACAAGCTGCACACCTGAGATCAAAAGGGCTGACCCTACATTAACCAGTTGTGCACACCAGCAAAAGCAGCTCTCTGGAGCAAAACGTTTTTTACTGGAGATACCAAAAAAATCTGCAGTTTTCCTCATTTGCAGCTTTTCACTTCAGAGTGGCCCTGATCTGATTCCATTAGCTGAATACTTGTTTTCAGCTGGAACATACTACAAACAACTCTGCAGAAAAATCTTACAACTTTGTTTCTTCCGAAAGAAGAGCATCTCATGTTCTGAGACAGCTCTGCACTGCAAACCAAAGCACAGTGTGTAGGGATAGTTGGGAGAGTTGCATTGAAAAGTGCCCTCCTAAGTTGAACGAAAAAGTTGATGTAGACAGACCCAATCTCACCAAACCATGCTTGTGCTACAGGGTGAAATTCTCTTTTTTCCATTGCACCTTTCAGGAAAGCTGAGGAGTTAACAGTGCCAGGGAAATTTAAATGCAATCACCAAACTTCAGCAAATGGTAATACATTGCTTCAAAGTGTAGCTGCCTCTCCCACAAAACCTTGGTCAGAAAGTTATGGGCTGTTGCTGAGTGGCCTTCCACAGAGGCAAAACCCTATGCTAATCCAAGATGATGTGAGACAAGGTTTCTAAAAATGTGTGTTCTGCAAAACTTGCAATACACACTCAGCAGTAAAGAAGATTTTTTTTCTATTGGTCGTGACTAGTTTGCAGGTCAAGGTCAACCAAATTTAGAACTCTGCATATGCTTTTGCCTCCTTACTCTAATTGCCAGCCAGCTTACAGCGGGGCAAAAACTGGAGGGCCTGCTGGAAACTTCAGCAGATACTTGGGTCTGTGAAGCAGACATGCTCCACAGGTGCAGTTAGCTTGCAGCCAGTGTGAAAAAGGTTCAATGCTCCCTGTGACTGTGCATATTTTAATGGGATTTAAGAGGCTCTTAAATCTAGGAATTATTTCTAAAATTATGTATACACACAACCGTTCACAAATAAAATAATAAGACCTCCATGGGAGAACAAGGAAAACTGTGAAAAAAACCAATGAAAAAATTGAAGTCTCTTCATGGAAGTAGCACTGAAAGAGGTAAGGCAGTTTGTGACCAGTTTAATGTGGCTTAAGCTGCACTGAGTTTCGGAATAAGATTCTATGTGAATTTAAGGTGTTTTAAGTTACATAAAATGGTCACTGTGAATACTTCATAGAATATGGAGATGGGAAGGACTCAGTGCTCTCCTTCACTTTATATCAGTGTTCCCAAATATAATGTGTTTATTATTAACTAATTTGTCTTCAAAGAAAACGTGTGCAAAAAAATAAACTATCTGTACACATTGGAATGAAGTCACATTGATAGAGGACAGCACACACCACTGTCACAGAACTCTAGATCTTGTTTCTGTGACAAACACTTGTCTTTCTGTCCCTTCCAGAAAGAACTGTCATATCATCATTTTGCTTCATAGGTGCTAGTAATTTTTTGTCTTTAAAATTATCTTAATAAACAGTACAATTAATTTAAATCAACATAAATTGCTCCTAATCTGCACTTGGTGCTGTTGTGTCTGTTTTCAGGCTAGAAAGAAGAGGTTTTCTTCAAGTATGTTTGTATTTTGTTGATCAGATGAAAGATGCTTCCTTTCCTCTGCCTCATCTTGCCTCCCTTGTACTTACTTGTAAAGTACATTTCCCCATCTCTGTAAGTGCTTCAGCCTTTAGCTGCTTCCTGAGCATTCACATGGTTATTGATTTCTGTCTGTAGCTGCTTGTCAGTATTACACATAAAAACATACCAGTAAAAGAGAACCCTAAGACACTGAACAGAAAACCTGCAGCAGAAGTTAATTAGAAGTTAAAAATTCAGAGAGCAATCTAAGGAATTTCAACATACTTATATTTTTACTTCTTGCTTCTTCACTGTCTGCAATAGCCCCTTGCAAAATTCTTCCTTCAGAGCCTAGAAAAATCCTATGTGTGGTTCTTGAGGAGATTTACTAAGTGCATCCCAGAAGTTTGGGAAGGCAGACTCACAATCATATGTTGCCTTTGAATGTTTTAGCTCTTCCTGATACTGATAATAAATAGATTTGTGTAAAATTTGATACACAGGAGTCATGAACTGAGGAAATAAACTTGTAATACATGCTTGAGACACAGCAAGATCAGATTTTAATATCAAAAAGAAAAAGTCTAAATTAAGGTTAATAAGACTATGTTCCATCACATTTTCCAGTAATTCTGGAAGAAATTATTGCTTGTGAGATTATTTCAAGAACTGAGAAGACTAATGGTATCTTTGATCTTAAGTTTATTTCTCTCATTGGATGTTTCTTTTCTTTGAATGTGTTTTCTTTCACATTGATTACCGCTGTGTTAGTCAAGCTCTTTTTGATTATAGCTGCCTGTGATATTTCTACTGAGACAAAATTCAACTTTTAAAATGTGCTTTTTTATTTTGAAGTGTTTTCTTTCTACTTTTCCCTTCTACTTTCTCAATAAAATTAGGAGCTCTTTGTAAATGCTAAACCATTCTCTAGACATGCCTATTATGCTCTTTAAAACAGCTTTAATTCCTATTTTAAAAAGTACAGGGAAATAACCAAAAATGGAGTGCCGTGAGTGTAACCTCACCACTGTTCAAAATGCTTAAGCCATCAATATGATCTGAAGTAGTAGCTCATTCTTGAAGCATTTTTTGCCATTGCTCATTCTATTTAATAAAGCAGAGGGGTATGTACAGAAGTTAATGTTATGCTGTGCAGCCAACATTTGTAGAAAAATTAGAGAATCTGCCGTGCCTTGATTTATTGTCCAGTGTCATGGATTGACATAATCCAGGTCTCTAAACAGAGTCTAGAGCAAGACATAAACATCTATTTCAGAAATACAACAACTCTCTAAAATTTACCCTCCTCTCTTATTTCATCCTCACAAGGTCCAAAAGAGACTTCCAAACAGGAACAAGAAAAACAACATGAGCGTATTACCTAGCTAGGATTCTTTATCTAAATGCAATTTCCCCATGGACTCTCTCAGTCTTCAACCTGAGTGCTCGTGTTATTTTCAAAAATTATTATCTTTTAATGAAAAAGAGCCAAAGCACTACAGTCATGCAATGGGAAATCCCACTGTGCAGGTGTTTATAAACAAAAAGACCATTTTGGCACTGAAGGCTTTATGACTGTTCCCATTGTTCCAATTCATCGACCACTTAAACTTTATTATACAGCTGGCTTTATAGAGCTTCTGACTCATCACTGCTCCTCTTACTTCTTGGCAACCATTTAAAGAGTAAAGCTTGACCGTTAATCACATGTGGGAAAACAAGGATCTGCAGAGTGAGTGTTTGAAAATATTGTGTTACCAGAACTTCAGAGACACAGTCCATGAGGGCTCAGCACTGAAAAGCAGCAGGCACTGTTAGAGCTGCTGCTCTGTAAAGATAAGATAAAGATATAAAACAAAGATAAACCCAGAGGCACATTCTAAGGCTGATGGGCAGCTGCAGGAACAGAAGACAACACTTATGGCAAGAGAAGACACCAAAGATGGGAAGACAAACTAAGAAAAGAAAAGAGGTGGTTAAGAAAATGGCTGAAGATAATGCAGAGCAGAAGTAGCCGTGAAGCTGTGTGACTGATCTGAGGAAAAGTGATGGAAACAGAGATGCAACATGGTTGAGGTTGAGAGGAATAAAATTCTGATGGCATCCTTCTCAAAGGATTCAAGTAATTATGGAAAAGAATGAGGGAAAGAATGCAAAAGGACTTGTGATGCATCAAATCTATTCTATCTGTAGATCTAGCAGACCTGAGAAGCACTGAGTCATGCCACCACAACCTACAAAGCAGCTATCATGACAAGAAAGAATGGAATGGACACCTTTGAACTCCTCAATTTTTCAGAAAAGTATCTGATCAAAAGTATCAAGAACTATGCCACTGCAGTCAAGGCAAATCTTAATCCCAAGCTCAAAATGAGCCATTCTGCCCCACTGTCAGCCTCTTCTCTCCAGAGTGTAGAACAGGATTTTAAAAGGATGAACAGTTCTGCCTACTAGAAACTCATAAGAAAGTAGTCTCAACTCTTTGTTTACTGAAATGCTGTTTCTTGCTTATCATTTCCACTGTGGCAGTGCCTCAGAGTGTTACCTTACTGAAATAAGGATTGGAAAATCACATGCTACAGATTAGTACAGGAGAGAAGAACACACCTGAAGTAAGTGTGACAACATCACCAAAACAGAATGTGGCAGGAACTGCACATTTAAATAGCTGTATAGTCAGAATTTTGTAAGACAGCAAAGCTCTTCATTCTCTAAGTTAGACTTAGTGTTGAATTCAAATCCATTTTACACCCACAGTTTCAGAAGCCCTAGCAAGGTTTTATCTGCTACTTATAATGTGATTTACATAGCAAACATGTGCTAAAGATTACTGAAAAGGTTTCTCGCATTGATAATCTTAGTGAAAATAATATCGAGGGAGCAAACCAGAATTTTACAATGCAGACTCACATGGATGATAGAATTTCTTTTAATGTACTTAACCAAAGTAAAGCTTGGCAGTACTCCCCTGCCAGAATAAAACTTTATCGCATGAAAGCTGCCCATGTAGCTGAAGAGATGGAAATCTTTCATCCTAGTTAAATAATATATGCAGCTTCATGCAGAGCAATAAAGTGACTATCATCAGAATTTCATATTGACAATGGAGAAAAAAAAGAAGTAATGGGCCTCATTTATTCCTAGTATAGTTTTATTATCTACAGTAAGGCTATAGCTTACAATATAGTTTGGAGGCTTTGGTATGTCAGCTTTAGTCTGACTTCTTTTCAGACTATCTGGGCTTTGATTTGATCACCATTATAATTTCGTGTACTCAAAAGGATTGCCTTACAGGTCCTGAGGTCCAAGTGGTAAAGTAAGATCAGGAACTATTGAGTCAGAGGGATCTTTGTATTGGCTTTGAGTTCACATAACGGTGTTAGCACTGTGCTCTCTATTAGATCAGGCATTTCAGCTTAAGTTTATTCACATACAACCTTCGCAAAAGTTGAGTGGAGAGACTCACAACACACAGAGGCTTTGTCTCTGAGTAAAATACTCTGTGAAAAAAATGCACCCTCCTACCTTATTAAGCTAAGTGCCATACACAGAGTAACAAAACTATAAGGTAAGCCTTAGTATACTAACTGGTGGGTGCCTAGAAAAATGAAATTAGATATTTCAGCTGGTACCTGGCAGACTATCAGCCATTCATGTATTCCCAACAAACACTAAAAGATTTCTGAAAGGATCAATTTCCTGCATGAAAAGTTTGTCTTCCTTTCTTATTGAATAGTGTTTTGGTTTGATTCTTAACTTCTTTTATTTCATTGCCACAAGCCTCTCCAGCTTCATAGCATGTCTATTATCCTAGGCAAGAATTCAGACAAAAGGAGCATGCCAAGATTGATGTCTGAAAGGATCATGAATACGGCAAAATATTAATTTCAAAATGTCCCCATTTTCATCATGGGGAAAACCAAAGATAATCTTGAATTCCTGCATGTGGTGAAGATAAAATTAGGGATCTCTACTTCCAAGCAAGCAGTGAAAGAAAAACAATCACAACATCTTGCATGCCCACGGCTGGTGTCTAGCTGGCTCTAAAAGAATAGGATGCACTGCAGCCAGGATTTGCAAACACATTGTTATAAATCCCCCTTCTGATTTTTCTACAAAACAGAAACAATACAAAGTGGCATCACAAACTCTTCGACAGTGCCTGTTATGTTAATACTTGAATATCCCTCAATCCTTCTCCCTTAACACTTGCCATCTGTACTAAGCCCATCTCGGTGGCATATATATGGGATATTCCAGCATTACATACAGTGCTGAAATAAGGTTTCTTTGGATAACAGGTGTGCTACACAGCTCTCTCTCTGAGTCTCTGCCTGCAGCTGTAAACACATTCAAGTGGAGAAGGATGCCTTAGTTCAAGGTTTAGCTCCTCTGATGTAATCTTTGGTATAGATGTCCCTGTAGTTTCATGGTTTATTTTATCTTGCATTAATATGTAAGCCAGTAGCCATAAAGAGGCACATAACAATGGAACCAGTAACATAAAACTCGTTGTCATTTGGCTTCATGAAACTAAATAAAGCATGATTGGACAGTTATGAAAGAATCACAGTCAGAGACAGCAAACTCTGGTATCATCAATTGAAACACATCTGAATAATTTTAGAACTGTGTTACACTGTAGCAGGTGAGGATCTATTACAGAGATTTATTGATTCACATTTACCCCTGATATAACTCAGTTAAAGCAAATGGTGGAACAAAAGGAATAGCTTTAGTATATTATGTACTAAACTTTTTATAGCTTTGCTGAGTGAATAAATTATGATAGATAGGTTTTGTTGTCTGCTATGGCACTTATTTTCTGCATTGTACATTTGTATTCATACCAAACACACTGAATGTGTTTTAAGAGAAAGCAATCACAGAGTTGCACACTAGGTTATATATCCAATGTGAAAATTAAAACAAAAACAAACCTATCCCAAAGGGTATAAATGTTTAGTCATGATCTTATAAGCAAAAGAAACAAATTGACCAATGTTTCTAAACACAGAATCTGATCTCTGGCAGTGTTCCCACAGACTTGCTCTGTGGGATTAAAGCGCTGAGGTTTAAGATATTACATTCTTGGACATCACCCTCTTAGCAATTACTGTCTTCACAGCAAGGACAGCAGAAACAGCATGCAAAAAAAGGCAATGGCTCTCTGGACACTGGAGTTCACAAATTCAGTGAATTAGTTTAAACTACACTCAGTCCTTTGGATTTAGCTGCATTTAACCAGTAAAAGTGTTTAACCAGTCCTCAGCAGGATGCTGAAGAGAACAGAATTCCCTTCTGCCACTCCACCACGTTCCTGCTGGTCTCTCACAGCTCAGGCCGTGGACACCTGGAAGCAGTAATGTCCTTACTGTTGTAGCTTAATCCAGCACAGATCATTCCTCTGAAGCCTAGGGTCTCTGAAAACTTCCCCAGAGAAAGAATAAAGGGTTTTACAACACATTTATATTGTTTGCTCTCACAGTACATACAGCTGAATTTTAACAGTCTCCAACTCACAAAAAGTTTGAGCATCCAAATTTAGACACTCTGAAGCATCCCTTGGGCAATAACATTTTGCAGAGATTAGATAAGGAATCTTAATACTGTTCTGCTCTCCTTACCAAGAAATAAATCCCAAGAAAGTAGTGGCAAAATTTTCTTTTATCACTGGCCTTGGGATCTTGAACCAACCCAAAACTCAACATGTTAGCAGAAACTGTATGTATTTTGATTTGAAGCCAAATAAAGTAATCTGGCTCACTGCTTTGCTCCACTACAGAGAAGCCCACTTGTTGTGGCTCCACAAAGAGTGAGTGAGACAGTAGAAGACTTCTACAGGAAGAAAAGTATGGACATAGCTATGGTATGTTTATTGATGTAGTTTACCACAGCGTGTCCTAGAGTATTGCACAACCATGTGACTTTTATTGCACAGGGCAGGCAAATGCAAGCTGTTAAAATAAGATTTCAAAAGTATTACAAATTAAGCAGGTAATGAAAATTTGCTCAGAGCAATTCTCCTTTGCCACAGCTAAGAATTCAACCCCTTCCTGCTTTCAGTCCAATTGAGAGAAGGATAATAGATTTTCTTAAAGTGAATTTAATAGTTCGTTGCACTAGATTAAAACAAACTCAGACAATATCATCAGTAGTACTATATTTTCATATGTAAATCTCTTGTGCACACACACCTCTAAAAGCACTACTCCTGAAAATACGCATTGCACCCTGGGATAATTCAAACAAAACACGTGGTAAGGAAGGTGAAGGTGGGGTTACCAAGGGAGAGTAACAGTCAATGGAGGGACTCCAATGAAATTTTTTTTCCTTTTTTTTACTCACACATATATACAACCCACTCTACTGCTGGATGACATTCTGCTTTTCAAGCAGATAACCTGCAGGTTAGACACATACAAATACAGGTTATTATTGTTTGAGCTGCAGTATACTTAGGAATGGACTTGCACCCTAGTGTGCTGACTGGATTACTAACAGAATTTATTTTTTTTTAAATGTTTCTGTCCCAGTAGACCTTCACAGTCCTGTAAAATTACAGAAAGGTCAAATCTTGATAGTAAATTGAACCCAACTCTTTTCTGGTTTCAAGTCATCACTCAGAGTGTTTTATATTACACCCTTGGGTTCTCTGTAGTTTCCTTCAGTCACAAAAGCATTTGGCAATCTCATTTTAAACAGTTCAGAAAAATTCAAAATGCAGGACCATAAATTACTTTAGATACTCTCAACCTTTAGAGAGAAGCAAAAAGAGGGGAGAAAGAGGTAACATGAATGAGAAATGGGGGACAAAAAAAAAAAAAGGGCTAACAACATTTTACTGCCAAACTTTTTTTCAGGCATTCAAATAGGAAGGAAAGATTAAAAGAGAATTTCTCCATAAGTTCAGCCTCCAGGAAATCAAATGGGAGCCATAACAGTGATGGAAATCATCTTCTTGGGCAAAATTTGCCACCTTAGCTAAAGGTGCAAGGAATAGGTCCAAGATAGGTTGGACTGTTGCATCTAAGCCTGTTTTTTATCTTAGTCCTGGTGAATGGTGCATGCTAAATTTGTCAGCCCCATATGCCCTCCATGCAATATGTTCCTGAGAACTGCACAGGAGAAATCAGAGAAATTTGTCCAAGGTGAGACTGGGATGCAGAGGAAGAAATAATGAACAGGATTTTTTTCCCAGAAAACAGGAAAATGTCCAAAAGGCAGCAATAACAAATTCTGACACTCCCAGACCCCAGGATTACATTGATATAGGGAAGTGATCTCTTAATTTTTTTCAGTTATGAACTTGAACATTCAGATTCTCTATATTTTTGATACAGCTGAGATCAAGCTATTGAAATTCCACCAACCTTCACATACACCCTCCATAAGACTGATTTATTAATCCTATCTTGTATTTAAAAAGCAGTCTCCCTAGTGAGTACCTCTTGGTGTAGGAGTCCCGTTTTGGACTAATAGCAAAAGTAACAGATAGCTGTCACTAAGGGAATAATTTTCAACTTAAAAAGGCAGACAAATGAAGACTCACTGCTCCCACAGGCACAGAGAGGTTAAGAATTGACTGCCATTTTGGAAAAAAAGTTTTGGAAAAATATGGGTGTTTGTGAGTCATGCTTTTCTCATTCCAGCTCCATAGCCAAAGCAGCATGTCTTATTTTTCTTTTAATCAGGCAAGTAAGAAAACCAGCTCCTTTAACCACCCTTTCTTACAGGTAAATGCTCATCTAGAAGTTGCCATCTCATTCCATCTCCCTAAATTCCATATCTGAGCAGTTTAAGAATGAAAAAAATCATAGAATCATAGAATGCTTTGGATTGGAAAGGATCTGATTCCAAGCCCCTTGCCTATGGCACGTTCTCTCCTATCTCCCTCTTTTCATTTATCTTATATCATCAAGGTACATTTCTCTGAGGAATGTCAAGCAACATTTTATACCTCTTGAACAAAAGTAATAAAGTGACCTATCTTTACTATAAGCACAAAGTTACAAGTGACATTGGCCACCACTAATACAGAAGAAGGAAAGATATATGAATGTTGCCCTGTCTTGGCAACATTTGATATTCAAATTCTGAAGATGCTACTAGAGATGATCCAGTTCACAGATGTTAGTGAAACAGAGATAATAATAATCAAAGCAAGTTCCAAACCCAGAAAATGAGGCAAACCAACATCTGATAGTGCACTGGAATCTCTCTCCTGTGGTTCTGGATGTGGCAGAAGCAGCAGTTCATTATCAGTACCTTTTTGCATCATAGGAGGAAAGCCTACAGAAGAGGATCACAAAGGAAGGATGCACATTTTAACAACTGTAAACCAGAATACAAAGATATGGCATAACAATATGTTGCTAAACCACTCAGAATGCTTGGTTTGCACACAAACAGCAGATCTGAGATTAGCAGCCTCCCCCTGGATTTCAAAGACTCTGTAACTGAGAAGCCCAAACACAGAGTTTTGAAAAACAGGTTGGTGGATGTGATGACACGTCATATAAAATTCAGGCCAGGAGCCTTGACCTTGGCCCAGCTGATCTGCAGGTATGGATACTTTTTCTTAAACTCTGGTGATGGTATCAGGTCCTTTGGCTCCAAACAACAGAGGCAGAGTACACACACACACAGGCACACACGTAGTAGGTGCTTGGACAATAATTTACAGGTGACTGAGCAGCACTCATGCAGTTAGGCAGCTATATTGTGACCACTATACTTCTTGCTTTAGGTTCCTCACATGAGAGACCACTGGCTGAGTTAGGAGAAGCAGCAATTACTCAGCCAGCAGTAGTAAAAGTGGGAAGAAAAGGAAAGAGCAGTGTCCTTTACTGAGGACATGAAGGGCTTGGGCAAGGGACTTCCAGATTACACTGTGCTGACCTTTTCAAAGATTAGTGACAACTCTGAGTGTCACTAGTTTTCCTAAGAGCAATAAGAAAACATCTCACCAATATTTGCACAAAGTAGGTTAGGCTTGGCTGTGGTCTAACAGTCAGTACCAGTGTAGATAGTTGTTGCGCCCTTTGTTTCTTCAGCACTCAGCTGATAATTTGTCAAATGGGATCCCAGAAGTGAGGTCAGTCTGGCAACAAGGATGCTCAAACCTCACTGCTGTCAAAAGTTTAGGGTTCTGCTTCCTATCTTTCCTCCCCTGCGACTTTCATCTGCTATCCCACAGCCAGTCCCAAGACTCTTCTCCTTTCCTTGGGCTCTGTCCCTGTGCTGGGAGAATTCCTTACAGGCCAGAGAAACAAAGCATTTCCAGGAGAGGCTGATCAGGGACTAGAGCTGGCCCAAGGTACTGAACAGAACTGTGTTACCAGGACAGCCAGAGCAGATGATGGGAAGGAGTACAATAACATCCCTTCTCAGTGGCTGTGGGAAATTGTTAGATCAGTTCAAGGCTTATTCCTTTTCACACCTTCAAATACGCTCCCATTACAATGTAAAAGTTTGGCTTGCCTTGCTGAGTTGACCCTATTTGAGGGCTCCAGGGCAGGTGATGCCTGCTTTTAAGCAGGTGGTAAAAGGTCAGGAGAGGGCTAGTAATCCATGTGTCTAGGCATGAATTCTAGCAGGGGCTAGAGATACTTGCAGAGCTAATGGGATAAATTCAGACTACAGATGTACAGATGCACATCTGACTGAACAAGAAGTGCAGGAAAGAGATGAAAGTAGAAAGGGAAATAACAAAGAGAAAAGCATTACAACAGCGTACATAAATACACATAAAGGGGAGAGTAGAAAGAACATCTGAAAACCAATCTTTGTATACCATGAAGCTTTTCCCACCAAAGTAAACTTTCAGGTACTAATGCCCTGCCCTCCTTCTCCTCATACCAGCCCCAGCAGTGTGATGAGCCTGAACAATGACCGATCCAGCTGAAAAGTGAGGCCATCCCCTTCTTACTTTTTAGCTGGATCCCTCCCTGGATCTAACTGATCACATGGCTGCATGATCAGCAGTGGTATTAGTGCAGTGGCAGCTTGTACCTAGATGAGTCCAGAGCACCAATCACCCTGCTACCCTGCAGCACATCCACAGCACCAAACTGTGCCATCTGTCCTGGGACTCCATAAGGCAGGTGTTTGAGTCCAGGAGAGCTGCCCAATTATGGAGTAGTGGCTCTCTGCCTTGTCACCACATGCCACTACCTCATTAAGAGATAAGGAGAAAGTTGCATTTAATTCTTTTGCTTTTCATTTTCATTCAGAGCAAACTGTTCTAATTAGGAAATGGAAGCCAAAGGATGAAACAGAAAGCTGTACATAGGCACGGTGTGCTTACACAGCTGTCTGCTCTGGGAAATAAGAAGAAAACTGATGTCCTCCAAAACCTTATCATCTTCTACTTACCTACATGTCAATGAATCCCTTTAAGGCCACAGAGACTTGGAATAAGCAAGGCTAGAGAAAAAAAAAGAAAAAAGTATGCAAATATAAAAAGCTAACATTTCACTGGTTTTGTGAAACAGGACTTAAATAAGTACCTTTTACAAGACTTACTGGAGTGTTTAATGACTACAATTAGGGGAGGTACTGTTCTTGCAAGGGGTATTTTGAGAGATAGGTGGTTGCAGTGCACAGGAGGTATCTGAGCCACTGCTCCAGAACCACGGACTGAAGGACACCATCTCCCTTCATGTAAAATCTGACTTCAGCACCTGGTTCCTGATGGCAGCTCATTTACAGAGCAGTAGCTCTGATGTCACAATTACAACACTAACAGGTAGCAAGCTGTTAAAATGTAGAATTAAAATAAATGTGGCTGATACCTAAGGATTATTTCTCAGATGAAATACAAGGGAGAAATATTCATGTTTCAGTAATTACAGCGACATTGTATGAATAGCTTTCCTCAATTAATTACATACATTCTGAACCAAATAAAGCCTTAATGTGGCTGATGACAGCAAAGCTGAATATGGCCTTTTTGCCTGAGGAATAATGGTTCTGTTCACATACTTGGCACTTCTGAAAGGAAGATGAATTCTGGCAACCAGATCTGTTTTCCTTAACAGATGTTTCAAAATATGGTAATGAGGTGTGGGTTTCCTAGGCTGTCAGCTGGAATTCAGTAAGCAGGAAACACGACAAAATGGATCTGATGCAATTAGTCTTTTCACTTTAAACCTTTAAAGATTATGTTAGATTTTATATTAATTTTACAAAACACTGCTTGCAATGAATTATGTAATAGTACATGCACCTCTGCTAATACAATTTACTCTGAACCTTTCCTGGACTAATTCATAACTCTGTGTGACAAACATCATGTCAATTTGAAGAGTTTCACAGCGCCTCTGGCATCCAGAATACTACCCTCAAAGAAAAAAAAGTAAAGTAGAAAAAATCAGAAGAAGCATGTTTTCTGTGACATATTCAAACTCCAGTTTGAAAAACACAACACATTTTTAGATAGCAAACAAAATTCATATTGAACTCTAATCTTAAGTAATTTCTTAAACACAGCTTTATCTTCATACTGATGAAAGCTGTACTAATGAAGGACCAGCTAGAATTACATGTCTAGCAGAGAGATGAAAGAGAATGACTCTCTTCATTAAAAACTGAATCACATTTAAATTTTCCACTTGCAATAGTTGCCAAACTCTGCTTTCCTGCATTTTTCTAGAATAACTCTCATGTGCATCTCAGTACAAAGGAGCAAACTAAATCATGAGAGTGGGTATATTAATGTGCACATATGTACAAAGCAAACAGCTGAGAGACACGTCAAAACCTGCAACTTCCAACATTGTTACTAACGTGAATGACAAATTTGTGTGCCAGATGTTATGTGTTGGGCATCATGAAGACTGGTCTTTGGTTAGGAGTTAAAATACCCTGTACTGAACCCTGACAAGACAGAAAGAAGAGCACTAGTCATTTTTAGCCAATGTGCCTTGTTAGAAAGCCAACAACCTTGGTAGCTGTATCAATAACATTATCACTGGCAGAATCCATGGCCTTGCCAGTCACTAGGGCTACCTGACAATTCTTACAAAGCCCTAAAGAGAAGGGAAAATAAATAACTGGGTTGTTATTTCCTGACAGTCTGGATTTCCCATACATGAAATTTCCCACACCACCCAATTTCAGACACAACTGTTCAGACATTTCCATGAAAGAAGTTAAAGAGCCCAATGTTCTGCAATTTCAGACAATTCAGGTGATTGCTCCCTGAGAAATTGCAGCATCTCATTCACTGAAAGAGTAAGTTGCAATTTGGAAGATTGGTGGGTAAGATTTTGTGTCAGAAATATGCTCCTTATTCTTATGCAAATCCTCCCAAAGTTGGCCAAACTATGAAAATGGGAACTACTGTTATGAAAATGCTTATACACTTATAGGAGATTTCTCAGAACTGGATAAAATGCTTGGAGCTCTTGTTCTTGCTAAGAAAGCTCCATTCTTTCCCTGTCCATCTCTGTGACTGAATTTATCAGTCTGATACCACCAGACCATCACCTGCCCTGCAGAACTCAGACTGCTCCACCAGGGAGAGAGAGGGATAAACTTCCTTCATCCCCTCGGGCTGCAGGAATGCAGGACAGTGTAATTGAGGACACCAGCTCTACCTCTTATTCACCACCACTCAGCACACAGAAGCTGCTGGACTTAAATACGGGTAAAGAAAAAAATTTTAACATTTTTGGAAGTTTATTTGGATCTCATTATAAAACTTACTTGTGCTCTTCATGACAATCTCTCAGGTACCCTTTTTTATGGTGCCTGGAGGGTGTTACTGCTCTTATATTGCAAATAAACTACTGAACATTAGAGATTCAAAGCAGCCCTCCTCAAATGCCAGTTGTGTTGCACAGCAGAAAGTGAATCCAAGTTTCTGATTTCTTCTACTTTTCCGCTAGCCTGATGAGAGGTTGGGGTAGGGGAACAGTGACTGGGGCTTAGAAGAAGACTGGGACTAATATCTCTGATAGCCTTTGTCTAGTTAATTCCCACCTGTAAAGTGAAAATGTATGTTCTTCATTATCTTTAGGGTCTATTGTGAAGATAAATCCATTGAAGAATTTGAAGGCACAAGATGAAAACTATATAAATAAGTAAAACCTGTTCTAGTAGACATGTTAGTTCTATGGTGAATATGATTTCAGTGGAGTAGCGTTTATATGCTAAAAAGAAATATTTTGCCTTCGGTTTGCTTTTTTACTGACTCTATAAAAGCAAGTGTATGTCCACATGTATACCTAAAGACAAAGGGGGATAACAGATATAATACATTTAATTATAGTAAAAATCAAAACATTGATGTCAAACTGGTAGTTTCCCTCTGTCTTCCATTAAACAATTTTTTCCAGTCCCCACAGAGTTAGCCTTGCCCTTATGAGAAGAATTCAAAAGACAGTGGCAAAACAGGTTTGTTTTTTCCCTTTTCTGCTTGTATAAAGCCCAGTTAAATGCAATTTCTTTATCATAAGCAATGCACAATGGCCATTTTCTGCTGAGGCATTCCTGTATTGATCTGGAACAAGCAAGTAACCAAGCTTATGTCTTAAGTTTGCTGTGTACAATAAGTAATGGATAACTGTAAAATACACTGATATATGCCTCATAAGGAGGTCTTTATTTTCTCTGAGTGCTTTAAAAACTGTTTAGTCCTATTTATGTTAGTCCTATTGCTAATGGCAGAGCTTATCTATAGTAAGCTGTTTTCACATCAGTCTTTGCCAAATGTTCATACCTCACAGCCACTCTCTTTCCCAGACCATGTTAAATTGTTAATCCCGTCCCACTTTTGGATAGATAATTTTCTATGCACAAGACCTCAGGCAAGCACAAGACATTACCTACAATGACATCAAAACAGAGCACTGAGAGGCTAAACCAGCACACATTCCAATTCTATCACATATGCAGGGGTCCTTCTCAAGCAAGAGGATTCTTAGAAAAAGTGTCTCATATTTCAGTGGGAATAAAAATACTCTTTTTAGACCTCATAGTCCACCATCTCCTGCTATCATTGCAACATTTATGTTGAGCAGAACTGTAAAGCCTTTGTCAGGAAACCAGAAGAAAACTGGGTTTTTATCACCTCCTTAAGCAACAGTCCATTCACTAACAAAACTTGTTCACATTTCACTGTTACCTAGCATTAAAAAATGTAGCAAAATAAAAGTAAAGCCCCTTGACTTGAGCAATTTCAACAGTTACCATCACAAGACAAACCACAGAAGGACTTGCTTAAGCCCTGAAATCAAGAAATGCTGAAGGCATTAAAAATTTACACTGGTGTCACCTTTTCTTTGCTATCCCCATCCATATTTTACACATTCATCAACCCTGTTTTGCTTCAGTGGCAGCTGCAAGTTCATGAAAACACTGGAATGAGCTGACCCTGTGGTCCAAAGGCATTCCTTTTTACAGGTGTTTTGCTACCATTTGGGTGTTTCACTCACACTGCTGTGCTCGCCTCTTCAGTATAGTGAGGCTTGCAATCCAAACATTTACTTTCACATGCACAGTCTTTCCCAGCCACCCTCTTTCCTTGACCATTTTACCAATAATTAATTCATAAACTGTCAGAAGTTTCTTGCACTTGATGATCTGTGATATCTGAGAGACTACTGACAGCTTGTTCCATGCTGCTCGAGCTACCACAGAGCAGCCTCCTGGTGCCTAGTTCAGTGCAGAGTGGGAACTAAATCCAGATTATTTAGAAAAAGTGTTTAAATTCCATCACTAGTGTCACATCACAAACGAATATCTTAAATTCAGTTTTGTTGATTAATGAACAAGAAATCATAAAAGTGTCACTGCCTTGCACTTGGTTTTAGACAAAACATCTGTGTGCCTCTGCCTGTCCTCAGCCTTTCTGCACATCATCACTGGTCCCTGCTGTGTAAAGCAGCACTCTTCAGTGCTCTGTATCCCAAGGGGTGTCAAAGAGATCTAGTTCTTGTCATTCTTTCTTCAGCTGAAAGTGAGATATGATCCCTGTTTAGCACACTACCTTTACAGACAGGCACCCTCCACCACTAAAAGTCCTGATCTGTGCTCTGACAACACCTGCCAGAGGCAGGGCCATGTTATTGCAGTTTCCAGTTAACTGCCAGTGGCCACTCCAGTGCCAGAATTTCTGTGCTATCAGACAGATTTGGTAACAGCCATAGCAGTCAGCATCTGCTCTGCAGGGCTGTCTACTCAGTGCCTTTGTAATAATACAGCACAATCCCATTTTTCTAGAGAAGGATGAACATCCTGACTCTGTGCTCTCTTCTAAAAATTCACTCTCTTCTCCCAGGTGAATTTTGACTTTTTGGCAGTTCTCAGGGACATGTCCCCACTTCTTTTCGTTCGGTGGCAAGTGTGACCCAGTACTGCTTGTCTTATATACAGTGCGAGCCATGCAAGTGCACACAGCCCAGACTTTAATATCAGCAGGCAAAAAAGTGTAATTCTCAGGTTCACATACTCATTGTTTCCTATAGCAAAGAGAAACCATCCCCATTCCACAGCTGAATTTGGCAAAAGATTTAACCATGGCAGCACAGTAGATATGGAGACTTCTCCTGCCATCATTCTGAAATCTAAAGTTTAAAACAAAATTTAAAATTAACAATTTTGTTGTTCTCATCCACAGCTCTGTTAAAGACTTCCTTGCCTGGGACCATAAGTATTAGATGGAGTTCAGTCAGATCATTCATTTCTGATTTCATCTGTGAATTGTAACAGCCAGATTTTTATACAGAAAGAATAAGGGTTCACAGGCACCTATTTTATTTTAATTCTACTTTATTCCTCACATGTGTATGCAGGACAGAAAGAGAAAATTGGAAACTTGGTTTCCAATTTTGGCACTGGAGGCCAAGAGGAAACTCAGGTGCAAAGAGAAATGAGAGCAAATTTACAGCCTTTCTTTAAAGTTATGATTCTTGCTGTGTACAGTAAGATCTGACACAGGTATGATCCGCTACTGATGGTCAGTGGTAAGCTGCTTTTTTTATTATTATTTTTTTTAATCAATTAAAGATTCAGTTTCAAGTAACTTGACTCAGAAACAAATTAAAAAACATGACAAAACATGCTGCCAACACTTTCCAACAGCGCATTAAATAACATAATTAACATCTGACACGTGCTTTCCATTAACTTATCATCTTCCCAGTGCAAAGGGTGCCCAGTTCAGAAACAGTTTCCTTGCTTTAGGTAATAATAATACAATAGGCATAGAATTCAATTAGAAAAAGTTCATTAGAAAAAGTGGTGCCAAAGACACGTGTCTGGATATGGAGTTGAGAATCATAAGACTGTGATCATTCTCACTTCTTAAGAATGATCAGCCAAGAACTGTGTTCTTCCAATTCTGTTTCATCCAGCTACACTTCACCCATATTGCCAAACAATGTTACCCAACAAGAGACTAAGGAGATATTGGAAACTGGTCCGATTAAAAAAAACCAAAACAACCCCTTTTGGTTTTAATCAAAGACTTAAAAACACGGAATGCACATTCTCATTCATTACAAGCAAACTGTTAGAAACAGGGAAACAAAAATACTGTAAAGTAACTTAAATAATTTTTTTGGTTTGGTTTTAAATTTAAATAAATGTGGCAACTAATACACTGCTAATCTGTCATTCAAAAAAAAAAAATTGTGTGGCTCTTGGATTTGTTCATGATAGGGCAAGTTATCTACTTTGATTTCAAAGGAGTGAGAAATTGCATCACAAAGAAACAATAAGAGAGACAGTTTGAGACAGATTCTTGCCCTAGGATGGAACATCGCAAATGCCTCCAGGAGATCACTGCAAGAGTAAATGATTGTAATTTTGAATTTGATTTCGGATTCTCAGCAAAGTCAATAGAAAGCATAGACAGTTTTAATTTACACTTGGCGTAGCTTGTACCATCCAAGAATCACATTGAAGCCCTATGTTCTATTTATTGATTTTCGAGAGTTCAGATTTTTGTTCTAGTCTGAATTGCAATCTTGAATTAGATATTGAATTGCCACAAACTAGTCAAAAGAGGAATGACCTAATCAGATCACTAGTTAGCTATATATATATATATTTAATGAAAAGAACAAGGGAAAAAACATGTTGGTTGGGTGTTTTTTGATGATACTACACAAAAGAAATACTAACTCCTAAAGAGAATTTTCTTAACTAGGTTTATTCTGCAGATTAATTTTTTTTAGGTGAAGGGACACAAAAATGGAAATTGAAATTAAAGCTTAAAATTAAAATTGAAATTTAAGCTTATGGTTGCCCAGCACCTGTTTAAGTCCCCTCAATTCACAACTTGCCTGATTAAGTATTCTCAACCTTTTATTGATTAAAAGAGCCCTGAAAATGTCTCATTGCTCAGTCATTCCTCTATGGTCTCCTACTGTGATTCTTAGTAGAGATGCTTCCCTGAACCAAGCAGTATGAAAAGCAACCATAAGAAAAGCAAATTTTAAGGAATATTGCTTCCTGTCATTATTGGTGTGGTAGTAGGATTGTTCAGAAATTGAAAAATTCATATCAGGGCTTGAACTGAAAGAAAAGAAAAGGATGGGTGTGTTTGATCAGCGCAGCAGAGGAGCTGCAAGTCCTCGCTGGGTTCCTCTAGTGGTAGAATTGCCTGTCAGCTGAACGACAATGTTACCTGTTCATTCACCAGGCTGCTGGTGCTGCACTAGAAAAGAGCTTTCATTGTCCTTTCCAAGCCCAGGTTCACGAACACCGTGCCAATCAGAGCATATAAATCACTGTCATGAGTAAAACTGACCCAATTCCACAGTTCTTGTTCTCTGAAGTACTCTCATTGACCTGGTTATTGCATTGAGACCTTAACATTTCCATCATAGACAAAAAATGAAAACAGTAAGAACTTAGCTGAGGTGAAAGGGGGAAAATCCTGTGAGTTGAAGTGACTGGACTTATGACCAGCACAAAAATATATTAATAAGCAACAGGCTGAATGCATGACTTCTATGTCTTTGAAAGATACATAAACAAGAACGTGCTGATGAAATATAAGAGCCCTACTCTGTAATCTTAATTCAGTTTTTAGCCTATAACAACTGGTATTCCTCAATATCTTATTTTTTGTAACATCTACAAGTGTAGACTAAAATATGAGAAAATAGTGCATTTTGAATACTTACATTCAGCAAGAATGTCAGGAGTGACAATGCTCTCAGCAAGACGGAATCACAGTCATTACAGGGTGAATGCATCTGTCATCCTGACATCTAGCTATGCTTAATTACTTATAGCTTTATGGAACAGTTTTCAGAAATATCCCATTTCATCCAAACTACTGACATTTTCTCAGAGTGAGCCAGTATTATTGTTATTATACGAGAAATATAACTAAAGGACAGCATGAGAAGCATTGCTGTTATGGGATGTTACTTGTGGTATAGTTTCATTATATCTCATGGTCTGTTAATTCAAGTGACTTCATATATCTAAAAGTAAGAAGAGACATACTCTGAAGCTATAACCAAATAGCTGTATTTTGATTTGAACTAACCAATAAGCAGAATTTCTGTTCAGTAACAACACAAGGTTTTGAGATAAAAGCCAATCCCACACCATTTTAATTGAAAGAAGAGCTGCAACAACTCATTTCAGAAACACCAACGTACTGCCCCAACTTGGAGGCAAAGGAGAAAATGGCAACGATCAAGGAAAATAACATCATTAAAATACTTCCAGCTTTCAAAACTGTCTAGTCTGGAATGCATATGAGGTTTCATGCATATAGGCATGATAGGGTAGTAAAAACCATTTTAGCTGATTTATGCCTAATAGAAAACTGAGACTTGGGAATTACTACTTTCTGAGCATGAAGTTAAAATGCTCTATAAACTTAACTGGAATGTGGGTTTCAAAACTGAGTAAGAAGTGTTTGACCTTATGTCTTTCCCAATAACATATTTACAGGCTGTTTTATCTTGCAAACCTGAATGCACAACTTAAGAAGAAAAAAATAGTTTTAGAGCAAAGGCAAATTATTCTATGTTTATTTCATTTAGTTACATGAGACTAAACAAGACTTAACTCCTGGACTTTGAGGGAAGTATTTACATGGATCCTCTTACAAGCAGAATTTGATAATCCATTACTTTAAAGACTATTCCTAGAAGTAGATGTATGAGAATGTTCATTAAAACAGAATCCATTATACATAGGGTTTTTTTTTACGAGTAGGAGAAAATACTGATATCTCAAGCAATAGGCACTTTAAATTAGATACATTAACCTTTATTCAATTGCTTCAAAAATGTAAACATCAGTCAATACTTAGGACATTCTGTAGCTATACAGGCCAAACCATTTGAGCCAGGTGAGCAGCGCTGCTCCCTCAATAACGCTGATGGGACAAGTCACTGCCTTAGAATTGTGATTCCCAAAGGAATTACAGTCTTGATGACAAAAACCTCTGCAAAAACTTATGCTTCAATGCCTTCAGAGCTTTATGATCTTTTCTATGGATCCATGTTTGGGATCCTCACAGTGCAGCTGTGCAAAGCCCCCAGGCCTTGGAGAACCAGTCCAGTTTCCAGATGAGAGCCATGGTACAACCTGTACTTGAGCCCTGCCAAATGCTTCAGCTGGAGGGAGGCTCATCCCAGAGCTCAGTCCTCAAGCTCTGCCTCCAATTAATTCATGGCAATCCTTCCTGGGACACTGTTGTTGCATTTGTTTCATCTACCATGCACCACTGGAAGTCCCCAGGGCTCTGGTATAAACCACCTCTTTAAACATGTTCCCTGTGTTTTTCTCCTCCCATTTTGCCTAGGTACAACCAGATTTTAGCCCAAATCCTTGGAGGAGAGTCTTCACCAACCCACTCATTTATACCTTCCACTCATCTAGGAACCACAAAATGTTGGCACCTGCATATAAGAAAACCAGAAACTTTTGAGGTTCACACTGCACCTCACAACCTCTGTGCAGTGAGTACCGAGAGGAAAGCTGGGAATGGTTTGCAAAATCCTCAGCAGCAAAGTTGCCACTGCTGGAGCTTGCCATGCTCTGGCTATGGGGAATCCCACAACAGTCTACAGATACCACTTATGTGATGAGAATTTCACCAAAACTGCTGCCATATAACTTAGAGGAACTCCAAGAGGACACTTCTGTCAGCCCATTCCTCTGAATGGGAATAGCTTTAGTAAAAATGGGTAGGAAACCACATGTTGGACTCTACAAGTATCCATCAACATTAAACTTTGCAATCAGTGGCATGGTGCATTGGAGAGAAATACTGGTGAGGAGTAAGGGAGAGAAAGCAGGTGACATTTGCTTTATGTTTTCTCTAAAAATAACCATAAACCCTAGAGCTATTAAACTCCACAGAGAGATAAATAGCTTTATGAAGTATGAGCAACAGTTGAGTCTTTAAGGCAGGAAGGATGTTAAATGACCTCCTGGGTAATATTTCTGGCATTACTTGTGCTCATTCTAGAGATCCAGTGAATCTCCAGAAAAACTTTATAGCTCTCTGATTTTCTTGCAGTCTTACACTGTCCCTTTTATTTTCATAAAGTTATCAGCTCACCACCATGCAGAGCTTGAACGAGAACTCTCAGGAGGCTGTCAACACCATCTTATAACCATCCTGAAAATCAGTTATATGGGATGTCACAGGCTGTTTCTAAACAAACTGGAGCTGGACTAAAAGTAAAGTATTCTAAAGACATTACTTTCCAATGATGATGCAATTATTTGTCTCAAAAACTAAGACTTTGGTTAACAAAAGGTAATTACCATAGATAAAATACATGAACAGATGTTAAATGATCTGTGATACATACCAAGATCCTACTATTTTCTATTTAAAGCTATACTCTCCACTTTTTAGTCTGTCCCTGTGGAATTTGCTTTGGCCGATTCAGCAAAAGGACTTTGGTGGAAACAGCAGCAGTTAATAATGGGGAACTGCCAAACGACTGGAAGCAAAGCCTGAAAGCCAAGGCTTGCTAACTGTTAATCAAAGTCTGCTAGAGCACGCTCTGAAACTGAGCTGCCATCTGCCATGCATAAGGACAAGAGTCAGAAAGCAGAAGCTATTTTTTTTCCCATGTGTTTCTGACCACACACACAGGTAGGACAGACAGGGAAAGAAATGAAATATGATGGAGTGCTGACACAACACAGAAAAAACCCCGGCCCTGTGATGAATGCCTTCATGCCTTCAGGACAGCAGAACATGACCTTCCAGCTTTGTTTCCCATGCAGCCCTTTGGGGAAGCTGCAGGTCAGGACACATGTGCAGAGGGAGTGCAGTGTTTGCGCAGCACCTCAGAGAATTCCTGATTCCCTGGTCCATAGATCTTCAGGAGTCCAGCACTGTAGTATTGATTTCTCATTGCTGTTTTAATTCTGCTACTTGTCTTCTTTCTCCTGAACTCTAAGAAATCCTAAGCATGTTTAACTGTGACTACTCCAAAGACCTTTGTGAGAGGGTGAAGGTAAATGATAGTCATTGAAAAGATCAGACACGAGAAATATCTTCTGCAAAAGTAACTGACAGCTTGAGACAGTGAACATCATTTAAGAAAAAAAAGATGCGGGATCAGATAGAATATAATTTAAAAGTCTTTCTATGACAACTGTTCTAATATTAAAAGAATATGAAGAATAATGAAGATGATCCTGCTCAATGACACCTTTGAGAGAAAGGAATGACTAGACACATGAAGATAGTTGTTATTTCCCTTCTGTATACCTCTTACCTCCTCTTTGCCTTGGTCTGGATCATAGATTGACCACTGAAAAATATCAGAGCAAAAAATGGCTTAACTGCCAGGGGCTTTCTAATGATGCTACATATCCCATTCAAATCAATAGTTCAACCTTAATCTGTTTTTTCAGTTTTATGTGTTTAGGAAAATAATTACAGGCCTCCTTTTTTTTTTTTTTTGTTCTGTTTACATTTCTGGTTCTGCACATCTAAGATACAGATAAAATTACACCTTTCCTGCAAACAGACTATAAATTGTAGGCATGTTTTCATAACTATCAGAATTCTGTAAAATTGCACTGGGTTGCTGTTACATGCAGAGGTAACACAATCATCTCATAGGTAAAATCATAAACAAGTAGGGGCCATACATATTGAAGGGGTATTGAAAAAATGAAGCTATTTGAGGACATGGTTCTGTCAGACAGAAACAGGACTGTCTTCTACCTTCACTCAGATATCAGCCTACTAAAATGATAGAAAAGAAAAAGATAAAACTAAAGCATAACACATCTTGCCAAATGCACTCTATTATTGCCTACTCATTTGTATGTTTGACATAGATAAAGGACCATGCTGCCAAAACCCTGTCCATTCTTCTGACTTTATTAGTGATTTAATGAAGATATTAACCCTGCCTGGACTCCTTGCATTACTCATCTGTGCTACAAGTAGACTGCTTACTTGCTTGAAAAAAACACAAAATGCTTAACACCCAATGCAGCAGCTACCCCAAATATAAATATTTATGTATTTTGAATAGTTTCAAATATTTTGTTGCCTAGTTTCTGAGCTTACTTCAGACTTGGGGACTAAAATAATAATAGGTAGAGATCAGGTGCATATTCACCCACAGAGAAAGGCCACACATATCCTGTGGTCAGAGCAGAAAATATCTCTCATCTTCTCACTGCCCAGGCAGCACAAGGAGAAGAACACCTGATGACAGGGAGTGTTATGAAGTCCTGTAACATTTGAGCAGTTCAGAGAGATCAGAAGGATGTGTAGAATTAATGAAGATAACTTTGACACCTACCGATCTGTTCTGCTATCTTGCTTTGGTCTAGTTGTGCTTTGCTGCAAAAATATCATGAGAGACATTGAGCCTCAGGCTGCTACCCAAATCCACTGGAGGGAATTCACTGGAGGGACAGTCCCAGCTGATGAAGTGCTACACCACACACAGCACATGCTCCCTTTTGCCTCATAGGAAAGAAAATTTGAGTTAATGAGGGTGGAGAAGGCATAAAGAAGACCTTAAAGTTAAGTGCTTGCTTAACTGCTCCAAATGGATCAGGCCCAGGGAAGTGGAGGTGAGGTAAGACCATTGCAGGACAGCTGCTTGAATCAGCAGCCTTTTCTTTTCTCTAGGTATGTATGGAGTCACATGGCATCTTTCAGCTGCCACTTCTGTGTGAGCAACAAGCATCAGCATCTTTATTGTGCTTGCATAATCTGTAAGCAGCTTTCAATCCAATGAAAAACAGTACCAATTACAGATATCAATGTAACAAAATTTATTTGAGCATCTCCAATGGAAGGAAGTGGTGTAGGATGAAGAAAAGTATGTGACACATCATCTTCACTCTCACCCCTTCTATGTGCTTGCATTTCAGTACCTTGAAAATTAATTTAAAATTAAAATTTACCAGTCATATCACAAGGGAGTTTCAGCCACATACTGTGTCTGGGAAACTAAAATTAAAAAAGACAGAAAGACGCATTCAAGTATATGTCTCTTAATGCAGAAAGGATATTTGAAGACGCTTTTATCACTTATTTGTTTTCTTATTTATGAGACCATCTGCAGCCAGTCAGTTCCTCTAAGCCTGGTCACAGCTGAAAGCCCCTTTTTTGTTGCTGTTTGTGCTGTTTCTGACATGGATCCTGCCTCCTAAAAAAAACCAAGATATGAAATGCACTACTCACCCACAGCTGCACCTTCTTTTTCCCCGGTAGCTCTATGATTGTTTGATGTTAATGTGATCAAGGCCTGTAGGAGGTTGCTTGTTACCACCCTTATAGAAAGCAAAAAGCATCTCATGTACAGACAATTCGTATTGATGGGTTGACAACAAAACTGGCACACTTATGCTGATTTTTTTCAGTTGTTGCAATTTTTCTGGGCCTTTTATCATTTAAATATCTTTCAACAGCAGGAAGTTCTGCTGAATAAAATACCTGAGGAATGTATTTTAGAGACATATTAAAGTACACCAGAGCACATTTTAATAAATCAAGATCTAAGTCAATTTTCTTCTATTTAGTCTCAGATCTTTCACATAAACCCAAGCAATTCATAGTCTCTGTGAAGTCTCTCTTTCCCCACACCTCATTAGGCCAGGCCTGAATGTTCCATTTGTGGACAGAAAAACTGCCCTTCACCAAAGGTGGAAGGATTCCTATCTTTTTCCATCTGCTTTGTGAGAAATCATTCCTTGGAAAACAGAACTCCTTGGAAAGAAGGGTAAGTGTTGGATGATGATAGACACCACAGTCACTTCTAATGTTCTGAGGACAACGCATCTCAGGTTACTGTGGCTTAATTATTAAATAATTAATAGCCAAACACAGGCTGTCTAATCACAGAACAGGAAGTTTTAAAACTGACTTTGAACCTCCAAAATGCAGCAAGGCCATATTTTCACACTTTCCCCTGTGATCATGAAGACTATCAAGTTTCTTCTATTGGCTTCTCACAAGAACTATAGATTTAAGGAAAGACTACAACTACACATCTTGCAGTAAAACCTCCAAGAATGAGCAGATTTAATCACTAAAAGTTTGGCTATGAGGGATAAACAAGTCACTCTGTGTCACTGGGGCCATACAAATAGACAACATTATGCAAAAAAACGTGTTCAGTGTTCTAAAGGGTGCATTAGATACAGTGAACTGAAGGAAAACTGACAGTAATCCTTCATCTATATAAGTTCCCAGCACTTCCAAGGCTGTGGCCATTTTCTGAAGAGCCACAGCATTTCCATGGCTTCTAGAGGGGATCTCATGTCTGCTGGAGGCATTTCTCTGACTAGATACATAATTTTTTCAGGCTCAGTAAATCCAAATGCTAGCTTAGGTAAGGCTTTTCATACAGATATTCCCTTCTATTGTTGCTGGTTTTCTTTTTTCTGACAGGCTTCTTGAGTACTCCAGCAAGTAGCACCTTGTCATCTTTCCCTAACATCTGAAAGTTGAAATTTCAGGCTGGACACGGACAAATTAACTTTGCTACTGTCTAAAACATTATTTTGTCCTAAGGAAAATTACACTGGGCAAGAGATCAGAACATATGATGACATCTCCCAGAATGATCTAGATGCATTTATAAAATTTAAAGCTGAAGAACTAACACAAAATGTCAGATCTAATTTAGAAAGTTCAATATCTAAAATGTTATTTTTACCATTTCTCAGATGTTCTGTAGCTCGAGTGCATTCAGAGAGAATGGTCTTTCCTAATGCTATCTCCTAACTGAAGTTACCATGTCAATCCAAATGATCATCATTTTACATTTAAACTATTAATCACAAATAACAAAGCAGGACCTTCTGCTTGATTTACTAGGTCAGCAACTTCAGACATGTCCTTGCAATAAAGTATGAGCAGAAGAACCTTGTCTGTGCAAAATGCATTCACATACCTTGCTTTGTGTCAGAGCTGGTAAAATAAGACATAAGAGTAAAGTATTTGTGCAAGATTTCATCTATTCTCTCCAGATGAAATATACAGGCTCCTTTTCATGTCTACTCTGGAATAAATTAACTTCTACCAACTCCATGTAAAATTATTCCACAAGGTATTGCTTTTTGAAATTCTTGAGTTTCTTCCTGAGTTCCTTCCACCCACAACCCTAAACAACTATATTTTAAATCTGAAGCCATATTCTTCCAAATTTGCACCAAGAGACAGCAACAGATAAAATTCATGAATGTATTTTATCTCCCCGTATTCCTTTGCTGATCTGTTTCGTACTTCAGAAATTGTCTTCAGGTGAATCAGCAAGCATCTTGTAGGAAACTAAGATCTGCATCTCATGAATAAAAGTAGAATCTGGTTCCGTGCCTGCATCCATGCATCTTTCCTTCCTATATAATCCAAATATTAATATAACCCATCATAGGGAGGCAATAAGCATGCAGAAGTGCTAACACACTTGCATCTTTCTTGCTAAGCAAAGCCCTGTGTATTCTAGAGGAAAGGGGTTTTGGATGTTGGTGGTCAATCATCATATTCTGAGCTTGACAGAAATTAAACTTTGAGGTTAGTCAATGAATATTCCTGAATAGCACAGTCAGCATATGTAGTGGTTGCTCCTTATCATCCCCATATCATGTTTTTAAATTTTTATCTCATATTTTGCCCTCTGCTAGAGCAACTGGTAGACAAAATTAAACAACTCCCCTTAAGGGGATGAAGACTCAACATACTAAAGGAATTACAACTGAGTCAGTTGTAATTTCAAGTGTTTCAATCTATTTTACACCAAAGTATACATGAATATACATAGTTTATACTTCACCCTACTTTTTTTTTTTTTTTTTTTCTCCAGTGTTCTCGCTGTCCTCTCAATAATATTTATTCTGCAGTCAAGCAGGTCACAGGACTTCCATGCTGATTGAATTTCACTAGCCCTTTTCTTCAATTAGCAGCTAGTCCTTTAAAATACACCAGTTTTTTAAAAAAAGTGTTTGGTGTTGTTACCTTGCAGCTCTCCTTTTTAAAAACACTTCTCCTGTGCAATTTCTAACTGCACCTGCAGGTGATAACTTTTCTTCATTACCACACAAACAAATTTAGGCATTAATCCCACAGGAAGTACCATAAAATTGGTTTCAGGCTACCTTTAAATTTCCTTGCTATTTACCTCAGCTAAATCCATGAACCAATCTCCAGCTCTGCAGCTTTGCTTCCTCAACTCATGTATTAATGATATGTCAAAATCTAAAGCTCCCTGAAGAAAAGAGGTTGCCATGGGATACTGAGCGCTTAGGAGCAAAGTGTAGGAAGAGGTATCCTGCTAAGAAAGGCTCCGAAGACCTTGCTGTGTCAGGCAGTATTACTTTATATCTCTTTAGAGGAAACAAAATCACTGCTCTGGGAGGCACTGGGCATCTGTCAACCCTGATTGCACCATCACACTGACCATTTCAACAGGACTATAGGAATCCATTAGTTGAATGGGAAGACCTCCAGTTCCTCAAAAGCTCTGACTTTGCTGCGTGGTATCAGAGTTGTTCTCTGGCAACACAGACAAAGAATTTTTCCTCAACAGTACCTGTCTTTAATTACCCTCTTCCCTCTTGGCTTTTTAAACAACTCCAAACCCATATGCAAAGACTTTGTGTGCTACAGATTAGTGACAGGAGAATAAGGTGTGAAAAAGAAAAGAGAATAGAAAACTTAACAAAATTTTACCTGTGGGTCATCAATGATGTTCAATTGACACACAGGTGATATTGGAGATTTCCATGCACAGGTACCTAAAGATACAGAGCTGTATCTTTACAGCTATCTACACACAGCTAACAAACAGGCTCAGGTCCTCTTCTCTTGCAGTCATTTGTGCAGAGAGAAGTGAGGCAAAATGATGCTTAGGGGACAGCAAAGTCTCCAAGAACAAGTGCAGTGTGTTTGCATCACCAGTGGCTGGTGGAGGTAAGAGAAGTTTCCCTATCACAATGGTTCAGAGTCGAAGACCATGCTGGATTCTGTCAGGAGGACCTATTTTATATCATCACCCAATGCTAACAAGAAAAGAAGTAACAAAGTACTCATTTTAGCTGCACATTACAGATAGTAGTATATAGTTTTATAGTAGAACAAGGAACATGGTATTTTTTACCTCCAACACAACAAAACCCCAATGGGTATATCACTGAGACAACATCTGAAATATTGCGTTCCTCTTTCTGAAAAGTCTGTATCACAAAAAAACCGGGGAATTTTTAGAAAAGAGGAACACCTTATTAAAGAACAGGCCATTGTGATTTATGGGTAAAGATGAAAATATTATTGCATGGTTAAATTAAAGCATTGGAGATAAGGGATATGAAAATCAGTTTCAAGTGCTGGAATGTCAAGACCAGTGAAATGGGAGAGAAAATATTTTCACTTAATGCACAAAAATTAGTGATAATTGAATGATCCTAACTATAAGCAAATCTGGGGTAATAATAGATAAGGGAACATCTCTCAACAGGCCACTTGACTGCACCACACTGCTTTTTTTCAGAAAATATTGAGGCTCACATCTCTTCATATAAATGCACATGCTAACTCATCAAGTTACCCACATGGGCAAAATAGCAGTCTAGGAAAGCGCTCTCTGCGTCAGCTTCCTCCTGCAAACTTGCTAGACTAAATTAAAAACTAAGAAAAAACCCAAATTTTATCGAGTTCAGAACAACAAATGAGAGCAGATTCTCTAAAAAGATGAGCTAAAAATTACTGCTCTTGGTTTTATTTACACTTTTTCTTTGCTGGAAAGCTCTGAGTCTCTTAAAAAAAACCACAACACATTACAACAATAATACAAAAATTGCCTTTGGTGAAACATTTCTCCTTGAAAAATCTTTTTAGTTCAACATTATTTTAAGGGTAAAAAATCTCCTAAAAATTGCAGAATCTTTGAAACCAGAAATTTTTTTTGTTTTTGAAAGCAGCCATAGTGATGTGAACTGTATTTCTGTGAACTGTATTTCTTAATAAGCACGAAATCCTCATTTTTTTAAACTGCATTATCCTGAATCTACTGACCCATTAATTTTTAAATTTAAGAAAATAATAATAAAAAAGCAAAAATTAGAGACAAAAATCATTGAAGAAAGCAAAAAAAAAAAAAAAAAATTATTCAAGGTGCAACAAGTACCCAGCTCCCATTGTAGGCTTTTGTAAACTTCATCCTCCCTGGTGCCCACTGGAAACTCAATGACACAGCACATTTGGGTGGGGCTGGTGGTCCAGATAACCTGTGCAGTTAATTGCAGCATCAATTCCCACCCATGGACCAGGACAAAATCCACACAATGAATATTTAATTTAGGCAGAAGACAGCCCTGGAGCTGTTGTTCATGAAGAATGAACTGCATCCTCATATCTTTGAATGTAACTTTGCAAGTCATCACTTTCAGGTGTGTAAGCCCGAGTGGGGCTTTGAAAAGCTCCTGTTGCAAGTCAGTGGCAAAACTTCCACTGACTCTTGTGACCTCCTACAAGCCTTTGTGAAAAAAATAGATGTCAGCAGTCTGAGAGACTGAAGATTAAACTCTTGGGAGGCACAACACTGTCCTGCTTACTCAGAGTGGTAAAATGACATCTATAACTCTGCAGTTCACTTGGAGGGTAGCTCATGTTTGGGCCATGTGATGCCAGCCAACTGATGTAGACATTTACTTTTCCTGGACTCATTCTATACTCAAGTAATAGTGATACATAACAATTGGCTCCTATTGCTCTCACATTTAGCAACATTAAGATTAAAATTTAAAAATTTCAGCCACAGTCCTGGTTCTCTGCTGCTTTTATATAACAGAGCTGCTGGGGATGGCATTTTGCTGTCCCAACAGAACTTCAGTGTTGAAGCAAACCTCTGAAACATACTTCAGCTCCCTTGCAGAGTGTGGAGAGCAAAAGAGCAATACCTAGATTACCATTTATTTACCCAAATACAGATATCTTCAACCACTCAGCCCTTTCAGTTGGAGACTGGCCTTTGGACATATAAAACCCACCCTTTGAGTCTGCACCAAAAGAGACATTTTAGTATAATCTCTGTTAAACACAGAAAGTCAAAGTAGCTGCAGTTTTAGTTCCTGTTATAGGGTTGCTGCCAGCTTCCTGGTGTACAACATACTCAGTTGTGACTTCACATGGGTATGGGGAACCATTTCCATTTTGCATTTAAATAAATAACCCAGGATAGCCATTGAAATTAGATAACCCCTAGCTTTAAACCATTACTGAGCCTCATAAAGGTTGTCTTTGTACCTCAGCTCAAGGATGACCTCAAATTGCCTATGAAAAAGCTAAAGCTACCTTACTCTTGCCCGCACTATCGTAGTAAAGCACCACCTCCATCATCCAAATTTAATGCAATGTAAAGACATCCCTTTTTCAGTGAAGACACAGCCTGAGGCTGCTGCTTCTGCCTTCTCTCTGTGTGGGGGCATAGATATCTTTTGAACTTCCTGAAGTCAGCAAGATCCCCTGGGTATTATCATGTTTATTTTAGAAAAGGCCTATTGTTCTGGAGACTAAGACCATTTCTGAGGCTATTTTGAAACTGCTCTTTAAACTGTTAAATGTTCTAACCTTCAATTTTAGGGATGTCAGAGGAGAAGTGATTAAAGATCCATTTCCCCAAACAGAGACAGTATTTTTATTAATTTCTTATGCCCTATTTGGCTATTTATTGCCCTTATTGTTTCTTTTGATTGTTGCTAGGGAGAAGATTAAAACTCAACGTGCAGCATGCTCATTCTAGGCTATAGTTTTTCTGGTATTTAAAATAATATATGCTAGATAATAGATATAAATTACCATGTTGAGCTTAAAAGAGGATATTATTGTGCCATATTTAGTTTTATTTTTTCCTAGTCTTCAAAAAGATGTTTCCTGAAGGATGCACAGGAAGAAGACAGATATGATAAATACAAACAGATTTCCTCTGTGAATGCAAGAGGAGAAACATAAGCCCCCACCCAAACAAGAGCCTGTTTTCCTCTACAGAACAAAGAAGTTCCTCTCTAGATACTTTAATTATATTTTTTGTTACTGAAGTATGTGCTGTCATGCATTATTCGGATCGTACGACATAATTCTATGAATAAAAATTATAGTTATATTATTGATTTACCTGTAAAATACAGACACATATCCCCTACTTGGTGGTCAGCTACACTGGGCAGGGCAAAACCCAACGTCTCTCTTGGAAAAATCAGAAAGCTGGTCAACCATCGTGTTTTGCTTTTGGTCTCTTTTTTTTCTGAAGAGTTTGATTTCTTTGAGAAGGTTGGTTTTTCCAAACATGATCACCAGGGGAGCAACAGATTCTGAGTAGACCACATAAGGCATCAGCTTCATTGATAAAGGTCATTTCATGAAGCTAAAGCAGGTGGTCGAGGAGGAGGAGGACTTCCATATGAGCACTGCTAAACTGAGGTCAGTGTCCAGAGAAGGAGGAGTGATTTTCCCTCTTCTGAGCATATCTGGACTGGGTTTGTGGAAACTCTGGAGGGAGAACTGTCACGTGGAGAAGTGCATAGCTAGAGTCAGGGCTGCAGGAATGGCTGTGCCACCCACAATGCACCACTTGGCTTGGGCTATTTTTCAAATTAAGTGAAAGAACAGGAAACAAGTTTTATCAAGCAGGAAGAAAAACATCTTTCAAGGGGATTGATAGATTTTTAAAGCTCCCGAAACATGGGAAAGAGTAGAATTTTGTGAGTGAGTTTGGACAAAGCATTTACATTCTCTTTGAAACAGCATCTGAAACAAGGTAGTTGATTCCTGTTGCTGACACTTGTCCAGAAGAATTCAGAGAGGAAATTCTCTCTTGTATTAAAAGAGAAAACATGCCTGTGGTCACAACCTCCTCTTACCTCCTCAGGCTCAGTTTCTACAGCTGACTGCCTTTGGGCACATGCTTATGTGCTGCTCACAGAGTTTTAACAGTGTCCCATGAGAAGGGGAACTTGGAAAGAGCAAGGTTTCATTCCCAGCACTACCAAAGGGATTCTTGTGAGCCCTGGAGCATCTCATTTCATCTGCACTGTTCACTTTATTCAAAAATAAATACATAGCACTTACCTATTCTGCTGTAGACTAAAAAACAGAACTATTAATGTGCATGTATCACTCAAATATTGCACTAATAAGCACCACACAGAAGCATCCATAAATATTCACAGTGAACAACAGATAGTCACATAAAAGTGTCTGGCTATCTTACATGAATTTTGGATCTTGCTCTCACAGGTGTTACTGTATGCCTCAGCTGTATGACCAGAACTTGTAAAAGTTGAACATCAGTTACCAGTTTCACCGATTTAGGGGAAAAAAAAGAAAAGTTAAAAAAATCCCAAACCAAACCAAAAACCCCAAAATAAACACCCCCAAACCCCACAAACAAAACCCCACAAACAAACAACCACAAAACAAACAAACAAACAAACAAACACACAAACACACACACACACACACAAAAAAAAAAAACCACAAAAAAACCAAGAAAAACAAACTTGAAAGAGCTTTGAAAGACTGCAGTTTGGACTTCATGATTTAGCCTGTGATAGTTTCAGTCTATGGCTGTTGCATTGGACATCTTCTGATGACCTGGAGCTCTCAAGTTATATTCAGAGTGGCAAACGCTGGAAGTACCAGGAAAGCTGTTTTTATAATGGAGCCTTAATTCACCAATTTCTCTCAAGGTCAATAACCTTAGGAATTATAGATAAATTTTAAAAGAAGTTACAAGACCCAGTGGTAATGATGCAAGACAGACTTACATAAAATACTAGCTGCTTTCTTTATGGATCCTTTAAAATATGTGATCCCTGAAATTAAATATTTCTAGATATTATGAAGTGTTTAATTTACTAGTGCAGTTTCTATCCTCTGTCAAACACAAAATAAAAGATTCCCAGAATTCATAAATTTGTCAAATGCAAGACCTGGCATAGATATAGGTGAGTTTCTTCTGACTATAAGGTTCTAGAGAACTTTCATTTCTGAGAATGTTTTTCCCCCTAGCTTTATATCTGCTTCTGTATGTGCATGCTACTCTGACTGCTTTGGTTGATATAAAGCCTAAGATAAAACAGAGCAACAAGAAGTTCAACCTCTGTATGTATTACAGGCTGGAAGATATTTCCCCTGAAGTAACTTCAGTTTTATAACATAAACCTTAGGAAGCTGAAAAATATGGGGAACCAAGTAAAAATAATGATCATTCAGAGGTCAAGTGATAGAAAGCTGAAAACACGACTGACTGCACAGCTCCACAAGGGAAGCAACTCAGGACACAAAAAAAGAGGGAAAAGCTTCAGAGACAGTACCTACTTGAAAGTCAAGATTTAAATTAAAAGAAGCAATGTTGTAGAAAGCAGGTGAACAGAGCTGACATTTTAGGGAATTAAACAAAACCTTAAAAATGGAAATAGGGAATAAAAAAAGTAATGCAAAAGTATGGTTTAAAAACAGTTTTAAAAGAAAAAGAAGAAAGTACATAAGGTGAACTTTTAGTAGGTTTGAAGATCAGCCATCAAGGGAAAAACGAAAATATTAACATTTAAGGAGATGATGAGGACTACAAAACATGACTCCAAAATAGTATGGACAATGTTAAAAGTCATTAGGAAAATGAAAAGGACTTTCCTGAAGATGCCAAATGAAAATATCCCTATACTACAAAAACACCTTAAGTAAACAGATCAAGATAGGGTCAAATGTAACAACTGCATCAGCTACACCATTTCAACATTTTCAGATGAACCATTACCCCAAGTTGGGACAAAACCAAAGTGTGCAGAACTCTGACTAGTGTACATGTGTGTTACTGCCACTTCTCAGAGTGAAGACTTAAGGAAATATTTGCAACTAAAATCTCCCAAATCACAGAATCATGGAATATGGTGAACTGGAAGGAACCCACAAGGATCATCTAAGTCCAACTCCTCACTCTGCCAAGGACACCCCAAGAATCACACCGTATGCCTGAGAGCAGTGTCCAAACACTTCTTGAACTCTCTCAGGCTGGTGCTGTGACCACTCCCCTGGGGAGCCTGTTCCAGTGCCCAGCCACCCTCTGGGTGAAAACCCTTTTTCTAATGTCCAACCTAAACCTTCCCTGATACAGCTTCAGGCCATTCCCTTGGGTCACCACAGGGATCAGTGCCTGCCCCTCCTCTTCCTTCACAAGGAACTTGCAGAGGGCATTGAGGTCTCCCCTCAGTCTCCTCCAGGCTGAACACACCAAGTGACCTCAGCTGCTTCTCATTCAACTTCCTGTCAAGGCCCTTCACCATCTTTGTTGTGCTCCTTTGGATGCTCTCTAATTGTTCAATGTCTTTCTCCTATTGTGGCACCCAAACCAGCCCCCAGCACTGGAGGTGAGGCTGCCCCAGAGCAGAGCAGGACAATCCCCTCCCTGTCCCCACTGGTGATGCTGTGCCTGATGCCCTCCAGGACAGGCTTGGCCCTCCTGGCTGCCAGGGCACTGCTGACTCATGGTCAGCTTGTCACTGACCAGGACCCCCAGGGCCCTTTCCATGGCACTGCTTCCCAGCATCTCCTTCCCCAGTCTGTCCACACATCCAGGGTTACTCCACCTCAGGTGCAGAATCCAACGTGTTCCCTTGTTGTACTTCATGAGGTTGGTGATTGCCCAGTTCTCTAATTTGGAAGGAATTATAAATATATATATATATATATACACAGTGTACACCCCTTGGATAACTACAGTAGTTTCACTCACAGAAGCAGCACAGATGTATTTTTGTGGCTTAAGATATTAGATATCATCTTTGATGGTGAGTTAATGTCAGTTAACATCTGATGTCAGTTAACATCTGCAGTTTCTATGAAATATATAAAATACCAGTGTGATATCACTATGGATGCACATCTTCTGTTTTGCTTTACATTTTGACAAATGTCTTCCAACTTCAAGGAGATTAACATCAATTCTACTGAAGCATTCAATTTTAATTTAGAAAAAAAGCCATATAAAAATAATAAACTTTAATGAGTTCATGCATCAACTTCCTTTGAAGGAGAAACTGTTATAGAAAACTCCTGCAATAGATATTTACCACAAATTTTTTCAATCATGATTTAAATATTTCAATCAATATGGCTTCAGAGCATGTTCCTAGTGAGATCATCAGCTATTCAGCACTTCAAGTTCATCTACAATCCCAAACCAAATCACATGATATCTAAATGGAACCAGTCGCATTTTTTTATCAGATAGGCACGTTGAAATTTTCAAGGGAGAAGAATCAAGCAAGAATAATTCAGAAACATATCAAAATGAACTCCTGATTTTAAAATCAGACTATCAGAATGAACAAATTTGATCCTGTTTAACTATAACCCCAGACTATATTGAGATAATGCTTTTATTTTCAAATTTTCCTTTGTTAGAGTAAATTCAGATACCAAGATGAGAAAATACTCACAATTTCTCACTTTGATCTGATTTTTACAACCAAAACTGAGCTCAAGACTCTTTCACAGAATCTTATTACTCTAATCAACAGATGATGTCACCAACTACAACATAGACACAGAGCCAGTACTGAAACTTCTTTAATTACTCTTTGAAGCCCCATGGAAGATGTGATAAGGCACAAACAATCAGAGACTTCCACACCCTTAAGTGACAATCTGCAAAGCTCTGAAAGTTCTGTATGTAGCTACTCCAGCAAAAAAGCCAGAAAGATAACACCAAGAATTTACATAGCATCATTTTTGACTTAAATCAATACAAAAAACCCCCTCATAAGTTTATGATTATAGTCACAAATTATTTTGCTTAAATTGGTTAAAAAAATCCCCCAAATATGTAAATTTAGAGAATAATAGAGGAAGTTTAATGATCTCTAACTGGGTTTTTTTTTTCATTTTTCAACTATATTCTGCATGAGAAAGTATTGCTGGGAATGCCAAATAAGCAAAAAAGACATTCATTAGCTAAATAAGACTACATAGCAAGATAAACAAAAATGAAAATGAAAGGCTTCTAAACCTAATTTAGGCAGAGGGCATAATCATTTTGAAACTTAATAAAAGGTAAACACAGTTTTAAGAGTCACTTTTCAATTCAATTGACATGTAATGTGCTCCATTTATGTGCAAAACCTGTCTTGGCTAAATAAGCTACCCACAGTTGGAAGAGGTTCAATTTTCCAATGATAGCTAATAGGCTTCTTACTGTAGGTTGAGAGAAGAGTCATGTGCAGTATAAAAGCTTGTGATGACCAGGTGAATTGAGAAGGAGCAGTCATCAATAATGAGATCTGGAACAGGAAGAGCAGCTGTTCTTTCAAATGGGGGAAAACCATTGCAGAGACAACTACAGGGACAGATCCTGGGAGCTGCTGGTGTGCAGGGTGGGTATGCAGGAAAAAGGAGGAGATGATGTGGGGATCATTTACCACTTTACAGCTAGGAAGGGGATGTTTTGCTGTTGCCCTTCTCTGCTGCATTTGACTCATGTAGAGGCACTGAAGCCAGAGACACCATGTCAGAGTAAATGAACGGACACAGAATCATATTCTGATTTTTCAGATTTTAAATGCATATTCTTGAAGAGCGCAGCTGTCAAAAGCACCTAAGAAGCATAAGATTTAATGTCCCTTTCTGGAGGATTGCTTTTCTGTACGAAGAGAGAAAATCATGATAATATTCCAAAATATCTTTATGTATGTTATATCTTTTAACCTTCACTAAAAATACAGGTGTTATTTCAGCTCTTCTACATCATTACAGGGATTCTTCAATGAGTTTTGCTTGCCAAGGGCCCTAATTGGATAGTCAGGAGGAGTCAGGCCGCTTCGTCTGGGTGGTGTTACAGAGGTGTTTCTGGCTCTGGTTCCAGCCACAGGCACACCTTCCAGGCCCTGGAAACCCTTCCTTGTACTTCCCAGCCATCCTCATCTCCCTGTTTTGAGCTGAAGCCTCAGAGATGTGTTGTGCCCAGAAAATGCAGGAACAAACAGAGACGTGGAGCTGTCCATAGGGCATTTTGTGCTACAGTGGGCTGCTCCCAGCTGAGCAATATGCAGAGACCTCCAGAAAAACAAAAACCTACTGCACACACATCACAGTGGGTTGCAGGAAGGCCAGGCAGGATCGGCACTGTTCTGTGACAGGATTTCATAAGAGGTGAGAAATGCAGATTTTCTAGAATAACCTCAATTATTATTAATGTTAGTTGTGTTCTGCACTACGTCACAAGGGAAACCACTCCCAGCAATAACTTAAAAACAATTAATGGGAGAAAACCCCATTTTTTTCCTGCTACTCTTACAGGTTCAAGTGCAGAATCTGTGTAGAACAGGAAAGAAAGGGAGGGAAGAATGAGGTTTTCAAAAGAATAAACCATTCACAACTGGCTTTATTTTGTATAATAAGTAATTTTTTTTCTTGTTTTTTTTTTGGGGGGGGTGAGTTTGAGGTTTGAAGAATAAAAGTACAGATTCATACAGTTCATACATTCAGCCAGTGTCATGATAAAAAAAAAAAAAATAGGAGAAGTAGCAGCAACAGAGGTAAGAAAGAACTGAAAATACATGGAGGAAAAAAAAGGTAAGTAGAAAGAAATTAGGGCTAGACAGAGCACTGTATCTTATTACAGTACTATCTTTTCATGTAAAGGTTTCCACTATCTGCTTCTACAAAAGACCCTTTTATAAAGCCCAAGAAAAGGTTAAGTCAGAAGGCAAGGGCAAAAGTGGAATGTTAACACAGGCAAAATATATTCTTTTGTGAAAGGAGTGAAAAGCTTTCCTTCATTGTTTTATTCTAACTGAACTTTTTGAAAACCACATTTTCATGTGAATTCAGGATTTCTTCTGAGGCCTGACAAGTGCTTTACCCAGCATTTAACATCAAAGTGAGTGTGTACATAGATTAGCAGGTCACCCAGCCTCAGTCCACAGGGTTTACAACTGTTGGTAGCTAAATAATTTTTTTTTTTTTTTATGTAATACACCTTGTATTGGAAACCTGAGGTTTCCAGTATTCAGTTTTCACTTCCTCTCTGATCTGAAGGGTAAGGAAACCTCCAGGCTGACATCATGGGCAGAACAGAGAGGTGATGTGGCCAAAATTAAAGGAAGCAAGACTTCAGAGCGTAATCTGAGAAGCTCCAAAGGAACCCCTTCTTGCAGATACTGACATACTGACAGGAGGCACTTGACTGTTTTTGTACTGCTGTTTACTCTGCACGCATGGACAGGGCCCTATACTTGGGATCCTCCCAGGCTCCTTGAGGTCCAGCATCACACATGGGTGTACACATTAATATCACTGCTGACTTAGCTTTGGTGGCTGAAACATTGATTGACTGAAGGTGCCTTGCTTCCCCTTTCCTAGACAGTTCTGTATGAGATCTTGCAGTTCTTTATCGGAGCACTCAGAGGAGATGAAAAAACGTTCTGGTTCATTGGCAGAGACAATTCTAGGAACAGCTTCTTCCCAGTGGCCAAAGAACACCACAAATTAAAATACAAATACTAAGAAAATGGTTCTGAAAATCTTGCCAAAACTTGACATATTGGATTTGCAGAGTTTCTTTCAATTACTGTATTTATTGGAAAGATATTTATAAACACACATACAGTGAATGTATAGATGTGTGCATATGTATTGCACACATTACTGTGTGTATAGCTAATTACACCTGTTATAAAAATATTTATATAAAATAAAATGAGGCTTTATTATTGCTGAGCTATATTGCCAGAACTTTAGGGTGCAATTTAGAGCAGAAATGACAGGAAATCACGAGATTACAAGCCCATTTGCAGCATATAACTTGACTAGGTCTCCTCCAACTACTGTTGCAAATAAAAAGTGAGACTGACAAAACACAAATCCATTACTTGGCACCTTTCAGCCCATTCTGTCTTTCCTCCTGCTCTTCTACTTTACATATTTCTACTCAAATGCATGCCCCAGATTATGCTGTTCCAACATGGGGTGCAACTAACATGCATTGTTTATTAAAAAATAGTATTATGGGGAAGTGTGTGGAGATCTCTGGAATGCCATCCAGCTCTCACTGCAGTTAATAAACACATCATAAAGTCCCATTCAATTTTACTAATGCTCCTTCTCCAAACTGTTGATTATATACAGCATTTCAAAACTACTGCTGTGTGCTAGAGGCTGACACACAAGAACACACAGGAAAAATGAGTTTGAAAAGCCAGTCTCGGGCTGTGATTATAACAAAATTTGAGCTGGCGCCATGCTTAGCTTAATTACACAAATCGAAATGAAGGCTGGAGAGAAAGGCAGAAGAGCTGTATCACTGGCTTGTGCAACAGGAAGGCAGTGCCCCTGCAGGTCAGGCAGTGGAGGAGAGGAAGTGGGCACACAGGACATGAGGAGTACCCTGGAGACAGCCAGGGATGGTTGAGTGATCCTGAGTCCTGCTGAGACCTGGCCTGAACTTAAGGTTCTGGGTAATATAAATCAGTGTATTTATCTCACTTAAGTAAAGCTCTATTACCTTATGTCTGTTGAAAATCCAGTCCACTATATTTCAGTATAGCAATGATAAGTTGAGAAATGGATTTGAAATCAGCACTGCCACTTGATGAGTCAGTAATAATAAAAATGTGACCAGCTGGGGAAAATATCCCTTCAAATGAGAGCTTTACAATGCTACCATTATGTTGCACATGTTATTAAAAAAATAATCTAACAGGTTGATTAGCCCTTTCTAATGGTGCCCATCCATTATTAATAAAGCAATCATATTTTTAAGGACTGATTCTCAATTACTTCATTAACGGAATGAAAAATTAAACAAAGATGAATAGAGAAACATTTTAGTGTTCTTAGCAGTCCTGGGGAGAAGAACCTTTTCTCCCACAGAGTATTTACTGAATTGTATGACAAATGGAATAACCAGCCATTACTGCTAAGGATTTTGGCTGGTGAGCATATGCCAATGAACCTACCAGATCTGTTCATTAAGTCTGACTCATGGAAAGGCTAAAAGAGTACATCATCTCAGCAGTAGGAAAATGCCAAAAAATTAGGTGCTTTGTTTGACCTTTGTTTGTGAATTGGCTTCATCTAGAAATGGGGATGAAAGCCTCCTGTAAAAATGCTTCATCTTCTGGAAAAGAGCAAAAAGCGTCTTTTTTCTAATGCAAGCTCAGTAATACTTATGCCAAAATCCATTTTTTTAAATTTATATAAAGCTCACAATACTTTTTTTCCGATTCAGAAAATCATTCAGAAACAAAAAAGAGCTGTTCAGGCGAACAGTCTGAAATGAAAATCTTAAGCAGAGTGACAGAACTTCAAAGAACAAGTTCAATATTTAAAATTTGAGGTGCTTCCCATTCTTCTGCTTATCTTCCCTGTGCTTATACAGAACACAGTTAACGCATTTCCATTTTCTGACAGATTAGTACCCACTACCCTATGTGAGAGACAGAGATTCAGTTAATGTCCTACCATATGGCAAGAGATGCATACTGATTTTTGCAGACTTGATTGATTCAGCCTATCAAATTATTTTTACATACACAAGGAGGAAGGGACACCAGCCTACAGGTTGATACTCCAGCCTTGGCTTACAATAAAATGTGTGTCTGAAAAATAGCTGAAAGGGGATGAAACCATCCCCTTTTGGGGATCTGAAGCTCTTAAATGTTTTCTATTTATTCCTTTGTTCTTTCTGAAAGCCTCTATATTCACTGCAGACCTACTAAGAGCTACTCTGAAACCAAAAGTGGCTGCGGAACATTGCCTATCAGAGACTTCTTTCAAAAGGCCTAGGGACAGGACTGAAGAGGAGGCATGCAAGAGCTAAAGCAGGGAGAAATGGATCAGAACATTTCCCCAGTGACTCCCCAAGCTGCTCTTGCTGCATCCTTGTAGCTAATGCACTGTACTTTGGAGAACAGGCCTATGGGACATTTCCTTCCCACATTCCTTGAGGTGTCTCTCAGGCTAGGAACATAAGTGATTAGCAAGGCATGCATTTGTGTCAGAAATGAAGTCACCTTACTCACTCTCACTGCTTAAACCACTTCACTGTCACCCAAAGGTGGAAAATAGAGAAAAGTGAATTTTTTTTCATATGCAGAGAAGGTAGAGCATAACATTCAAGAAATATGGTTGCAGGAATGTTCAAATAAATACTCATTTGTCTTGGTGTTCCAAATGTCTTCTTTTTTTTTTTCCTCTTTTTCTTTCTCTGATTTAAATGCAACTATACAGTACTAAAGTTCTTTTTATATTCAAGGCTGATGCAAAGAGGGAATAGTTGTAAAGTGAAATGAAAGCAAAGATATAGTGAATAGAATTTCAAAATTTGCCCCAACAACACAAAGCAACAGAAAACAAGAGATATTTCTGGGAAAAAAATTATGAAGGACATGGTGAGATTCATCTCTATGAGAAAACAGACAACAGGAATTTTATTTTTATTATTATTTAAATAATAAACCATAGAATCCTTCCAAAAGAATTTTGTATCATCAGACTAAGCTTAACATGTGTTCTTTCTGTTGTTGTCTGAGAATAGCTTATTAAAGAGTTTATACTACTTCTTCATACTATGGGTTTGTGTTACATCCTCAAGCCTCTGCTGTGGCCCAGACAATGTCTCTGCCATGCTGAGCCCAGACCCAGCTGCAGCTCAGACCCAGGGCAGAGCAGTACACCAAAACCCTTGCCTCCATCCAGGCTCTAAGCTGCCTCCAGTCCAACCACACTGGCAACAGAGGGTGCTGAACACCCTAAAGCTTATCCATCATCGTGGCTCTCCCTGAGAACTGTGTGGATGTTGGATCCATGTTTCCACACATCCCTGAGAATGGAAATGACGTGGTTCACAGGACACTGCGTGTGCTCTCCTGCACCCTTGCAGCAACTGGAAGATCAGCCAGAAGCACAGCCTAACCAGCAGCCTAAACACCTGAGCAGGCAGACCAGCAAGCAGACTCAGGCTCTGGGACAATGGCAGGTGTTTTCTGTTCATTGTGTGTGATGCCTGCCTTCATGGCATCCTTTGATTACTGCTCCTGTAAATATTATTTACTACTAAAATTTTCTGGACTGCATGAGCCATGACAGCCACATCTTCCCTGCAAGCTTTTTAAGCCTGAATTTTATATGTAACTTGTTTCCAGCATTGATTATAAAGCAACATTTTTTGGATCGCCATTGCATAACAAACACTATAATGAGTCAGGCTGACTAAATGGTTATGGAGTGACCAAGATGTTAAAGTCATAGAAAGGGAGGAAAGGTTTGCTTCTATTAGCATTTTGTTAATGTGCTTCATATTGCTAATCCTTGACCTCAATCTGAGAATACAGTATTTTTGGATTTGGAGTGCTGGGGTCATTTTTGAGGTCATCCATTCTGGTGCCGGAAATTCAATTTGGCCTTACAGCAAGTGACAGAATTAAAAACTGATGAGATGATTGTACAGCATATTATAGTAATAGAATACCTGATTTCTGATTTACTTTTTGCAATGCAGTAGAAACACACTAATGTGCAGAAGTCAGAGGTCTGAAAAGACTGGAAGACAATATCCATATCCAGTAAATAAGATATTTAGTGCAACTAATACCCACTGATTACCTGTTAGTGAAAAATGAATCTAAATTAAAAAACATTCACAGTAACATGCAATGTGGCAAGAGAGGAAGTGCTGTATGACAGACATTGATAACCCTGTGAAAGTCAAAGAGATGCAGTGTATTTGTGAGCCATGCTAGTTGTGATTCTTTGTAGTCATACTTTGAATTAAATGATACATTTGTCATTTCAGTACATCAGAAAAGGCTGAATTTACTCACTCTCTGCTATTATGAAAGATCTGTAATCATAACTCCGGCATCATTACATTATCAGAGAACTAGATTATAAATCCTAATCTTTCCACTACAGATGACAAGAGAAGTTTTGTCATGAGATTTGTGCAAAATAAAATCAGCCTGACTACTCCAAATCAGTATTTCAGCTTGATAAATGGTTTTTGTGTAAATGTCGACAAACAGAAAGTGTTACTGCTCCTGCATGTTCAAGCAGAAAGTGGATGAATAATTATCAGAGAACATGTTTACTCAGGAAAATTTGAAAATTATGCACAATTTTGTTTTCTCCATTGAAATTGCTTCTGATATGTAATCAATGTATTTCAGAATATCTCCTATCTAAGCAGCAATCACTAAAAAATAAAATATATGCAGATAAAAACACAGGGGCCTTCAACAAACATTTGACTTAGAGCAGCAGTCCCTGTTTCAGCAAGTCTGCAGAAATTGAATGCCCTTCTTTTCTCATCTCTATCAATGCCTTGCTGGGGAAGTTAGGGAAACTACATATTTTCCCCATCTGTCCAAAGGATTTCTTGGGATCTTTTATCAGCCAATGTTTCTAAGTGATTTGGGTAACATTTACAAAGAACTTTAGTACCTTATCAGTGTAAAAGAAAGAATATGAGAGGCTGTTTTGTATAATTTGTTTTGGTTGAGGTCTTTTTCCCATTCATTTTCCTTCAGGGGAGAAAAAGTTTTGTTTAAAATTTCTTAATCACATTGAGCTTTTTGGGAATCAGACAATGGCAGAAATTTTTGAAGTAGAAAACACTCTGACATGACGGAAAGAATTCTGCATCAACTAAAACCTTTCTGAACTCTCTTGTACAGATAAGGCTTCAAATCAATTATTCAAACTCCTTTCACTACATCAGTGTATGCTTACACAAACTTAACAGGTGAAGTAACTTTTTTCACATGGGAGGATTGTTTCATTGGTTTCTTGTTTTCAGCTGCTGTATGTAATGAGGGAGGGATTCTAGTCTGGTTTCACTAGATTCCAACACTGACACCACTGGGAAGTCAAAACCTGATGCTTCCTCTAAATAGGTATTTTCAAGTCTAATAACTAATTAAAAATTAAAGCTTCTCCTGCCTTTTAAATAATGCATTGAGAATTCTTTGTAGCTGCATCTGGGTTTTGAGTTTCTGTGATTGCTTTAAAAATTGCTTTTTGCAACCACTGGGGCTATAGACCAAGATCATATAAGTTAGTACATGCCGATGAGAATGTGGGAAACAGAGGTGTAGGCTGGTTAAAAAACCAAAACAGCAAAGAAAATCTTACCCAAAATATACCTATGGGAAGCTGATTTTTTCTTATAAGGCATCATCTCTTCCCTGATAGAAGGATCCTGACAAAACTTTATGCTCCTTTCCTTTTCTTCTCTGTTCCTTTCCTTCTCCTCCCCTTCCTTTTCTCTTCTCTTTCCTTTTTTCTCTTTTCTTTTTTCTATTTTCTTTTCTCTACAGAAATTTTGGCTAAAGAATAGAAAAAGTTTGTCTATGCATATGACAGCCCAAGGCACTGTTAAGAAGCAACTGACTGTCAATGGCAAAAGAAATGGTAGGGTTGTAGGCAGACACCTTCTTTAGAGCACCAGGGATAGAAGGAGGCATATGAATAATAATAAAAAAATCCTTCCTCCACATTCTTTTAATGACAACAAAGAAATTTTTCCCTTTCAGAACAGAACACTGTCTTTCTCTCTCTTCCTCCCACACCGCAGTGTTCTATTCCCCTAATTTCCATTATTAAACTTTGCTTAGACATAAAAATGCCAATGAAACAGTACAGAGCGAAACATTTTTAAAAGAACTCCTTCTGGGAACTACAGACCTCCTAAGATATGGATATGAGTAAATGGAAATTTGAATCTGTGAAAAAGAAAAGGATCTTTTTAAAAAGCACATTAATAACTCAGGAGAATAAAGACAAAACTACAAGAAAACAAGCAGTGCTGTTACCCCAAGAAAAACTTTGTGTGATGAACTTGAAGTAATAAAAGTTACATTCTTCCTAAGTGGACTTGCTTGTATGCTACCGGTTCTAGGTGTTGTGAAGACACAGCTTTGAATTCACAACCCCGCCCCCACCCCCCCCCCCCAAAAAAAACCCAACAAAACAAACCCAAACCAACAAACAAACAAAACAAAACCCAAACCCCCCCATCTCAAATTCCCCTGCATGGTGATTTGTAAGGGACTCATCTCTTTACAACACAGCAGTCAGAGTTGTTATTGTGGCTGGTTTTAGTGTAAGGATTTTTTCAGTGAGTTACTGATATTAGAATTTTCTCAGCCACCCATAAAAAAGTGCTATAATTTCTCAACTCAGTGTCAACACGTCATTATTTCCAAGACGTTTGACAACCCCCTCACTCCCAGATCCAAATCCTCGTATTTTATATTTGCTTTTTATATTTCCGCACCATTTTCCTCAGAAGCTGCTACTGCTTTTCCTGATTTACTCAATTTTAAATTAATCCATTTGGTCTTCCTCTTCTGGCAAGAGCAAGGTGTCCTCAATCATAATAATAGCTAAAACTTATATGAAAAATAATGAATTTGTGTTTCTAGTTGCACCACATACAACTTTATTCTGCTTAAACATGTCCTTTAAAATCCCAAAATGTCAGTTGTTTCTCAGATCCAAAATCATACAAATATTTTTCAGTGCATCAAAATCACATAGAAGATGAAAATTTGAATATTAAGTTTTGATCTATTTCTACTATAATCAAATTTAGATACATTTTTTTCAGAGTCCACTAAGAATCAGAACCATACCTACCACATTATAAATGAAACAGCACTTCATTACACAGAAGTTTATTAAGAGATGTAAATTGGAGAGCTTTCATTCTGTCTCCCACAGGAAAATTTCTTGCTTCTAGCAGTTTCTTTTTAAATCAACCATCAGTCTGATTGTCAACATCGTGTTGCATGGAGTTCTTCCAGCTTTATAAAGCAGGAGGGAAGTTTACAAACTTGTGGTGAAGTGTATAAATAATGAAAGATGTACTCTGTGAAATGCTGATAATCCACACTGAGACACAGCAGAACCTGTGTAATGACCAAAATGTCAACAAAAGCATCTCTGAGAGGTCTCTTGTCTAAGTGGTTTTCCAATTTCCTGTTAGTCTACACTTTGCATTTGTAAGGTACTCTACTGAGGAGTTGTATGTTCTACCATTCTGGTCAAGCAGTCATTAATGCAGCTCAGGTAATATATTCTTCCCATTCCCACTTGGAATTTCAGTTCACATTGGTTCTAACGCTATAAATTGCAGCGGTGAGTCGACTACTGTAATTTGAGTCTTATCTCCTTTCACTTATATTAGTATTAGTATTAAATCTTATACAAATATTTGGCATTGGTGTCTATTTGATTGTCTTCCTTCCAGTAAGATGTGGACATACACTATGACATTCATGTCTTCATTTAGTTATGAATTCCTGATCCATCTTAATTCTTAAACTGACACAATTTCTTTAGAAGTACATATACCACTGCCCTGTTCCTTTTTTGGCAATCTCTTTAAAAGACACTCCACTTGGTTTTTATTTCCTATACCTTTGGTAAAGAAGATAACCAAACATTCACTTAAATATATGAATGTTTTCTATTCTGCCTTGCAAGCTGTATCCCAAAATTCTATTCTTGTGCCTAATTAAAAAGTCAGCATCTCAGTTTGTGATTATCCTCTGGACACCCCAAGGACTATCTGGGGGAGGTCTCTGGCTACTTCTGTTCTGCTTTGCTAAAAATTGAGCAATGTATCTCAATGAAGGCATAAATTCTTCAGCCTGGCATACTGTTTTCTCCAAATGCTACAGCTGGAATTATGCACAGCTGTGTGCCTATGAATAGCATATTCTTATGACCTGAAAAAGGTTCAGTTCTTCTATGCTTGAAATTATTAGAAACTTTTCAAATAATCTTACAAAAGTCAAGAAAAGCTTATGCCGCTGTCAACAGTAGCTGTGTAGAATATTTTGAGTAAAGGTCAAACATACTTCTCCCAGACTCCAGTAACTCAAGGACTCCCCAAGCCAAAGATGTTGCCTTCCATTTGGAAAACCTTGACATTCTTCCATTGATTTTTCCAATCTGAATCCACATGAAGAAGCCACTAGCAAAATTGCAAATGCAAAAGTTTTCATCCTTGGCCTGCTCTGAGTGCTCTGTCAGATTTTTATCACAAGCAGTAACTACATCTTGTGCTGGAGCATCTGTGGATGTCAGTTATGTATAAAAGACAAGTAGAGTTGTCTTTATCCTTGTGAACTAACTAAATATAGAATGAGACTGAACTGCATCAATACTGAAATGAAACATGGCTTTAATGCTTCATACTACTATATAGAGATGAAATTTGGGAAGAGCAAAACAAAATTCTTTCTAAAATGCATTGTCACATCCTCCTCAATAGGAAACACACAGTTTACTGTGTCTCTCCCCATTTCTGCCTCCACCCTCAAAGCACTGTCAGGTACAACATATACCTGCAAATTAAAGACAAAACAAATTTTGTTAAGCTGAGAGGCTGTATAATACAGCTTAAGACATAAACCCCATACCTTTATGGGATGCTTTAAAAAAAATAAAATAAAGTCACCATCTGTTTCTATATGAAAGAGGTAAAACACCAGACTGTACATTTTACTCTTTTTCAACAAGGCTACTTCAAAACTATGTGGGATGTGAAAAATGCTCCTTGCCCAAGCACATGGTCCTTGCTTAGCTCTCCTGGTCTTCTGAAAGACTTCTGACCTAGCAAAGTTCAAAGCCTCTGAACACTGTTGGGCAGGCTCTGCAGGCTCTGCAGCTATTTTAATAGCCAGGAGGTGTACCCTGAAATAGAAATACGGTGCATTCATGAGCAGCTGTGAAGTGTTCAGCTTTCAAAAAATGTAAGAAACACCAGATACATTTACCCAGCTGCTTCATCCTAATGTCTAGCTTATTATCTGCTCTAGTTCAAAGCTCTAAAACACTGCATCTGAAAATGTAGACTTTATAAGCATTTAAACCCAAGCTAATGCCTCAGAGCCTCATGAGAGTTTAAATTAAAGCCTAAAGCCTTTATATCAGCTGGGCTAAAGAAAGAGCAATAGTCTTTCTTTGGGGGAAGTAGAGAGAGCAAGAGGGTGAATGGAGAGGTGGCTCTGTCATCTGGAGGATTTCTTCAACCACAGAAACCGAATTTGTATATGGATATTCAAATAAGTATAAATATGCAGACATGCAGGCATCTATGAATAGAATCTGGTATTTATCCTGAAATTATATGAAGTAATTTCTTTTATTGTCCGAGAAAAAAGTTGCTTTCTAAATCATCTGGCTACCATACAATTAGCATTGTGCCAAAAAAATACCTAAAGGCAGTTAACCTCCAGAACTAGGGACTTCTCTAGTGTTACAGGAAATTGAACTTCCATCAAACTAAACAGTCTATGATTCTGCTGGAACAACGTCTATTGATGTGAGAAACAGAAAAATGTTCAGGGTTCGATACAACGTGGAGGGAAGAAAAATGGCTTACTTATCAATCATTTTAACATACAAACTGCTTTAATAAAACTCTGAGAAATTACACTCACTAGGAGACAAGTCGTATAATAAGAATTTATTGGATGTCTTCTGCTTGATATGCTCTTTCTTAGACTTTTTCCACCTGTATTTAGGTTCCTGAAGCTTTTATGTTGGAGACTCAAAAGGAAAATCATACTGAAATATTTTGGTTCCTGTGGCACCAACTTCACTAACAATGTCTGTTTCTCTGTGTCTGAAAGCTGACCTGCCAAAACAAGATTTACTTTATAAATTAAGTCACTTGTTCCCCTTCATGCCTTGGAATTCCACAGAGGAATTTCAGTTCACACAAAACCAGGGAAATCTACTAGGGAAAAAGAACTTCACAGGGAGTGCCTTTGAAACCAGATATCCTCAAGGGAAGAACTATCTTTTCCAATTTTTCTATGATGCAGAGTCCACACTGGTTTTAGAACAGCCAGCCTGGAGACAGTAGATAAAAGATGTCTCTGACAGCAGGATGCTGGGGCATTTGTGGCTGCAGAAGGGATCCAGCAATGTCAGCATCATATGCAGCTTGTCTCCCCCGAACAGCCCTTCAGTCCTGCTGCTGCCACAGAGGGAGGCTGAGCTGGGAAACATGGTTACTGTGAGAGAGGAAAGGTCCCACTAAGCAACTGCAGCTGACATCTTGCCCTTGACAGCAGCAGGAGTAGCAAGCTCTGTCTACTTTCACAAAGACTTGAGTTGGCTCAGAGAGAAGAGTTAATGTATTACTCACTGTTTTAAGATAATTATCTATTCTTTCCATCCCTGTACTTACTTTGTAATCAAACTTTCAGCAAACGAAATGAAACATCATTCTAATTACAAGTGCATCTTCAAAACGTCACTCCTGTGCATAATTTCCCAGTACTAGACAAAGAAAACCTCTGATTTACCATCTGCTTTTAATTCCTTTCTGAGTGAAGATTATGAGCAAACAGGCCATCTTCATGTCTCTTCAGTTAGTCTATTTAGATTCCCTGAGTTTGCCCACACATGACTGAAGGCGCTACACAGAGAAGCCATGATATCTGAGGTTGCTAGGTGATTTCTTTTCCAAGTGTACTGCAAGACAGATACATTAATATCTCCAGCAAATACCTGTGCAGCTTGGCATTATTATGTCCTGCTAGGACTTAATCATAACCGCATAAGGATTCTGAAAACTATTATTTAGTCGAAGATTATTTTCTTTATATTAAGATGCATTAAAAAGGAAACACTTAAAATTGCTCTCCTTCAACTTTGCACATTGATTTCTGCAAGAGCAGGGCTATTAAAAAGGTGTTTATTTTGACCCTTTGAAATGACCGCAATTTAGTAATGAAATTACAGTTCTTCACCTGTCACCGCATACCAATTTGTCAGACTCTTTGAAATGAATTTCTGTGCAAATGAAAATGATTGTCACCATCATACCAATCATAAAGAATGAGTTCAATGTTTCTTCATAGGATGCAAATTCTGTGAGTTTTTTTCTGATAATATAATTCACTGCTAAAAAGTAAAGAATTTGAAAAGGTAACATGAAGATGCAGTCAGCAAGAAGTTAGAGAAGGACAAAACTGTAAGTGTGGACACAGTAGTATGCCAAGACTGCAGAGAAAGACCAAAAAGTGCAGGAGTATGGAGTCTTTTTAAATCACTGTCAAGCTTCTCTGAAACAACCAACCTTCCAAAGGAGCATTGCCCTTTCTGTCGAGGTAGTATAGGAGTCAGTTAACTGCTTTTTTGCAAGTCTGTAATTTTGTGTAACTCATTGTTTCATATTTTGGCTTACAACACATCAATAGCCAGCTAGGAAAGTGTGGTCCCAAAACTGACACGTGGTCTCTTTAATCACACCCTTTGCGTTTCAAACATGGTCACATTTAAAATCCTCAGTCCAGTGACACCTCAAGTAACCAGATCCCTGCGGGGACTGGTGCATTAGTGTGTTGTTCCAACACATCACTGACACACGTTACTTTGTTTGGTCCCTTTCTGTCTGGGACTGGACAGCAAGCAAGGAAGATGAATCTGACCCAACCTTTGTCCACTTCTGCCTAAACTACCTTTAGAAAACAGCTATACAATATAGAGCCTAGATTGTTCAGCACATGTAGCTCCAAGGTCTAACAAACTCTCTTGCTTTTGCTCAGGAGTACAATTTAAAGCCCAGTTTATCCGTCTACATTTTTAGATTATCTTGAATATGCCAATAACAGAATACGGAAAGGGGAACCCAGTTTGCCACAAGATGGCTCACAGGAGATTTTAAGACTGTCTGCAGAAGTCTTCTATTTTACAGGCTCATAGGACCAGTCAAGTTGTGAGGGACCTCAGGAGGTCTTTGGACCAATCCTCTGCTCAAAGCAGGGTCAGCCATAAGGTCAGACTGAGTTTCTCAGGGCTTCTTCTAGGCGGGGCTTGAAATCCTCCTACAAGGAATACTTCTCAGCCAATGTTGTTCCCATGCTTGGCTGTTTTCAAAGCGAAGTAGCTTTTTGCTATATCTAGCAATCCAAATCTTCCCTTTCAGTTTGCAGCTCTTGCCTTTCCTTTTCCTGCCATATATCTCAGTGAAGAGCCTGGCTGTGTTTCATTGCTAACCTCCTCAATAGGTGTTGACTGGTCACTGTTTGCTTTCCACTCTTCCGCAGGGTGAACAAGCCCCATTCCCTCAGCCCCTCCTCACAGGGCAAAAGCATCTGTTTCCCAGCCATCTTGGTGACTTTTCACTGAATGTGCTCCTGTTTGTAATTTCCTTTTTATTAGCAGCCCAAGAAACAAAGGAATAATTTCCTCCTTTGATCTAGTGCAGTCCTGTTAATGTCTACCCACATATTACCTGACTTCATTGCTGCCAAGGCACACTGTTGACTCACAAGCAGCTTCCTCTCCACCAAAACACTGATCAGTCACATACTGCTTAGTCCTCCTCTATTCCTTTCAATGCTAATAGTTTCTTCCAAGAACACAGGCTGAAAGTTTGGTGTTCCTGAAAGCAGTGCCAAGAATGGCATCGTGGTACCAAACCAAGTGATCTCCTAAAGAGGATCACAAATAGCTTAAATACACTATGCTACATATCTCTACTATAGCCATTCAAATCCTATACTTAAACAATGAAAGCATATCTCAGTCCCAGGCAGGTTAAAAAAAGACATAAATGATAGATTAATTTGATCCATATTTGAAATGGAAAAGATGTGTAAGAAGTGGAAAAAGTAAAATAACATCTATATACAACTGTAAGAAAAATTAACTACACTAACTACTAAGGAGGGAAACAAGATAAATAATTCTTTATACCTCAGGCAGTTTTTAATCTTTAGTATTGATATTCTTTTTCTACTGACAATTACTCTTAAGTTCTTATAGCAAACAATAGTTGAATATTTCAACTGTTTTAACAGGACAAAGGGGAAAAGCTCCTCATTCACTCAGCATGCCACAGAGTTATCATGCTGAAACTAGGATCTATTGGCTTTTTTTTTTTCTTTTGAGAATTCTAAATAAACCCAAAAGGCATTGAGGAGGGAAGCTAATAAAACTGATGTTTTATATCTGATTTAACTGATGTTAAATATTTAACTGATGTTAAATAAAGCTGATGTTTAACTTAACATCACTGATTCAGAGGCCCAGGCATCTCAGAATCCCTGGCCCTGGTCACCTTTAACAAATGTAATTTTAGGAATTTTCATGTTGATCACAAGCAATGGTACATAAGACTTTTTCCTTACATAAGAAAATTTTGTTGGTCAGACAATCACTATGTATCTGTCTGCTAGTAGTAAAGAATTCTTTGTTGGACTTGAGGGTTCAACATTGATTTTATCATACTGTAAGGCACAGACTCTTAGATCTTTTAGGACTTCTAAAACCTTGTGATCTGCACAAAGACAGTACTGAATATTCCATTTCTGCTAGGTTAAAGATAAGCTAAACCCAAAGTGAGTTGATGGTATCAAAGTGGGCTTTCATCTGAAAGGTCCTTGTTTAAGGTCATAGCAACCAGGCAATTTTTTATGTGTTTTTTCTTACTCATACTGAACTCAAAATACCTATTTGATTGCATGCATTTCTTCAGAGACTTCCACATTCTCCCCAGGTCTCTGCACGCTCCCTTAAAAGCATGTCCATTCATTGGTTACCACCAGCCTCAGAATTACGTTAGCCTCTGCAAGAAGGTCACCATTATTCAGCTCTCATCCTTTCAGTGAAGGGAAATTAACTCCAAATATTTTCACCTTCAGTGCACGTGGCATATATTGAGTGCATCTGTACCTTACTGTACTGTGTCAGACTTCTCTCACTTCAGAGATCTTCCCGAATTTTCTATTCTGTTCCTGTTCATCTTTTCATGGGCTCCTAGAGAATCAGTTGCTAATGGCTTCTGTACACAGGGACACAAATTTTTCTTTTTTTTTCTATTTAATGTTTCTAATAAAGTGCATTGTGAATCATCATCATCTCTGACCAAATTGCTCTTGAGTGAAGCAGGAAATGAGCAGGGTAAAACCTGCTGTCTCCTTGTGTGATTAGATGTATGCAAGCTGCAACAAGAGGAATACTACTCAGTTATGACAAACATAATGAAGATTCTTTATTTAGGACATTGGAGACTGCCAAATCCCCTGCTTCTTCCTCAGTCTTATTAAACAAACTGTCCTCTCTGCTGTTACTGTCCTAAGAACTCTTTATGCCCATGCATGTTGTGCAAAGCTCCAGAACAGAACTTTGTCAACAGTAAGTATGGCATTTTTTAATTAATTGTCCTGTTCCTGATAAACACCTCTAAATCTTCAGCAGCAGTAAAAACTCAGTCTATCTTCATTAATAATCTCTTATCCCTCAATTATTTCCTAGAGCTCACATAATAATTCCTATCACTTTTTTAGAAGATGCAAAGCTCTTCTGGCATTAATTTTACTGTCAATACCAGCTACCTACCATTTTGAATGTCACTATTCTTTTCAAATTGTTAACATTTTAAAGCTGTCCTGTTTATATGTGCTCAATTCAAAACTAATATAAAAATTTTTTTCTGCCTTCATAATGTAGCTCTGCTTTGAAGATATGGATGTATCATTTATTTCTCACAGAGTTCTAGTAAAATCTATAAATCATCTCTAAAGCAAACATTACATCTAATTACTACTTTTCTCCAGACTTTTTGCCATACAGATCTGAAATTCTAACTGGAATTGCATTACAAGTATTGCTGTTTAGTTGACTAAAGTGCCAGGGTTGGTGGAGTCAGATTTCAGTCGTATGATATGTGGAGAGCATCTCTAAGGAAATCTAGAGTTACTCCACTCAAATATGTGTCAGTGGAATCAGAGTCTGCTTGCACTACATCTGGAAATCCTGATTGTTACCGTTTGCCAAAAGTCCCAACTGTAAGATAACCAAGCTGGCTTAAACATACTGGCTGGCTGGAAGCTGTACAAACATAAATTAACAACAGTAACTTTCCAAATGCTATCAAGAACCATTTCCTCCACAACAGCATTCATTGCAGCTTGACTAAAAATGTCGTTAAATAGATTTTCTAAGTACTTCAGCCTTCAAGTAATACTAGAGGTGGACTGACATAATCATACATTATTCATGTGCAGTCAATGGCATTGTAAAAAAATCAGATACTTTGTCTGAGAGACTGACTATTCTGTTGAGAATATCAGTTGAACAGCTACTGCATTTTAAGACAAAAGCCTTTCAATGAACAAAAAATACAAAACTCCTGTAATGATATCTGTATCTATGTAATGTAAGTCAATGTCTAGAGGCACAAACCATCAATTTAAAATGAAAAGAGTATGAAATTCATAGTCTTGAGAGAAGAGAATTATATGGATGCCTTAAAGTATCAGAGTATAATAAGTCCTAGAATTCTCACAATCAAATGCAGAGGACCCACACAGCCAGAGGGATTAATATTTATATGACCAGGAAATTTAAAAAATATAAAAACCAACCCAAACATCTTATGCTATTTAATTATATATCAGTATAAAAACAGGTTTTTAACTACAATAAAGTGAATCTAACAGATACTTAAGGTTAATGTTAAAGAGGCATAAGCACTCAGCAGACTATAAAAGTTTATATGCAGAAGTTAGTGCAGTCAACTAGTATGTCTAAGCAACATCATGTCCACAAGATTCACACTTTGTCACAGTCAAGAGTCCCAGCAATTCTGCTCTGCAGCATGACACAACAGCACCCATGGTCAAGGCAAGAAGAGCAGACTATTTATTGTTCTTCGTATTCAGGTACAACTTTAATAAATACATGCCAAGGCACTTTGTGGTATAAAGAGAAAAATGAATGAAATGTTAAAGATGTATTACTATGCAGAAGCCAAATCTGTCACCATGTAACAAGGTACAAAGTTCCTCAGCTGTAACCTCCTCCCTATATTTACTCAAAACAAGAATGGATAGCAATAAATAATTATCTGGGGTGTTAATGTCCAGCAATGTCTGCCTCACCAAAGGCCTGACAGATTTGCTCAATATGGTAAAGTGATTCATGAGTGACTTGGGCATCCCTGCACTCGCAGATCTAAGGCAGAGGGTGTAGTAACCTCAGCTATCCAGTTGGAATTGCAAGCATAGAATTTACTATCCCCTGTAACTTGTTCTGCAGAGAGAAAAGTTGTGTACAGTAGTTCCTAGGTAGTCCACTTAGGAGAAAAAGCAATATCTGGTACTCTAAGATAAGAATCTATCTTATGTTACTTTGTTTTTATAAATCTTTTTACTAGTTGAAGGGAAAAAAGTTTTATTTTCCCCTATTGCTTTCTATCAAGTAATGAAAGATCTATTTTCCCTCACACAATTTTCTTTTTCCATGCATTGAGAAGCAGCTCCCTTTTAAAATCTCACAGATTGCTCCCACCTTCCCCAACCTTCCCATCTGACACTGAAAAAGACGTTGCCATTAAATCTTTCTAGGTCACACACAAATTGTAGTTTCCTATTTGACAGCTGAGAACAACTTATCCTTCACTGTTACTGGGTAAACACAATATTGCTTTTCAGAGAAAATCATAGCAGGAGAGCAAGTGAAGTAGATAGTAAAGGAAAAAAATAATCTATCAAAACAGTTGCAACATTTTCCAAAATAAAACAAAAATCATCCAACTCTTCTCCAGTACTCACTCACGTAATTTTTTCAGAGACGGTTGCAAAGGAAGCTCACTATCTTAGTGAGGCTTGATTGATTGAAATTAAGAACCTACAATAATTTGGGTACAGGGCTTATTCAGAAGAGCTGCTTTAGCAGCCTGAAAGTGAGGCCAATGTGCAACCATAGAAACCAAATAGGGACCATAGGATCTTTAGCACTTGATTAGCACATATTTAATTTCTTTTTATCCTGCTGATGAAAGTGTTCCTGTTTCTCTGGTCAAACTGGGAGGTGCCTAGGACAAGTGACAGTGGTGGCACCATGCTCAAAGACTCAGAAACTTGTCCTTTATCTCAGCAGAGTCATTCTTTGCACATTTAAGCTCTGACCACAAACAAGGTGCACAATAAATCTGACATTGGAAAGAACCCACTGTGGATGTTTCAAATCTTGAATGGGAGTCTCTAAAATGGCTGTAAGAATTAACTACTATTGAAATGAAAACAATCTGCCCATAGGTAATTTTGCATATAACAGGCTAAAAACTAGAAAAAAGACAGTAACTCATCTGTTGAACAAAGGCAGTGGGGAAAATATTGCATTTGCTTTTCCCAGACAATCACCTGGACATTTACATGTGTCACATGAAGAGAAATACTGGGTAAGACAGAGCAAGGAACCCAGTTCAGAACAGTGTCCCTGATTGGTATTATATGCTTCAGCAGAAGTGTGGTGTCATGTAACAGTGAGCCAGGAAAAAAGAGGGGGCAGTCTCAGCAGAATAAACTGAACAAATACATCCCTGCAATGAGAGATTCGTTGTGAGAAGCCTCTCAAGAGCATAGAGAAATTATATGCAGCTAACCCAGGGAATGGTTTTGCTAAGAAATTCTCTAGAACTGTGAGTAACAATAGCAACCCAGTTAGATGAGAGATCAGGTTGAGGAATGGAGAGACATTTTATGTCAACAAACTCATACTTCTAAAATATCTTTTGGAAATTCATCCTAAGGTAGTTTGTGGGAAAGGGAGCTCTATATCAAAAAGCCCACTGCAGCATCCTAGTCCCATGGTCACGACTCCATAAATTGAGAATACAGCAGGCACAGCTTGTAGTCCTGCTTCATCCACCCTTCCCTCTCTATAGCCTAAAAACTTGACCCTGCATCCTGCTGGGGAAGCCAGGCCCAACAATCTGTTATTCCAGATTCCCGGATCCATTCCCCAGAGGAAAAAATCAGAGGAAAAAATTCTGGGGAATTCCTGCTCCCCAGAAATCTTTCCACATACTCAGCTCATCTGGTTGAGCATCCTCACCCACTGTCAGCTCCTTTCAGAGACAAGAGCTTCCCCCAGCTGCCTTTGTATCAACATGGCAGCTCCCTGGCCATCCTGAGGTGTGACACCTCACTTGCTCTCTGCATAGGAAGATACTAGAAGGGACAGGAAAGCACAAAATGATAATGACAGAATGAGGAGAAAACCTTATAAAATTTAAACAAAAATTTAGATTATCAAACATTTTTGGTAGATCCTAATTTGAATCTTGAAGAAAAAACCGTTTTTCAGGTGACTGTGTTACTACTCCATATCCCAGAAAGGAATAGTTTAAAACAGAGTATAAAATCTTCTAAGATAATTAGGGTTCAACTTATTTAAACACATATTGTTGCTGTTCTTAAGTTAAAAATAAATATCTCCATTCATAGCTCGAAATCTGGCTGCTTTTTAAATAATTCCTGCTGAGCAGTTATTTAAAAAACAGTTAACAGGGAGTACCACAATTACAGAACTTATGAGGTGGCATATTTAGGAAAAGATTTACTTTCTGTGAAGAAACACCTGTAAAGAACACCTGTGCAAGCCTGATGTGTGCAGTCTGTCAGACAGCTGCCCCAAAGGCTCAGAGGCTGCACACAACCTGACAAGATGGAAGCTTGAGCTGCAGAGCAAATATCAAGCTGTTATCCTGTGCCAATGAAGGCAGCAGATCTGTTGAGAGGATAAGCCCGTTGCCTTCATTTTGCTCAACATTCCCTCGACAGCCTGATTTTTTCACTGGCATTTGCATCAGCTTTGCAGGGCTCTGCTCACCTGCTCTTGGAGTTTTAAGTGCAGGTGCTGAGTGTGACAGTGCTTGCTCTTGCATGTAGAAAAGGAGAAAATAGTCCTGAGAGAGATGATGAGATTGTTTCAGGCAACAAATTGAGGAAACTGTTCTGTACATGATAAAGGCTAGTTATTGTCTAATGTTACTTTAAACTATGACAGTGTCACTGAGGTCACATTATAGTTTGTGAATCCATATTGTGTTTGGTGATGTAGGCTGTTTGCTTCACTAGACTAGGGCATGAGTTTCTCTAAAAGCCACCAATCATTTTTTGAAGACCTTGAAATTTCTGGTTCTGCAAGAGGGATTCAACAAAAGCTATGTAAAATAACACCCTCCCCCTTCCACACACTCTGGCTGCCCTGAGCAAGGACACAGTCCCAGAAAAGCAATGCCTCTGAACTTAAGAGATATAATATGTACAGCCAAACCCTTTCATTTCTGTCTGGAAGCAGCACTAATGGAAGCCACAGTCAGAAATCTTGTAAAGCAAGTCTATCACTCATTAATGCAAAACACTGACTTCATTATAAGTGTCATCTTGTTCAGCCAGAAACTTCAGAAACTTAAAAAACTGTTAAAAAAATATCAACATAATCTTCCATTGTTAAATAATTACAGATAAGAGAGCTAAATGCTAGAACTACTTTGTTTACTGCAGCAGATGTTGCCATGCCCTTTGCTATCTATTGCATATGCTTTTCAATGAAAAAAAAATGTAACATAATTCTAAGTGCTCCATACTTCGACAGGTATCAGACCTTCCTCAGTAAACTTGGTGCTTTTCTTCTCTCTTGTAAAATTTCATTTCACTTACAACCTTTTCTTTTGGGGTATTTTTGTGATTTATGCCCCACACAAAGCAACTGATCAATTGCTGTGATTACTTAGATATTATGAGGCAAAGTGGGAGAATTAAATTCCATGTGTAAAACACATCAAATTCTGCCCAAGTTTATACCTGTCATGCAATCTTCTGTACTACACTTTGGATCAAGTTGCTAGAAGGTGACAAAGTCATGAAACATTTCAGGAACACACAAATCGCTGGGGTTTTACATTTGCTTGTAAAACCCAGCCAATATCCATGTATGCATGAACCTGCTCGCTTTCCTTAGAAAACATCTGCCATGAATAAGTTGTAAACCAAGGATGCAACAATGCTGAAAATAGAAAGGTTTTTGAAGCCATTTTCAGTGTTACAGCCTTCTAATCTCTTTTTCTGCAAATAAGAACATCAATATTTTGCTTTACTTACTTTACTGTAAAAACAAAAATATAGTCTTTGTGCATGCACACACAAAAACATTTGTTAAAATTATACAAAAACAACTCAAACTGTTCCACCCACCAATCACTCAAATAGTTTGAATGTCTGTCAGGTCTCATATTTCTTTCCACAGAAACACGACTTCCTGGATCAATAGACACCACTGATCAACAAGTTAAAAAAAAAACCAACAAAAACAAACAAACAAAAACACTCCCCCCCTGCCCCCCACAAAACAAAACAACCAAAAAAACTCCCAAGCATATTTGAACACTTGTCCTTCTTCCAGAACTCTTTTCTTTCCATACTTGGCATAGTAGCCTGGAAATTCACACAAACCAGTTCTTACTGTTTTTAGAAATCTTGATCCTGAAAATACTGCCCCTAGGCTGTATTCTCACTTTTAACAAACTAGTTACGAGGTAAAGAAATTATGTCAGTTTATAATCAGCTGGAATTTAAAACCAGAGCTGTTCTTTTAGAAAAAATCATTGGAGAACATTACCCAATATTAGCATCACTGTCACAGGACTGCTGCCAAGAAACAAAGACACTCAGGTCGGTCTCCACTCAGTGCCCTGAGCTGTGCTTGTAGACCATACAGTCACAGAAGGTACCACACAACTGATGCATCCATCTCCATTCCTAGATCCAGAGGATGTGCATGTGATTCTTCCCCTGTCCATTATCTCTAAACATATTTCTATGTGTCTGTGCATCTTGCAGAGGGTTTTCCAGCTGGCCTGACTGCCAACCTCTATTCCATTTCAAGCACCTCTCTTTTATACTGCAAATGCAGCCTGGCACACATTCCCTTGCACTAGCCAGGAGTGCTAAGAGCAGAACCCAACCACATCTAATTCTCTTCATCCTGATAAACACCACAACAGTTAACAGTCAGCCAGTCATTGAACTGCTTGCACAGTTCTCATCTCCTTCTGTCCATGGCTGGACACACAGCTGCAGTTCTCAAGAGTGGTGTCAGCATGCCAGCATCAGAGGTTATCCACCCGTGCATGAGCAGCATGAGCAGTTTGGACAGGTACATGGCAAGGAGAGCATTAACTGTGCTCAGCAATAAGCCAAGAGAAAACAGAAACAGACTGTTGGTGAGATTCAACCCAGAGCTGGAAAATCTAACAGGCAGGAATACAGCTTGGTGTGCTACCACAAGCAAACCTCCCATTAGACATCAAGGGAGGCTCCACCACAAAAGATCTTGGGGACATTTCTTCAGTTCCAGAGGATCCTTTTTCAGAACAATGAGCCCAGTACATTGCTATAAATACAAATAATAAATAGCAACAGCCTATTCCAAAACATGTGTTATTCCTGATGGGCTGAAACAGAGAAATTTTCAGCTGACTGTTTTAATGGAGCTCATGAATATTCTTAGAGATTATTAATTACCTTTCAACCTCAGCACCAACACAGTACAGAGTTAATTCTACCAGAACTGCAATATAGGATGAAACACAACAATTATTTCAGCTAAAAAACCTTGCAAGGCTTACAAGAGTTCTCTGCTGCTCAGTAAAGTCTTTACCAAGTGAGAACAACTTTTCAATGATTTAAATGAAAGAAGGTGTAATAAATACTGCCATCCATGTAACTGTTTAGGCTGTACTTTGCTTCAGCATCTGAATGAAGAGGTTAGGGTATTCTGTCCAAATTTAAGTCTTGATGGTGTTTTTTTCTATTTTTCCCACCACCAATGCTTTTTTTGCTGTAAATATTTCTATGCTATTAGCCTCATTATTTTCTTGCCAAGAACACATTAGTTCAGGCATTGTAACAACATCTGTCAAAGCATTGCTCTTCACACAGAACCAGACTTAAATATGTGTGGTGAAAATAGGCATTTTCTACACAAAGCAGTTGGGCCTAGTGTGGGGTTATCCAGTGAGCTCCTGGAAAGCTCATTAGTTTCCTTTCAGCCTGGAAACTAGAAGATTAATTAAGAGTGTCTGAAGGGGAAATAGGATGAGTTCTCCTGTTTTCTGAATATACCTTGGTTAGGAGACATATATATGCATCTGTGTATACTTATATAAAATAGTATATATGTACAAAATACACCCAAGACTGATGTAAAACTGGCAGTTTGTCTGCAACAAGAAAAAAAAAATGTCCAGTGCAGCTAATAATAAAACAAAATTATCAGGGGAATCACTACCAATAAGCATGGATTTCTCAAGGTGAATATGCATTACATAGTGGCCAATATAGGTTGATCTTTTTTAGTTGTTTTTTGCCCAGTGAGGGCACAAACGTAGCCTGGCTTCCTCTTCTTGTGAGTCACTGTTATTCAAGACCTTTAGAAATCCACCTCTCTGTTAAATTTGCCTTAAGCTATTTTAAAAAGGAGACAGGTCTCAGACATACCCAAGAATGGTCATTCTTTGGTCAGAGTTTTATTTCCTTAAGAAATTAGGTTTAAGGAGGGGAAAAGATTTAAGAAAAAGAGGAAAAAAAAAAAGGAAAAAAAAAAAGAAAAGATGAGAGATACAGTTAGAATGAAACACTACAGAGAATTTCTGAGTTTCTGACTCTGAATCCTGACTGTATATTCGTAGACTGTTCAGACACTACAGGTATAAAACCGTACACAGTGACCAGACTGTCAGAAAGTGGCTGTATTTCTGTAAAACAAAGTGAAAAGAAAGAAGAAAGAAGTGAAATACATACCCACACTAATTGTACTTCAGATGCCTCAAGTCTTTTATTTTAGAAGGGATCCGAATTCGCCCAAAGTTTGAGCTTGACTTTGAACTTACTAATTCTGCATAGAACTGCTCACTGCATCTATTTTCAGCTGTCATTTCACCATCTAACTGGAAGTATTACAATTGCTCCTAAGGGAATACTAGAGTAAATAAAACTTATGTAACAAGGGAAAAAGTTATTTTTGCTTATGTTCCATTTCTTTCAATGTGTATTTTAAGGTAGATGAAACATATTTTAATCTCAGATTTATTTATTGTTTCCTGCTGCTTATGAAGTGAGAAAACAAATCCTTGATTTTTAAGTGGTCAGTAAAATATACATACATATTCTAGGTACGTTCTTTAATATTCATAAAATGTTTTCAGTAACATCATTTTTTTTACACCACATGCAACTGTGTTACTTCATGCAGTGTAGGGGTAAATAGCTCATGGAATTCTTTGAAAAAGCCCAATGCTATTGCACAAGATTATTGAGGGCTCACAGGTCAATGTCCAAAGAGTCAACCGATATAATAAAGTATTATTTAAGAAATAACTTATTGCATTGGTTTCAGGGAAGATACTTATCAAAATATCACTACTGAAAGATGTCATTGTATTAGCTGTATCATAATTATTGTGTCATGAGAGCCCTCAGAAAATATAAGCCCTTTTCTTTCCAATATAAGTAATAGGTGATTGTAAAATATGTTTTTGTGTATCTATGCAACTAAGCAAAGCCAGTAGCGTTTGCATGTGGAAAGGAAGGCAATCTGTTTGAAATGATTAATACATATACTCAATACTTTAAGAGCTCAGACTAAAACCATACCTTCAGAAAAAACTCAGCTCAGAAAAAGTGTATGCATTTAAACTTCAATTTTATTCATTTTATAAACTAATCAACATTCAAATTGCTAATTATGTCTGCTTCCTGCGCTTTTTTTTTTTTGTTTCAGAGCAGAAATCATTTTATGCTTTGAAAGCAGAGTATTTTCTTGCATTTTCACATCTAAGGAAAGCAGCATATCATCTGTTCAGGAAAAAATGAGTTTTCTGAGAGCATGAACTACTAATACTGATAATAGTTTCCTGTCTTAGAAGTCATTAAAAAGCCATTTTTAAAATGCCACAGAAGGAAAAATTGGAAAGAAAAGCCCACCGCAGTGTAATTAAAATTTCCTTTAACAAACATTATTATGAGAAATTAGGACTCTACGTTTAATAAGGAGCATCACAAAAGGATGGAAGCAGATTTATGTGAGCATCCCACAGCCATAATGCCACGGTCCTAAGAGCTGGATCTGTGCACTGTTGCTTTACTCAGCAGTAGGAGCATGTTCCAAATCAGGCAGCACTGGGGCTGCAGCACTGACTGCCCTGAAATTCAGCAAGGCGCACTGTGCACTGTGTTTGTGCTGGCTGCAGAAGAACAGATGATACACAATGAGGCATGAAGCCTGCTGGAACAAAGCTCCTGTCAATGTTTTGTGAGCTCATCTAGCCGAGTTTAGAAAACGTCATGTGGTCGCAGTGGGCTCGATCTGGCAGAAGACTGAAAGAGATATTCTGTACCAGTTTCATTGAGCATTTCTGGCACAACTTTCAGTTTAATTCTAACTAAAAGTTTGTCCCAATTTCTAGGAATAATTACTTACTTTGCCTGCTTTCCTTTGCACAGAAACTCAGGTTTCCCATAGTTCTGATCTGTCACAATAACAAACCTAAAGGGCCGACTTCTGATATTACTTATGCTAACAAAAATCTAGGAATGACTCCTTCCATACATTACCTTTGTTTACCTAAGACTACCTGATAGGAAAGTACTTAGGGACCTTTCAAGGGAATCTGTTAAATGTCTAAGATGGACCTACAACAGTGTCTTGATCTGAAACAGTAGTGCACTTTTGAAGCAGATCTTCCACTTTGTACTTTGGTTCATATGACAAAAGGATCTCAGAACTCATGAGCTGGATTCTTGGTCGTTGCATCCAAAGAAGAGCAATAAATCTGGTGAGGGGTTGAGATAACAGGGTCTAGTCTGGAGAAATGGAGGCTGACAGGGGATCTTATGGCTCTCTGCAACTACCTGGAAGGAGGGCGTAGTGAGGTGGAGGTCAGTCTCTTCCTCTCCCAAGGAAGAAGTGATAGGATGAGAGGAAATAGCCTAAGTTGCACGAGGGAAAGTTTAGATTGTGTATTAAGAAAGATTTCTTCACCAAAGAGATTGTCAAACATGGGCACAAGGCTGCCCAGGGAAATGGTTGAGCCCCCATACTTGGAGGTGTTTAAAGGACACATAGATGTGCCACTTCAGGACATGGTCCATAGTGATGGACTTGACAGTGTTAGGCTAATGGTTGAGGATTAAAGGCCTTTTCCAACCTAAAAGATTCTATGAACCGAAATATATGCTCCACAAGTATCTAGTGCACCCCCCTGCTAAGGAAGGCCCAGTCCAAGGGATGGCACTGGAAGAAGACCTTAGTAAATCTACAGACAGCTGCTGTGACTGATATTCAGTATGTTCTGAACCTTGTCCTTCTGAACTGTCTTGACCTTTCACCCTCCTGTTGAGTCTTCTAAAATGGGACAGCTTCATGCTTTTTCTACATCTAACAAATAAACTATTGTCTAGGTAAAGCCACAACCCACTAAAGATTCTGGAAGAAGCTTCAAGCTCAAATTTAGTGAAGTGGTAAATTGTGAGGTAAGAAATGGATACAAGACGCAGTAATTTTCACCACATCCATATTTTGAGTACATACAATACAAATTTAAATTACATAATGCAGAAGCAGAAGCAAGGAAAAGTTTATAATCAACAAAATTTTATGTAAGTGATAAACTTGTATTTTCAAATACATACGCAGTAAGCTGGCAATGTTCAGAAAGTTAAAAACTATAAGAAAAAAGGGCCTAAAATAGGAATATGTTTGGTTTGGGGTTTTTTTGCTTGCCTAGTTCAGTTTTGGGTTTGGTTTCTTTTTTTCCATGTACAACTCTTTTTCTGAGAGATAGAACATAATTTTTTTTTCTGAGCATTAACATTATTTCAAAATAGGATACTAAACTCTGTTTTTGTTTGCACTATACTAAAAAATATTGCAAATATTGCTATTTGGAACTTAGTCAAATGGTCTAGGCATTGTTCAAGGCAAATATTTCCTTATTATTTTGTCAGTTGCCCAAAATTTACCTCCAAAACATATTGAGCCTTTAATTTAAATAAGCTTACACTACAGATGAACTGAAGTTATTTAACATTCACAGAGCCTTGCAATTACATGAAATAAATGAGGACTCCAGAAGAAACAAATTCTGTTCCTAGACTACTTTTGGACTGTGTCATCTTAAGCAAACTACTTAAAAAAATCAAAACAAAGATATTTCAATAGACATGATTTTTTTCAATCTAAATAAATCAGTGAGCAGATAAGAGCAAGTAAAATTTTGAATTACATGTATGCCTAAGGCCTGAAAAAACAATTGATTCTCCTTGAAGTTCTCCTTAGTTCTGCTACTGATGATAGAAGCCATTTAAGTAGATAATACATAATGTTCCTTCTTATTTGATGGATTGGCAACTACACATAGAAATAGCATAATCATTATTTCATTATTAATTATTTGGATGCACACACACACACACATATATCTACACATATATAGACATTTGATAAAACAAAATTTACGTTTCTGAAGCACTAACATTTTATCTATAAACATGTGCAATAGCTAATTCTCCTCAAACTGGTAAAGTAGGGAGATGAATACTAATATTCCTTCTTTAGCTGAAAGAAAATCAAGAGACCATGATGAGCAGTAAGTGATTTTTTCCAAGACCATGTATCAAATTAACATAAGAACTTAGCTGCTGCTTCAGTGCTTGTTCCCTCACTTCATGTTGTCTCTAATTTGATTAGTTTCTTATGACTAACCATTAATAATTCTGCATCATGTAATCATCCCTAGGTAAAGGAGAAGTTTATTCTTAATAAATGTCAGGGAATCTAAACAATTTTAGAGTACCACAAAATGTACAATAATCAGATTAATTAAAGTGGACTCTACTTTATCATGGCTATAACCTGATACACCCAGCCAGTAAGTCTCTCATAGGCTCTAATTGCCAAACAAAATTACATTTCAAATGTATCAGGGAAAGAGAATATTTTCCCACATTTAGAGTAATTATTTTTCTTTGCCATAATACCAAATAACCCTTTCTACTTCCTAGTAAGCTAAGTAAATAATAACAGTAATAAAAAATCTGTGCAATAAACAGAAGCCTTGGTAAAAAAAGAGTAATAATTTTCTGTGAACAAGAAAAAAAGTGAAAGTGAAGCAGAAGGAATTCAACTTAAATACATCTGATCGCCCCACACAGCTTTTAATCAACTAGCCTCATTTAGCAAAGCACATGTGTGCCTGCTTCGTATGAATTTGATAGTGCCTTCACGGTCAGTAGGTCATGAGAACATACCTGGGCAGCCTACTTAAACTGGGTCTTTGGTTCAAACCAACCAGCCAAGTAAATACAACATGTGAGAAGGCACCAGGGCTCTATTTGCCTTCCTATAAACAGGCAATTTCTTACTGGTTAACCCCACAGAGCCATATATATGGCAAGCAGCTTGAGACTAGATACCAAATACAAGGCTACATTCTCATGAAAGATGACACGAACATAAAGGGCAGCTACAAACATAAGTTTCAGAGATGACAGAATTCCAGATTCAGTTATTTCAGGCACAACCATCACTTCTGTTTCTTTGGTGGTAAGGCAAACAGACAACTGCCCTCCACTCTTGAGTTTTACTCACTTTGCTCTTTCAAAATCCTTAAGGAGTCATGGAAGGGAAAGCATGGAAACTTTGAAAAGCTACTTAATCTTTACAAACAGCACATCATGCTGGGTAGCTTAAGAGGTTTCACATCTTAAGCTTAAAGGGTTTTGGAAATCACACAGTCACACAATAAAACACCAGTTTCTGTGTTAGCACTGTGAACTCCACCAGCTCTTAAATCTTTCTGGCTCCATTGGAAAGTCCCCTTCCCCTGGGCAATTTGTGTTTGGAAAAACCCTATAACAGCAGCAACTCTACAGCGCCTGGCCATGCCCCTGCCTCTTGACCTCTCCTGATGCCACATGCCTCTTTGCCCAGCCTTCTCTGAAGTGGAAGAGTAAGCAAGAACCACCAGGTATGATGTGATCAGATCAGAAATTCCAGGGACACTTAGAAAAACTCTATAGCTCCTGTAGGATTGCCCTCTTAGGAGAGAGGACTAGTCTCACATTTGTGCTCTGCCTCCTGGCCCCAGGATAAGTAATTCTCTCTGCCTTGAGTGATCTGGCCTGTCACTTATGCAGATGGCAGCACTGATGGACTGCTAGCACTGCCTGTAAATTAATTTCCAATTAACTGTACCATCCCCTTGATAGATGGCGCTAACTCCCTCCTTTCTTACTCCTGTTCCAACAGTGACTCAAGACATCAGCTGCAGACAGAACATCAAATTAGCTCTTCAGCCTTTTCTTAGTTTGCATTCTCCTGAGCTTGGTCTCAGCCTCAGAAGCTGCTCCAGCCTCAGCATTTCACTTTTGACCAGTGGGGCTAAATCTTTAGCAATCCCTTGGAGACCCCTCCACTCCGTACTCATGAGGTCCCACCTGGAGAATTTCCTCCAGCTCTGGGCTCCTCAGCATAGGACAGGCATAGAATCACAGAATATTCTGAGTTTTAAGGGACCCACAAGGATCATTGAGTCTGGCTCCTATGTGAATGGCCCATATGGGGATCCAACCCATGACCTTGTTGTTGTTAGCACCATGCTCTACCCAGCTGGGCTAATCCGCATAGTCTGACACGGACTCGTCAGTGCAAGCCCAGAGCAGGGCCACGAGGAAGGCTGAGGGGATGGAATACCTCTTCCATGAGGAAAGGCTGAGAGTTTGCTCACCCTGGAGAAGAGTCGGCTCTGGGGAGACCTTATAGCACCTTCCAGTACCTGATGGGGGGGCCTACAAGTGAGCTGGAGATGGATTTTTCACAAAGGCATGAAGTGATAGGACAAGAGGGAATGATCCTGAAGGATGGTAGGTTTAGATTGGATATTATGAAGAAATTCTTTATTATAAGTGTAGTGAGACACTGGAATAGGTTGCCTAGAGAGGTTGTGGATGCCCTATCCCTGGAAATCTTCAAGGACAGGTTGGATGGGGACTCTGAGCAACCTGATCTAGTTAAATATGTCCACATCCATAGCAGCAGGGTTGGACTACATGACCTTTAAAGGTCCCTTCCAGCCCAAACTACAGGATTCTATGCTTGCACTGTGGATCAATAAGTTGATTTTTTTTTCAGTCTGAAGGCACTGATAGCTTTGCACCTCCACTGAAATCCAAGGAAACCCCAGAAGTCAGTCACACATTTTTCCATTAGGCACGTTGTCAGTAGTACATATCTAGCACTTCAGCTCTACCTACAAATTTCCAAAACACTATGACATAAAATACAAAGGAAAACCACAATTCAGAAGTTTTATTAGAATTAAAGAACTCCCTGATTTCAGGTGGTTATTATGTGAATAATCATGATCCTAATATGTTGTTTACTCTTCTTCTGCCACACAGATTTGACCTTACTCCAAAGGCTTCTGTCCAGAGTTCCTGCATAGTTGCATCCTTCAAACAGATGCATTTTTGGATAAGCATGGAGAAATAATTCCCATTATTTTATAGAAATCTGACTTTCCAGATAACAGCAGCAAATCAAAATGAGCTTGAATCACAAAAGGGGAAATCATATAAGACACAAGGGTATTTGACAAGAAAAATTAAATGCCTTTGTGAGAAAGGAATTTCCCTGTGTTTTTAATCAAGTGTCTGAAAACCCAAATCTTTTCACCAAAAATGTCATCCCAGTAAATAGGTATTCTTGTAGTAACAGTGACTCAGGAGTATGAAAAGGTTTCAGCTGTTCCTTCTTCCACCCAATACCAGTATCCACCTTAACCTACACAATACAGTATAATTCTGTGTTATAAATATTAGATTGGACATCCCAAAAACTTGGTATAATCTGTGATAAAGAAGAATGTTCTTCAAAGACAATTACCATAACTGGAATGAATACATCAGACACAGTCCTTCTCCTTCCACATTTAGCTGATTCAAATGTCTGAGCACTAACAGGAACTGAAAAAGCTTTTCCTGGAAAATGTTCAGTGTAGAAAAGATAGTGCACACTGTGGGAAACATAGTTCAAGAATAATGAAATCATCTTCCAGGAACAGACACATGTTGCTCCAGGCTGAGATAATGGAAACAACTTAGGGCACTGTTTAAACTAAATCTAAGTTATGTCTGTGTGAGAGAGCTATAAATTCAGACAAAAAGAGAACGGAGTAGTTACATGACTGTGGGTTTTCAATGAAGCTCTTTGGATAACTGTTGAACCTGAGTTTTTAATCTGTAATTGAGGTGATTATTAATTTGAATTTTATTAGGAACCACGCACTGTAGCAACATCCTCTTTCAGTTTACAGATATCAGCTGGGTAAGATAGGTGTGAAGACCTAGAGTGAAACAATACACCTCACTGAAAATTCAGCATGTCTAATCAGTCACCTAAAGTGCTGATTAATTAAGTTTGGTGGGAGGATTGCTTCCATTATACTAAATCCCTCCTGACAATGTACAGATATTCCAATAAGAGCAATCAGAAGGAAACCAAATTATAGAAGATTACTACTACAATTTCTAAGCTTGCAGAAATTCTTTTCTGGATGCTACATGCCCCAGTGAAAAACTGGAATTAGATGTAAAAAGCATTCCACCTCCATTTTCAAATATCAGAGGAATTTCATTAAATCATATTGTATATCCTTAAAGATAAGAATTAACAGAGAGAAAAAATAGTAATAGCTTTCAGAACTTGTGTTTTTGCTAATGCCTCATGTTTCTAAAAAATGCCTTTGATTTTAACTACAATTGAATATTTGCAATTAGTACGGATCATACTATCAAGCGACTATTAAAAGCTTTTAATATTTTTAATGGTCTCTTACAGCACTTAGGTTACTGATGGATTATAAAATTCAGACACAAAACCTGACAGGTGGAGGACCAGTACTATGAAATAAATTAAATTTCCATATAATTATTTATTCTCTCCTTAAAACAACAGGTGAAATCTCAAATGTAGCCTTTATTAGAATCATAACAACTGCCTATTTTTTTGTTTTTGTTGTTACTTCCTTTCTAAGTCTAGTAAACTCAACAGACTCTCAGACAGCCCTGCATTTAAAAAGTAAGACTGTCAGGTTGCATCTGTGTAATTTTCAACCTACTTTGATTTTCTGAACATCAGCCACAAATTCTTCCTGTAATGGCATATTATGGTTTCTCTGTTAGTATTCTGCAGAACAGGAAGAGAGTTCTGATGCTCTTCTATCTTTCTTACTTGGGTAACACCATTCTGACTTTCCAAGGAGCCTGCCTCAGCAGGGAGAGCTGACCTCATCCATTTAACACAAGAAAGGGCAGAACTGGGAAAACATTAGCTGCACATTCATCTCTTATTTAATATCAATAATGTGCATTGCAGTATAACCTAGCAGCCAGACAGTGCTTTTATCCCCTTATAAACACAACTAAGAGGAACAATCTTGGACTGAATAATATAGTCAGGATCAGGTGTCCATGTTTTCCTATGTTGCATAAATTTATAGAATGAGTAATTCATTTCATCACATAAGCTGTAGTGTTATCAGGCATACAAATATGACTGTATATGAAAAATGACAGCCAAAAAAGTATGTGAGTGTTGGCAAAACTGTAGGAAGCATTTGTCTCCTGTAAGAGTTAGAAGTTGGTATTTTTCAAACTTGCAAGCATTTACACTTTTGGAACTAAAGTTTTATAAAGACAATTCTTTATAAAATATCCTTCAGAACTTCTGCCTTTAGCTTTCAGACTTAAGTGTACCAAATTAGATCAATTTAATTAGTTATAAGGAAGAAGTTTTTTTACAAGGATGGTGGTGAGACACTGGAACAAGTGGCCCAGAGAGAGGGGTGGTTTCCCCGGAAACCATCAAGATCAGACTGGAAGGTGCTCTGAGCACCTTCTGATTTAGTTGAAGATGATCTTGGTCATTGCAGAAGGGTTGGACTACATGACCTTTGAAGGTCCTTTCAACCCAAAATATTATATGATTCTAAATTGAAAGCCTTGGGTGTCTGGACAGAGAGATGCACAATTTAGAACTACCGTCCTCACACATTAGTTATCAAACTCAGCTGGGAGTTCCTTCAAAATATGTTTCAGTTTCCTATCAAAAATGTTGTCCAAAGGAAAGAAAAAACATTAACAAATAACCTTTCTCTCTGTCCCTTGACACTTTCCAGGGGGAAACATCCAAACATTTTTTTCAGACAAGAAATTTTTATGAAACAGTACCTTCCAGGCTGCTTTGGTTTGATCAATATTCCACTTGCTTTTCTGTCTTCCACTGCAGTTATTCCACTTGGCATAAGCCACTAAATAATCTTCCAGCCATAAGTTGAATTCTCAGAGAAGAATAATCACTGCCATAAATTCTGTGTTTCTTTCCTTTTCCTCTCAAAGCTAAAAAATATTTAGGATTTTTACCAGTGCAATGGAACAAAACTGCTGGAGCCACCTCCAACTTTCAACCCAAATGCCATCCAACAACTTCCCAAGTAAGTAAACACCCACAGGACAACAAGTCATATGTGGATAGCTAGAGAAATTTTTTTTCCTTCTCCTGCACCATGCGGAACTTAACTCCAAATAGACCAACTCTGATTGGATTAAATAAAAGATATAACCAACCCACCATCTTGCACCCCGAAAATGATCATCAAAAGGAAGAAAGTTAATTTCTTAACAGCATATGTACCTGACAGGAATGCAAAGAAGCAAATCCCAGTCACCAAGAGTAGTTGGGGCCGGTCTTCAGCAAATTCACTAGATATCAACACCCACAGCAGAGCTCCATGATCTACTGCCTCTCAGCTGCATTATCTTTCACTAAGAGGTGTCAATCCACACCTACACTCTGGTGTAGGGGATCCACACCATACAAAACATTAATGTATTTACTGCTTCCATCTCAAGTCAGGTCATGCACTGGAAACATTCCTGATTAGTAGTAAATTATCTCACAACAAAGAATCAGTGATGCCATATGTGACTTGCTGGCACTGAGTCCAAGATGGGTGTGGATGCACACAAGAACAGAGAGCCCCTCTGCTATTTCCTGTATAACATAACATTGTTGCTTATTGGCAAAAAACAACTGAAGACAGAAGGTGCCCAAATTCAATTTTTCCAAGCATTTTGAGATTAAAAACCTTTAAAAATTCCACAGCAGAAGCTCTGTAAGTTTAAACTCATTGACATTAAACATGCTTTTTTCATTTAGGCTTTAGTAGTAGCTCATGGATCTCCATTCAAGGTATATAATGAAACACAATCCCAGTGAATTAGAAGTACTTTTGCTTTCAAGCTCTGTCACACACATTCGGTTTTTTATTAATACTAAGTGTACTGTAGTTATACTACTAATTAAATAAAATATAATTATATGATACATGCAATTTATTTATCCAAGAGCTCCCATAGCAGAATAAAACTTCAGTTACCTCGCTTTGAAGTTGTGAAACCACAATCATGATTATTTGCTTTGTAGAACTAGAATAAAAAAAAAATCCTATTCTCTAATACTGAAAGATCTCTTTAAAACCCACTGTTTTCTAACACGGCTGTCTCAGACACAGTATTTCTTCAGTTAAAAATAAACAAGGAAGATAAGCCAGCAAGCAAGTTCCAAACATACACCGTTTCTACCTTGAACAGGATAATTTTGCACTTTTTTTTTCATTTTAAGAAGGGAGAAGGCATCCTCCAGAGATTGTTCTGCACCCAAGTGAGGGATGCAATTAAAAATCAGTCTTGTAAAACATTATTGTTTCTCTCAGAAAGGATAGCAATCGCAGCCCTGTGCAACCTGAATGAGAATGAGCTCCTACTGTACCCCATGCAATTTGACCCTGTTCATCAGAACTGCTGGTCCCTCTGTGCTCAAAAGGTAAAATTAGGATAGTGAAGCTGATAACAAAGAAAATCAGCACCTAGACAGGCAGACTAATAACAGATATTCCCAAGCCAATAACATATAACTTCTGTCTGGACATACATTTTCAGTGTACTTCTGATTTTAGTAATTTTTCAGAAAACATATACAGATATTATACTTTAAACAAAACCTGTTCCATTCATCTACCCAATCAAGCACATAAGCAAACAGTCCTTAGAATACATTTTTCTTTTAAAAGACTTATATGTGCATGGTGTATGCTCTTGGTAGGAAAAAAGTCAGTCAGATGCAATGTCTATTTTTCAGTACTCTGCCTCTGACTACCACTATAAGCAACTGATGCCTGAGGAAAGTGTAAATAAGTGAGGGAATGGCAGCAATATTTCCTCAACAGCCAAGGTACTTCCCAAGTCAGTCTGTGTCCATACCTTTGCTCTGATAGCTCTTCAGGGGTCTTTTGCCAAGAATTCATGAAATGATTTCACAGCCTGCTTGTGTAAAAGAATGTCCAACAGTTCTAAATTTTTTTGAAATCTTTCAGGTTGAAAAATTGTGTTTGATACCCTGATTCCTTGCACCATAAGAAAAAGAGTAAACTGTCTGCGTTCTTTTTCCCTACTGTTTAAGGTTATATAAACTCTGGGATATTGTTCAGATACGTTTCTTGTAATGTGAAATCTGTCAGTGAACTTCATCTCCTCATAAGTGGAAGTTGTGTTGTACTCTTAATTGCTGGCCTTTTTTCCTTTTGTAATTTCTATCTTTCTCTTTTGAGAAAGAAATCCAGACCAGCGTGCAAACTTCAATACATGAACATACCATGGATTTTGCAAGTGGATATGCAGCACCATAAGACATTTTCTGATCATTATTCCTTCTTACTGGTGTTCAATTTTGACTGTTAGTTAGTTTGAAGAGAAATTTTCAAGAAGCGATATACAGCATTGCTCCAAGACGTACTGTCTTAACGCTAATAGCTAATTTCAGTACCATTAATGCAATATGTGTACTCCAGGTTGGTTCCAAATATGAATTATTTTTTATTATTTAAATCTGAAATTTCTGTTGTTTGTCTGAAAGATCACTCTGTAACGTTAAGTTTTCCTAGACCTTTTTGCCACTAGTGTTAGCTCTCACTGCCCTTCATAATTTGGTCCAATTAGCCAAGTTGGCCAGTTCTGTGCAATTCACATTTAAAGTACTCCTTTTAATACTTTAACAAATGTAGCAAAAAAAGAATTAAGGCTTGAAGATAAAAAAAGGAATTAGAGAACTAAACATTCTGATAGCACATATATATAAGCATAATTTGTCTTTGACATGCCAGCACCTGATTTCTGCCACTCAAACTGTAGAGTAAGGAAACCACATTTTTTTTAGGATTACAGTGCTTTTATAACTAAGAAAATCAAGAAAAACTGAGAAAAATATTTTCCAGTGATTTGCTTAAAGTCAAAGAGTACTTAATCCTGCATAAGTAGATATGCAGAAGGTAAATTAAAATAACATTTGTAATGCTCATGGAGCTATTAAATCAGTATTTTTCTTTTACTGTAGGATCACATATACATACATATTAAAAAAACCCCTGAGCATTCAATCTATGTGCTTAATGTGTTAAGAAGGACATTAAAGAATTGACTCCATGCTGCTCTTTTCCTACAACATACTCTGAAGTGTAGCATTTATCTTGTTTCTGCCATGATGGGATTGCACACCTGAGAGACTGTGGTAGTTGATTTTAGTACTAAAGAGGCATCTCTTTCTGTGTAGAAGTGCTAAATAACTGCATGTGGCTATTTTGAGGTGGTGAACCAACTATGCCCAGCAAAAAAAAAAGGAGACAAAAGCTAATCATAATTCAGAAGTTAAATTAAGAAGCCATATCACTCTCCACACATTTTTCCAGCTCGTGTTTCCAAATGAAGTCCTAGATGGCAAAAAGTAACTGAGAAGTTAAACACGCAGTCCACTTATGCATGAGTTACAGCACACAGTCAAATCAGCTGTAAGCATGAGGAGCCCGTGTGGTCTCAGCCTGAATGCAGCTCTAGCATGACTGTGCAACAGAGCAGAAAATGTAATTGATGCACACAGTAAAAGACCATCAGCTTGCAGAAGGGGCCTCACTGATTTTGCCATTTGATCCTCCAGTAATAATTCTAGAGAAAGACCCAAATTAACCTGCCAAGCAAGCATCAGGGAAGGATCAGGCAAAAACTCTAGCAAAAAGGATCAAGCAAAAACTGGTATTCCTGGTAAATACAGGAACAGCACTGCTGCTCAGATCACAGTGTGTAATTGCACTGGGAAATATGAAAATTCTCAATAATAATGTTTTATTACAGTTAAGTTTAAAAGCCAGAAACAGCACATTTTGGCCAGAGAAAGATGTGGTTGCAGTCCAGATCTGCAAACAGAGCTAAGCACTTCACTGCTATTTTACTCACAACATGAGATTGGCTCATGAGTGCTTTTGTTGGAAACAGTCTCAGTGCTTCCAGCTTCCAACACCTTCTGCTGGCCCGCATCTCCTACACAGCTGGGAAATTTCATTCTACTTAGCAAAAAGACTACAGCTAATTAAAAGCAATGTAGTCTTTTGGAAGGCAAAGAAAGGAGGATATTCAACCTCTCCATCACTTCAAAAAAAATGCTCACATTCAGTTCTGCTAACAATTTTGGAGTATACAAAACATCACTGACTGTGAAATCCGGGCTTTAAAAATGTTTTAAATGTATTGAAATAATTTATATACTTAAACATTGCTCATTTTGTTTTTTTTCTTTCTTAGGACAGCTCTACAGATATTTCAAAACCTTCCAAGGGAAAAAACCCATGCCACACACTGCAGTATCTCCAGCCTTTGAAGTACATGTGGGAGACAACTCAAGCTAAGAGAAATGCTCCTGGTAAAGACAAGCATACATTTAACTCCAGTTAAGATACAAACCAACCCTTCTTCAGATAGGCAACTGTTGTTTTCCCTACACTGATCCTTCCCAGATATGGGGTTTTTTGCAAGGGATCCCCTGCAGGTGCCTAAATCAGAACAAAAGACATGGATGTTCATACTTACGGCTTTCAGTCCTAGAAGTGAGAAACCTGGGTGAATTTAATTCATTTCATTAAGAGGGAGGGAGGGAGGGAGGAAGGGAGGGGTCATGTTCTTCTCCCATTGTATTAGTCTTAGGCGAGTGCTACAAGCAATTAGGCTTGACTTATACTTCCTGGATCATCCTTATCCAAAGATGTCAGAGACTTAATTAAGGAAATCAAATAACTACTGTCAACCACTCAATTTTATCAAGCTTTACTCCAAATTTTTTTCTCCTGCAAATCAAATTTATTGGTGCAGTCTCCTTCAAATCTCTACACTGCTGCACTGCCAGTCACTGAAAAAAGGTTCTTCAAGACTGCTGCTGTAGTCCCACCCAAGTCAACAGGTGACACTATGGGGGAGTTAAAGGACTTAGCTCTTATTCAGATGCTCAGGCAACTGGAGAGGTACATATGGGAAAGACAGTGATCAATATTTAGACATTCTACTAGGAAAAAACTGAAAATATTTCTAATTGCTGACTCACAGATTTGCACTACGAGATCAGTGGAGAAAACTACTGCGTTGCAAGTTCAAGAGACCAATCAACTGTAAACTCCTGATAGCAAGGAAACAGTTATATTGTTGTCGTGCTTTAATTTTTAATATATTTTTTACAAAAGCTAATCCCAACAATAAAAAAATAGTGAGTTATTGTTTTATAACTAAAGGAAACATTTTCAAAAGGAAGAAGCTCATTGATATACTGATGACAATCTTAAATATTTCAAGATTCAAAAGAAATGTTGGAGTAATTTAAACAATTTTCCACCTTGGAATTTCCACTTCTTATTTTCATACAAAAACAAACAAACAAACAAAAGCTTCTAGAGTATTTGTGACTCCACCCATAAAATGGAGAATGTCATAAATAGATTAAAAAAAAAGAATATATATCTGAAAGAATATATTTTGTAAATCAAAAAATGCTCAAGGGTGTTTCTTTTTTGTTGATTTTGACACATTGCATAATAAGGAATTAAAATGGTGTTTTCAACAATGTGAAAATTGGAAGGGGGAAAAATATCCACCTTGAATGAGTCCTGACTGTGACTTTGCATTCATGTTTATTCTCTACAGAAAGAAATGTATCCTTTTTTATTTCTATGGGAAAGTACATTTTTGGGAGAATGAAACATCACCGAAGAGTAGCAAATGTTTAACCGGGAAATCTCTCAAAAGCTTTTTCAGTTTCACACTGCTCCAGTACCCTTTTTATCTGAACATCTTGTCTGTACATTTTACAAATTTCCAAGCTGTTATAATGCTCCCAGACTGACAGTGCCCAGCAGAGCCAGGTAACAGTGGGGCCTCATTGTGCCAGCACAGTACAAAACACAACAGCACAGTTTTATCTGCCCCAGATTGCTTCTAATCCAGCAGCTGGGACACTGACGGTGGCTGACGGGTGACAGAGCAATCACAGCCGTCAAGACCGGCCCTTCTGCAGTGATGTTGTCATGATTTCACACACAGGTTTAAAGTAATATTTATTAATCCCTAATTTATCAATCAAGGCTGTATTCTGAAGACAATTAAGCATTTGAAATCTCTCCAGCCACCGACTTTCCAGGAAACCCCATGTTAACCAGGCTCCAGGCTCTTCTCTCTCCAGCACAGCACACACAGAGCCAGCGTGCTCTGTAGCCCTCTGGAAGCTGTCTAGGCAGAGTCCTTTTAGACACAGCTATTTCATTTGGAAAAAGCAGCTGAGGCTTTTTATTCCCTGTGTGGTATTTCTGCTTCCAAATTGCAAGTGATCATAATTTCATGAGAAGCAGTTTAGAAAGTGAAAAAAATATAAAAACCCAAACAAAATAAAAATCCCAGTTGGCTACTTTCCCTATGCAGAAAATAGCAAACTTACTACAGAAGTTGCTTGCTAAATATCTGAATTTACTGCCACAGTATATAAACGTCCTAATTTTGCCTCCACTTTCCATTTTAAAAATGGTATCAGAATTTTTGCACACTTGTTCATTTGCAAGGTTGGGCTGATAATCTTCAGTTTGCATGATCTGTGAACAGGAGTCTCTGATCCACCACTGCTTAACCATAGGCTTGTGGTTAAGTACCTCTCATCCTATAGGCATAACTGAAAATGGATTTTAAATGGAACTGGTATAGAAGCAATGCTGTTTTCACCTACACCTTTTACTCAAAGAAGGGTTTTGCCCCTTCAGAGTTCATTCAGCATTTAGACAAAAAAAATGTAAATGGTACGACCTAGCAAGGAAGAAGCTACTCCTAAAAGTGATTTGATTAGAAGGAAACTTCTGCACTGATGGTGGTTGGTCCCTTCCAGAAGATTTTTCTCCAATTACTCAATCCTGTGCTTTGGCAGCTGGAGATGGTGATCAGTCAAGTCTCTCTTTAAGCAGTAATAACTTTTTAGAATTTTTTTTATCATACAAAACCCAGATATATGAATAATAGTCTGCTTCTTAGCACCTGCTTAATTATTACATTCAGGCTATATCTCTTCTGCAGGCATTTTTAATTTATCTCTAAGAGGATTTATGGGATGGAGATGCTATTTAAAAAACAGATGATGAGGTCAGTGCAGCCCAAGGTATTTCATTTCAGCTTTTACAATTAACATGCACACTGGAAGTGTGAGAAAGTTCTCTGAAGAGCAGTGGATTTGTCAAGTGCTCTAGCTTTCTCCCACATGCATTTTCAAGGGGAGGTAATGGAAGAACAACAGCAAGTATCAGAAAGCCACAGACAGCTCTAGGAGAGTGTGCTGCAAAAAAAAACATACCACAAAGAAGCACCAGAGACAGAATTTATTTATTTATTTATCGCAGTAAGTTGCACCAATGAAAAAGATCAGCCTTGCTAAATGGACCTTGTTGAGAATGAAGTGAACTCTCTCTTGATAGTTAACTTTCAACCACCACAGTTTGGTGGCAGAATTCATTGAACTTGAGTCTGTTTTTAAAAGAAATGTGCCTTCAAGCACTACCCTTTGACCAGTACTATTATTTCTATCTACCTCGAGAAACACAGAAAGAGCAGTTTAGATGCTGTCTTATTAGAAATAGGGCTGTGTAGGTCGAAGAAGGAAAATACTAGGACATGCTATTAAACCTAAGCTCCATGCATCGACCTGGAACCAGGGCATTGTTGTGAGAGCTGACCTTCTCTGGGAAAACTACTGCTTGTTTGCACTCAAGCTTGGAAAAAGTCTCTAAAGTGAACTGAAAGGATATGGATTTGAACAGATCTACTAATACATATATAAGCTATACTATATGGGATGCATCCCGACGGAGAGACAGCATTATATAACTATTGTTAAGGAAAAAGCAGCACTGAAGGGGAAAAGCAGTGAAGAAGGAGAGGAAGGAAGAAAAAAGAAATCTGGAAAGTAGAGACCCAGGGGATGAATTAGTAGAGAAGAGTCAGTGGTTTCATTTTCACTTGTCTCCCTAGGCCTTGGTAATGCCTATATCTCAGCTTACTATATTTAGAAATGGATGTCTTCCTGCAGGTTTATTCAGTGATTTGAACTGGAAAAAATTCTCTTGTTGGAGGAAGAGAAAGGTCGAGGGCAAAATATCCTCTTGTGCCACAAAGACTGAAATTATATTTCATATTCAACTAAGTCTGCAGTAGAATGAGACACCCAATTTTGAATCAGAATTTGGAGTTAAATACACTTACATAATTTCAGCATTAGTGGTTGGATACGAAAAAGCAGTCATTTATTTCTCCATTTGTTAGCAGCTCCAGTCTCTGAAAGATAACTTGGTTTCCCAGACACAGTTGGCAGGAAAGTCAGATTTTTCAGTTTATGAGATACCATTATTTTCCTTTCCACCAGTCCTGCCACATATTTACATGAAAAACAAACCAGCAACTCTTTGAAAATTACCAATAAACCAGAAACTCAAACAAAATTTTAATTCCAGAGGAGAAAACCAATAGAATTTCTGACATAAAATACCATTTTTTCCATTATTTGGCTGGGCCATCTTTATGCCAGCTGAGCAAGAGAAAATTGGGATCAAATTAAGAGGCCCTCTTCGTTAGTTGACACCAATTCAAAAGCAAAGCAGGGCTGGAACAGATGACTGCCTATTAAGCCTATAGGAAGGATAATCAGGAGATCCCAACCTATGGAAAGGATAGCTGCATTCTGAAGGCGAGAGGAGGGGTTACTAAGAGTAAATCTGAGTGGTCTGCTGGAAACTTTCACAGGGAGAGCGCTGAGCAGCAAATGCTGTCCAAAATGGATACAAATATGTTGTCAAGTCACTGTGACAGATCCATTATAGGTGAGCAGTTTAGCAAAATGAACTCGATCTCAACTGTCTCACAATATAAATGCCACAACTCAGAAGGACCTGAGCTTCCAGTTCCCCCATCCCTTACTCTGAGGTTTGCAAAAGCGAGTTGGCATTCAAGAGAAGCAGCAGGTCAAGGAAAGCCTTATTCACAAGAACAACCACTCTGGGAAAGACCTTACTGTTACATGCCAAATCTGCCACACTGTGAAATTACACATTTTCAAACACATATGCTCCCACAGTTGCTCTCTTCTTCTCCAGCTGCAGAAAGCAAATTTCAATGCAGTTACAGAAAACTAGTCATATATCTATTTGAATTTTCTGATTTGTCAAATTACACCAAAACGTCATAGCACATGACATTTTTTTCCTACAATGAACTAATGAAAGAGCACAAGAAGGATAATGATTAAATGGTGGTAGCAACTTATAAAATGACATTTCCTCATGATGTATACATGGGATATATATGTGTCAATGAATGCTGGAGCTTTTAAAAAGTATTCAATTTTCAAAACCAGTATGTTTAACACAAAGTTAAGTTTTATGACAACAGTTAAGGCCACGTTATAATCTTTGCTCATGCTTATATGAGTGTTCAGCAAAAGGCATTTCAACACATATTTAAGTCTCATTAAGGTCTCAAGAATGAAAGCCTCTGGTTCACTGAGCCACAGCATGAGAAACCAGCCAAACTCAAAGGACCTTCAGAATAACCACAGTAGCAAAGCAGCAGAGTGGGGACTTAGAAAAGGTGAAATACACTATCTCCACCATTCAGGAAGATTTCTCCTGCACTGTGGTGAATTTAATAGGAAATGAAATCTATAAGACTTGATATTATTTCTTTCCTTTAAAATTATTGCTAGAGCAGACACCAAAGTTTCATAGAGGATCTCTTGCTAATTCAGTATAGTATAAATATTGCTACATGTGTAGATCTGAGTGCAGGGACATGTGGAAGAGTATATCAGAGAAAAGCCACAGTCAAATATGTCCTCATAGCCAACATGACGAGAGACAAAAGTACTGTAGATACCCTCATTGTAAAAAATACAGACAACTCTACTTGTTTATTAAATCTAACCCTGGCCTTGCTCCAAAATCTATGTTTGATGCCACAAAGTAGGAAGAATAGCAAGGACTCCCTCTTGGCTGATGATCAGCTAGCTTAGTATGTTGTTCCACAGGACAAGATACTGCTGAGAAAACACAAAAAACGTTTCATGCACTAACCCAATCACACAAGATTCACTTTATAGCTTTCTCTTGTTCTTTCTGCTCTCCACTCTTCCTCTTTTGCAATGCTACAGCACAAGAGCAATCCACCTTCTTGTGAGGTCTTACTGTTTTCCAGTTCTGCTCAATAAATGGACTGACAGCTGACACATGGCTCCTGACCTTAGCCAAGGTCCGACGGTGAGTTTCCTGCAGTTGCAACCCAGCCAACACCGTGTGGCTCCTTCACAGGGTGAGGATTCCTCATTTGCACCCAAGAGCTGGCCAACATTCCTCACACAAATCATACACTTGGCTCATGTAGTCGCTTAAAGCCACTTGAGTCATTCAGCAATCATTTCCACTCCCCATCCACCCATACATTTTTTAAAGCACATGTTTACTACAATATAGCTGTTTAAGACCTATGTACCTTGATATTTGCACCAGTGAGTATACGGTGCCAATTCTAACTCTGGAGGTTTTTTGAGATGAAGGAGTGCTCTTGCTTTTCTTTAAATGGCCAAATCCTCACTGGTCATGTTTGGTTTTTTTGTTTGTTTTGTCTGCTTTTAATTTTTTAAACAAAAACAATTATATTGTCATGAACTCTGATTAGATATCTAATCTAATAGACTTTGAATTTTGCATTTTAGTCTCAAAAGACTACATAATATTATTAGTACAAGTTGTTGAAAGTAAGTAATCTTCAGTTTTTATTGTGCTCATATTAAATGAAAAGAGATATTAACTTATGTAAACATCTACCCTAAGTTACCATTTTCAAATGATGACCTTATGAGACTGGATAAAGAAACAGCCATTAACATAAACTAGTAAACTGCCATGAAACCAAAGAAGAAGGATAATGAGATATCAAGCAGATTAGCATGAACAAAAACCGAAACAAACAATCCACACATTAAAAAAAAAAAAAAAAAAAAAAAGTGATAAACCAGCCTCCAGTCTTCAGTATTTACTGCACATGTAATGTCAGGTTGTTCTTCTTACTGACATCTTTCTGAGCCTCTGCATGTTGCAGTACCCTCTATTAGAAACAACCCTGTCAGAACAGAAATAGCTTCATTTTCAGCTCTGTCCCCACTGAAAGTTAATTTTCGATTTGTTTCAACTCCAAATTCATCTTTGAGGGGAACAGTATCCACTGTATGACTGTTGAACAATAAATATTGGTATCACAGTAATTAATAGTTCTAATAATTAATTTAAAAGCAAAGCAATATGATGACTATTTTTTAAAAGTGAGTTACACATATAGTGCATGTTCACTGCACAGTTTACCTCTCCTGTACTTTTGAACTACATGTGGATGGTGCTCCTTCATTTTCTCCACACACCAGAATAATTACTGGCATTATTCCCTAACAGAGAAGCAACTTTTCCCAAATACCTCCAGCAGATTTTATTCTCCTCTGCCATCCTTAGAGGACCTGTCTGAACCTGGCCATTATGACTCCAATTTCATCTCCTTTGTCCTTTTGCCGTGTTAAAGCCAGGCAAGTGATAATTAAAGCAGAATGAATCAAGATGGGGAGTTGCCATCACAACAGGTAATTAAGCACTAGCAATGAGAGAAACCCAAGGCACTGAACCAGGGATAATAAAGGGTGTTTTCAACTGTATCAGTTCACTTTTCCATCCCCATCAGCTTCACACTGTAGCTCCTCTGCTATAACCTCTGCCACTGAACTCTCACTTTTGGGTTCTTCATTTCCCTCTCAGTTCCATATTTCCAACTTGCTGGAACATCATTTCCTGAAACAGTTGCTTTCGTGCCTGCCTCTCCTTTTCAGCAAAGTGCTGTTCCTCTTGCGACAATAAAAGTCTCACTATCCTTTTCCCCACATAATGAGCTATATACACATCAAATCAACTGGCTGGCATCTGTTTTTCCTGGTGGATTTTAGGACATTAATTATGTTACTATGAAAAACTTTCAAGGTGTTCATGGTTTGAAAACATTGTGTTGTGTTACAGACTGTTATTCTGTCACTCTGTTTCTGGTTTAAACCTGTGGTACAATCTATATTCCATTTCCTCAGGATCAGACCTTCCTGAACATTGAACACCTGCTCCTGTCACAGTGAGGCAAAAAAATTATTCTCTTAGATTTTTCCTCTTTTAAGGAAAGATCTATCTATGAAATGCCTTGATATTTTATGCTACATAACAGATACTCATACACACACACATACACCAGGAAGAAAACCTCTATTGAAAAGGTGGGCTCATGGAGTTCTCTGATATGAATCCTTCCCTTTCTTCAAGGAGGGAGAGATCCACATATTTCTACAGCACCATTTTTCCTTCTGCTTCCCGCAAGCAAGAATGGATTTATCCAATCCATGATAAAAGGCAACATAGCAATGGAAAAATATATCCATTTGATCCAGTGTTCTCAATCCCATTTACATACACACGTGTGTAACACTGATTTCTCTCAAGCACTCCTGCAGTATGAGTGCACCTCTCATTTGAGGCATTCATGCTCAGACCCCATTAAGTGCTTGCCTCTATAATAAATTGCAAGGTATTACATACACACAAACTAAACTTAATTTTATCTAGGAAAGGACAAATTTCTGAGCTGTAAATCACAATGTACCTACATTTTAGAAGCTGCTCAATCCATGCGTGATATAGGTCTGGGTGGAAAACTGTTCTGGCACAAAAAATATCATATGTATTACCTTCCTTGGCATTTAATTTATTGCCACTTCATTATCCCAGTGTTAGTCTGGTGCTACAAGTTTGTCTTTGATGGTCTGTATCAATATGAATGAAAAATGCAAGTTAAAACCCCCAAATATATTTGATACCTTGAATGAAGTGATCAAAGTAAAACAGGCTGAAAGGAGTGAGACTCTCTCCCAAACAACTTCATTAAAAGAGAACTATGAAGTATGAACACTGAAGTTCCAGAAATTTATCATTATGTTCAGACTAGTAGATAATTTGTGGACATTTTTTCCCCACCTTCATTTTTAAATCCTTACCGTAAAAAAGTTAATGTAAACAAAAACACGTATTGTAAATAGGACTCAAAATCCTACCAGGAAAATATATATATTTCTCTTTTCTAGATTACTTCAGAAAAATTACCTCGCAACTTGAAAAATGACATCATTAAGCAGTCTCCTAAACTGGTTTTCAGAGACAGCAAACTAATAGCTATTTATCACTTCCTTTTTTTTATACCTAGAAATTTCTATTGCAACTTTAAGTTGCAGTTCCAACTTTTTCAGCTCAATTCTTTACAATTAAATACACTTTTCTACTATGCATCTGTTTGATTGACAAAAACAGAGCAGGACACCATTTGCCTAAGTGCTTCTGATTACCAAAACCCTTCCAGGAATCGCTTCCATGGTGGATGTTCCCATGACAAAGTGTTTCTAGAGCCTTACTCAACCTTAACTCAAATCCTTTTGCATTTTCTTCACTGTTTCTCTAGCACTGGAGCAGCCTCACACACTTCAGAGTAAGCACAACTTTTGCTTGGTCACACTGCTGCTTCGTAAGACCAAACAGATCTGTAGATGCATGCCCTAAGCATTAAACAATTACCATGAATAATAAAATTCAGCCAACAGCACAATATAAAACTCTACCCTTACTTTACTCTCACTTTTATGTGCTACTGACATGCTTGGGCCCCTTTTTTAAACACTGCACCTTGATTAAATAGCCAAAGAGAAAACAATGCCATTAAGTAATTTAGTGCTGTTGACCATTACTACACCCAAACACTTATTGATGTAATGGGCTATATATCAATTACACCAGATTTTCTGAACTGTCTTCTCACAAGCCCAAATATCCTTTTTTTTACAGTAGAATAGCTTAGCATCTTTTTTCAAGAAATAAGACTTATTGAAGTTACTTTTTTTGTTGTTGTTAAATAGCTCCTGATGTAGATTGTTTCTAAATAAAATGGTCATTTATAATAATGTAAACTTTGTTTTTGAAGTGTCATTTGGGAGAAATGGAGAGAGAGGCAAATTTTCGTTTCACTGCTACTGGCAAAAATCCAAAATAAGATAATAAATTGCACTTACACTAGCATAATCAACATCAATATTTGTCATGTGGTAATAATGTAATAAGATAGGTCAAATTCAACTTACCTATCACATCAGATGTCCATGAGCCAGAGTTCCACCTCAATCCAAAGAAAACTTGACCTGTTGAATATGAAGCAACACATTTTCACTCATGATAAAGTCTTGCCCTCTTTAGAACAGGCTAACAAACCATGGATTTCTGTGAGGAAAGATGAAAAGAAGTATAGCACCCCAGACAACTTAGGATCACAAAACTTTCTTTTCACTTTCTGTTCACATATGAACAGACAACTTTGGTTTTCCAATCAGTGACCATTTTAATATTTACACAGTACTCATTGGGGTCCAGCATTTGGCTCTAAAAAGTATCCCAGAAATACATGCAAAAATCCCTAGAGATTACTGATAAAAATTGATATGCACCAATTCATATGATGCCCTTTGAATAAATCTCCAAAGACCAGAAAACAAGACATATTTTTCTTCCTTTACTTCCACTTTTCATCTTTGCTCCATTGTACATATTATTTTTTTTTCTCTCAGAGAAAAGTCAAAAGAAGGGATGGAAAAGGGAAATGGAAAGAGACAGGACTGTCAGGGAGATGAGGGGACTCTTTTCTGCCAACAGTACCATTATATCTATTGAATTTTTATAAAATCAGCTCTCTACAAATCATAGCTGCCAAGTATTTAGTCCTCATATATTCACTCAACCTGAGATCTTGGAAAATTTTGCTGAAATTTCTTGAGCTATAAAGCAAGACAAACAAGACTCCTATCAGCCTGCATTTGCCAGAAAGCAAGCAGAAATTAGAGGTGTCCAACACTCATAAATATATGTAGAACATATTTATAATGCTAATATTCTTGAAAAGAAAACAGCTTCAGCTCTCTACCAATGTGACTAATAGATCATGAATGTGAGCTTGGAATACTACAACACACAGTCTCCATCTTTTGGTGCACAGAACTGTAAGGGTGCTGTATGAACTGCCTCTCAAGCGAAGCACAAAACATGAATCCACCATTGCTGACTTACACTTTTTCTCTGACTCCACTTAAGCAGCACAAGCAATCTTGTTTCAGAGTAAGCTACAAAAAGATACACAAGTCAGGATCACTTAACCTATGACACCTGATGCTGGTTTTTTTACACAATATCTATTAAAGTTGGCCTTCCTGTTTTTCTGTTGGTCATACTGATGCAGGAAACTCGACTGCATCAGAATGGGATCAGTAAGCAAAGGCTCAATCCCATTTCTACTCAGTTGAGTGGCAGAACTTCTATTAACTTGATAGGGAGTTACAGCAGCGCCTGAATGGCAAAAGATATCCTTCTGCCCCCCTTTTCCTGCCTTGGGCTAAAATGATATCCATCAATATTTTAGGATATAAGAGGCAGAAAAAAAAAGTAGTTATTTGGGAGAGTTGAGACAGGGGATTATTTCCATGGTTCGTTTGTTTGTTTTGTGGTGAACCATGTTTGCACATAGCTAAGTGCAAACAAGAAAATAAAATCTAATACTGTTACATGCTGCAAGGTTCAAACCAGCAGTCTGGCTTTATAATGCATCAGGAAATTTCCTCAGGAATAATTCTGTCACAACATACTTGCATGGTATGAAGAGGAAAGAGATGCAGACCATCAACTTTCTGCTATTGCCTGCAAGCAAATTGCTTTGTCACGCACATACACCTTTATGAAGAGAAGAGTTACACAATCCTTTGTGCTGATTTGCAGCACTTGCTTGCTATTAGAACAGTTTTCCTAGGGAACATTTCAATAATTAAAAGAGATGAGCTTTAAGCCGGCTGGACAACGCTCTGCAGTTCAGATTAAATGTATCCTCTGCTTTCAGATGAACAAAGCTGATTCTCCACCCCCACCTCTCTGAATTATACTTCACTTTGCTTTACATTTCCCATGCCTTGAATATCTTTGAAGTAATACCAGCTCCTTTAGTCCCCTGCTGATCTCAGAAGGGTCTCTCTCTACTTTTTCCCTGAGGGTGCACAAGTCCTGTGGGCTTTAGTGGGTGGTCCAGGCATTTGAGCAGGCTCTGCCATAGGAAGGGCCATGACTGAGAAGGGCTTTTACAGCCTCTTTCTATGAGGATCTGAAAACATTTTAAAGGTGAGTGGCAGGATGAACACTGGCATATCTATCTCAACTTTATAATATGTTTGCTAAAGTCTGAAGGAAAAAAAAAATATGCTTTAAGAGCCATAATTTCTTTAAGGATATTATTCCTTATGTTTTAAATCTATAGTGTCTTTCTCTTTATGTGCATTTTTGTTTAGAGAAGGTTTACGAATCAAAATTGGTGTAATGGAAATATATTAGCAACATATTCAATCATTGATACATATTTTTATCTAGATTTAATAAATTAGCTTGACAATTCACGGGGTTTAATACACAACATTTTTCTTCTTTGAATTTCAAACACATTTCCTTATATACAGAACTGAAAGCATTTTCTTTTTACATGAAGATGGAGTTCATGACTCAATCTTCTTTTTGCTTCCTTCTTTCAAAAGACCATCACCTTTCAGGGCACAACACACAGTAATGCAACACTAATGATGGAAAAGATCTGTGAGTGAATCCTATTAATTGTGCACTTTGCTGTTCATCTGCAATACGGCTGTTTACAATTGGGAATATTTTATCTTTGTACTAACCTGTCAGAGTAGGAAACGTACTATATAAAAGCTGATACAAATACAATTGGAAAAACGTGCAAGTTGCACAAACCAACATCAAATTTCTTAAAACAGTTAAAGCTTCAAAAAAATGTAATTTTCTCAGTGAGCAAACTACTTGGCATGGAGTGTAATTCTGTTTCCCTCTTAAGGCTGTTTTATATTTACTGTATGTATGTTGTTATGTATTGTTTAATTCTCCCTCAAGCAACAATTTAAAGACCCTAAGCTCTAAGTTATTACTCCCTAACGTCTGAAGCAAGATATCAATTTATTGTTTCAAGTATAGGAAACAACAAGAGCTCAGGTATCACAGTGCCTCTAAAGACAAAGTCTTGTTTAGCTACTGCTCTTTCCCTTTGCAGAGCTTCTCAATGAGCCAATTCACAATGGGACAAACAGAGCAAAACTGCATGTCCCGAAAAGTTGTCTGCTCACCTTCATGGGAAGGACACACAGACAGCAAATGTCATGCAAGACAAAGACAATGTGGGATCCCTGTGGTGGAGACTGCTGTGTCTGTGGCTCCCAAGGAACCAGGAACCTTGGGGAGATGTTGCTAACACGAATTTTCAGAGAAATCCCATAACGCTGCTTCTCTTTTCTGCCATCCATAGGGTGATAAAACCTGTGATACAGCAATTCCTGTTTTGTAGCTGTGGTACATCAGGAAAGAGTACCTCAAAGCCAAAACATATGTGGAAGAATGAGCTCTTGATTTGGGGTCTAAATTCAATATTTCATAAATCATAGAAGCCTGCACACTATACTATAGTGATTAGCCAAGGTAAATTTTCACATTCCACTGTTTTCTAGCCATGAATTTCTGTAAAGCACTAGATAAGGATTGCTTCTTTCATCCAGAGCATCAGGAGACCACTGGTGATTTATTTGAGAGGACTGTAGATAGAAACAAAAAAGGCAGTGTTGATTAACATAGCTCAGTATTTTCTTTTAAAAAGAGTTTAATGGAACTGAGGAATTGAAAGTTTGGGGATGTGAGTTATGCACTGCTTGTGCACTCAGAAGATACAGAACTAACATGAGCATGTCAAGCTTTTCCAAGACTGTTGCCAGCTAAAGTTCATTACCTATGGTCTTCTGAAAAACACCACAGAAAACCAAAGCCAAAACGAAACCCACAAACCAAGTCAGCCATCCAAACTGAAGTGATTACCTAGTTAGATTGAATAGATTTGCACAAAGGACAGGGAAAAAAATCTATCTAAAAATCTAAAAAATCTAACCATTGTCAAACCATTGTCAAATCTATCAAACCATTGTCATAATGTTGTGAGACCATTTTACAATGGAGCCAGTCAAGACTGCTCTATGCTCCTAAGAAAATACACACTTTTTTTTTTTTTTTTTTTTAAGCAAACAAAATTAGTCTTACCAAGAAACATTGGATCTCATGGCTGGCATTTTGAAATGCTTTATCTCTAAGCTTTAAAAATGGTGCTACAAGAATTTGGACCTTGTTAACTCACTAATGTGATACTGAGAAACATTGCAAGTTAACACATTTAGATAAATGATCAAACAAGTCAGAAGCGGGGGAAGGAAAAGATCTCTGAAACACAGCTCTACATCACAGTTACCAAAGGCTAAAACTGAGATACAGTTGCTAAAGACAACAACAGCACAATGCTTCACATGCATTCAAAACATCTATCTACAATAACTGATACTTGAATAATGAACGTTTTCCAGCATCATAAGTGAATTGAGGTAAACTACAATTATTGTGCAGACACATTTCTGACCCAGCAATGTGAAAGCCAGTGATGCAAAATGCAGTAACTTACTGAAAGGCTGACAGCCACAAGCTGCTGAGGTCAGGTGCTGCATTCTGGAAACAGTGATGCAGCACCTGTATCACGGCAGAGCATTTGTGCAATCAGAGGCGTGACAAAACTCACAGGAGCCTTGCATCTGTCAGGCTCCCACGGATCAGTTAATGAAGGAACGGAAATGAAACACACTGCGTGTCAGGGACAGCATTAAAATGAAGACTTAAAAAATCATGTGTGAAATGATAACAAATGCAAAAGTGTCTTGAGCATATGTGGATCAGATACTTGGTAGTGCCAAGCTGTGCCTCTCACAGGGCTGTACTCAGAGAGGAGGTCTGCAGGCTCTCCTTTCAAGAACATCTTAATTTTTTATATTGCTCTCTAACAACTCTGTTTAAAAATCAGATAGAGTTCTAGATACTAAAAAAACCTGAGAAAAATATTTAAACATCTAAGTTTCAGTTTATATATATAAATATTTAAATACAACTTTATGTTACAAACTTCTGCCACCTATTAAAAGGTTGAGTCAGACCGGACCAACACATGTGTTGTAGATCTCCTCATGGTAGGATGTTCTTAGTTCTGTGGCTTTTCTTCTTTATTCATAAAATTCTTATCACTTTATTTTTTAAAAATAGAAACTTATTTTATATCAGGTAATAAAACTAAATTCCTTGGGATAGGAGCAACAAAATCTTTTTGCTTCTAAATTTTCTTCCCCATAAATTCATTCATCATTTCAGAGCTACAAAATATTAAAGGGCTAAAGTAAGACCAAAATATGGATGACTTTAAGAGATCTTTGTTAACTTTCTAAACAGTTTACCAACAGTTTACAGTGTCCCTGCTTGTCAGATTTCAAAATCTAAGATCACAGCTGTGTGTATGCGTAGGCTCTTTAGCCTTCCAAACCAGACAGGCAAATAAACTCTCAGAAACAATCCCTCAAATAAAGGCAAAGGGCTCGGGATTGTCATATCTGCTGAAAAACTCCATTCACAATCACTGAGTAAATCCATTATAGATGCTGACAGCTTTAGATCTCCGCATTACGTTTTGGGGAATAAATGCCACCACACAGTTAGCCTTTATGGAGCAAAGCTTTGGTTTTCTATATAAATCTGCGTTTAATGAGCCTTGAAAGAGATGATTGCTAAATAACAGCCTGCTGCATTCAAGCTCAACTGCCTCCAATTATATTGTTTATAATTATATAATTGTACAATATAATGTGTGTCCAACAATCCCTGAGTTTTATTACTGCACAACACTATGACACCAGCGTAAATCACCTTTTCACTTTCACAGTCAGCCTCTTTCACTTTGCTTAGTCAGCCAACACAAATGCACAGAGAACTGCACTTTTGACTGCTGAAAGCATCAATCCAGCTTACCAGCCTCAGCAGAAATAAGAAAGTAATAGAAGTGGTCAGCTCACAAAGATGAAAGGGGAAAGAAAGGTACTGTCTATACAAGGAAACAAGGGAGAAAAAAAAAGGAAAAAATTAATAATTAGTTTAAAACTCTATATCCTGTTTCTGAATTTTGTTTCTTAGGGTGTTTCTTGTTGGCAGATGCTTCCAAATATTGTGCCTATCCAAAATACTCATTGAGAACAAGTGCAAAGCAGTTAACGTTAGCAGGTAACGTTCTTTGTATTATTCTTACTCCTATATGGATACTGCAGCATTATCCATATGCCACTAAAATGAGCAAAAATCTTATTAGCAAACATACTGTTATGCTACACGAACCTCTCATTTTTCTCTACCTTCAAAGAACAAAATTTCTGCTCTTTCTTCCATCATTTGAAAACTAACCCAACTTCCAATCAACAATTAACATGCTAGTATTCAGCATGTAATTATAACTCCTGCCACAGGAACTTAGGCCCCAGTCATTCTTAAAACTCCATTTTCACTTAATAAGGATGCCATTTCTTCGTTCCAAGAAGCTTTGTTACACACACCTTCCAAAGTAATAAAATTCTTGGTTTTAAGTGTGGCTCAAAGCCCTCTGCCTCCTTCCTCTCTCCACACAGGAATTTCTTCTCTTCTCTTTAGTCCGTAAGTTCTTACATCCACGCTATCTGGCCTTGTAATCAGTGAAGCTCCAATACTGCAACCCCCTGCCAGAAGGGCTCCCATCAACACACAACTCCCTGCTATACTCACCCTCTCTTCTCTTTGCTCTTGGCTGCTTTTAAACCACCAACTTTGAATTGCCCTGTGCCCTTGAAGCTTAGTCTTACTCCGAATCAATACACTACATTTTTACAATCTGAAACTTTGATCTTTTAAACATTTCAGTCATTCTGTGGCTAGTAGTTGAGCTCTTAAAAAGGGACTTCAGGTGTAGGGCTTCACATCTTCTGGACTACTGCTGTCTGTCCTCCTCCCTCATCAGCATTTTCACACCTTTAAAATTACTGCACTTGCAGGCACCTGTACAGCAAGATGCCTCTCCCTGTGCCTGATGATTCAAACCACTGCCTTCTGAAATCCACCGCTATTGTTATCCTAACTACTCGGACAATTTACTAAATTGGGGGAAGCTGGTTTAAAACTAGGATTAATTTTTTCTGCATTACCAATAAAATTACTGCAAACCCCTTTTCAGGTCCATTAACTTTAATATTGCCCATCAGTTCCTAAACAGTCCCTTAACTAGAGTCAATGACTATAGAAAAGCAAGGGATCTGAACTTCTCTTCAGTTTAGATGCTGTTTGAGAACTGTGGACTAAATTAAAAATCAACATGGAATTATAACTATGTAGTTATTAAAATAATAACTGCATCACTTTCTTTGATCTTGAGGAAATGTTTCACAAATTTTTATCAAACAATCCGCTTTCATAGGCCACTTCTTATAAAAATTCCTCAAACTGATTTTAATACAAATGTTTGTATTGTGTTGAACAGAAAAATATCAGGTAGTGGAAAATGTGATCACTGTCTCATAGTTCTGTAAAACTGGTTGTCACAGCAAAAAATCACACATAAATAACAGACATACCAATATTAACTTGCATTTAGATTTAGCAAATCATTTCCTATAGCCAAGCAAACTTGTTAAACAGAATCCAAGCAGAAGCCAAGTAAAGGAAACATCCAAGGGCAGAAGGGAAAAGGTGCAGTGAAGAGCCAGCCCACGCCGTGTCCCCCAACCACTGGTCCTCTTGGCCACTAAACCACCTGGGGCTGATGATGAGGCCACAGGGAAAGGCAATGTGCTGTCAGCAGATGACATAGCACCACTTTTGTTCCCAGCACAGAGACCTCCACAGCTCCTCAAATGTGTTTGCCCAATTTCCAACTACTGTGCTGCCCCAACCAAAATACCTGGCAGAGTTTCTCACTGTGTCCTCCTCAGGTGCTCAGCCTCTTCCTAGGTGAGCATCTGCACCTTGCTTTGAACACTGGTGCTCATTACAGCAACAGCAATGCTAATGCTGATGGAAGAGATGCTTTCTGCTAAAACCTGAGAATGTAAATACACCTTAAATTGCTGAAGCTGTTAAATAAAATAGGATATTTCTAAAATTCAGAGAGCTTTCATTTGCCATCTTGTTTCCAAGTCTCTGGGATTTACTCTTCTGCGTTTACAAGATTTCCTCTGCAAAAGTAATAGCTGCATGTTTTGGTTTCTTTGAGCAAGCAGCAAGGTTTCAAGTGGTATCCTCATCCTTTTTTGATTTTGCTGCAGTGGGAGGAGGGGTGAGTCTTGTGTGATCTGCAATAAGGACAAATGACCATTCTGAGTGTGGAACTTTGAGGACGTTACCTGGGAGCAGCTCCATAAGACCCCACTCACTGTTCATAAGCAGTGCCTGGTACATGAAATGGTGATCCCCCATGTGTCTCAGTATTTCAAATAAACAGGCATCTGAACTCTTTTCACCTGGCTTGTTTTCAAGCAGAAAATTAGGTCCCAGCAAAAGGGAGAGGAAGCACTTGGTAGGGCAAGGAAAATTTCAAACTGGTGGGGGAGGCAGAACAAAACAGGTAAAAATTTGTTACCAGCTGAGGAAAAAATGCAAATGAGAAAAAAAATCCAAACAAAGCAGGCTGTATCTTAAATTTTTGATTGGCTTTCTTTCACACATATAAACATTTCCTTTAAAAGGCTGTTTCAGTTGATCTATCTGCACTTCTGCAAATTCAGAACTGTCATAGTGATTAGGGTTTTGTCCATGTTCTTTAAAAGTTGTTCTCCTGACTGCTAGACATGCACTCCTTTTGACTTCAGAAATTACTGAACTTATGTTGTTTTGCATTTTCAGAATATCCACGTAATACAGGAAATTGTCTGCTGTAGAAGAACTGAAGAACTGCTTCAGAAGATAAATTTTTCTTTTTTTTTTTTAATGTTAATTTTTTTACAGCCCTTCTCTGGAGAATTGGTGTCATTTACTGAAGCAGTCATGGCTTAAAAAGAAATAAAAAGTGTTTGTAAGCAAGAATGTTTAAATAAGAGTGTATACTTCAAATGTAAAACAAATAGAGAAGGTAAAAACAAAAGCAGACAAGTACATCAAATTTAAGAGAAAAGAATGTGTCCTCTTGTCCTAACCATTGATAAAGGCCATTTTCCACCACTCAGAGGTATAAACTGACAGCAGATAAGAAAGCAGCTGAAAAGAATATGCATCAGATATTAGAATTTTTGCTGAGAAATAGAAATCCTGCTACTCTGTAGATGACAGACATAGCAAACACTTCAAACAGATCTCATCTTACTACACATATATTTGTGACCTGCCACTTCCACAGGCACTGCTACCAGATACAGCAATTTTCTGGTTACCAAGCAGGTTGGCTTTTCCAGTTACCTCAGAAAAAAAATCTTCTTTTTCAATCTGCAAAAGTCCAGGAAAATGTATGTTTAGCATGCCAAACTCTATGCACTTTAAGCCCTGAATTTGCAAAAGCTGAAAAGAAGTCTGAGCAGTAAAAGTCTTCTATAATTTATTATTTTTCCTAGAATATGGGAAATATATATCTATTTCCTAGATAAAATGCACAATTTTATCTTCACACAGTTATGTACCCAGCAACTGTATTGCTGACAAAGAGCTGTTGGTTACTTTGACTTCCATCTCAAACAATCTTCGAAAAAGTGCCCAACTATTACCAAACTTTATATACATTATCTTCCTGCACAAAGTTGAAATATTACAAAAGGGTAAAATATTCTTGCTCCAACAGCTTCATCACAAAATCTATCTCCATTTAAGAAAAAAAAAAAATGTTAGTGCATGGGACTTTAAGTTTCTTCTTGAACAGTCTTGTACCAAAAATCTGCACAATACGTTGGTTTTTAATTTATTCAGTTTTACACAGAAAGATTTCAAACACATTTTTTCCATCTCTAATATTCAGGTAATCCAGAACAACTGAAAGGAAAATGTATTCTGTTTTCTTGCCCTATTTGGTGGATATGCATTGATTGGAACAGAAGTGAAAGTAGAAATCTCTATTTATGGGTTCATCAAACATGGTACACTTTAATCTGATTCAGAAAAGAGACTGTAGCTGCTAGAATGTACTTGAATACATAATGGCATAGGTAAAAAAAAAAAAAAGAAAAAAAGTAAAATCAATGAGGTCCATTTTAACAGAACACACTAAAACATTTCCTAAAATAAATTGAAATTAATAAAGAAAATTCAAGTTAGGAGTTTTTCCATCAATATTAGATTTCGTTCTGTACTGTGGTTCATGTCCTTCCTGACATGAACTGCAAGTTCCTGACATTACTGCAAGTAACCAGTATACATCCCTTGATCAAATACTAAAAGTCCCCATTAGGAATTTAAATTTCATGTCTTCTTTAAAATAATTTTACACCTGCTGAAAATAGCCTTTTGTCCATGCTTTCTCCCCATAATCCTTTCTTTCCTTGAAAAAATAGCTTCATTACCCAGTGAAAATTTTATTAGCATAATTTTTAAGGCTATAGGGTATCAAGCAGTCATTCATGATATCACAGCTGTAATACATAATTCATCCATTGGTCCTACCCATTTTGACTGAGCATGTCAGGCAGGAATAGATTCAAGTATTGTAGAACTTGAAAGTGAACAGCTTTTCCATCTCACATGTAAAATACATGGCAGATTCCAAAGCCTGAATTCCTGGGTATTACACTGATATCAGGATCAGTTGGCTTTCCACATGGGATTCATCTGCAAGAAGTCTCAAAGATTGTCAGCACTGGCATTCTAGGATCTCCATTTTCCACAGTGGCATGTTTTACTTCTGTTACCTAATAGAAGAAAAGGACTCTCTCCTGTCTCTGAAACACTAAGAAGGGCTGTTCTTTGGCCGTGCTTTCTGAGCCCTCTGCTTGTGCCATGAGCAAGGAGGATTGCTTCAACGGGCAATAATTGCTCTTAGGAGGTTTTAAGGCTAATTTCAAGCCTCACCTTTGCAATCAGATCTTGCATCATCTGGAAGCTATTCAACAACCCAAAATGCCAATGGCCATATGTTTGGAACCTGTGCCCAAAAGGATCTTCAGCTTTTTGGAGGAAGTGCTTGTTCTTGCAGGAACAAGAATTGGCAGGAACAAGAATTCTTCTCTCTCCCCTCACATTATTTATTCACCTCTAAAAGCAATTTATTGGCTCAAGTGGGAGAACAGGTAACTCCCTACCTTGCAGAAAGGAGAAAAGACAACCTAGTTCCCTTCTGCGAATTCACAAAGCCTCTTTGAACTCTTCACAAAGCCCCACTGGGAAGCTGCTCTGAAGCATTTTCAGGACTCTGGAGTGTTGCTCTCCTTTATGAAAATGCTGACATTATGGCTGTGTCTTCTTTCAAAGATTTTGTCACAGTTAAGACAGGCAGAGTTTCCCTTCTGGGCCTACCAGTAATTCTCTGGGCTGTCAACCAGCTCTAAAAGCACAAGATAATATAAAAAAAGAGGCATTCGCCTTAACTGTCTCTTACTTTCCAGAAGTTGTTAAATTCTCATACTTATTTTTCACCAGCCTACTAAAACCATTCATCTGATGCCTTTTTTTTTTTTTTTTTTTTTTTTTTTTCATTTTAATAGTACAGATTCAGTTTTTAGCTCTTCCCCCTCATACAAATGTTTTCATGCCTGAAGTCTTATGAATTCTGCTTGGACTTCTTAGTAGGACTCCCTCGTATGAAATAGGATGTTTATTTTTATTTATTTTTTAATTGTGCTGTATCTCCTGAGCTAACAACTAAGGGATGCATAGGTTTTGCATAGGAACTGAGATGTCCCATACACCCACAGTATAACTCATTCCATGAATCAAAAAATTATCAAGGACCAGCAAAGCTAGGAAACATGATGCCTGTGTACTGAAGGAGCTCTTTAGGAACAAGACTGGGTCCAATCAGGCAGCTGGAATGAGCAAGGGCTGCACAGGACCATTGCTATCTCCACAGAAAGCCACTTCAGCCTATATTGACTTCTGAAAACAAGTACAGTGCAGACACCTGCCATGGATGTGCATGGAACCAGCCTGGGTCCCAGGGTGATTTATTTCCCTTGACTTTAGGCTGCAAGACCCACCCTAGAGGTCTTCCACCCCAGAGCTGGCCCTGGAAGCAATCTGTCCACCTCCTCATGACTATGAACGTGATCTGTCAGATGGGAGCTGGCTCCCTGCTGCCTGCTATGGGTGATGGTGCCTGTGGGCACTGCCTCCTGCCCTGCACCAAAGCATTGCCACCCTGGGGAAACACAACCCCATTTACTGATTAGCAAGAATGGGAATGTGCACTTATTCTCAGCCTTAGTGGTGGGAGAACATCATCAAAATAATTGGAACTGAAACTACACCCACACTGATGCTTCGTATCCAAGTCCCATATTTTCAGGAAGAAAGCAGGATGAGGGGGAGTTTTGTCTTTTGTATCTCATATTTTCTCTGTGAACATTCAGAGAAAGAAAATATGAAATGCAGTGGTCTGCTGAGGCCATAGTACCCATTAATTTATTACAAAATGGGGCCAGATATTCTGTGTATTGAGGCAAACTACTACTGTATGGAAAAGGGTGATGCAGGATAGCATGGCTATGGTACCTTAGAAATTCTAAATACAAGTATGTTTAGGTTTTTTTTTTTTTAATGTCTTGGCTTAGGTGGATTCTGAATCCCCTAAAAACATGCTTCTTTTCTATACTTCATGTACCAACCTAATTAATTCTATTTTGAAACACATAAATGAATCACATTTATTTTAACACAGAAGTTCTAAGACAAACAAGGTTTCGTGTGTCTCAAATGCTTATATATCAGGAAGTTTCCTTATGGAATATTTTTGCTGGGCCCAACTCCTTCTTCAAGAAGATGATTATTAAGATAATCTTCAGCAAGATAAAATTTGGAAACAAGACCTATACAAAGTCAGGAATTTTTTACTATCCTTTCCAAAAGAAAATCATTCTAGGAAGTACAAAATAAAGATGAAGAAAATCTGGCATCATTAACATAAACCTTGCACCTTGGACTAAAGATGAAGCTGCTTTAACCTGTATGCTGACCTGCCACATGAGTGTTATTCAAAAGGCAAGGTTGAGTCTTTAATATCAGAACAGAGTTTTTTGTATTGGTTTTTAAACATAAGTGACAATAAATCAATTCATGATATCAATACTGAAACTGTTAGAATAAGAGGCATCTGTTTTCCCCATCCACATAGGAATTTAGTCACTCTACATCCCATCATCAAAAATGATAGTTTTGATCTCTGTTTTTTCTGAGATTGGCCCAAGAGGGAACAAAAGCTGAGAAACCATGAACAGCAAATACAATGAGAAGAATTTAAAAAAAATTATAATATGTTATAGATGTAATATCCTTTTTAAGTGAAAGAGAATCCAAGGATGTTTGTGTTCTCAGCTTACAAAATCAAATTCTTAAAATCCACAGGGCTCTTTTCCGCTATTTTCCTAACCTGATTTATGAGGCAACTAGCAATGATAATTACTATTAATATTTATGGTGCCATAAAAATATCATTAACTTAACTTAAAGTTTGTTCAGTCTCTTCCTCTGTCCTATCTATCTTCTAGTTAACATTTCCATTGGTTACTATAGAAAAAGAAAAGAAAAATCAGGAATCTTTCCAAGCCTAAAGTCTACAACTCTATAAATACTCTCTCAGAACGACATAGATGTACTAGCAAGTTATAAAGCTAATAAAATATCTCCTGTAACAGAAAGTTTCACAATAATTTTCAGGCATCACAGACATGTTTGTGAAAATTAGGTGGATTTTGATCATGCATTTTGAAAGTTGTAGGAGAAAAACCTCAGTCATAATAGCCTTGGTAACAAAAATACTATTCTTTCTTTCTGCATTAGACAGCTACAAGATGGACATTAGAAAGCCTTTCCATAGTTATAAGTGTTTGATTTTAATTAGCCCCCTTTTTCCCCCAAAAGACATTTGTAAGTTTTTGCTTGTGAATAAATCCCATGTCAGTTACCAGTAAGGGCACAACCCACCATTGCTGCAGAGCAATGAGAGAACGATGATAAAACCTGAGTTTGGAACACCGAGCCATTTCACTGCTTTCTGGCAGTAGCCTGGGGGGATGTCAATATTTTGTTTGACCTCACAGTGCTCACATGCTTTGGGATACAGACTTGTATATTTTTGTTGTCAAAACACATTCCATAAACTTTAAGACAGGCTCTCTCAGACCAAACATGAAGATCTATCTATAAATTAAGCATGGAGATGGGAGACGTTGAAAATACGCAGTTCTTTACCTTGTCACAATTTCTGGCAGGTTTCCATTAAAACTTCAAAGACATGCATAGCTGAAGGTAAATCAAATAACACGTGTGATGCTACTGGAAAAAATCTGAGTTTGCAAGGATCATGCAACAAACCACAGCTCATGTTCTGTGTTGCTAAGGAGAGCTCCAGAGTCATAGATTATTCATTAAACCAAAAATCAATGCTCCAAACAAACAAACAAACAAACAATTAATTAGAACAGGAGTCATCAGAATGAACACTGTGTGAACACCCATAGTAAATTTTGAAACAGCTAAATCTGTTGTGAGTATTCTGATTTAGGTGCTTAAAAATCACCACTGGGAATCTATGTAGTTCTACCTCAAGCCAATAAACATTTGTTGTCCTTTGATTATCTAGCTTTACTGTCCTTATTGAAAAAATGTTATCGTTTTTTCATGTTTTCCAGTTCATCTGAAATCTGCTCATTTTTTCCAAGTTCTTGATTTAAATATATTGTACTTAAAAAAAAAAAAGACACACAAAAGCTTCCCTGATCCCATGAAAATTCAAATTACTATTCAGAGAAGGTTAAGTTATGACTAGTTTGTATTTTCTGGTGATTCCTATTAAATGAGAAAAAAATCCACCATATCTACTTAAAAAGTTCCACAAGACATGGAAGGCAAAATACTGGATACTATTCAGAATGACTTCAGCCCCAAGCCTTTTAAACCATTTGAACATTTCAATACTTGGTCTAGCTATCCCATTGATTAGTCTATGTGATAGAACCAAAACTTGAAATCAAATGCAGCAACAAAGTGAAAATTTCTGCATTCTGGTGGAAGACCTTGCCACTGCACTGCAGTCACCGTCATCACCCGCTAGGTTTGACTGGGCAATATTCTCCTTTTCCCAAGCAAAGGAGAATATTTCCAAAGAAATCACCCTGCACCATTTTGCACTTGTACTTGTCTGTCAGCCTTGCTCTGTAGCCCCAACTACATAAAGGCAGGAAGGGAGCTATGATGGCTTAACTCCAGACAGCAACCAAGCCCCTTGCAGTCACTCATTCACTTCTCCTGGATGGGATGGGGGAGAGAATTGGAAGAGTAAAAGTGAAACAGCTGGAGGGTTGAAATAAAGATAGTTTAATAAGGAAAGCAAAACAAGGAATTCATTCACCACTTCCCATGGGAAGGCAGGTGTTCCATCCACTGGTGAGCTGGGCTCCATCCCACCCCATGGTGACTTGGGAAGAAAGATGCTATCACTCTGAACATCTCCTCCTTCTGTATTCTCCCCCCAGCTCTATAGGCTGGAGCATGATGCTGTATTATGGAATGTCCCTTTGGTCACTTGGGGTCAGCTGTCTCAGCTGTGTCCCCTTCCAGCCCCTTGTGTACCCCCAGCCTCCCCTCTGCTGGGGTGGGGTGAGAAATGAAAAGGGCCTTAATGGTGCAAGCACTGCTCATCAGGAACATGGCTCTCTCTATAGTATTCTGAAACAAATAGAAACATTTATATGCTTTTATACTATGCTACTCTCACATACTTTTGCTCTTGGTGTAGAAATAAAAATACTCCAGGCAAACAAAATTAAGGAGATGATTATTTTGTTGTTTCAAGTTTCATGATTACATATCCACTGAAGAAGCCAAAATGTTTCAAGTCTCTTTGGATGCATAAAAAGCCTTAAGTACATTTCCCATGGAAGTCACACCTTTTGCCACAGATTTTCCATTGCTTAAAAAGAGAAAATGAAAATAGAGATACATTTGTAATTTACCCTAGTTAAAAAATTGCAAGTACAAACAGCGGTGTTTGAGCAAACAGAACAAAACCAATCTGAAAGACAACGGGCTTAAATTGTTCCTAAATGCCTTGTGAAAAACTATTCTCCTGAGGTAAGAAAACAGGAAAGGATATTTAAGAATTAAATGTTTTAGCCATGCCCTTCTTGAGTTATTGTAGTAGTAATTAATGTCATGGTATTACAGTATCCTCTTGTAGTCAGCTAAGCAGCAATAACTAGAGTTGAATCCTCACAGCACGAGTGAGTTGCAGGAGATTAACACTTTTACAAGTGGTGATGTTCAGTTCAACTTAATTCTTCAGTCCTGAAAATATCATTCACTCCTGTGTGACAATGCAGAATCAAAGCTTTATAAATATCTCTTACCATCCTTAATAAATCCTTGAACAGAGATGTTGAGAGTACCTCTGAGACAAATTCACAAAAGTTTGACTGCATCCTGAGATGCTGGCAGTTCTTATTATTAGTCCACCTGTAATTTGCTGCAGCAAATTGCTTTCACACACATGCAAAGACACAAAACATCATATAAGCGTAGTTTGACTATATCCCAAAAGAGCAACCAAAGTCATCTGTCAGCCTAAGTCAGGTACCAGTAGCCAAACCACCTCTGCAGCAAAGCTTAGAGTGAGCAGCAGAGCTCTGCCAGAAAACTACAGCTACTTTACAGGGGACAACACTGCTGTCACTAGATGACAGCCCCAGCCTGCCCTAGCTGGTATTCCTCCATGGAGCTGGATTGTGCAGAGACAGCTGGAATATCTTTGCATGTGCTTCTTTTCACTGATGTTTTTTGCCTGCAGCTGAGCAAGTCAGGCAAGTATATGCTGAGCAGAGAAATGCCCACAGCTTGTATGTGTGGTTTCTCAGCATGCAGACCAAGCATGCTGTCCTTATTTCTGTCAAAACTGACAATCAGGGACATGGAAAAGTTTTTTTTGTTCACTCTGATCCAGTTCTGAAATTTGACCATGTGTCAGTGACAGATTTTGTTTAGGAGCTTCTTTAAAACGAAAAGACCATTTTCTGCCTTGTGGTGATGATGAAGCTGATAAGTACAGGGGTGGGGAGAAACTTGTATCTGTATTTAGCCATCGGGGCTAACAAGGGGGTAAAGCTCTACCACGTACAGTGGTGACCTAATGAACCACTGCAAGGATCCCAATTCGGACCATTTCAGTTACACAGCCCACCGTCCTGACATACCAGCTCTAATACTGAAAGAGCCTGCAAACATACAAATACCTTCCCCGAGACACTGTTGTTTCTTCAGGCGTGGTGGGAGCCCTTGCAGCATTTCTCACCCTCTTGTCTTAGGCTTTACCTCATAGCTTTCCTCACAGATCTGCTTCTTCTGACCTTGCCCCAGAATACATGTTTGTGCTGAGGCCAGAGTGGATGACACAATGAGGCCTCAGCAGAGGAGTAAGCAGGTACAGACAATGTAATGAAATGATAAATCCAGTTCCTAAAAATCTGGTAATTTGAATTGTAAATATGGCAGATAGGTATCACCCTTTGAGTGTTGGGAGTCAGTGTTAACATTGCTACACCTCAAAAAAGGTAGAAAGTGGGAGTACACGTATTTGTGTTGGAAAGAGAGACCACAAAGTTAAGGGAATGTATATAAGTACCAAGGCCTAGATAGGGACATATCAGTAGGGAATGAGGATGGTAGGAGATTTATCTATGAAATGCACAGTTGATAAGATGGCTTGTGTAGAAGCTTACCCATTTATTTGGTTTAGGCATTCCTCCAAAAAACACAGGAAAGTCATAAACTGATTTTAAAGAATGTGGGTACCTCCAGAGTTGTTTGGTGATTGCACAAAACAGCTGTACAAGTGATGGAAATTTATTCTCTTTTCCAAGACCTTTAAAGAACCCGCCTTTCACATTAACATCTCCCTGGTTGCAAATGACAGGCAGATTACCAGAAGTGAGGGTTTCAGGTTCGTGGCAAATTGCAAGGATTTATTCCTTTTATGATTCCTAGGCACACTCCCAACTTACAAGTAAGTACAAGTTTCAGTGATGAAAATGACAGCATGATCCCCTCACCTCAGATGAGTAAAACAACAAAAGAAAAGATCTTCAGGAATGGGCAAGTATTTCAGTGGAAACCCATCTGACAGCTGGCCACCTGTAGCTCCAATAAATTATTGTTTGACATGCTGCTGTTGACTTTCATTAGCCAGATATTCCCCCCAAGATATCATGCTAATTTAAAGATTCAGCCCATATTTCTTTCTTTATTTTTTCCTGATACACTTCAAAATCATCCAAAAAATACTTTAGGACTGAACGTTGATGAGGAAGCCACAATTTTACATTCAAATTATGTACTTACAAACCACCTTCATTTGGAAACATCATCAGTAGTTATATAAAATAAAAAGTAATTACTCCCAAATATTTATCATAAAGCAAGAAAAATGTAGGTCTAAAAAAAGTGTTTTGATGCTTTTTAATGTGGATCCTTTGATTTTGCAGAGCTCCTTTACATGGGAATTTCTGAAAGCATTAAAAATTAGTGTTGTTATATATCATGGATGAGATACTTGGCATTATAGAAAACTAACTATTCATCAGCTTCATAGTCCTCTAGGGTGTATCACACACCTACATGGTACACCTGACTTCTAGGCCTGATTTTTCTTTTTTAAGCTGGCAAATGTATAAAAAAGCCCACGTAAACCTGACAACCCTCAGTTGGATAAATTTCTCAGAGGTTTTTACAAAGAGAGTTTTATTCCCACTAAGAGTTGAAAGAAACACATACCTCATTAAATTTTTGCCAGATAAAGAGCCTGTCCCCTCTCCTGTCCCTCAGATTAATCATAGAGACAACTGCTGAGTCAGGCAGAAAATGATATTTCAAAAAAAAAAAAATTATCTAGATTCACTAGAAGGAAAAAAGAAAAAGAGTACTGAGACCTGCAGGATGTAGTAAAAAAAAGTGCATAGCTTTGAATTTGAGTGCCTTGCTCAGTAGCACTAGGGAAAGTTTCTAAATATGAAGAAATAAAACGTTATCTATGCTGTCCTTCTGGAAGCATATGCATGCAGGTCTGGGCAGAGGTTGGTATTTCTAGCTCCTCATTATTATATTTGGGTATTTTTAATGTCCATATGGAGGTTCTCACAAAATTCAAATCACCATGGAAGGACAAAGCAACCACAAGCTCAAAAAAAACAGTCCTGCATGGAGCTGTAAGAAGACATTGTCTACTCTGAGGGTCACTGATTGTGGCAATTTCCCTCAGATGGTTTTAAAGAGTTGCAAAGTGTTGGCTCAGTAACCACTTAATAATGATGCTTTAACCATCACTGAATCATCTTTTTACTAAAGGCTGTTACCATATAGGGATCACCAATTGACTTTCATCTTGTTTCAAGACTGGGATGTGGCATAAAGACAACAGTTTTCTTTTGATTGATGATCTTCATCTACAGAAAGGCAAATGTGCAATGAATGAACATGAATTTCAGCCTACCAGACAATTCTCTGAGATGGTCTCTTTTGGTTGAAGTAGCCAGAAACCCAGAACAAGCTCAAGAGCACAAACCTCTCCCACTGTGGGGTTGGGGCTTCTTTTCAGAGGAAGAACACAGCTGCCCTGACCAACTTTTTCTCAAAGGGCAGAGCAGGCTGGGATTTTCCTAATGAAACCATATCCATGTCAGGAAGAACTCCTAATGAAACCATATCCATGTCAGGAAGAACTCCCTACTAACACCAAGCCAGCAAATGCAGTGCCTGTCAGCCCCTGACAGCCACCCCATTTCAGGGGCAGCACTGCCTCCAGCTCCTCCACGAGGAGACATTTCACCTGGCAGCCTACACTGTCCATGCTTCTCCTTGCACCCTGGGCACCCAGGAGGTGCCAACGTGGGTCCTCATGCAGCCTTGTCCCTGCCTTGGCCATGCCCATGTCACCCTCTTGCCCCATGACAATTGGACACTTATGACACACTGTCACAGGCAGCCAACCTTACTCCTCTTGCCCACTCCAAGCAGGCCTGGGCCTTGCACCCCAGTGTGGCTTCTGAAAAGGCTGGTCCTTGAATGATCTTGCCAGCTATTTACTTATTATTATTATTTTTTTTTAATGAAACGTTATGATCCTGATGTGGGGTGGAAGCATTCTGACACTGTGGGATGGGAAAGGTGATTGGTTCAGGTCTGTCACACACACCCTCCTAGACTGCATGTCCCATCCCCCCTTCACTACAGCCCTGTTTTGATCTCATAGTTAACATCATCTATTCTCCTGATGCCTGGACAGAACGTAAATATCAGAAATAATTATAATACTTACTGAGTCTGCAGTTAGTGCCAAGAAAATAACCTGCCACAGTGGCATTTCTCCTACTTTAGGCAGGACATACCAGGAATGTTTAAAGTTTCCATATTATGTGTTTCTCTGTCAGTCTTATCCATTTGAAGGAAAATAGAATTTATTATTTTTGTACTCAAAACCTCATTTCTGCCCACTGTCTGTAGGACAACACAAGAATACATCAGAAGGCGAGGAGGACAGAGCCACTAAGTGACAAAATAACCCAAAGATATATAAATGCAACTGCATGTGAATTTTTGCACCTGTAAGCATTCTTTAGGATAAGTTAAATATGCTAGAAGGTGATTGACAATTTTCATCAGTCCTAAAGACTGAATAATTTAAATGCAGGGCTTCTTCTCATCTAATACAAAGTGCTGAGTACAGGAACCTAAACAAACACTGTTGAATTTAAATCTGGTCTGCACAAAATCTGAAATGGAGGAAACCATTTAACCCCACTTGCGCCTGCATGCTCTGTGACTGCAGTACCATCTGGTTACTGGGAAAGTGGAAGGAAAAGCTACTACTGCAAGGAAAAAAAGGATAGGGCATGCTAAACACATCCGAAAAAAAAGCCAAGGAAAAAAAGATCCCAAACCCTGTAACTGTGCTATTGTTAGATGATGACCTCTGTTTGCCTCCTCTCTCTTTACAGCTAATGTTAATAGGAGACAAATCCAGAACCCTGTGCATCCCAATAGTCACCATATACCTGAAAAATTGAGTAAGAGTCTGATGGACCTTATTGTCATTTATAGAAAGCCTCAGAAGAGCTTCAGAGCTACAGGAAAATAGCAGAGCAAATCCTTTAACTAGTGAAGGAACCTACATGCACATGGTTGGGCCAGCTATGTTCAGGAATTGGTTGGTGCAGAGGAAACCAAGGGAGATCTTCCTCCATTGTCACAGACCATGCTATGCTATGTGAGCTGTTATTCCACCTCTATCAGCCAGTTCTTTCCAAAAGCCCACACACAAGCCAATATTTTCATCTGCATTTCCCAGCAATATTTACAGAAATGAATTTTTGTAATTTTATCTGCTAATTAATCCTAGGGGTGCCTTACATAGGCATTTTTTAACATCATGATCAACCAGTAACATATTAACTCCAGTGGTGGCATGCTGTGAGAGTTGGTCATCTCATTCTGTTTTATTATAAAAGTGGAGCAAACTGCTGAGATTTCAGATTACTGTGAGTTTATATTTTTCCTTCTCCATCTTTTCTCATATCTGCAAGACTCTTGGAGAGCTGACAAGCTTTTCTCAGAGTCAAAACACCTCAGCCTTCATTCTTCCAGTGCACTTAGCACAGACAGTGAGAAAACTTGATTTTATTGGCCTTGTGTTGTGTTTCAACACAAAACACAGATTGATATGCCACTTTTTTTTTTTTTTTTGAATAAGAACCTTAGTACTGTAGTGAGCAACTCAATTACTTGTTATATTAGGATTACCTTTTTAGTTTTAAACTTTATGACAGCTTGCTTAAACACGACCTATATTTTTTGCAGTTTTACACTAAAATGCATCTAGTACAGGCAGCTACTACTTCTATGAATGACAAAGGTGAGAAATATGCTGTTCTGGGCAAGCTGTCCAAATAACCCCAATTGCTTTCTTGCCAGATGTCATTTTGCAGAATTAACTCTGAGAGTCCCATTCCTGCCCCTTTCTTTCCTCACCTCCATCAAACTGACATTCCTTATAATTTAGCTATGATTAGCTAGAAATAGCTAATTTCCACAGCTATGCTTTTTACAAATGTTCAGGAGAGGGTGTTGGCAATCATACAGTTTCTCCTAGGTTATCATTCAATTTGCAGCCACCAAAGTGCTCTCTATTCTTGGTGAGAAGCAGGACTGCTGATCAGAGTTCTTTTAGGAAAGAGAACCAATTTCAGCCAACTTTATCCTAAATAAAGATATGAACTTTTATTTTCTGATTTTCTGTCCAGACTACTAACGTAGGCTTAAAGAACATTCAGTTTTTCTTCAGGGTGAGACAAAAAAGCCACTGCTCAATTAAATCACACTGCTCTAGGGTGTTGCATCAGTGTCTTCTTAAGACCTGATCACAAATAAAACTATTTTGTATTTGTGACTTCCAGACAAAATAGTTTGTTCTTCTGTCCTGATTTTCATATAAACACATCAAATAGCATGACATTCTTATGAGGATCAGAAGATTTCTAAATAGGAAAAGTGACTTACGTGAACATCTCTAATACTTGAAATATCTCCAGCAACATTAACTTTAAAGCACATATTTAATGAACACAATTACTGCTTAAATAACTATTATATCCAAAGTATGAAACATTTATCTGATTATGAGATTTCACTGAAGCCAATAAAGCTTGTCTTTTTCTTTTCACAATGTGTCACTACATTTTTCTTCAATTTTTAATCCAGATGCAATCTGGCATGAAAAAAACTGCTGGCTTCCCAGACACAGTCTGATAAGCCAAATTCCATGCTGATTCAAACCCTGCTTCAGTGGGAGCATGTGGGTTTCAAAGGCAGCCTACAACAGTTGTTGCTGTTGAGAAACTTCTGAAGAGACATGAATCAGTATAGCCAAAATAAAATTGAAGATATCTGGGGTTTCTTTTATGGATCAAGGTTCTTGCCCATTTCCATCTTTGCATTAATCTACTGCATATGTTTTTCTGTTTGCTTTCTTTCTGATAGAACATGAATTCATAGTGATCAGTTCCTGTTTTTGTTGCTGCTGTATCAAACAATTTGATTTCCATTCACACAGCATGTTCCACTGGAAAACAAACAAGCAGACAAGCAGACGAAAAGTCTCCAAAACCACACACACAATTTTTCTTCTGTATAATCCTAAATGGAACCAATGCTTTCTAATCCTGCCTTCTTCCATTCTGTTAATGAACTGTGTATGGTTTTTTGGGAGAGTTTTTTTTTTAAAAATGAAATTAACATTTCTATTTTTGCTGCTATAATCTGGACTAAAGTTCTTTTCTCTGTTGCAAATATAACTAACACAACATTAAAAAAGATTAAGGTGCATAGCCTTTCTGTCTCTGTTTCAACTGTGAATCTGATATGCATCGCCACTGACACAAACAGAATTACACAGACTCAGACATACAAGAATAAAAGACAGAATAATCTAAATATAAATTTGGACCAAAAATGAGGCTTACCTTTGCATAAAAGCTTCTGATAGTATTGCAATTTGCAAAGCACATCTAGCTAAATATGCATGGGTACAGATAAATATGTATATAGGCTATTCTTGTAGCTGCAAAAATGCGAATAGAAATGAAACCTATTTAACTCTGCAAGAAGAGAAAGCAAGTGGGAAAATCAAATTGGAATCACGAATGCTTCCACAAAAATATTCTTTTGCATCAAAAAAACACCCTTTTATAGACAGACCCTCATGCAGGCAAACTTACTGAAATCTAGATAATATTGCTTCTGTCAGCACCCAACGCAACAGCAACATGTGCCTGTTTATCAAGGAAGGTTATTTTCCCCAGTAAGTTAATGTCCTCAATTATAGTTTATAATGAAACACAGTTAATATTTACTCTGAGGAGAAGAATAGCTCTGATTATGTCTTCATCCATTTGATTTTTCTCTACACACACGGTCCACATTTGCTTACTTTGTTTGCTGCTGATTAACAGAGAACAAGTCTTGGAGATAGCAGTCTATTTTAAGCATCTGTTTTAGAGCAACTAAACCTTCCAGGGGAAAAAAAAAAAAAATCAAAACTGCGGTATTTCCAGTATCTATAGAAGAAGATCACAACAATGCAAGCTGGATCTTCAAATTCTCTGTCCTGGAGTCATGTTGCTGAGCTTAATCCTTAAACACCAGGGCAGGCAAAAGACAAGGGTGAGGTGTAAAGCACCATGTTGTGGGAGGCTGAGAGAGAAAAGAAGGCAACAATCCTCCAAAGTTATAGAATAGTAATCCAACATCAGCTCAGACGAAGCAGATGATAGGACAGCAGGATGCAGTTAGTGAGCAAAGAACCCCTTGGATAACCCCTCTTGTCTCCCACCCTCCCTCCATCACTTTGAGGAGCAGTATGTTCTAGTGACATTGAGAAGGAATCACTAACCCATCCTCTTTCCAGTGGTCTGGGGGGACCCATAGCAGGCAGATTCAGTAGGGCAAGCAGTAGCAGAGGGCATAAAATATGTCCTGGGTGCACTTTACACCAGTCTGAGAAGAATACAGTGGCAAAAACTTAAATTTTACTTCCTTTTGGTCTTGTCTGATTATTGCGAGGTATTCATAAATATGGTGGGAATTGAGAAGAAAAAGGAAACTTATTCAAAAGTATGTAGGGGGAAGAAGAAAACTGACAGAAATTTAAAGCCTGACTGCATTATGAGCCTTTAAGACTATGTCTAACAACACCATACAATTTAAAAAGAAAAGCCATGCCCCTCCCAAACGATAGTTCCTCTTTTCAGAGGCTTATCATTCTAGTTGGATACAGTTCAGCTGGGCATTAGACTTCTCTCTCCACCCTCCTCACCACGTAAACAATTACATTTAAATATGTCGATACCATATTATGTAGCACCCTTTGTGCCTAATTTTTCAAAGCAATTTCAAAAGCATTATTTTCAACTCACACACGAGAAAGGCAGGGGGGAAAAAACCATTAAGTGATCTGTCCAGCACAGCTTCTCAAACTGCACCTGCTCTCAGTGCAAGCCAGTCAAAGCTGGGCACATCCACGTGCAACAGAAAGTCAGATGCAGATAGCCAAGGTAGACTTGAACATGCCAGCAGCAACACTGAAAGCATTTTGCAGTTATCAGCACAACGCTCAAGACTATGCTGAGAGACAGGGAATAGCAGCCCCCGGAGCAGCACTCTAACATAACCATGCTGGGAAAACATGCCAGCAACTTTGGCTGTGGGAATGGTGCTCGCATAAACCTACACGCTCAGGCACGGCATTGATTTGACTGTAGGTGGAGCTCAAGAATACCTATCCAGCCCTGCGTTTTGTGGGACGAATGGCGGCTCCACTCCCTTTCATTCCCTCTCTAGAACCTTCACCAGCCTTACATCAAAAGCTAGCACAGTTGTTTTTAATGGAAATGGCTGCAGAGGGTCAAATTCACTGAGGAGTATATTCAGAGTAATGCATACTTGACTGAAAAGATGGACTATTCTCACCCCAAGTTAGGTAAGAGGACTTGTACTACCCATCCTGATAATCTGCTCACAGGAGCAACCATATCTCCCAGGAACTCCTTCCTTTCCTTGTCCCCACCTAAAATCAGGCTGTTTCCTGCAAACCATGGGGAAACAGATTACCAGGATGCCCCTTCCTCAAGACCAAACAACACAAGCACTACTAACCAAGTCCCCAATTCCATTTATCCTAACTTTACAGCAGCAATACCGTGTTCTTTAGGAGGCCATATACCATGAGCAGAACTAGATAAGCAGCACCTGCATTTGTTTCATTCACTGATACCAGATAGTAGTAAAGCCATTAGAAAGATTATCTTCATCAAATAATGTGCTCTCTCATTGAGAAGTGAGATTTTTAGTAATTCTCTTTATTGCTAATATTTAACTTTTCAGTTCTGAACAGGTTTTTAAATAATTATTATTTTATTGTTTACACATGAGAAATAAAAACCATTATATGTTATGAAGCTTACAGATATTTTGTTAAATATTTCAAATGGCATTTATTAAAGTAAATTTCTCAGTAATAGGATAGTACATCCCAGATTCTGCTCCAAATTATACCCATTGTTGTCTCTCAAGAATGGATCCAAATATTGTTGCAAGTTACTCCTCTACATTGCTTTCTGAGCACAGCTGGGAGCAAAATTTAGGGAATGAGCTAAAAATGCAACTTCACAAGGTACATAAGTTGGGAGCATAGTTTCAAAGGCAGTATCAGCCTGCTGCGACCAAAGGAATGTTTCACATTGTCAGTTTTGAAGCTCATAACAAAAAATATGACCAGAATGTTACCACCTGAGAAAACTGAGCACTTGCAAAATTCCTACTGATCTAGTAGCACCATTTAAGATGTAGAGCCAACATGCAACTGGCCCAATCCTGATTCCATTTAAAAACAGGGTTAATCTATATTAAAGCCCCTAATGGATATAAAGGGATTCTGGATTTACACCAACACAAATAGGACCAGGGTATGTCTCTTGGTGAGGATTTTGAAGCACAGATGACTGCACTATGTATTTTTATTTTAACTGAGTGCCTGAAATTGTTCACAAAGCTTGTATCCACTAGGGATTAGTAGACACATGCATGATCCCATTTTGATGGTGTAGATGTTCAGGACTATTATTCTAAGATGTGTTTAGGAAAACTATGAACTACACAAAAAGTAAAAACTTGGAACTTAAGTAAGTAAAACAGAAACAGTGATGGTCAGGGAAATCAGAACAGCAAGTGCAACAGAAGCCAGCAGAGAACAGAATCAAATTAATGATTTCTCATTTCTTACATACTTCTGAAAAGTTTCTAACCATTTCACAGAATTTTCAGCATCATCTGTGACAAAAACAATGAACAAATCCCAAGGTGGGTAGAACCACAGAACCAGCAGCAGAAGAGAATGGATTGCTAGCCAGTGCACTGGCCAGTGCAAAGGCAGAAAGCCACACTGAAGGAATGAACACTGCAGGGTGTTTGCTGAGCAGACTGCTTGATTAGCTCTGTAGCACTGAGTGGGCAAGACAATGCCACCAAAAAGGTAAAAAAATCATGGGAAAACAATCATGGTAGCTGGGAAGAGAAAAGGTGAAAGCCCTGGAGGTTCCACATAGAGTCCCAAATTTAAAAACAAAACTGTGACATTCAAAACTGGAGTTGCAAATCAGCCTTCAGAGAGTAGCATCCCTCAAGTTGTTCTCCCACAATTTAGCATCCAATCTTGTTGTTGCTGTTATTTTTTACAGGATTTTTCAGCATGCAATTAAAATTTATTTCAACATTATTGGCTCAAATAAACACATACAGTGCTTTTCTAAAACATATAAGGGCCAGATTACAAAAGTTTCCCCTTTTGTACATGATGTACCCATACACCATTTACAACAGAGACACGTTTTATGACAGAGCTGTTTTGCATAGTAATTACCTGATTTTGAAACACTCAATTTTATAGAAGTTGGCCCAATAGCTAGAAATGCAGAACTAAGCATAGAAAAAGTCCTTAAAAGTACACCAATCCATAACATGGTTGGAGAATATTAAAGAAGAAGATAAACCCCTCCAGTTCAGCAATGGATGCAAAAGTAATATATAAAAATATGAAATTTTGGGTACGCTGCAATATCACTGTTTTCCCCATTCCTTAGTGGCTCCAGGGACTCCAAAGGTTCCAGGGACTCCAGTAATCTTTATGAGCTAATAGAATAAGCCTATTTTCTAGTTTCTGCATGCCAGTACCAGCACAAGGTAACCAAGAGCAAGGAAGGCCAAGGAATGGGCTTATACCACAGTCACCAGCAATAAAAGTCTCTGAAGCCTTCCCTCTTATACCAAGAGGGGAAATGGGAGAACAAACCAAGAACAGGAATGGGAATTGGCAGGAAATGAGCCTGGCACATTAAGCTGAAATGCTATCCCCTATGTAATGCTAAGTGGAGCACTTATCTGTGCAACCCTTCAAGTCTTGCTTTTCCCACTACACAACAGTAGCAGCAGGACTTCCATTAGCACAGGACTAGATCCTCCTTAACTGCCTTCTCAAAATTGGAAGCACATACTCATCATTCTGCATTTTTTGTCATGCGAGATTAAGTTTTCATGAGTCAAAATGGAGAGACTCAAATCCCAGACAAGTTGCCAGTAAGGGAATTAACAAAGGATGAGTTGGCTCAAAATAAACAGCACCTCCTTCACTGTCTGCAAAAATCTCTGTTCAGCATTCACTCCATTGTAGTCTGTTTGCAACTATTTTTATGCGTTTTCTCTCTCCTGCCAACTTTAGGCACCAAGATTGATCTGTACAGTCTGTTAAATATGTGCTAACTCATCAAACTCAACATGTTTCATGCAAACACTTCCATTTTGAGAATGCTTTCAGTGAAATTATTTTTTAGGAACAAGAGCAAACTAAGACAAATATCATAGGCTAGGAAGTGGGAAGCCCAGGTTCGAGTGACTGAGCTCCGTCTCAGTGAGAGATACAGGACACAAAACTATTTTGAATTGAGCGGAAATAAAACCTGAGGTGAGGTACCCCATATTCTACCAAACAACCCTTTACTGCACAGACCAAGTTTCTTTTCCCTAAACAGAGAGTCACACGCTATTTGAAAAGGGAAATGCGTTGACATTCAGACAAAAAAAAAAAAATCTTAAAAGTGTTTTATTTTCTTCATGTTGCCTGAGAGAAATGGCAATTAGAAACCTTGGGGAATGAAGTAAAATAGCAGCAGCATCCCCCAGCCAGCCAGGCAGTGCCTGCCCTTGAATTGCCAGCAATGTAGCTGCACAGAGACTGACTCTTTCATGCTGCTTTGCCTGTCCCTGTTATGCCAAAACACACAGGCGTGAGACGGAAAAAAGGAAACAAAACCAAAACTGAAAAGATAAATCCTTGGGTTTGGTCCTGCTGGTGAAGATCTATTAGCTTTTCATCGGGCTCAAGACAAAAGAGCATTTAAAATGAATTTTCAGAGTATTCCTCAATAGCTAATTGCAATAGAGCTGGAAATTCTAGCTGAATTCATTGAAGACAATGAATACTTTTCCACATTGTTTAAAATGCTAAGGGGAACTGTAATTGGCCCTCAAAGCATCCTGAAAATGAACCACAATAAATCAAGTTAAATATATCATGGGAGCTGCAGTATTGGGGGGATTGTTTTAGTATCTACTGTAATCATAATTTAAATGACAGGAACAACTGACCAGAAAAACAATGTGGAGTTGAATAGTCTTTAAGATTTACCTTATCAACCACTGACACGTTACAGCCATAACTTCTATTTCATCCACTGTTCAACAGCAACAGGTTGGACAGACCGAATAAAAGAAAAATAAGCAAGGGAAAATTCAAATTTTATGCAGAAATTAGTTGCACTAGGCAATACAACACATTTTATTTTCTTCAGGGAGCATAGTTTTTTCTCTAAGTTGAATCAAACCAATAAAATTAGTATAACTTATTAGGCATCTAGATACTTCACATGTCAAAATCCTAATTTTTCTACTGGAAGAGTTCTATATCAAAACATGGTCCAAAAGGCCGGTTTGCCAGGACTAAAAAGAGGAAGACATGATCCACAAAGGATCTCCTCCTGCCCTGAGTTTTGAGAGAAAAAAGCTCAAAAAGACAAAATCGATTTTGCATTTTTTAAAGATACTAAGTAAGATCTATCATTGATACCTAGGGGTAGAATTGAAGGGGTAAAGAAATGGATTGGAATTCACAGCTTGCATTTTCTTAAAGAAGGAAAAAGAGGAAAAATAAATATTTGGTAAAGATCTTATTTGTGAAAATTCTAAAGATAAAGATCATTAGCTGTGTTAGATTCTTCAGTTTACAACATTTATCTGATAAATAGTTACTCCAACACGAGTTCTTTATAGGAGCTGCTTGTACCCACTGTCACTTACTTGAAATGAGGAGGAAAAGAGCATTTTCTAACATAAAAATGACAGCACATTTAATACTTAAAAGAAAAAACAACAAAGTCACAAAAAAAATGAAAACAAAATATGTTTCTTACACTAGCATACCTATTCATGAAGGCAAAAAACATACAGGAATTAAATCTGAATCTGGTACCTGGTCTACAAGATTTGCTGCAAGACCTATTTAATGCTATAAGCACACTCGCCAACTTCGATGGGAATTGTGGTTCTAAGCACCACCGAACATTAAGCTATTTTTAATTAGCAATAATTTATGAAAGTGCAGTTTGCAAGAGGTACTGAGTCCCTCAAACAAACTCGAGCTGAATTCAAAGTGCATCAGATATGGGAGCAGCAGGTACCACTGTCATGCATAATTTATCATAATGGGACTTCTCCAGCATCCAGCAGCACTGCTCTGCAGGCTGCTCCTGCAGGCAGCTGAAAGAGCTGCTGAACAAGTGGCCTCTTAGAAGGTTTTTGGGTATCACAGTTCCCCTGAGCTAAAAGCTCACTGCGCAGCTGGCGAGGACAGCAGAGGGGCTTTTCATTCCTGTTTGATGTCATTTTGGCCTCTGAATTAAAGACAGAATTTCTGGTGTGGGTGTCATATGAATCCCCTTTGAACTCAGAGTTGAAGTATGAAAAGGAGTAATTTAAGTAATTCCCTGGGAATATAAGCCACTTTCTGCATGAGTTATTAAGACTTTTCAAGTCACTTGTAGAACCCAGCTGGAAGTAAAATCTGTCCTTATGGGAGATCTTTTTATTGCTAGTGATGCTAAAAAAGACACTGAAACCTTCTGGGAAAACCAAAAGTAAAAGTCTACTGGGAAAGCCAACATGTAACAGAAAAAAAAGGACCTCATGACAACAGTCATTGGCAACTACAGATAACATTTGTGAGCAAAAAACACAGAGCCAAATGTTGCAGCATAAAACATAGATTATTTTCATCTTTTTCACGCCAGTTTGGATACAAATTTTGTCTTGGGATAGTGTAAAAAGCATAGTAAGAAACAGAGCAAAGATTCACTAGCTTTAATTAAAAAGATATTAATTAAACCAATTTTGCCTTGAGATGGTTTCTTCCAGTACTACTTTCTCCTGCAGTAATTGCACTCTTTGAGCCAAATCAAAGTATGGGGTAATTAGTCCTGTAAACTAGAGACCTTATTCAGCATCACTTGCACAGTCAAAACTCCTGCTGAAGTCCCAAGGAATTCTGTATTATTAAGGTGCAAAGAGAGCAGCTCTCAAGTTGCATCTGAAGAAATCTGGCTAGAGATGGACTCTCTTGAATTATGGTGGCTGGTTCAGAAATATTACCAGTACCCATCACAAGGATGTGCTGCAAATCAGAATGTAAGGTTTGGTAGATCCAGCTAACAGGACAAGCAGTAGATAAAAGAGGACTTTAAAAAGGTTAAGGGCCTCTTTTGTGAGAGATCAGCCCTTCCCAAGTAGGACAGAATCTTCTGAGTTCAAGTCTTAGGAAATGCTGCATTTCCAAGGGGGATAGACCACCTGCCAGCTGTTGCCCTACATCCTCACCACTGACTAGACATTTGTCTGAGCCAGTGCCTGGGCATTTTACCTCAATAAACTGGCAAGAAACAATTTTTGGTTTGGTTTTTGAGGAAAGAGTAAAAGCCAACATTGTCTGTTTTGCTAGCAAAGCATGCTGGCTGAACAGTAAGTAGCAGAGTCACAGCACGAGAAAAGACAAGACCAGCTAGCTAGTTTGGGATAGAAGAGTAAACAGGATTACCAGTTCAGATGACAGCCAGCTGTTGGATTAGATCAGTAAGTTTTTGCAACCTGAGAAGCTACTTCAAACAGGAGGCTTCTTGAGTGTCACTGTTGAAATGTCACCCAGAAAAGGTTAGGAAGCTGGCTTAACCTCTGCAGGACAAAGACATGGTGATCTCTTGACCCCTCTGTGCACTTTTAAAGAACATGCCTCCTGCTGATTTGTCTTTCATTTAAAAATTACATAGAAAAAATAATCTTTTAAAAAAATGTCCTTTTAATTCGAAGAGTTTTCTTTTTAAATCTGGACACAGAACAAGTTAGAGACATAAAATTAATTTCAGATTAGGCACACTTCAATTCAACACAGACAGAAATAAGAAAAATAATAAAGGACACCTTTTGACTAGCCTGTAAAAACCAGGCTTATTCTTATATCTGTAAAGAGTACACCCATACATAAATGGAAGAGAGATTTCAAGCCTACTCAAACACTCTCACAAGACATTTAAATATATACATACATATATAAAAAAACCCTACCAATCCAAACATCCCTGAAACTGAGATCTTCTCTATCCAATTAATTTTCTAAAGTATGAAACACATAAACAATATCAGATATTTCAGAATTTTAGATCATTGAAACAGGTGAAAGACTGGATTTAAACTGTAAGTTTAAAATTGAGATTTTTATTTGCAGGAGAAAGACCTGCAAAGTTTGCCCCTGCATAAGGAAAATGTACAAAGGCAACTGGAAAGTGAAGAGAGGTTTGAAGTTGTCAGCATAGTCCTTCAGTTGTCTAAACACATTCTAATGGAATGTCAGGTAAAGTTCAGATGGAACATTTGGAAAAGTTTTTCACTGAGAGGATGGTTGATCACTGGAACAGGCTCCACAGGAAAGTGGTCACAGCCTCAATCCTGACAGAGTTCATGAGATGTCTGAATGATGATCTGAGATGGTTTACTTTTAGGCAGTCCTGTCCCTGAGGAGCAGGGAGTTGGATTTTAAGATCTTTATGGGTCTTTTTCAACATGAGATATTTATATACGACTCTATATATGTGTCAAAGAAGTTTTTATGTAGAATTTTCATTATTGTCTCTAATACAGATATGCTGGAAACACAGCGAAATTAATGAAGCAGTAATTTTTATATTCAAAATGTTGAACACAAGAGTGACATGTTAAAATTTTAGTTACCAAAGACATTAAACACAGCATGACGAAAAAACCCCCTTCACAGTACTCGTAATGTAAAAGACACATTCAAGAGGAAATTCGTATCACAAGAAAAAGTATGAGAGAAATTCAAAAGTTTTAACTGCAACCTTCAACTAATCCCAAGTTTTTGAGTATATGAAAAAGTTTTCTATAGATTTCACTAGACAGAAGTAACCAGACTGATTAAAGCAACAAGTAAAAAAAGTTTATTTTTCATAGTATTTTTCAAACACAACTTTCTATATATCAATTTAAAATATCAGTGACCATATTTTATTTTAAAGCTATAACAGAATGTGTACAGATGTATGCACACACACTTCCTGAACACCTACAAGACACAGTACTGAGTACTTAAGATAGAAACATCTCAGAATGGAAAAAGGGGGCTACTGGCAATTAGCAGTTTTGTCATGCCTGATTATACTTACATAATAAATCACAATCAATTGGTGAAAGGCAAGTGAAGAAAAAACTCCTGGTGCTGAGGCTAGAAAATACAAAGGGCAAGGGGAAAGCAAACTGTGCGTAGCAGTTTTATGAAAAAAGATGTTTCCCAAGATGTGCTTAATGACAATTTAAGTAGCATATAAAGATCAGAAAGGGTTATGGAACACAGAGAAATGGAAGGGGTTCTAACCACATTAGAAATGTGTCTAGAAAGCCCACCTCTGTGCTATTTTATTCTAAAAGGCAGAGTTCCTGTCCGGCTGCCAACTGGTGCATAGAATTCCTTGCCTTTGAAGTTAATTATAGCTGTGCACTTTACAATAGCTAGTGTTCTGCTGATGATTCTCATATCAGTTTCCAAGAGCCATCGTTTTTCTCTAGCTTAGTCCTTTAAAAAAGAACAAGGTTTGAATTGTTGACACAAAGAAGTTGACTTCTGCTCTTTGTAAATGCAATCCAGGCATTCTCCTTCCTCTCATCTTAGAGCAGACCACCCCCTCAGTCTAATGCTGACAAGTCTCCTGGTTGCCTTTCAAACATATTAGTTTTGGTCTAGTGCCATGTTCTGGTGTGAAACATTGCTATTTAGACTGTAGTATATATAACCTGTTGCACGTCAAACTCAGCACACCCAAAAAATATCTATCAGGAAGAGAGGCACGCTCCTAGGAGTGCAGATTGATTTATGCCTCTTCTCTTCATATTAAAATGCCACGCATCTCAAACAGGGTAGAAGCTGCATACCTAGAGTGTTTATGGAAATGATATGTTTATTTTGCATGAGTAGATAGCAGGCATTTGCCAGGAACCCTGCATAAGCAAGTGCTTCTGCTGCTTATTTTTGGGTAAGGGAGAATGTGCAGACTGACTCCACATACAAAATTCCTACCCCACTTAACGACAAAGGGATCAACTTCACAAATAGCTGAATCTGTAGACCCAGAAACACAAATAACTGTGATGAGCCATGTTACTGGGGTATGTATTTATTAATAAAAAAAATTAAAATACTGGATTCCTTAATTGACATTAACCAAGCGACTTATCCAGGATGATTGATACAATATGCTATCAAAACTCAGCATGTCAGTGAGAGACATTAATTAGAGACTCCTCTTTAGGTGAAACAAACTTTTGAGTAAGAAACCTCAAAATAAAAGCTTTAGATGATATTCCTATTTCTATTGGGATTGCAGGTACTGGTGCCAGTTGGAAATATCTGCTTTATTGAGTGAGTGGCTGTACTGCATGCAAGTAAGAAAAAAAAAAAATCTCTCTTACCCAAAGATCTTTATATTACTGTCTGAAAAATGAAAACAAATTAATCAGAGCTCCTAAGAATGAAAATGATATTGTTACAGGACAGATTTCTTCTTTGTTCAAACAGAAAACAATAGAACAGAAGTTTGATTGGAGAATAATTTGGAAGTGGCTTAAAAAAAAAGAAGTAGTGCCCTAATGCTGCTGCTTCCATGGCAATAAAAAGAACCCCAACAACTTCACCCCTCCTTGAATGCCCTTGTCCATTTTCTCTGATTATACCAAAGAGGGTCACCAAATGCATAATGTTCATGAATGAACATTAGTGTTAAAGACACCCAAAAGTTCTCTCTGGTTTTATGCATGAATTTCAGTTCCTCCTGGAACTGATGAAGCCCTGCATCTCTTCAGGACAACTTTCTACTCCCATTCACTGCAGGAATAGTTTCAAGCATTTTTTTTTCCTCTGAACCCTGCAAGAGAGAAGCACTGCCACAGCAGACTCCTAAAGTTTTACTAGAGGTTACTTTGAGCTCTTATGCAATCAAAAAACCTCCATCCTGGAGTGCAAGGAATGGACCACAGGCAGCAACACAGACCAGCCACAGTGGGACAGGAACTCTGCACGCAGCTCAAAGGTGGCAACTGCTTCCACTTCAGAGCTATAAGAACAAAATAGCTGAACTGTGTTAGTAACATATTAAGCCCTGAAAAGTGCTGACCAATGTCTTGTAGCACTCCTAACCAACCTAGGAAAAGAGGCCACTAGCCTGTGAGAGGCCACCTTCCTCAGAGCAGAGATATCTCAGAGGACAGCCACCAGCCATCACGTTGTGCTCATGTACACTGAAATGCTGTTCACTAGCAAAGTCCCTCCAGGAATCTCAGCTTAAGAAATGATCCCTGATGAACATTCATGTAGAAATAGCTGGTTCCTTCTACTGTATTAAAAATGGCCATAGACACTATGCAAAAGAATTAAAAAAAAAAAAATACTGTACTAGCAACAGAAGAAACTGAACTAAAAAAGACTATTATAGTTCAGTGTTTGAGAGAAGTACAGCTCTTTGGGGACAAAAAAAAATAAATCAATCTGTACATTATGTTTTATTGTTGTACAGCAGGTGCAATCCAATATTGAATTTATTGAAATTGTTGAGGCACAGGAAGATAAAGTCAGAATCAAGCACTAGGATCTAAATTTGGCAAAAAATCTTTTTGATGCAGTGTGACAAACTTACTTTAGAAAGCATAACAACTCACCTGGTTTCAGTTTATTTCCCTTAGCATCAAACTTGGTACCAAGACCAATACTAATGAAGGCATCCAGGAAAAGTTATTTTGGGTAGCTCTTGGTGTAAATTAAAAGAATGTCCACTGGTTTTGTAACTCCGAGTCTTATCCTTGACAAATTAAAGAAGAACAGCAAGATATTGTTCAGTAAGCAGTAAGATTAGAGAAGAGGGAATGAAAATTAAGAAACCCAGGACAACACAGAACACACTAAAAACTACAGTATGTGGGGTATGGTATTTTCTCTTGATGTGAAGCTAGAAAAAAAAAGATCAAGCAGACAACAGACAAATTTAAATACTATTACTTTGAAGAGGCTGAATCATAGCCCATATTCTGCAATGCCAAACTCAAATTTACCAACATTCCAAAATATATGTTTGGAATGAAGAAGAACTACTAGAACAGTTAAAAGCCTTGAGCAATATCTCAGAATCAAATAAGATTTTTTTTTTTGGTAAGCTAAAATTGTGGTGTCCCCTGCATTTAACTTGGGGGCTGGAAATACTGAGAACGAATGTAAAAAACCCCCAATGGTTTTTGGAAAAATCTTTTAATACTGCTTTGTAGTTTAAGAAGAAAGAAGCAATGGAGTCACACAACAAATGACACATTCCTACAGGTCTCTCTCAGGTGTTGCCGTTGAAGTCCCATGAAAGTGCAAATGGGACAGGATTCAAACAGGCTGTTCTCCTGCTGCCTGCCCCAATTCTGGTGATCCCTTAGCCCCTTAGTTACTAAAAATCAAACCTTTAGATACAGGCATCTGTTGGATCTGAGGTTCCTCTGCTTACACCATTCCTGAGATGTTAGAGAAGGCTACTTCTCAAATCAGCTTTTTCTAGGCACATCCTTTAGGCTTATCCAGAGCCTTTGAATTTCTGCCTAATCTTCTCCAAGGTGTATGACTGCCAAGCACGTGCCTTATGTTCAGCATCTCTTCAGTTTTAAAATTGCAAGGAGTACAAAAACAGAGTTTCCTTTTGCAAATCAAAAGTATACATTTTGTCCAAATTATCCCAAAGCCATAACACAAAGCCTCAAGATCCAAACCCTCCTGAAAAGTCTTAGGAAAAATTACCACATGCTACAAATAATTTTAAAGATAGGTGGTCTGCTTGTCAAACTTTACCTAAATTGTAAACTGAAAGTTTTCACTGATCCTTGCTAATTTGTGAGCAAAATAAGTGGCTTTTCAACATTGTAATCACTCATCAAGTTTGTTGATTGTGTTAAAACTGACTTCCTTGGAGGATCACAAACACTCCTAATTACTGAGACAGTCAAAAATAACATCAGATAGAAAAAAAATCTCTGTATATATGTCTATCTCTCCTCTACAAGTCTTTGCAATATAAATCTCAACAACTTCCATCGTAAAATACTGTCATTGTGTATATGACACGCTAGTCATGACATCTCTCTCCTCTGAACAGGCAGAAATAAAGACAAAAAGTAACTCTGCCAGGATTTTTTAATGCTCTATTTACACTTTAGTGTCTTCTCAGAGCTGCTGTGGTGTGAAATACCCCAAATCTGAGAGTAACTGCGTCTGTGGAGACTTAGGCACATCACCATGCCAGAGGAACGAAGGCATGGTGTCAGCTAAATGTGCCATGGCAAATACTTCACTCTTTCTTGACAGGAATTGCAACAGAAAATCTCCAGGCAATGAAGGCACTGGGCACAGGAAAGGTAGATGTTGAGCATATGTAAAAGAGAAGAACAATGTAAAGGGTATTATTTTTACAGGTGACAACTGCATGATGGTTTGACACCTTTTTACCCTTCATAGTCTGTTACATACTTTTCTCTTTTAAATTCCTGTTAGAGTTTCATCTGTTATCCAAAATGCTGCAAACAAAACATTACAGAAATAAACCAATTTACTCTGAAATCACCTCAGCCAAGAAACTCTTGCTATCCACACTATATACACAAGGGAACTGAGAGCATAAGGATTAAGAATCTCAAAATAATACTGATGGCAGAAGTAAGAAATGAACCTTGACTTTGAGTCACCCTGTTGTGTCATGATTACTGAATCATCCTACTCCCCCCTAACAAATCTGAACACTAAGAGATCAGGAGAACGTTAGATCTTTCCAAAAGAGAGTAAATAAAATCAGCAGCTCATTCTTCACTCCCTGTTCAATACATTACAGTCTTAACTTCACAGTGCACAGTTCATGTAGCAAATAAAAAAACCCAAACCCACAAGGCAACGGAAAACAGTCTGCACCATTACTGTATATTAAACCTATTAGTGAAATCACTTCCCATGAAAGCAACAGGATGACAATTCTAACCAAACTAGAAAGTGTGTGTGCAGTGGGTACAATACAAAGCTCAGATTGCAGAAGGATGATGGCATGATCTCATTTTTACTCAGAGTTACTGATGTAATGCTACAAGGTTCAGTGGAGAGCTCTTGGTTTAATACTCCCAGTCAATCAAAACAGAGTTCCAGTTGCTAATAACATCAGCTCTCAGAATTGCTTTTAAGCTGTTTATGAGCCTGCAGGGCATCAGCAAAAAGGTTTATTTTGGGTTGTAAAAATAAGCATATTTTCATGCAGGCTTATAGAATTTTAAAAACAAAATACTAGAGCAAATCTTCAGTTGGAACAAGTTGTTCATTCATTTCAGTAGAGCTGCCTCCTCATATTTACATATTTTCAATTGATGCTGTCAGTGATGTTGGCAACTATTTCTTTTAAAAGACAAGCATTTCAACCTGACTTTATACTGAAAAGAGCCCTCTTGAACTACTAGCCCCCCTACAACAACAAAATATCAAACAACCAAAATACAAAGAAACCAAAATCCACTACACAACCCCAAAACCCCATAATATAGACAAAATAATAGAATAGTTGATTTAAATTTAAATATTTTGTGAATACATTTTTAGGTTAAGTATATTGCTAATTATCCTTCCATGACTATTGTGGAAAGAGGGAGAAAGGGAAAAGTGGCAGACAAAAAATAAATTTAAATTCATCTGATGAATTATTGAGTTAAGGTAAGCTTCCTTTTTACGGGAAAAAGCCCTCCCTCTGAGGGCATCAGAGCCTGCAGATATTTTTTTTAGTCTGTGTCCCATTTTTCAGTCATGCCCATTCTAGCATAAATTTAGACTTGACCAGACACAAACAAAATCCTGTTTTTCTCTGTCACATCCAAAGCCCATAAGAAGTGTAGAAGTCCCATTCTGGGAAGGATAAGCTTCTAATTTTGCTGGCTCGGTAAAACTTCATTACACAAATGTCTTGCTGCACCACCTGAAGAGGCTTAGTCTGATCTTCTCACTACTGTAAGCCAGTTCTGACTTAAGTTGCACAAAAGCTTAAGAGATCATGGCTCAAATACTTTAAATTGACCATAGAAGGCAACAGGTGACATTCAATATCCCTAGGAAAGCAAAAATCCTTAATGGAACTTCTGCTAAATATTATTTTATTTATTTTCCTCCTTGAGCTTCCAGATCTCTTCTGACCCCAGACATACATGAAGGGGCACTACTCAAACACATCCTCTGACAACTGGGAGTCTCTGGCCCATTTCAGAACTGCATGGCCAGTGAGCTTCTCTTGCCCAACCTACGTGTTCACTAGAAAGATATGTTGCAGTCCAAGGATAAGGATGCTTTGGTATTGGGAGAGGAATTTGATACACCATAGTCATTGTTTCTGCTGTTAATTACTGGGGGGATTTACATATTTTTTTTAAAGACGGCAATTTAAAAAAATAAAATTATTATGATACATTTCAAACAAATGGATTAATAAATAATTCATTAGTGTATGGATGGTTTAAAAGCATACTTGCACTTAAAGCAGATTAACTAGTATCTGAAATAAATTATTACAAAAAAATGCAAATGAGTTTTCCACTGCAAAAATATTTTGTTCATGTTGTTTGATATTTATAGCTGTGTTCAATGTACAGCAATAAATATCTTTATGGGAACAAAGGAATCGAGATTAATTCCATGCTGCTTAAGTGGACTTTAGGCTGTCTTCTAGACATGCATGCAATTTTTAAAAAAGCACTTCTCTCTGAAAAAAGGCAAACTTGACAGGTGAAGATAAATGTCTTCATTTTCAGTTTTTCACAGGAACCTTGTCTTTGTGATGCCTACAGTTAGCCTGCTAGATATAAAACTAAACAAGTTCCTGAAATTGGCTGTAAGGCATAGCGTTTTATGATATTGGATATATGTTATTTTGAAGAGATAAAAGGACCCCCAAAACCAAAAAAAAAAAACCCACAAAGACAAAGAGGACTTCTACTTCCCCCCGCTCCAAATTCCACTAGCTTAAATGAAAATGTGACTTCTAAAGAGGTTCACATCATCCATAAAACATGGCCCAATTATCAGTCAATAAAACCAAAATTCTCACCATTTTCTTTTAACAGATAATGAAATAAAGATATGGGTTGCTTTTATTGATCTCAAATATCTCAATTCACACATAAAACCACACATCTATTTTACATTGCCTTGTCTCTTTAAAGCTTCACTATCTGAAGCTTGCCCTTCTTCCCAGTTCAGAGCCAGGGAAAAGTGCCCTTTCAGCTAAATGATCTTGTGCAAGCCTATGCATGCAATCAGGTCAATGTGGATGTTCAGTAAAAGCTCTAGCAGAAATCCCTCATCACCAGAGTGAGGATTCTTTAGTCACTGGACTCTCCAGTACTGCCACAAACTGATCCCTCTTTATATCTGTAACTGTTGTTCTCAGCTTCCCTATGAGCACCTGCATCTTCCTTCCCCCAAATTTAACTTGAATTTATTTTAGCAAGCCCAGATATGAGCCAGTCTGCTCTGGCACACCTAAAAACTCAACCCCTTTTCTTTCATCATTACCTACAATTAATTCCATGCAGGATGATATCTCAAGTGTGATAAAAAAACCTCCAAACTTGTTGAGACCTCATTTTATAATGATAGTAAGGATTTTCAGTATCATTCAAGGTGCATATCTTCAGGAAACACAGACTCAATGCTTGGTTTATATATGAAATTTTAATTTCTCTTCAAATTTTTTTTCATGGTCCCTTGGTGTATTTGGCTAATTCCGGAAAATGTAAGTTAAGCTTTGCACCTCCCATGCTTCCAGTGTTCCTTCATCATGCTGACTGAAAACATAGATTGTAGAACAAATTTCTGGCCATAGTAAATCTAAAATGAGGTTTACTTGGTGCTATAATGTATATTTTCAGTATTTCTGACATAAATTATAGCATTATTTCATGTGTATAAAATGGTGCTTTGTTTTCTTTTGATGATTTATTTAATTTTTTAACATAGTCAAGTATTTGGTACTACACATAAAGAATCTATTAGACTGCATGAGTGCCCACAGAGAATCAGAATAATTTTTGTCCCTTTCAGATTGTAGTCAAATAGAGACTTTAAGAGCACGTACAAGACTTTAGAGGCATTAAACAAGTTTACAGAAATTATCTCACCCTGAACCAATTCTTGCCATCTAAGTTCCAAAGTGGGGAGCTCACAGAAATTGAATAAGGGAAGAAAACCCATGACTCTCAGAAACAGAAGAATCTACCTTTAGCCAAGAGAGCAGATTTAGCCCATCTCCTGTCCCAAAAGGACAGAAAAGTAAGAGGATATTTGTTATAATGGAGAGACAAGGACTTTGAGCCTTTCTGCCTAACACACTACCCTCAGTTTGTGCTCTTGGCTCAGGAGCTGGACGTTGAATAAGCTCCTTGAAATTAAAATATCTGCTATTTCTAACTGTATTCAAAATATATAGGAAGTATCTGGACTGAATATCTTTGCCTTAGAAATAAGAATAAAGAAAAGCTTTTTTTCATGAATGGTGTTCTATTTTGAGCAGTGACAGAAGTCCAAAAGCTCATTGACATTTGCCTCTGTTCTATGTCAAGAACATGTGGCTTCTGGTGTTGGTGGCAGAAGAAATGGCATCTTTGAGGCTGAGTGAAAACCTAAAATCTCTGTCAAAGCCTTTGTAAGACAGCAGCCTGGAATCCAATAGGTGAAGATATTAACAGGACCAATGGCATTGTGCAAAAAAGATGTGCCTCAAACTCTCAAACATTAAATAAATTAATGTATACATTACAATATATTATGGAAAACTACCATTAAACTGTAAAGCAAAACAAAAAGCCTCTTACAATACATTTTGATGAAACTAGAAACTCATTGTACCACTGAAGATATCTAGTTGCCATTTCTTAATATAATATCCGAGAAAGTTATTTCCTAATTCTTCTGTTCAACTTTAATACTCTTAACAGGATTTCCTTTTCAATAAAAAGATATGATTGAACTGAAAGCATCTTTCCCAAAACCATCTGATGTTGGCCTAAAGAAGTGCCAAGAATCTAGAAGTGCCAGGTTACCCACAGACTTCTAAGTTCTACTTGCAGTCTAACCTTACTATTGAGAAATTATGATGCATTCCCAGTCTGAAGTTTCCTCAGCTTCCAGATGCCAGACCCTCCTTTTTCCTGATGAACTCTTTGTACAGCTACTCAGAGGTTTAACTTAAAAGCAATTTCCAAAGTGATTCCAGTATCAAAGCACCATTTCACTTAAGAGTTACCAGTGCAAGACCTTTTAAGCAGTGCTACCTAAAGAGCCATGACATCCCACAGGCCACCCAAGCATCACTGCTCCAGGCACTCTCAGTATCATTTTATCTTTTCAGCTGCAAACAGGCTTGTGAAGAACAAGGTGGAAGGAGTTAGGGTAGGCATATTTCCTTCACTTGGCTTCAAGGACATTTCTGCACCACAAAAACAAACACGGTGGCACTACACACATTTCCATACACTGCCCAGACAAGACTCTGCAAAACATCTTTGTTCATTTATTTGGTTTTAGCAGGAGCGCACAATCAAAATTATTTCAGCATTTTTCAGAAATCCAAATATCTGTTATGTATCAAGAGAGATGTCCTAAAAACCTACATAATGCCAGATTTTCTTTTTCTGTTAAGCAGCAAAACATTCTATATTAATGTGCATCAACATCAGGATCCCAGGGACTTTGCATATATATATAAATTGAACAGTCATCTGTTAAATATTGACAGTAATCAAATCCATTACTCCCAACCCTAGCATACAAGAGTGGTGAAAGTTTTCTTCTCCATCTTAGGACACCAATTTTATCACATATCAGCTGCTACTGTTCTTGGATACAGACATACAGTCTGTACTTCAAGACCACTGTTTCTCAACTAAGTCGGAAACTGGAAGATGAAAGAAGTTGAAAGCTGTGTCATTGAAATCTCAAAATTCTCATGACTCCTTGATAGATGATTTTTTGCCAAATATTTCTTGTCTCTTACAGAAGTTGTATCATCCTGTGTCTGACTTCTCTGTATAAATAATCAGAGGGAAAATATGTATGTAAGAGAAAAGGCAAAATGTACTGTAACTCTATGGCAAAAAACCCAAAACTTGCAGTGGAAATGGGTTTAATCAATGGCCTAGGATAAGGCAGTAATAAGTGCTAGTCATCTCTCTCCTTCCCAAATGTGTAGGGTGTTTGAATCATGCCTAGTTTTTTACATCTACAAAAAAGAAAGATATTTGCCTTTTCTGCTCTCATAAAAACAAAAGCACAACACCCCCCAACCAAAAAAAAAAAAAAAAAAAAAAGAAAAGAAGAAAAAGAAAAAGAAAGAAAAAAGGGATTGAGGAAGAGCTTTATTTTGCAGATGTGAAGGCTGACTGTAGTTGTCACATGTGCATAGATGCTTTGGAAGTGATACATTCTAAGCTTTGATAACCTCTTTTAATTAAAGTTTCCCTTGAAGCCTCTAAACAAATACCACTGAATGAAGTTGTGTAAACTCCTCTGGGGATTCTGTTGAGGAGCAGACATATTACAGTCAAAATGTTAAACCAGTCTCATGAAGCAGAAATAAGGCTTCCTAATTTATGTATAACTTACCTTATATTTCCTGTTCTTGTTATGAAAATCTTGTGGTGTTTTTTTTTGTTTGGTTGGTTGGTTTTTTTGGGGGGAGTTTTTTTTTTGTTTGTTTGGGTTTTTTTTCTTTTTTTTTTTCTTTTAAGCAAAACAAGAAAAGGAAATTATCACCTAGATATTATTCAAACCACATGCATGATGAAGGGCACAGGGAAAAAGCTCAGTGATCAAACAACATGCTATGAGCCCAGAAAAAATGTCAAAAATACATGAGTCACACAATTCTGACAGAAGGTATTTCTCTGGTTGGAGTTTGTTGTTTTGAATGTTACTATTTCTGGCAATCTTTCCTCTGACTATTGTTCCCCCAAGTGTTATTTCTAATGTTTTTATTTTCTCCCAGAAGCTTAATTAAAACACAAAACCAAAAGGAGTAAACCCCTAATATTTTGAAACTATTTTTCCTCATTTCAAGGAAATATGAATACAGGGTTCATTCATAGTTACATGTAGTAGATTTTGTTGTAGTTACCACAATTAACTTATTTTCTGCCTTTAAGTTCCACAAATAGATGTCATTGTGGCTAAACAGATCTAATTTGGATGAAAACTGAAAACTAATCTGTACAATATTTATTTTTCTCTCTCACTTGGGGGCTTGGTTTCAACAGACAGCAAGTAACATCTCCTGAACTTTAACATAACTTCAGTAAGTCTTGTAGCTCTACCAGCACTTTGCCTTGTTCTCATATCTGTGCAGTTAAAAATGTTCCTGACTTATGCTGCAAACTTGAGATAATAACATTTGTGATTGGAATATACATTAGAGGAAGTGGAATGCAGCTGAACCCCTTAAGTCCACTAATCAAAGTGACAATGCACCTGTATCAGCAACACAGCATCTCTGCCATTGGCTGAGAACTCGATAATCAGGCACTGGGTGTCCCATAACCCAGAAAAATCAAAATATTTCAGAGATGTGTAAGAACTCAGCTTTACAGAAAGAAGCTCTTGTAGTTCAGGTTGAACAGCAGCCTTGCACACGCCATGGCTGCTTGCACCAAAATGCTGCTTGCTGCAATATTTCCAAGCAGGGAGCAGGACCTGGCTCAGAGTAAGTCTCTCTGAGCACCCCACATTTAGGCTGCAGTTTCACCACTCCCTAGAGGGCTGAAAAACTATTCTCTGCCTGTTTCTCACCAATGCACAAATGCAGAGAGAAAGAATATTATTGTTAAAAATAAAAGGAGGAAAGGGAATGGGATTAAAACTACACTTAAATGTAGAAGAGTCTGTTCCCTCTGAAAACTTAAAACACCTGCCTCCAGTCCATCTCTATAGCAGAAAAGCTGATTGAGGACACACACAGTGGAGAGGCAAAAAACTTACAAGCAAACAAAAAAACCCCACAACAGAGTCCATTTTAGAGCATGGTCACTTGGAGATGAAGACAGGTATTAAAAACAAACAAACCAAATATTTTAATTCTGAAGCTTTAACATTTTTCCTGAAAGAGGATTTTTTTTTCCTCAGTGGGTGTCCAGAAGAGAGGCAAGTGTCCACTTGCTCTCTTGTGAGAGCTGGCTGAGCTCAACTCTGTGCTTAGAAAAAACACTACAAAAAGAAAGAATAGGCAGTTGAGATAACTGCCTCTATTTGCCTGTGCTTTGTATTTTTAGAATTTCCTCTCTTCCTCTACTCAGTCTTGAAGAGTCTTACAGATACAAACATCACACATGGCATTTATATTGTCCAGTTCTACACAGCATGGTATCTTCAGATACCACAGATAAAAACCTTTTAATGGTTAAATGTCTCATCTGATCATTGATAACTCTGTTGCAGATATTTCACCTCCATAAATATTTTGTAAAACCTATAAATAGTCTAAACAACTTATAAGAAAAAGAGAAACATCTCTCAGAATTTAACGCTTATTTTTGGGGGTGCGTCTGTCAAAATACTGCTGTTTATTTTATTTCAGCATTCTAGTGCACTGTCTAAATCTAACCTGGAATAGAAAAAGTATCAGTGTGATCATAAATAGCCAAGGAATAATATTCTAAAACAGTACTATCCTGCCTGTAGAGAATTGCTTCCTGGGCAGTATCATCTTGCAGAATTGTTCTCAATTGTTTCCCCTCATTATTTTATTTTTGTGACTGTCAACAGCACACACACCAGAGCTGTCTGCCAGCAGACTCTCACAAGTGCATACACACACATCCAGATGCTGCAGATACCTCTAAGAAACAAATTCAGCCAAATCCATACATAGGCAAACTAAACTTAGAGGGAACTTTTTTTAGGATGAAGTTTGCTCTCATTTTTCTGATGTCAGTTGCACCAACTTCCAATTGTCTGTTGCTCTCAGATCTGGTACAGCTGAGAAGGAATTTTGCCTGATTTAGCCATGGATGAGAGACAAACAGGATTCTGCTTCTGACACTGAAAGTATTTTAAATAGTGTGAATGTGCAAAAGTTTCTAGTGGATTTGTGAGATCTCCCCCACAGTTTTCACAATTAATTGTGGGACCCACCCACACTGGGGACACAGCTGCAGCTGTCCAGCACTGCCTGGCAATCCCATCCCATTACCCTGAGGGTGCCACTTTCAGCTCTGCCACCAGGTATTTTCATCCACTTACATTAACAGGGGCAAAGTAGATTTACTAGTGGATTTTATGGCTTGATTTACAATGCTACTCTGAGAGAAAAAGCTGAAAATTTGCACAAACTGTTAGGAGAGTGTTAATTGCAATACATTACAATAAGCTTATTAAATAGAAGCCTGTGATTGAAGGTGATTGCACAGCTTCTGTTGTCTAGGTAATTAACAACAGTGCATGGAGGGACTTGCTTGCAATACATTTTAAGATTTTAAATACTCACAAAGTATTCCCCTTCTTCTTACCTGCCCAGACCTAATCAGTTGTTATTGCTGTTCTTTATTACTTGTTAAGCACCTTCCCTGTGCTTGGTGCCTGCAGGATCCTTCCTAGCAGAGTGAAAACAGTATTTGAATTTTAAGGAGTGTAGAGAGGGTTCTTTATTCAGGCTGTGGGAGACACAGAGCCTCTCATCTCCCTGCTCCATCAGCACAGCTCTTTCTGCTTCATATCACCAGGCAGGGCCTCCATCATCCCTGGTCTGACCCCTACACTTCTGGAAGGGGTGGAAGACCATACTGTGCTGGCTGCCCATCAGCAGCAGGACATCGAAAGCAGACACAAGCTCCCCTCTGGCCCAGCCAGGCCACAGCTGCAATACCCTGTCCTTGTGAGTATATCCTAGTGAGTGCACCCTCACCAGGACAGATGAATTTGGAGTTTAGCAGATAGCTATCCCCAAAGAGATGTTCACCTCACATGCATTACAGTCCTAAATATTCAGATTTTCTCTTTTCCACTTCATTACCAACATGGGTGACATAAGACTTTTAACTGGCAAACTCAATTTTAAAAAAATCTCTTATTTTCATTCACAGATTGACCAACTCAATTAGGCTAGAAAAGACCTCTGAAATAATCAAGTCCAACCTTTGACCGAATACCACCATGTCAACTAAACCATGGCACATCCAGTCTTTCCTTAAACAACTCCCTGGGCAGCCCATTCCAGAACTTAATCACCCTTTCTGTGAAGAAAGTCCTCCTAATGTCCATCCTGAACATCCCCTGGCACAGCTTGAGGCCATTTCCTCTCTTGCTGTCACTTCTTACGTAGGAGAAGAGGCTGACCCTGACCCTCACCTCACTACAACCTCTTTTCGATAAAGAGATTAAGCAGGACCACATCCAACACTGATCCCTGGGGGACACAACCAGTGACTGGCTCCAACTGGAGGCAGAATCATTCCACCTTCCACCATCCAGCTAGTTCCTAACCCAGCAAAGGTCCCACCTGTCCAAGCTGTGGGCTGCCAGCTTTTCCAGCAGAGTGCTGTGGGAGATGGTGTCAAAGGCTTTGCTGAAGTCCAGGCAGACACATCCACAGCCTATCCCTCATCCACCAGATGGGTCACTTGCTCATAAAAGGAGATCAGGTTGGTCAGGCAGGACCTGCCTTTCCTGAGCTGTGCTGGCTGGATCTCCTTCCTTGGCTGTCCTGTAGATGCTGTGTGATCACACCCAAGGTGATCTGTTCCATAACTTTGCTGGGCACCAGGGTCAGGCTGACAGGCCTGCAGTTCCCTGGATCCTCCTTCTGGTCCTTCTTATGGGTGAGCGTCACACTGGCCAACCTCCAGTCATCTGGGACATCTCCAGTGGGCCAGGACTGGTGGCAAATGACAGAGAGCAACTTGGAGAGGCCTTCCACCAGCTCCCTCATCTCCCTGGGATGGATCCCATCTGGTCCCATGGGCTTGTGAACATCTAAGAGGCTCAGCAGGTCACTAATTAACTCCCTCCTGGATTACAGGGGGTCCTTTCCTCTTCCTTCCCTGTCCACCAGCTCAGGAGGCCAGTGGTGCTGAGGATAACAGGTCTTACTGCTGAGGACTGAGGCAAAGAAGGTGTTAAGTACCTCAGCCTTCCCTCACCTTTGGTGATTATATTCCCCTGCCCCACATCCAATAAAGAATGGGGGTTTTCCTTGGCCCTCCTTTTGTTATTAATGTATTTATAAACCCTTTTTTTTTTAATCGTCTTTTATAGTTGTGGCCAGATTAAGTTCTAACTGAGCATTCATCTTTCTAATTTTCTTTCTACATGATCTAATGACATCTCTGTACACTTCCTGAGTTGCCTGCCCCTTTTTCCAAAGACGATACACTGTTTTTTTTCCCCTTAATTCCTGTAAAAGCTCCCTGCTCAGCCAGGCCAGTCTTCTTCTGTATCAAATTGTTCTTCAGCACATTTCAAATCTTTCTGATCTCTCAGCCATTTTTTCTGGACATATATATTTCAACCCAAAAGTTTGTTAGCTTGAACAACTTCATTTTCCAAGAGGAGAAAGGTTTATGGGCTTTCATAAACCCCAGTGCTACAACCTCCCCACATTCCTGGGGCGGTCTTTGGTCAGAGACTGAAATAGATTACTTAATTTGCTCAAATAAATAATCAATCAAGTTATTAGATATTGCTAGAGATTTTAGATATGAATATTCCACAAATTTCTTTATTTCTATCTTTAAATCATAGAATTATATGGAAATATATTTGCAGAAAACACATTTGAACAACCCTTTTTTTTTAAAGTTGATTAAGGCAACATCTAAGAAGGTTTAGTTTTGAAGTAGGAATAGAATACTCCATCAGACAACATTGTAGGAACACTGCACCATTTTGTGGGCAATGCTGCTCAGTAGAGTGGTGTCAGGGTCAGAGCCTTTGGCAAAGGAAGCAGTAGAAAAGATTCAGGCAGGCAGCAGAGGAGGGGTGCCTTAGCACCCCTTAGGGTTTCCTTAGAAAGAAGGATATTTGTTTCCTTGACTCAGAGGCAGAGCTCGGTTTCAGTGGACTGTTGTATTCTCGCATCCAGGGATGAAAACTGAGTCTAAGGTGGCTCAAATAAATAACCTGCCTAGATGAGGTTTTTCCTTGCACAGGTGTTAATTGAAAAGGGGAAAAACATCTGTCAAAAATCTAATCACTGCAAAGAGATGAATGTCACAGTAAATTAACTAGTACTTAACAAAGTACTCATTCTCTGACAGTCTGTCACATAGTAAAGGATACATACTTGACTACCATAGACTGAAAAATGCAAACCTGAAATTTTCCTTTGACACAAGAAATTCCCTAGGATTTTCACTTTTCCAAGTTTCTCACTTGAAACTGGGAAGGGAAATAACAAATCAGTACTACAACTTCATTAGAAGATTAAGCAATCTGCTTTGTCAGGAAAAATATACCCAGGAAAAATATACCCATGCTGTTCCTCTTTTTGCCATATGTTGATAAAGACGCACAAATGTAGAACAAACAAAAAAAATTAAGAGGGATAGAACATAATTTTATTTTTTCAGAATACCCATCTTCAGAACCCTTCAAAGACTCTTTCTTTGTCTCTATCATCTTCTGCTCCCTTTTAAAATGCTTGGTCCTCTTCCTTCCTGTAGCACATGGCCTGAGGCCTCACCTTGGCCTCAGGAAAAGTCTTCAATAAACCCTCTAACCTGTGCTCAGCTGTCACACAGCAGAGCTTGCACCCTATTTCCCTTCCTTTCCTCTTCCCTCCATAACCACTACCCATGAAAAAAGCTGTTGTCAAACTGATGTCATTTATAGGGGCTACAGTTGTGGAGAGGGAGACAGCAGACAGCATTTCTAGTCTTTGGAGGAGATGCTGAGACTCTCACCTAACTCCTCTTTGCCAAATGACATCTCTGAGACTGTTCCCAGCCCTGGTCATAAAACAAAAGACACATTTTTTGTGTCTGGAGGGACAGTAGATTAGTTATTAAAAGAAATACTCAGTATATTTACCACCTGCTGTACAGAAATAGCTGCATCCAAACACCTGATGTTTATGACTGCTACCTTGAGATATACTTCTTGCAAATGGCTTTTCAAATAGGATTTTATCAATGCTTTCTTTTCTAAAATAAGTTTCAAGTCTCTCACATAAGTTTCCAAGAGTAGGCACTATCTACACCTACCTACTTGTCTGTGACCTTAAGATCCCCCCCAAATGCTCTTGAGCAAATAATCACACCTAAACTCCATGACATTTTGGATTGAAATTCCAGATATCCTACAGGGTTCACTATAAAAGCATCAGTATGTTGAACATAGCAGAATAAAGTTCATCTGTCTCCAACTGGAATATTTTCAAGTTGTGTCCTATTTCTACGCATTGCATTTTTTATTCTCTTTTTTCCCCCTACAGCTTGACACATTATGCAGCTTCTTTTTCTGGAAAGGATTGACACCAACAATCAAGTATGACAACTGTCCCACTGTTCCTGCTGTCATATGCATTCTGCTATGACCATTCCCTGCCCTTTACCACAAAACCTTCCTGAATCTTTCATGCATCTTTCAGTGCAGTTCAGTAAAATCATCTCTGAACAGGGAGCATGAAACAAGCTCTGCAACATTCTGCTTCTCTACATTGCCACAAGTTGCTCATAGGCCTCGGTTGTTAAGAATTTTATGTTCAGTTTATTTCTGTCTGAAGATCAGTGCAGCCATATGGCTTCCATTACTTGTATCCTCCAAAAAACAAAGAATATACACCCATACTTGCCCTGCCCTCCATGTGCCCAGTGAAGTTAGAGGATTGCAGCAACCCATACACTTCAGCAGTCTTGGCTTCACAGATTCCAGCAATTCTTCCTCTCCTTTTTCAGCACTGGAACCAACTGCAATGCTGGAGTTTATTTTTTTTCTTTGTAAAAACAATGGTAGTACACAACAGCCTACTTTGAAACTGAGCTCCGTCTCTAGGTTGCTGTGTAAGTTAGATTGTAAGCATATCCACACTCGAGGACAATAAACAAAGAACAGAGCAACAGCAAGTGAAAACAACATATCTGGCCCAAGTGCCAACCTGAATAGCATTAATGCCAGCAATACATCAGAAAACATTCAAAAGCAGTTTGTTGTTGCTCAAGTGCCATTGTTCTATTGTGGCAAGGATCAATAAGTCTCCAAATGGCTTGACAGCTGCACAGAAGAGACAAGCATGGGAGTTAGTTTCACTTGAAAGAAGACCACAGAAGATTAATTTGCACCAGAGACTCCTGTGCACCTTCACGTTTCAGAACAAGCGCCTAAACACAGGGTAGAGAGCAGAAAAGTATTCCTCTTCAACAGAGAATAGGAATTTCATCAAGGTGGATAAACTTACTTGACCTACAGCTAATGTTACTTGTCTGAGAGGTAACAGATGCATCAATTAAACATGTTGAGGCATTATTTTAGATGGCAGCTGTGACGCCAGTGCACAAACTACCTGGGTAATTTCCTTAGTCCTTCATTAGGATCTCTCTCCTGATTAGAAAAAAGTGTGCATTGTATCTAGCTGGGGTCTCAGAAGCAAAGTTACAGAGCTAGAATGCAATTAGCTAGCTTGGAAACTACTTCCTTATAGTTAATTTCTCCACATAAGGGACTTTTTGGGGTTTTATGCGTGTTTTGTAAGCAAAAATAAAGTATGAAAAATTTTACAAATTTAGGGTACCTGTCCCCAAGCAAAACCAAAAAATAAACCAAAACCCCCTAAACCCCAAACTTTTGACAAACAAGTCAAAAGGGGAAAAACAGCTGTCAAAAATCTAATCACTGCAAAGAGATGAATGTCACAATAAATTAACTAGTACTTAAAGTATTCATTCTCTGACAGTCTGTTGTCACATAGTAAAGGATACACACTCAACTACTTTCAGCTTAAAAAAGACATAAAGGGTAAAAATCAAGATTTTTTAATGCTTGATATATAATAATAATAAATAAATAATGCTTTATTTAACTGGGTCCAAACTAGGAGGAAATTTCAAAGTGTTATTTCAAATTTTATCCCTGAAGATATATTGCTTTTATCGGGTGAAGAATTTAGTTAAGTAATAGTTAAATTATGGGTAGATCCATTAAAATTTGCAAAACTGATCTCTGTTGATTTTTTCTGCCTGTAATTTTCAGCATTTCAAGGCAGAAATCATCCTTCTTTCTCTGTGTGCCACTAAATGGATGACAGTTTTAGTCATTGTGTTCTAAAAATCTGTTCTCAGTTAGAATACCAACCAGAACACCAGTAATTCTCACACAGAAAGTCCATGGAAAAAGGATCCAATTCTCTGTGTCCAGCCTTCCAGTTTCCCTGCTGTCTTCCATCAGATTTCTGACCCCATGACATCAGTCATTCCAGCTACTGGACCAGTTAGGAACATTTAACAACCATCCCTACTTGAGCGTGGAAGGGAGTTACAGACCGTTTTCAAATTCCAGAGAAAGAAAGTCCTACCAGTCCTTCCAACAAAAAGTATTGGACAATAAGTCCTCAAACATCTCACCTTCAATTTTTGCGTGCAGTAAACTTCCTCAGGACCCTTCCCTGTTTCTTTCAGGACTTGACAGGAGCTCTAAACAGGCTCCACATAACACAGTGTTCAAACACAAGGTGTGTATGGGGTCCAAAGCAAGCAGTTTTACTGTAACCAAGTCTTGTGCCATAGCAAGACTGAGTGTGAATAATGCCCTCAATTCCACAGCACCTCTGGGCAATGACTCGGTTGTGGGGAGAGAAAGAGTAGAAACTGTTTGGTTTCACCTTTACTGTAGATTAAATTTGTGACAAAATAGATGCTTTATGGCTGCTTCTGTATTGCCCACACGGAATAGATTATGTGGGCTTCACAGCAGTGCAGAACTCCCTGTCATTGTAGAGGACTGGATGGGGACTGATATGAATGTGGTGATGAACGGGACTGCCTATGACTATCAGTATAAGCAAGCCAAAGAAATAAAAGAATCCATGTATTTTACAAGTTTTAATTTGTCAGGCATGGGTGGAACTAGTGTAAAGGAGAACACAGACAGTACCTGATCTTTCCATGGAAGACTAGTGAGACCTACAGAGGAGTACCATGGGTACACTTGGTTCAAAGAAAAAAGAAAGTAAAAGTGCTGATGTCACCATTCCCTGCACCATTTTTGACACTGGCAGGTGCATACCATGCAGCATGTTAAATATAATACATAGGCATGCCCTGCTTAAAGAAGGAGAACACAGTCCTTACAGATACTCTCTCTCCTACCATGGTACAAGCAGTGACCAAGACATTCTGGGAGAGAGAAGCTGAACAAATCTGAAATTGACAAAATGAAATATTTAAAACATTTTAAAATTAGAAGAAAAAAGTATATATTCCTCCTCTCCCTCCTCCAAGCCCAAGAGTCTATTTTGAAATAGTGGGTACACTGTTTTAGAAAATTAAGGTATTAGTTTTGGATTCTGGATTTTCAAATTCTCTGGGTCAATTATTTACATTAGAACAGTTTGTCAAGGTTTTCTCTTTAATGGAAGGACCAACACTACCACGAAGTCCCACCAGAAGTAAAATGTATCAGAAAATATTAGTATGTATTCAGAAATGCTAGAAATCACAAATGAAAAGGTTTTGAGAGAAATCTAGTACTCTGACCAGGCAAATAAGCCCCAGTTCCAACCCCTTTCCTAACTGTGACATTTTCATCTCTCTGGCAGAGAGCACTACATGCATCTGTTGTTACAAGTAAAAAAAAATACCTTCCAGGCAAAGCCATGTTCCTTTATTTTAACATATGGCCATCAGACTTCAGTTTTGGAAAATGTACAGGAATACAGTATATATTGTAGTGTTGGGTAGTATTTTAGTGCTGCTTTAGCATGTTAAATATTTAAGTAATGCAGATATCATCCTCTTTTGTGCATGTTTTCACAGCAGACTGTTTGCTATCAAACTTAAATTTTCCCAGAAGACAGTCGTCAAGTAGAGACACAAAACAATAAGTAAAAGGAAAATCTAGCAGACTTCAATGTTTTTCTTCACATATGCACCTATTGCATATTTCAGACCCACAGCCATGTGCATTGGCTGATTGACTCCTTCCTTTTGTATCTACCTAACTTGTCCTGCCTGGATGCTTAAACAATAGGATATAGTGACATTTTCAGTTGGAAGATTTTTTTTTCACGTGAAGCAGTCCAAGTGGAGACCAGCAAGAGGAAGTATTTCTCAGGGGTTGATATTGGGACCATCACTGTTCAGCCTCTCTGCTGGCAACATGGGCAGTGGGACTTAGTGCTCCCTCAGCAAGTTTGCTTATGACACCAGGCTGTGTGGTTCAGTACAGCACTGCAGGGAAGGGATGCCATCCAGAGGGACCTTGGGAGGTGGGCCCCTGTGAACATCATGAAGTTCAACAAGGTCAAGGGTAAGGTCCCACACCTGGGTCTGGGCAATGCCAAACACAAATACAGCCTGGGTAGAGAATGGATTGAGAACAGCTTTGAGGAGAAGGACTTGGGTATTGACAAGAAGCTCAGCATGACCTGGCAATGTGTTCTCACAGTCTAGAAAGCCAAGTGTATCCTGGGCTGCAGCAAAAGCAGCATGGGCAGCAAGTAAAGGGAGGTGATTCTGGCCCTCTGCTCTGCTCCAGTGAGACCCACCTGGAGGAATGCAACCAGCTCTGAGGCTTGCAACATAAGGACTTGGTCCTGTTGGAGCAAATCAGAGGAGGGCCAAGAAGATTATCAGAGGGCTGGAGCACCTTTCCTTTGGAGTTGTGCTGACAATTGGGATTGTTCAGCCTGGAAAAGAAAAGGCTGCAGGAAGATCTTATAGCAGCCTTCCAACAAAAGAAAGAGAAAGAGAGCTGGAGAGTAACTTTTGGCAAGGACATATAATGATTGGATATGGGGTAATGGCTTCAACCTAAAAGCACAGCTTTAGATTAGATATTACAATGAAATCCTGCACTGTGTGGGTGGTGAAGCACAGGAACAGGTTGCTCAGAGAAGCTGTGGATGTCCCATCTCTGGAAGTGTTTGAGGCCAGAATGAATGGAGTTTGAGCAACCTGGTTGAGTGTCCCTACCCATGGCAGGAGGTTGGTGCTAGGTGATCTTTAAGTCCCTTTTAACCTGAATCATTCTAGGATTCTGTGAAGAATCATTACATTGCCAAATAATTATCAAGTCCCCTATCTGCTGCTACATCCTTCAAATACTCTCCATCAGCGGACGCTCTTGCCCTGTACAGGCACATGTGTTATCTGGTATTCTGCTATCTCTTGAAGAAGTGTCCCCAACCCAGACATTGCAATCATCATCACTCCAGCTCTCTGCCTGCAAAATAAAAATTTCTCCAGACTCAGCCACCAGGTGGACAAAGGTTCAAATCCTCTCTTAAATTACATATCTATATTGTATGTATATTAGAAGATTAGATAGACCTTTGATATAAAATTAGTAATACCATATTTCAAACCTGCCACTTTCCCAAAAGAAACATGGTTCTCTCTCTTCTCTTCATTTGAAAAACAATAATATCAATATAATCATTCCATTAGAACAAAATCTCTTATTGGTGAAATATTGGTCAGTCTATGGACACCCTATCCTCTGTCAAAAGCAAACATTGCTACATTCTGATCCCTAAGAAATGTGGCTTTTCCCCCCCCCACTAGTGTACACAAAGCAGATGGAAGTTAAAAAGGGGACACATTAGATACAAAGTATATATCAGTGCCTCTTACAAGGACTTAATGATCAATTAATATTTTATGGCTTGGGACCATTTTCCAGCATGATTCACTTTTTTAATAGCTTGTATTTGCAAACAGAACTTTAAACATTAAACTGCCTCGTGCACATATTCTATTCCTTTGCTTCTTTCTATAGACCAAATATATTCTTTATTGGCTACAGACTGCAATTAAAGCCATACCTATAGCTAATTAGGCAGTTGCCACAGTTCCCTAAATGAATCCTTATCTGGAAGCTACTGTTCAGTAATTTTAGCTCTGCATACAAATGAACTGATTATATTCACTTTGGCCAAACTGTGTTCTGTCTACAACGGAGTTGTGAAGCATGTGCTCACACTTGGGCTACGAAGTGGGACGTACTGTGCTTGTTTTTCTAATCTTGACCTAAATGCGTGACATACCACAGCATACAGCACCACAATAAGTGACATGAGTTATGTGTCATAAAACTGGACTCATGATGAGTATCAGCCTACCTGAAAAGGAGTAAAAATCTGCCACTTATGTGACATCTCTTCGGGATTAAGTCTCAAATGACTTTGGGGGTTGCAGCCCTGGCCACTGCTTAAAATTTTGTAACTGGTCTTTGAAGGCAAGAAAACAAATCCCAAGGATATGACAGCTACATATTCCCTATGCTATGGCCAAGAAATAGATCCTTTTCTAAAAGTATATAATCTTATTATTTTCCCTCTACTATGAGTCTTATTCTCTCCATGCCAGAGCCAGGTAACTCCAGGGGCTGTGGCAGATGCTGTCAGAGGGCAGGGAAAGATACGTGTCCCTTTTATGGCAAACTCACCGGGAATGTACAAACCGCTTAAAGAAGAATCAAAACCAGAGTATTTGCTGTTACACTTCATCCTCCTCCTTGGGCTACTGAAAAACTGTCACTCCTATGTATTTTCAAAAGGCACATGACTGCCGAGGTGACATGTCATAGCTGAAAAGCTTATGGTATTCCTTTCATTTCACTTTGAGGCATGCTATGCAATGCAGTAACCCCAACTGCAAAATACCATCACAGATCCCATACATTGATCAAGCATATAGTGTTACTGGGCTACTTACAATTGCAGCAGCCATGAAAAGGCTGAGAAACTGGGGGAGGGAAGAATATCCATATGCCTGTACTTTTTAGGTCACACATATGGTGGATTAGCTGTGTTTGGCATGTGAACTTTCAGCAGAAGGTTGCTTATTTCACACTTGCTGTTATGTTAAGCACAGTTTTTTCTTATGCCTACTGAAGAATTGTTTAAAAAATCCTCCTCCTGGTTAGGCACACAAGCTGAGACATAAAAACCAGAGAGCTTTTATAGAAATTTTGATATCAAGAGCACTCAGGTGTGGTGCACAAGCTAATACAAAGACAGAGAACAACAGCAAAGTCAGATCTCTCTTTAGAGCCACATAGAAAATCCTGGACTTGGCAAGTCAGTGATGAAACTCCTGTTAGCATCACTGATGCTTTAGATGTGTCTGTGCAAGGCCTAAACTGATGTATCCTCAGCACCCAACAGGGAATGCCCTACTGCTATCAGTAAATCCTGGCACAATTCTCCACAAAAGATGGCACTTAGCCAAGACAATTATCTGGGGTAACAGAATAGATGCCTCTAAAACCCAAAAAGCAGCCCACCACCCACACTGACAGCACAAAACACAGCTAGTGTTAGGTGTAAGATATGCTTAATACATTCACATTTGGAATTATCCATTTCCAGCCATCTGTAAAGAACAAAGGAACAGGCAAAGGAAGACTTGATGCACGCTGTGTTCCAAAAAGTGAGCAACACAGCACCGCAGCTGGTGCTTCTGGTGCAAGGCTTAACAAATTCCTAAAACGAGAGGTACCAGAAAGCTGGCTAGTTGTGTTAGATTTTATCCCCACTGTACAGCTCTCTTAATCCACAGCTTTCCTGCTTTTTAGGAAGGAAGCCCCCCCGGGTTTCTGCCAACATCACTTCCCACGTGGGTACCTTTTGCTGTATCCAAGTCCTCCCAGGAAAGGAGAAGGGAAGAGAAGGAAGCAAGGTGAGATTTGTAAATCCTGAGCAAAGAGATTGCTGCAAGGAGTTTTGTAGGCAAGAAATCCTACCCAAACCAAATCAGAACCAGTTTTTACAATGTGCCCTATTCTGCAGTCTAAAACAAAAGGAGCCAAAATATTTTCGTGTTCCTGACCCTGAAGGGACCACTTATAAGGCCAATACAAATAAGAACAGCTTTGCTTCTTACTCCTATGACATTCATGTTAGAATGAGGACACATACCAGATTCATCTGTCTCACATACAGACACCACATCCTCAAAAACAAACAGCAGCTGGCAGGCAACCAGTGGAAGAAGTGGTATATACACTTTGACACATAAACCAAAACTTTTTGCAAAAATCTTACTTTAATATTCAAAACCAACCACTGTTACTATGGTGCACGAAAGCTTTAGATGACTTTGCATCCTTCCCTGCACAGAAGCTGCAACTACATAACTTGAGAGATTATGATATTAAATGTAAGGATTCTAACCCACAGATACAATCACTTTGAAAATTAATCAAAGTAGACATAGGCCAATCCAAAAGAAACACAGGGTGCTCTTTTATGGGATAACAAAAGGACCAATGTGTCCCCTTGCAGGAGAGAGCCTGCCACCAAGAATCTGGTCATCCACTTTCACAAGCTGTTAAGTACTACTCAGAAGCAGAGTGACAGACCTACAGAATTTCTTCTGTTGGGTGCAGCATCCCTGTTTCTTCTTGCTCTATTGCAGCAAGGTTACAGATCCTATAGACAGCACTGTGGGACCAGACCGACCCATAATCATTATCTGTGACACAATAGGGGCGTAAATGTAAGCCTCACTGAAGAAATAGAAATGTGTGGATGTAATAATGCTTCTCAGTTTAATTTTACATCCAAGTATCACTGAGTGTGACAGCAAAGAATAAGTTTTACAAGCTTTAGTATAACATATTAAAACCAGAGCCACACTTTCCCATAAGTCTCAAACATGAATTTAACTGCACCATCCCAAGCCTGAATTATTCACATGAACTCTAGATCAGATTGAAAACATCCTTGAACAGAATTCTAAACATCCTTAGGTATACTACTACTGCCTTGCTTTTTTTTTGCCAAGGAAAACCCCCACATCTCTTAAACCAGAAAAGTATGTAGTACAGAGCAAAATGATCAAGTGAATGAAATTTTTTCATATTTTCTTGTATGATGTAAAAGATATAAAAAGCAAGTGTTCCAAGTACCCCAGTTTAAATTCAGTATCTGAAAATATTGTTGTCAGAATTAAAAAGCAACAACATAAGCAACCCATGATGTGATGTGGTTTATAACTGAGGTTGCCAGTAAAACACAGGTAAAAAAAGACTAAGGCTGGACTCCTAGGACTGAATGGAATCATAGAATAGTATGGGTTGGAGTGAGCCTGTGCAGTCCAACCCTTCTGCAAAGAGAAGGGACATCTTTGAGTAGATGAGGTTGCTCAGAGCATCATCCAACCTTGACCTTGAATGTTTTCTGGTTTGTGGCATCTACCACTTCTCTGGGTCACCTGTTTCAGTGTCTCCCTATCCTCACTGCAAAAAAAAAATTTCGTCAATATATCTAATCTAAACCAACCCTCTTTCAGTATAAACCATTCCTCCTCATCCTCACACTACACACCCTTGTAAAAAATCCCCCCCAGCTCTTTTGTAGCCCCCTTTAGGTACTGGAAGGTTTCCCTGAAGCCTTCTCCTGTCCAGGCTGAACAAACCCAGATTTCTCAGCCTTAAACTATCACATTTTTTTCCATGTAGATGTCTCATAGTTGGTGCTTCAACAGTTTATATATTTGTAATAGTTTTTTTCTAGTTTTTCAAGGGTATATTTCCAATAAACAGAAACAGTGTTATTTACTTATAACTTCAGCAGCATGAAACACAGCTGAAACTCATCAGCAAGGTATGGAGATAGAGAAGAACCAATGAGATTACTTTGATGAATTAATTTTAACTACAATATTTAAGAAATCAATTCTAAAGATGGATTTATTAAACTTTCCTTAGAAAAAACCTGTGAGCAGCCAGGAGGAGTGGCAGGACACTGAATGCTACAGCCCACAAAGCTGATCTAAATGGTCATTCATAAATCCCTGTTAAAATGACTAGTTTTTATCTAAGAGAAATCTTACCTAAATCACTGCTCAAATACATCTGACTTTAGCAGATTGCTGCAAAAAACAAACAGTTTTGGCAAAAATATTCTCTACACTTTAGCCTTTGCTACTCACCAATCTCACATGTCATAAAGAGAAACCATGTTTAGCTTTAAATAATTAATAGAATACTCAAAATAGCACTTCATGTACAATATTCAGTAGCTGCACAGGGCAACCATAACAAGTCCTGTGCTCATTCTTAAACCCAGCTTTACAGACAGAAGCCATGATTATTATCTTCTTTTCAGGTTTGCACATCAGGAACTCCAGCAAGTTCTGCAGCTTCCCACTGATACAAAAGCCAAGCAAGATTCTGACAACACATCTGGTATAAGCAATCTGTTGTAAATTACTAATAGCTATTGTTTCTACATTTACAATTCCTCCTCAGGACATATATTTCCTTCTTGGTTAAATTGTACATTGATAAACATCTGAAATGCCCATCTTGCATCTGGTAGAAGAAATATAAGAACAAGTTTTTTAGTTATAGGTGTTTGCATCTCACCAGTGAGGTACAGACCCCAAGGAACTGAACTACAGTATTTGGAAGTACATCTAGATCTCACGGTAAATTCTGCAGGATCCTAAACAATAAGCTGCAGTTTCACACAATATGGAACCATCTATTTGACATTATCTATTACATTTCTAATATAAGCCTATAAACACAAGGTATCCTTAAAACAACAGCTGGAGATTCTGGAGCAAACCCACATTATTTATTACCATTTGCATTTATGGGTTGAGAAAAAGCAAAGCCAAAAGGGGGACTTTCTTCAGCCATGTTTTTTTATTTGCTCAGCAGAAAGAGGAGCAGCCTTTATTTTGGGCAATTTAAACCCTTTCATCCTCTGTCCAGCACCAGAGCTGCAGCAGCTAATAGAGTCGGGTTTCCTGAAGCTCTAGGGCTGCTTTGATGTATCCTGCCATGGATAAATCTGGCATGTACCAGAACAGTGTAGTTTTGTCCCATCTGCAAAACATTCCCCATGAAACCCGCCTCTCCTTGCTTATCCCAGCACTGAGGAGACACGCTGCTGTGTCTCATAGGTGCTTGCTGCTGCACAGGCCTTTCAGAGCTCTCCGAATCCTCCCTCCAGCCATCTCTAATCTGTGTGACAGGAACAGTCTGGCACTAAGAAAGATGAGGAGCCACTAAGCACAAAATCACTTTGCACAAAACACCTCTCCCTAATCTGTTCTGAGCACTTGATCTGGTCTGCATCCATTTCTGCTCATCCTTTCATATTTTTTCAGTGCCCTACCAGCCTGTGGCATTTGAAGTGTACGTATGCTTCTTACATAGATGCAAAGTCTGTAATTTGATGTGCACTTCTTCTGAATAATCAATATAAATTCAGTCACCTAAGAAACATTCCTGAATATATATCCTTCTAATTATACATCAGACTGCAATTCCATGCTACTCTGACACAACACTGACAAGTATAATCCTCTCCATGGCAGCATATGGTATAATCACAGATACTGAAAATATTAAGAGCAGGCAATACTTAAGCAGATGCTTAAAAGCATACTATACATCACAAGTATGTGAGTGATCCAGAAATAAAACATAATAAATTCTACAAGTGTGGAACTGCATATTACCACAAGATTAAATATTTCATACAACCACTCACTACAATGAGTGTCTGGAGTCATTCATCTGTCTTTCCTAACAAGGATAAATATTTCTTCACTGTTCAGGAAAGCAGCACTGTATGAATAATTGATTTTTAAATAATTGGTATGATGTCCAAGTTCATGTAATTAAATCTCCGTTTGTCAAGACATACCACCAGTAAATGATTCCTAAAAAGGAATTAGAAAAGACAACAACGTCAAAACTTAACCTCTTAAAATCAGTAAATTAGAATATTCTCCACCACTAGGCCAGAGAGACATATTGCTTACAAATTCCCTCTTCCCTCATCCAGCCCTGATCATAAGTAGATAAGTCTGTTAGAGTTCACATAAAAATTATGTGAAACAAAGGCTAACAGAAATGTTGTCATCTAAATTCTATCCCAACTGGAATCAGTGGCAAGACTCCCATGAACTTCAAAGACAACAGGATTTGGCAGGGGTTAAGAATTCCAAATGGCATGCAAACAACAGATGGACCTTTGCTGCAGTTCAAAGCCATGAGACATAGCTTGTGCCTCACTTGTGCTAAAATCTTACCCCAGCATATATGTAATGGTGGAAAGGCCATTACTTCTACAAGTGATGGAGAGACCACTGAGAGCATCATGCAAGCTACCATCCATCTGCTTCATAACTCTGGTAAAAGTCAGCTCACTATGAGCAAAAAATGAATCAGTAAAAAGGGGTTGTAGTGGTCAGAGGATGCCTATGCTTGGCAGAAATCCAGTGGTTTGCAGCAGATGCTGGGGAGCAGGGATGCATCCCCTCCATCCCACATTTCAGTTCACTTCAGTCAGGAATCTACACGGAATATTTAACACTACAGGAAGACACCCATGCTCACAGCCATTTCTTGTTTGGCCTTAGTTTATCATTAAAAGATTGCTTTCATTTTGTTGAGTTTAGAAGACTTATCCTATTCTACTAAAATCGTCTGTGGGGATCCACATACTATTAATGACAATTTGATGAACAGGTATGTTCACATCCAATGAAAATGGGTAATTCAGAATTTTTTTAAAAAGCAATCCGTACTTATAGGTCTCATTTACTCTCATGGCATCTAACTTATTTTACTAACTTTCCTTCACAATCTGAAAATATTGCTTATGGGTTTGTTTCCTCAGTTTCCTCCAAATGGTTCTTATATACAGTCATACCTATTCAAAACTGAAATCTTAGGATATCACCATCCTGTAGAAAGCAATGTCATGGCATTCTTAGAAAAGCCACAAATTTCAATTCGAAGACAGGAAATCCTCTACCATAGAGTAATGGTTTTACAGGCTTAAGAGTGTGTGTTAAAAACACTCATCTGAGGGCAAAAATATAACATAAAAAGACCTGGTAAAATTTGAAATAATATGTTTACGTTAAACTCAGCCAGCTGGGTTTACCACAAGCCACAGGCAGAGTATTCAGGTGCTTGACTACACAAGCTACAGGCACAGAGGCATCCGTGCCGGCTCCAGGCACAGCCAGCTTGGACTCAGAACCCACAGAACCAGGCTCACATGGCCAGTGTCCAACTGGCTCAAGTGACTATTAGTTCTCCAACATCTTATCTCAGTCACACTTTTACTGTGCATCTTTATAGCATGATTTGACTGTGTTCTGTATTATCTAGATTTGTTTTCCACAGCGTCACTGTCCTTCCCTGCTCTGTCTCCTTCCACTACAGATAATTAGGAGACTCTTGCATCAGTTGAGTGGCAAATTGCAAAACATTGGGCACGTGGTTGAAGAAAACTCTGTACCATCTCCATGAAACAAAAATACTTAATTGAAATTGAGAACACCATTCAATGAGCATAAATATGAACTTTAAGCAGTTCTTTGCTCCAATATTCACATCAGCTCTGCTGTATCCTCTTTTGTAAGTCTGTTTTCATACTCCTGATGCATGGAAGCCAGTTCAAAGATACTTCAGGCTTACAAAGAGTAGTCCAAACTACTTAAGAGTTACCATTAAACATCTTCCAAGAAAAATAAAACAAATGGGTCCCTTCGTTCTGGATGACTCTGACTGAGAAATGACTTGGATTTACCCATCCCGATATCTCATTCTCTCTGAGCATGCATGATTTGGAAGCAGAACGCTCTAAAACCAGGCAAGTTATTAAAGGGTCTTTGGAAAACTGACAAATTCTATGCAACAAGCCTTGACAGAAAAACATTTCACCAACAATTTGACAATTACACTTTAGAATTGAGGACTAAGGCAACTTCTCCTTCACAAAGAGTTACTCTGGGCATTTTCCTTATAACAGTATATTCTAAAATGTAAATTGAAGATTAGTGTTTACAGGTTTATCATGCAGTCATTTTCCTGTCCTTGTAAGTAAAGTATGCCTTAGACAAGCTTTCCAATTACGTCTTTTTTTTAAGATGTAATGAAATTATTTTTACTGTAAAGTTCATGCCCTTGTTCTTAATGTAACACGGATCTAGCCACAAGCTATCTTGCCCTTATCTGAATCCACACTAAAACAAAAACAAAGGATGTGTTACTGTGAGATGTGTTTGTTGAGTTTAAAATGCTTAAAATGTCTTGTAACTCTGGCTGGTGGTGAAAGACTGCAGTGAGAGAGCTCTCACATTTCCCCTGTATTTCATGACTGTCCCTGCAAAGAAAGTTAAATGTAAGGCTGCATAGATAACATCTCTTGGCTTCACCATTGAACAAAAGCAAGCATGAAAGCACAAGCTTCACAACGTTTTTGTTTGTATTCATCTCAAATGGGAGTGTCTAACAAATCCAAAATTAAATATACAGCTTTAAGCACTTAGAAAAATATAAAGGATCCACATAAATACAGAAGAAAGCACCCAACATTCCATTTTAACCAATATCCTACTGCATATAGTATTTCCTTAGTCATAGGTAAGTTAAACCCAGTACATTCCAGGAGAAATCTCACTGCTAGTACATCAGCTTTTCTAGAGTGGCATAAAACTTAAGACAGAGGTGCTAATTTTTCTATTTTACATGCACTGGAACAGATGTGTGAACCAAAATTTCCAGTCTTTCAGACAACATAAACAGTTGCTTACTTGTTTGATAAATATCTCTGCTTTGTGTGACAGTGCTGAACCAGAAAGCTATCCCATCCTTGCTGTCAGTAGACAGACATGGATTCAAATCTTTCAGGGGAAAAACGTCCTTTCAGCTAATGTCTTATGCAGCTCAGAAGAAGGAAACATTCTCATAATCCTGACGTCGTTTGTGAAAACAAACAAACAAACAAACATCAAGAAACCCTCCCTTCACACTTCTAAATAGGAGTGTCCTGGAATTTTTCTGAGCCTAAACTGAGATACATTCAGTCTGACTTTAGAGGTGACACACAAGTTATTCAGCAAATATTCAGACTCCTGAACTGACTTTGCATCTATCAAGTCAAATATAAGCAATATGTCTTTTCTTCCTCTTTCCCCCAAGCACTGAGAAAGCAGGCAGCAGGGTATTCCACTACTTAAAAATGATAATATCACACAAAGTTAAAGTCTTGAAGTTCAGAGGTGAAGATGGAAATCACAGATTTACAAAGTCCACAATGTTATAATTGCATATTTAATGTTTGTTCATAGAAGCGAATGAAAGCTGAAGATTTGCAAGAGCAGAGGCATTAGCAAGCAGCCATGAAAATGGATTTTTGTACGGAGAACAATAAGCTGGATAGTGGGGTTTCTGCAAAGGAACTGAAGAAACAACTGTCCTGGTTCCAGCCAGGCCAGGGTTCATTTTTACAGTAGCCAGGAGGGGGAATGGCTAGGACAGAGGTTATTCTGTATCACCTCACATCACTCTCTGGGGCAGTAGGAAGGGAATCTCTTCCAGGGAGAAGGTTTCCTTCTGTGTGGGTGTTGTGTGGCAGAAGGAGTGGTCAGGTATTGTCTATTTTTTGGGGGGGAGGTTCTGTGTGAATCGTTCACCTCTTTCTTGCACCCTCTGCCATAAGTATTGTTGCTGCTATGGTTTATTGCCTTTTCTCATTGCTGTTTCTCATTACTTAATTACGAACAAATAAGTAAATATTTCTTATCTCAACAATGGTGGTCTTGACTTTTTAGGCCTGCAATTCTCCTTTCTGTTTCTGCCACAGGGGAGGGGAAGGGGAGCGAATGGTTTGGAGAGCCAGTGGGAGAACTGTATCAGGCAAGATCACTCCTAAACCACAAGCCAAGTTAGAGGCAAAACTGAGCAAACCAATTTCCATCTGTTGGTGGTTAGACCAAGTTTTAAGGCTCAGAAGAGAGTAAAGGTTAGTGTTTATAGCCATTACAGAGATACAGTAATTTTCCTACGTTCACTTCCTATTCTGTCCTCAGCAAGTGACGGTTGGAGTGCTGAAACTTCCACAAATCTACTTATCCTCCTTAACTTGGACAAAACCTCAGTCCCAGACCACCAGTTACAGTTGCAATACAACAAAGTAAGGCATATTCTCCTTTTCAATCCCTAAACTACAATTATTCAAGCATCAGATCATCATTCAATGAGAAACAGTTTTTGCATAATTAAAACTCAACCCTCTTATGCCCTTTAGTTCTTTCAAACTGCCCTGGGGAACTGAAGGATAATTACTATGACCAATATCAAGAGGAAAGCAAGCTATAAAATTCATCTTTATACAAAGGCTTTAACTCTTCTGTACATCACAGGCACATACAAGCTTCAAATAACAATGACAGTACAAGGTACATAACTGTAAAAATCAGTCTACATTAACAGGTTAGTGCCATTTGGCCATGCTAGAGCGTGCATTGTGTTGTACATTGGAGAAAAATAGGAAATTGCATCTGCATTGAATGTTTTCTCTCTTCTTCAGATCCCAATATTCAACCTCATGCAGTCTCCTTGTTCCCTGAAGCACTCTGGTGGTTAAGTCCTCCCTCCTCAAATCCCACCCACAGTGGGAATGAAACAGGCATGCTTTAACAGCAAACTCTATGAACAGGGAAAAGTTTACACATGTTTGAGGTGAGGCACTACGGGCCCTAAGGACCTCCTACCCCTCACAGAATATCATGAAATTAAAAAAAATAAGATTTGTACCAATGAAGAAAACCACTCATTACACTGTTCTAGACTGGCTTAATTTCTCCTGCTCCTTCTTCTCATACATGAGAAATGCTGGAACAGAGATTGTACTAACAAGGGTCAACACAGATGTATATATAACTTACGAAATTTGAAAAATTGAGGGCAGGGAAAGAAATAAAAGATCTTAATGACCTGCAAAGGGCCTTATACTGTCAGTAGTCATGTAGAATCTACTGTCAGTAGATTCAGCATGGCAGTGATCAAGAAAAATACAGCTCTCTTCTCAACAGCAGTCAGACAGGTGGAAAAGAAATGTCAGAGTATTAGAGGAAAAGCAAAGTTAATTACAGCTAATGATAACACTGCCTTACAGTGAAGGGGAGCAATTCTACAGCAACATTCATCCCTTTGGGCTAAACTGAACAATCTGCAACTCTTGGTAATAATCATCTGCTGATGATGTGCTGTGTACACCCTGCTTGGACAGGGAAAAGTCATAGAGCTGGACAGTGAAGAGAACACCAGTGGAAACTATCAGTGTTTCCTCCATTTCAATAGAAATTTTCAAGCTGAAAACTGATTTTTTTCACATAGAAACTATTTTTTCCTGAACTTCAGGTTAAAAATAAATACATAAATAAATAAATCTGGCTACCACAGTTACTATGGATCTTATTTTGAAGCACCAGATTGTTTTGTGTGGTGCCTGTGAAACTTCCTTCCACAAAATGAGAACTTATGGCACTAGAGAAACACACCCACCTCCCATTAGAACCACAATTTTTTAGAATCATGGGAAGCCTGTACATAAGATCATTTTCAGATCAGCTTCCATATAATCAGTATAAAAATGAGATATTCCTTTTTCTGAACTACTTGCTTAACTTGGATCCACTGCCACTGAGTTGTTTGACCAAAAGACATCTGCACAAGAGGAAGCTCTCCTCAGTGGAGGGACACCCTGCCCCTGGAAACGTGACATGAAACACCATGCCTGTCGCTCAGGATACGTGAAAGCCACATGGCACTTCAGGAACCCTTAAAATGCTTCTGACCTTGGCCACTCCACCAAAAAGGCACAGCATCAGGTGCAGCATGAAAAGAGTTCATGCAGCTGCATAGTTTGAACAGGTTGTCACCTTATTTATCCCTGTACAGCCTTGCAACAGCAAAACACATGCCCCTGCAGCCACGAAGAAAAGCTATTGTAATTCTCTCTGTATTGAGTTTCCTAACAGGGTTCTCCTGCCACACACAGTAGGTGTGGCATGCCACCAGTGTGGTGGCCATGGGGAGAGAGCTGCAGTGATCACATTACAGCCACCCAGCATGGTACTCCACGCTCAGGCCAAGAAAAGCCTTTTGAAGCAAGTGTACAGATTTGTTCACCAATGGTTGCAAAACAATGTTTTCTTAAAATCCCCCCATCCTTGCATTTGAATTGAAGGAATACTAAGTCACCTCTCCTCCAAGCAAGCAAACACCTTCCCTATAAGCAGCTCCATGTGCCTTGGCAGGTCAGAGCGGCCCTATCCACAACTCCTGCATGCTCAGCCAGCCCCTCAGTCTACAAACACTTCTGCCTTTCAAAGGATTTAACTTCAGCCTTCAGAGCTGTACCCTTTCCCTTCAGTCTCATGCCTGGAAAAACCCTTCTTGCAATGCTTACACATCCTCTCTTCTCCTAGGCCTCCTGCCCTCAGGACTTAAAGGTTAAAGCAATTCTGTAGGCCTATTTTAACATGATGCACCCTTCCTAAGTGAAGAAACAACATGTAAATAGGTATCAGACCCATCCACAGCACAACCACCATTAGTTCTGGATTTACTGTGATTGGCTAGTTCAAGTGAGTCAGTCATGCAATTAGCATCCAAGGTACACAGTAGCAAGTGCATTATCATCACACATAAATTGAGAACAGTCAGTGCAGCACCCCTCACTCCTCTGAGGACTCAGGTTGGAGTGCTTCACAGGGAAAAGTTGAATCCTGCTCCAAGAGCTCATCTACTTAAAGTTGTTTCCACAGGCCTCAAGGAAAAGCCCCAGCTTGAAGACCATGTCAAAAGCTAAACCTCCTGGCAATCTCTGTAGTGCTCCCTAGGTCTGTTCAAAGTAACGAGAAAATTAGTGTAAGATGAACAGAGTAGTACATTGATGCAGTTGTCATCAAAGACACAACATCTATTTGCAGCTGGTGTATTTTACTTGAAGCTTCATTTTCCTGGTTCCCTGGATGGGTGTTTCCAATGCAGAAGCAGTACCAAGCTGCTGAAAGGGACCGACCACCAGTGACCTCCATTCCCACTGGAGGCTGAACCACACTTGGAAAAAAGTGGTTTTTGCACTGCCTTCCTTCAAATAATCTTGTTTGTATACAGGAAAATGCTTTATACACAATTATAAGTGAGAACAAGATGGGGATATTCAAACATCTTTTGGTGGGACCCCAATTCCTCCTAACTTTTGCTCTGGGTTGGGAACCTCCAACCCTTGTCAAATAGACCACTGCTACACTTCTTTCAGAAACAGATGCCTGAGAAAGGCACTATTATACTTTCTCTCTTCATCTTCAACTCACAAATCATAGGTTTCAGTGCTGTTTAAGTGTAAAACTTCAGGCTACTGGGGGAGATATTCAAACAGCTACCCAAACAAAGTGCTTATATACTGTGAGAACACAAAGATCTCATAGTGTATATAAGAAAATAGCTCAAAAAAGCAGCATGGGTTTCTCCTCTCCTGGGAAAAACCAGGCCCATTCCTAGGATTGCCTTCTGTCAACAACCCAGGTGCACTTGGTAGAAAACTCAGAAGGATAAAGGAATTCAGTGTGTATTTTAAAAAGCTCAGCAATAGAAGCATGTAGAAAGGAGGAGGAAGGGGACACACACGCATTCACAGTTGTGGTCATTTTCCTCCCGAGCAGATATTATACATGCTGAGGCTCTGCTTCTCATGAAGTGGATGGATGTGTGTTCAGCAGTGTGAAGTAGTGGATTAACTCCTCCTCTTGCTATGGCTGTACACACGATTTTCACTTTCCATATTAAACTGCCATTATCCCTATCCAGGAGTCTTCTTGCCCTTCTTATATTTTCTCCCCATTCTGCAGGAGTGGAGAATGAGCAAGTGGCTGGGTGGCTGTTGACCCATGTCAGGCCCCCACATTTGTATCGTTTTGTGCAAACTAGAAGCACAAAGACTGTAAGTGGTGCATGTTAAAGGCCAACAAGTTCCAACACTAAAGGTATTTTGAAAAAAAAAACAACTACTCCCATCCTGAAAAATACACCATTTTGCTTTTTTCAGTCATATAACAAAAATCATTAGAGACAACAGCAGGTATAAAACAAAGTATATATATACACAGACTTATATATATGTGTGTGTGCATGCACATACACATATGAAATAAAGCAAAAGTACTGAGTACCTTCCTGAGCAACTTGACAGCAAACTTGCTCTCTCAAAATCTAGAGTTGAAAAAGCCAGTTGAAATAAATGGCTCTGAACCTGCCCCATGTCACTGATGGTCCTTCTGCACAGGGCCCACGGTGCTCCCAGGGTGGAGAAGATGAAAGCCTGGTGAGCTTGTAGGATATTGTGAGGGCTGTGCAGTCACTGGCTGGGTGTGGAGCTGCTGCAGTGTCTGCCCTGACTGAGCCCCTCATCACTTCTGTCCTGGTGCTGTCTCCATGTTCAGCCCTGCTCTAGCAGATGCTGCCCCAGCAGATGCTGCCCCAAATCCCTACTCATGCACACCAATGTGTGCTTGCAAGGCTGTGAAACAGGATTCGGCCAGAATCCTCAGAGTCAAACATCACTGAATTTTCAGTTTCACTGGGAACAGTTTGCATGCTTGTTTCCAAAACCAGTGATATTTACTTTAGTCCATGATGTTTGCTAGTCTTTCTGTCCAAATTACAAAAGCAAATATGGTCTATTATGCCAAAATTCAAATCTATTATTGGTATGAATTCACTTCTTACAGAAAAATTATCCAACTGATTGAATTATAATCAGAATATGAAACTGATCTTTAAATTTTACTTGAATATGGTTAAAGAGCAACTAGAAATTCATCACTGCAGGAGGAGATGCAAACAGATTAATTCAGATCCATGTACTTTGTTAATCTACCATCTGTTAGACAATTATAGCATTATCCAATAAAATCTTGACCACATAGTACAAACAAACAAGACAATCATGTGTCTAATAATTAATATGCAGGAGGGTTTTTTTGCATAAAATAAGCCACATCATTTATTAGGGGTGTTCCCCTAATGAAAGCAAGTTTTATCATAGACTGGATACCGTAAAATATTTTTAGGACATGAAAAGAGCACATAAAGGCCTTAAAGAGAAAAATACTATTAATCAGTACCTTCATTAGTTACATGCAGATCATAGATCTTTCTGATGCTAATTGTTAAAAAGTGGGGCATAACCAACTCAGTTGTAAATTCCCCAGTGCAGGCACACAATTTTTACATTTGTTGGAGGATACAGAACTCATTAGTGGCAATGCATCAACAATCAATTTCAAAAAAGAAATTCAACAATGATCTGGGAAAAAGCCTGCCATTTTAATGCAAGAGTTACTATCCTTATTAAACACAACTCTTTAGAAATGGAGCAACTGTGGTAACACATTAAACCATAGAACCCTGATTCTCCTTCTCTCCCTCCAATCATCAAATACTGAGGAGAAGCTTTTGTTTAAATTGCTTAGTTACTGCCAAGTTGTTTACTGACCTCTTAAATTTTATGTTACAGCATGCTGCTGTGGTAAAACTGTGAGCACAGATGAAATAGCTGCCTTTAAAAGCTTCTCCCCACCCCCACCTGCCCCTCATTGTGTAAAGAGCACAATTCACCAGAAGACTACTAAATTCCATATTTTTAAGATGAGGAACAGCTGCAATGGGCTAGAAATGAATTATAATGAGGCACAATGCTCCACTTGAAGGGAAGTTTCCTTCAAGTACATCAACTTACCAATTACAGTTGCAGAAAACATTCGAGAAAGATGTGAGAGCCAGGAACAAAGAGGAAACAATGAAACCTCACTGACCCAGTGCCACCTCTGCAGCACGAATACCCTGCCCACTTAGAGGTAACAACACATAGGGCCAGAGTGTCAGAACAACCTGCTACTGTTTTTTTTCTCTTGGAAGAGGAACACGTCATAATGAAGACAGGAATGGCAGCTTTTACCACGGATGAAAACTGCCTGCCTCTCGTATATGCTAGCAAATGCTAGGAACAACCATAATTCCCTTTGGTGGAATTTGGCTACCTGCTGCCAAACCAGATTGGTCCACAGTGCTGTGCCTCAGAGCAGAATCATCTAGCTAGAAAAACATGAATCACTGCACCTAAGTACTTGATGGTTATTACTATTCTTATGTCAAAACACTTGGTGTGGTCTGTGCTTTGCATAGAGGAGGAAATATTTAGCACATTTGGGAGTAGATTTGGTCTCAGGCTAGTCAGCTTCACCTTAGTCCCTGGGGAGGTAACAGAGCAACTTGTCTTGGAAACTATTTCCAAACAAAGGGCATGAAGGTAGTCAGCCTATATTTATGCAGAGGAAATTGTGCTGAGCATCTCATCACCTTCTGTGAAGTGACCAATTTGGTGGATTTTGTTTGAGCAGTGCACGTTGTTTACCTTGACCTTAGTAAGGCTTTTGACACCGTCTCCTGTAACACCCCTAGACAAGTTGACAAGGTATGGGTTAGGTAAGCAGGCAGTGCAGTAGACAGGAAACTGGTGGAGCTGCCAGTCCCAGAGAGTTATAATGAGTGTCACAAAGTCCAGCAGGAGTAGCAATGTACCCCACAAGTTCACCCTGTAGCCAGTACAGTCAACACCTTCAGTAATAACCTGGATAACAAAACTCAGTGTACTCTCAGGAAATCTGCAGACTTCCCAGTACAAAACTGGGAGGAATGTCTGATACACCAGATGGTATTAGTCTGTGCTATTCAGCAGGAATGTGCTGCCATTCAGCAGGACCTGGACAGAGAGAAATCTAATTAACCTCAACAAGGCAGGGTATGAAGCCCTGCATCTGCAGAGGAATAACCCCAATCACCAGTACACTCTGGAGATGGAGCATCTGGGAAGCAGCCTTGCAGAGGACAACTTTGGGGGTGTGGTGAACCACAAGCTGACCATAAGCCAGCAGTGTACCCTCATGGCAAAAAACTCCAACAGCATCCTGTCCTGCTTTAAAGGTGAGCAGGTCTGGCAACTTGCTTTGAGGTCAACACTTTGCTTAAGCAGGGGGATAGGAGCAAAAGATCTCAAGAGGTTTCTTCCAGCCTCAACCCTTCTGTGCATGCTCTGTGTGAGCAGAGATCTAACTAGCATTGGTGTTAGTTTGCTGAATTACTTTAAACAATACCATGAGTCAGACCTGGAGGTTTTACGCAGGTCTGAGGGCCATACTGGACAAATAAGATGACGAAGAACACCTTATTAGCTACATTAAAGTCATCGAAATTAGAAGCAAGTCACAGGGGTTACCTCCAAAGATTGCCACAATTCAGACCACATTAAGGCTCTTTCATTGCTCAGTTCTGGAATAAACAAGAGGGAATATTCAATGTTTAATCCGTGGACCCACAACACCACAGGACAAAATCAAGATTGATATATTCCATTCCAGAAATGTTTCCAAATAATTTATTTCTAACAACAGAAAAATACTTCAGCATCAGCACTATTTTGTTCTTTATATATAGTGTTGTTTTGTCTGCTATTCTGCAAACACCCAAGCTACAATTTGTCAAGAAGTTTGTACTAATACATTGTTATACTCCCTGAAATGGTTCAAAATTACTTTTCTGGAAATTGTGATGTCGCAGTGCTAAGAAACCAATATTTTTCTCCCTGTTTGAGATGGAAACAAATACTCTGCTCATCAGTGAGACTGTTGTTGCAGGTCTGTAAAACACCTGACACCATATGCCAGACAGAAGGGAGGTAAGAAGAGCAAGATAAATCGTTATTGTGATTTGTAATCCCACTGAACCCCAACCCAGGCCTTGTGCTCACAGCTGAAGGCAGATATCAGGCTGTTACTCTAGGGCTAAGCCCTTTAAGAAGAATGAGGAAGGAAAGTGAGTGGGTAAACCTCAGACTTCTTACTTTTGTGCTTGTGTGAGAAGCACACACTCGTTCTTTCACTGGACTGTTAAATATCAAGTTCACTGGAGAAGTAATTGACTGTTATGGTTATAAAGGAGTCAAAAATCTATGCGAAAATCATAGTCTGAAACCTGTTTTCCCTGCAGCTTATGTCAAACACTGTATCTTCAAATTGTATTAGGACCACCTAATTATTTAAGAAATGGTGGTATGTCCAACTGACACAGAGCAGATGGCTCAGATCTCTGCAGGGGCAGCAGTGCTGCACATCTGGCTAGAGCAGATACAGCTACTGCTGGGGAAAAGAGGGAAGAGTGCATAATGGTAGGACTCCATAAATTCAGCCAATAAAGTAAATCAAGAATAAAATTATTTTCCTAGAGAACAACAGCATCCCACTCCACACAAAATCTGGCCTAAAGAATGTGTTAGGAAAAGGCAAAAGGTAGTGTGGAATTATTCAATTTACTAATGGAACACTGACTTGAGAAATTCAATTCAAGAAAATACTTTATTTGGTTTCAGAATACTCTCATTACTCCTTTACAAAACAGTAAGGGAATATAGCTTTAAAGCTTCCTGAAATGGAGATTATTAGTAAAATAAAGGTTCCCCTTGGAGAAATTCAGCAAGTATCTTGTTTCTCAATTATAAAGGCAGAAGGGAACACGAAAGCAAGAAAATCTGGGAGATAGTATTGAACACAACTGTGCAGCTTGCCCTAAGGAACTAAAGCATTGTAATAAAACATCTGTGGATCTGAAGATGCAGGACGAAAAAACCCAAAGTCTTAGGGACTTCAATTCAAAAAAATTAGCAGAGACTTTCAAATTTGCTAGAGACATATTTTTAGTGAACCACATTTTTTAGGAAGATGTTTAAGTGAATAATGTGCATGTAGTGTTTGAAGATAAAGCAGGACTAAGTTCCTCATCTACATCCTCATCTTACTGCTTTGAAAAATTACATCATCTTTGTAGTAGAATTAATGGAAGGGAAAAACCTCACCAACAGAAGAGCCTCAAACTAGCATTAGATTGTTTCCTGTATCCAAAATGTCATAATCACAGGCATTGCATTATGCAGAGTAATGGGCTAGAAATAACAAGTTGCTGTGTGCTTGTGGTAAAGATGTGCTGTGTGCAAGTGCAGAACAGATCTTACGGAGAGAATAGACTTTAAACAGTACAATGTGGAACACATTCTAAGCTTAAACCAAGGCAAATAATAATTTACAATACCAGGTAAAAAACATGATTGAAAACACCTATTCTCTAGATCTCATGCTAGACAAGTATCAAAATTATTATGGAACAGCAAAGAACATATCCATTGAGTCCTATGCTGAAACCAGAAAAAAAATCTATTACACTTTTAATTGTGCATATATGAATCTGGAGTTACAGCTGACATTGATGTTATTTCAGACATTGTGGCTTAACAGGGAGTACTATGGAAAAACAGAATGTGAGGACTTTTTTATACCTTTGATAGATTTTGTAGTTAAAACATGCTTTACTACAAGGCTGCAAATGGCCAGACAGGAACAGCTATTTCACAGTCTTAGAAGATTTAATAGCTATGTGCTAACACTTGTTACATTTATCTCAGAAGTTGCCCAGGAAATTTATTATTATAATGCCAGAAGGTAAGTGAGAAAAAGATTGCAATTGTTTTCCTGGTACTTCAAAATGGGAATAAAAATAGAAATGTGAACACTTGGTTGACACCCTGAAGTATACTCTACAGCACCTGCTAAAAAAAACCAAAACCAAAAGAAACCAAAAATACTCATCCCTTTATTTCCAAATGCAACCTGTCCACATACTTGGTAAAAATTGCTGGCTTAACTAAGGTTGAAATGGATCTGCTTGTTTCTCCTTACTTCTTCTTTCAGGGTCTTATAGGAAAACTGTAATATGCTTTAACACTTTCTCTCATGTTCCAAGCTGTTCATTGAAAAGACAAAGATGTGGCAGAATGGATGCAACTTAGTTTTTAAAAAAAAAATCAAAAAAAAAAAAATCTTGCTTTGTTGAGACCTCTCATTCCCTCAGTGGAAGGAAACAGGCAGTAGCTAGTTTGAGAAAGGCCCTAGACTGCCTGTTTGGTCTAAAGGAGCTGGAAGCCTGGTCTCATAGGAGATCTCCTCTGCTTTAGGTCTGCTGATTGGCACTGAACCAGTCACTGACTGTTATGACCCAAGCAATATATGAATCACATGTTTAGACTTCAGAACCACAGGAGGAACACTTTCGATATATTGAGCCCCTAGGAATGAGGCTGTCACAGCCGGTTTGGAAATGTCCACTCATAACCATTTTGGTTTATACACCACAGCATTTAGACATCCTAATCACAGGCCCAGCCCCCAAAATATTTGATCCTGTACAAACATAAAACAAAGGCATCCTTAGTAGCTGAAAGAGATTTACATTTCCAGTTCTAAGAGCAAAAGGTGGCTCTAGGTTCTATAATGAAGCACAGGTATTGACGTTTGTCTTTCTCCTAGCAAAGCAATGCAAATCCATTTCTGTTCAGCAGAGACTGTCATCTAAGAAACACTTCTAAAATTAAGTTTTTGAAATAAACTGATATGGGACCAGACCATACAATATAGAGGGATTTTTCATACAATAACCTTTGTGAACTGAAACTCCCACAGTCACTAGGGTCACCAAGACCTGGTATTGATAGAAAAGTCTTCTTTTACATTAACAATGACATGCTGTATTTAATGCAGTGAGAGCTAGGTGCTAACTTCCCACTGCCTGCTACATACATTCTCAAGATATCACCTTGTCTTGTGAACTGACAAAAAAAAACAAAAACAAAAAAACCCCTCCAGCTCCTAAGTGTTGGTCATGAGTCTTCCAAAGGAACAGAAAAACATTGCAGCTTTTGTTTGTGCAGGTATGGTTTTGACTGATGTAGGCAAGGACACATGCAAGTCGTGAAACTCCAGAAAACGCCTTTTACCTGTACTAAAAGCAAAAAACCCCCACATCTTGAGGATTTCTGTGGCTCAAAAATCCACATATATATACTATGGTGCATTGGCCTTTAGAAGTTTGAATTGAGTTGGTTTTTATTTTGTCTCATAAGTTCTAGCCCCCATCCCACTGGGGGCTAGTGAGTGAGTGGCTGGGTGGGGCTTAGTTGACAGCTGGGATTAAATCACAAGATTCTGGCAAAAATCTTGTAATTTTACTCTGTCAAAATCTGCATTTAACATTTTCAAACCTGTGATGCCTTGATTACAACAAGTTAGTAACAGATATCTATTTTAGTGAGGAAGCACCATTTTTGTTTGGAAGTCTTCATAGGTAGGTCCCATACTCCAATTAATATTGAGGAGATAAAAAAACCCCTTGACAATAAATAGGAAGGAAGTGTTAAACAACAGTTATACCACAATTTAGTAAGTAGTCTCTCATGTGGTGATTCCTCAGAAACTTAAGAGAGAACACATGGAAGTTTCATGTACTACAACTAACCCCGACCTTATAGTTTACTTTTATATCAGACTTACTTTTAGAATTTATTTTTCTTATTAATAGTACACAAACCCTTTTAGCAAGGGACTCATATTGTTCTCAGCTGATGTACGGTTTATGAACACTAAATCCATTTAAAAGTTAAATTACCTTTGATATCCAAACCAAAGAATAAGTCTTATATATATATTAAAATATATATCTAATCAAAGAAATGTTTAATGATAAAATATTATGTTTAATAATATTTAATTAATAAATATTTAATATATATTAAGGATAGGGATTAAATTTATTTAAATTTGTAAATCAATCAAAATTATCTGAGTAGAATGTAGTTTAATCATATAGCCTAACCAACCTATACTGTCAGCAACAGTTGTCTCACATTAGACAGTTGATCTTATAACCACAAGGTTCTGTGTAGAAATTTTATAATAAATATTCTGCCAAACACACTGTTTTATAAAAGCTGAAATACTTCAGTAATGTTATAATACTTCTACCAACATCTTTTATACTTAATCAGTGAGACTCAGGATGGAAAATAGCCCTTTCAACATGAACTAATTTTGAACTGTCCAAAGGTTTGTTTTCCTTTGAGCACAAAATTATATATTTCAAAATGTCTAATGGTTTCATAAAACTCAACTAGAATAATACACACTGCTCCTCCATAAAATGTCTGGAGACTTTATTGCAAATAGGTTTTCTATTACATCTCCTTAAACTCATCACTTAAAAGTGTCAGTAGTCAAAATACTTTACACCTGAAGTAGTTATCTTAGTTTCTTATCCTCATCTCTTTCAGTAAGAAATTATTAGTTGCATTTTATAAAAGAATGACTCTGTGGATTGGCTTCCTTCCTCTTTCATAGATGCATTAGTTTTCACAATGTTCTTGCTTGAGTATTTACTGAGGAGTATCAGCACCTTTCCAGCAATTCAAAGGTAAGAAAATGTGTCCACAAGAGAGAAGCAGAGGACATTGTTTGCAGGGAAGCTGCTAGAGGACCAAAGAAAGAAGCTCACATGATCAGACTTGGGATGTCTTAAGACATCTTGAAGTAACAGATATATCAGTTAACATACCTACTCTCTATTTTTACATATGTAAAAATACAGGCTAGATATTACTACTTACTACTATTTTTACATATGTGTATGCAGACACACGATTCTGAACTTACACATACATAACCTGCAGAGAATATTTTAAACTTTTTAAATCTCAGAAGTTTTAAATTAGGCAGTACTACAGAATCTACATAAGTACATCCTGAAGTATGCATTTGTGTTGATTCCAACACAGCAAGGAGCTCAAACTGTTATATTTGTCCATGGGGTGTGAAGGAGGCCCCTTTTGTCATACCATAGGAGACGGTGTATGACAAAATAACCTGATATGGCTTGATCTACACAAAGCAAGGAAAACATTTCACCTTTGCTGTTTAAGACAGCATCACACAAACCAGCAGTTGTAAGTTGGACTCACAATGAGTAAGATGACTCTCAGACTAGAGCTAGTTTAAAAACACACCAAGCAAGTTCACTAATAAACCCAACTTCCCTAAGTTGTTTAAAATCCAGTAAAACAAAGCCAGTATGTTCCTAACACAATACTCTAGGTCTGGAAAAGGGCTTCAAGGTCACGGCTTGTCTTATCAAAGATAAACCTCAAAGGTGGTCTTGTGAAGGGTAGATAGTGATGCTTGGACTGCATTATAGATAACACTGGAGAAGAGATGGATAACACCAGCATTATGATCCTGGGAGACTCCAATCCTTGCAACACTCACAATTACAACAGATATTATTCCCAAGGTAAAAGACACAATAGCACTGAAGTCGCACAAGTTTAAGTTATAAATGAATTAAACAGTTCTCTCTGGCAGTTGCTGAACAGTTATTCTTCAGCAACCCATAAAGCTTTCATGCAGGTACAGTCAAAAGAGACAAAATGAGCTCTCATCATTTTTAGCTGGCTTATAAGTCTTCAAGTAAGCTGCTAATAGAATGACTGTGAAAAGTGTAGTATGAATGATACTGAAAGACTCATATGAATTTGGTACAACATCATTAGGCTACATGGGTGATGATGGTAATTAATATCCTACACAGGGCCTACAAATTGAGCAAACACATAGTATTATATGAACCACACTACCATAAAAATGGTAGATCCTCAGTTCTACAACTATGGGAACAACAAGGATAAAGAAGTAGAGAAATTCTGCAGTGACATGAGTAAGCTCTGGCAGCTGCCTCTAAGTGGGAACACAGTCTCTGGATGGCATCCATCAATTATGACCCCACAAAACCAATTGTACAGCAAAGCCCACGCATACCGAGTCAAACAGCAGAGAGACTTGTGAGTTAGGATGACTCAATAATAAAATTGGTTTTGCCCATTCATAAGCCATCAAGATGATGTTCAGCCATCATGTCAGCAGATGTAAATTAGATGAAAGTTATCATTCCCTCAGAAAGTGCAATTCTGCCTCAAAAATAAACAAATCAATATTTCAAAACCTACAAAGTGGCAAGACAAAAGCTCTCCACTTCATTTTGTACCTTGGTAGACAAGCCTTTCAGTGGGACCTCCACTTACATGGGATGGTGTGAGCAAGACAAAATACCTAATCCTAAGGTCTTTCAACACCGTCCATGGAATTTCATTCTCTTTACATTTCATAGCAATAACAGCATTTCCATGCATTTTGAGTGCACCTACCACAGAACAGAATTGTCTGTCCCACCTTGGCCCACAGGCTTTGGACTGTCTCAGCTATCCATCTCCCCTCTCTGTATCACAGCAGCTCTGAGCAAACATGGTCTGCAAATGAAGGAACGTGCTTTCCCTTTCACCAGCAAAGTGGAAAGTGTTTCCTAGCCTGAATTGCCCTCCAGCCCTGAAGGACTAATATTTCTTGAATTAAGGACCAGTCATTCCTCTGGGTGAGGAATTCCACTTTGGGCAGGGGAAGAGTGGCAGGCTAGACAAATTTTAAAGTATAAGTAGACTCATTAGGTCTTATGATCACCACTGACTACCAGGACAGGTGTTGGAGAAGCCACTTTTCATAGCTTTGTTCCAGCTTTGAGCATGTTCCCTGATATAGTACTTACAAGGCTTGCAGACAGCCGTGAAGCATTTCCAAACAGGCTGTTACAAATAATTCTGAGCAACTGTCATTCAGTAAGACTTTACAGACATTGTTGCCTCCTTAGAAAAAAGATTGATGGAGAACATTAAATCAATACAAGTCCAAGCTTATCCTTGGCTTCAGTGTGAGATTGAAAACCAGGCTTCAAGCACTTTGAACACCTTTTTCTGCATAGCACTGACCAAGCTTGAAAATTCTTGAGCTGCTCTAGGTCCTCAATAATATCACTTGAATATTATCTAGTAGGTGAGATAACAGAAAGCATTTTTCCACTAAAATCATTAAAAATAAGGTTTTATGCTGCCTCCCTATTCCTTGACAGCAGCCAAGTCCCACTGCCCTGTCTGACATCTAATAGAGGTCATAAAAGAAATAAAAATTCCAAGAAACTCCTCTTTGCCAACATTGAACTCCCACCTTCAAATCTTGGAGGAGGTTCAAAGTTCTTTACCTTTTGCAAGATTAAGAGCAGAATGAGCCCTCCAAAGCTACTATTTCAGAAATACATAGCAAATAAGTCCATTTAGCACAAGCAGGTCTATAGCAGGTCTTAGCTTTTGTCTTTTTATTTATTCATCACACATTAAGAACTGAGAGGTAGTAAGACTGTATTCTAGTGTGTTCCCATGTAGCCATAGACATCATCAGGAATTATCACCATAAACCAGGAGCTAATCTGCCAGTCAGAAGAAGTAAGATTATTCTGATAAAATACAGAAATTCTCATCAATGCAAGCCACCTTAGGCTTCAATTGTTCTGAGGTTTAGGGTGCAATTCCTTTTAGCTGAAATTGAATGACTAAAACAGGTCAGAATAATCTCACCCTGTTTCTCTCCAGTGACAATACAGACAGCCCAAGGGGCCACTTCCAACACGGACACAGGAAGAAAGATGAACCTCACCTTACTCAAGAAGTCTACAAGCTACCAATAAGCTCTGTCTCCATAGAAGAGTCCAAGATGTATCCATAAATATTTTTATATTAAGAAGCATCAGTTCTGAAGAAACTGTTAGAAAAGTAATTTGAAATGCTGAGAGGTAATAGTTTTACACATCCTAAAACAAGAACAATTTTTTAAAAAATGAAGACAGTAGACAGAACACCTAATTGAAATTGCCAAACAACAGAACCTACTTCTCCACCTCACTTAGCAGAAAAGACATATTTCAAAGACCTTACTTTGTTAACTCTCACAAAAATAAACCTGAGAAAGGTTTCATATACAACAAAGAGGCAAAACCATATAAGATAAAAGGCAATACCAGCAGCAAAATAAATATGAATAAACTGTCCTTGAATTTGCCTTAGTAAAAAAAAAAAAAATAAATTAGAAAGCTTCCAATTTTCAGAGAAGCTCAACTACACAACAACCAGCCTATTAAAGGGCAAAGAACCCTGTTAAACTGAAGATATCCTATAACAACCTTCCCAGAGATTTATATACTACAGCAGCTGTAACGGCAAGAGGAAAGACAGGATTAGTTAGGAGGTCTCTTCCAATCCTATGCTCCTAATTTGAGTTTCTGCTAAAGAGCAGAGGTCAAGCTGATCAAAGCGAAAACAGTACCAGTGTTCAAGTAATTCTTGAACAACTTGAAATCTCTCCTCTTCTTTCCCCGTCTCAAACCCCTCTGCCTTCACCTTGCCCTAAGACACTAGTGCCAGGGACACTAAGCAGGCCTGCTGGTTTCTGCAATTAAATCACCTCTGTCCTGATAGCAAAAAATGAAAAAGACAGCTTCCAATCCCTCTTCTTTCATTTAACACAGAAAGAATGCTATACAGCCATACAACAGAAAATAACTTAAATACACCCAGCACTACCCTTACTAATGCACTACGCACCTCATTTCAAAGCTGAAGGACAACACAGACAGACAACTCTGGTAAAACACTTCCTTTAGGAAACTATACACCATATATATTTACCATAAGCAACAGTTAGAGATAATCCAGGAAACACACACTACTTTCATTTGCAATGCAGGTTTACCTTACCAGAAGAGTTTGTTTGTCTCACTTGAGCAGAGCTGCACAGCATAAAAAAACCCCAATACTGCCTGGGAGGCACCAACTAAGAACTGGCTGTAATGAGAAGAGACATTTCACCTGGCCCATACAGGAAGGTTCTTCTCTTCTTTAGGAGGATAATCAAATATCAGAATTAATGAAAGCAAAGCAGCAGCACCTGTGAAGGTGGCACTGACATTCAGAAAAATGGATCCCTAAGGAAATTTTCTAGGCAGGACTGTATACTAAATGTCCTAGGGTGACTTTATGATGCTTGTATCCCCAATCTTCTGTTCTGTTTAGGTATAAGAGTATATGTCAAGAGTATATATTACCTAAGTAAAATAAAAATATAAAACATCAGCAATCTCTGCACTGAAGTCTGGACTACTACAACAGTAGTAATACAAAAATGTTTTAGAAAAAAAAGGGATGAATATTCGCACAGCAATTTTTTTAACCCCCCCAAACCTACTTCCATATCTGAAGAGCAGACAGGACCCAGAAGCATGCCTAATTCCCAGATCCAATGTGGTTTACTCAGGAGAGGGGTGCCATGCCACTGCCACTCCTCTTGGTACTCCCTGCACTGCTTTACACTGTGTTCAGGCAGGGAAGAGGTGCCTGTGAAGAGGCAGGGACTCAAGGTGCCTGTGGCTGCATGAAACCTGCACAGGGAGATGCACATGCAAGGGTTGCTGGTAGGAGGGGTAGAAGATGTTCTTCTGTATGGCAAAATGCAGAAAACAGCTCAGCTATGGTCTAGCAGGGAAGACAGGAGTGTGATGGGTCCAGGGAATTGTGGGTGGCTGCTGGTGGGAATAGGGGAGTTTTATGTAGGGTTAAGGTGGTGGATACCACCACCAAGGGGATGTGTTTGTGCAGTGCAGGTAAAGGTGTTTAGAATTCCCATTTAAGTCTGACTAAAGGACAAGTTTCTTCAGGCAATTACTGATGAAAAAAACCATCATTCAATGGAGTAGGAAGTGGCTCAGGACAGCAGTCACACACTTTAACTGTTTTGGGTGAACCCAGATTGATTTCACTGACCAAAGTAACATTACCGTTAGATAAACTCTAGGACAGAAAGCAACAATGACTCAATCCATATTGTAGCTGAAGCCTTGACCCAGTGCTCCTGTGAGAAGATGGTGGTGGGAACTTTGTGTGAGTTTTAATTGCAGGCAGGATGTGTTTGAATAACTGACCTCTCACCTGACTGAGAACTAAGAGGCTCATGGGGGCGAATCACTGAACCTAAGCAACTTACCAAAATAGAAAAGATAAATAGGAGGGGCTTTATATGATCCACTCACAGCTTGAAACTAGTCTGGAACTCAAAGAGGACTTTACTGACATGAAGAGAACCTCATTATGAAGAAAGAATATGGTGTTGTAAATAGGAAAGGATATGTAAAATAAATGCTCCAAAATGCTGCTGGGTCTGGTGAGTAGGTATATAGTGAATACATAGGTTATTTCTGAACAAATGATTTTTCAAAAATTACACATTTAATGTTTTCTGAGATGCTAAAAAGAATCATTGCTGCTCTTAGCCAAGTTCCTCCCCCCTAACTGCAATACAAGCTGCTATTAGCCAATTCCCCTGGCCTTTCCAGCTCTCACAGTAACCTGAATCTAAGATGTTTTTCATTTTGGTTTTTTTCTGTAGACAAAATCAGGAGCATTTCCTTTCTGACAGTACGGCACAGGCTACAGACAGCCTGGCGCCAAAGCTTTCTGTAGATCAATATATTTAATGCATTTAAAGTCATTAAAATCTCCCAGGTTAGTCCCGGGTTGCTTGAGGAAAAACAAAGCCAAAAGGCTAGGGAACACTGAAGATATGGATTTAATATGTCATTTGCTTACTTAAGGGGGTCTTTATTTTAACAAAAAAGCTATTTAATTTACTTTGGGTTTCAATTGAGAGTATTTTTCTCAAAGAGTTTTGGTAAGCATGGAGAAAAATTTAATGTATAAATGGAGTCAGAAACACTGAGACACAGACTGTTGGGAGGCTTGTTTATATGCATAAAGACAAAACAGTGAATAAATGCCAAAGATTGTGGGAACAAAAGTATTATCAGTCCCATCATACCAATTTTCTTTCTTCCCATCTCCCAAATTTATTTTTATCAGTTGAATATTGCTTCAGTCACTCTGGCCTTTCCCACTGGCTTTCCTCATTTACTTAAGTTGCTTCTCATTTTCATTAACTTCCAATGTTTATTGCTCCAAATTATTATTTTTGCTTTTTGATAAGTTTTACTGCCTCTTAAATACAACAGCCAGTGGAAATCACACAAGTGAGGAAACGAGTCATTCTCCTATGAAGTTCACCAGAATTGATTTTCTTTCATTCAGCCCCAAAAATTCCACAGGGACTTCCATTCACCCTGCCTTCTTCCCACCTTCCACTCCAAAAAAGTGTCTAACAAGAAAAAAAGGAATGAATCTCATTAAAAAAACTGCCATCCTTTTTAGTCTCAGTTCACACCCATCAACAAAACATTATTATCTATATTAAAACTTAAAAATACCACAGAGAAATTGCTACCTTGCTTTCAATCTTCAAAAGATACTAAGTAATGGTACCCCAAGTTTACTATATGTCTTGCAAAGCAGAAGCATTTTTTTTGCTCACAATTGGAAGAGCAACTTAATAAACTTCAGTCCTATGCACAACATTGGGCTGCCAAAAACAGTGAATGAAATAATATTTTCCACCTTAACATAGCATTACCTACAAAGCTCACGCACACACTGCTTTAAATGCAAATATTAATTATTTCATGCTAATATTTTAGCAGGAATGAGTGCAATTATTTCATCAAAGTAGATGCAGTGGGAGGTAAGCAAGAAGAAGTGGCTGTTACTGATTCGTGGGAAATAAATTTAGTCTTCTCTTGTATGGATTAGGTGGTTAGAAAGAGAAATGTTGCCTTTCTGTCACATCAAAAGGTCTATGACCTCTTAGTAAGTTCCAGTACACTTGTGCTTCCTCTCTAAGTCCAGAATAACTCATTAATATTTGTGAAGTGTTTACAATACTTTTAATAAGGTTTTTATTGACAACCTGGACATGAGACTCAAGGTACTTCACACAATCATTAAAGTTAACATCACTTATTTTGCTCTCTGAGTGCATCCCATTCTGCTAAAAGTCCTCAGCCTTTGTGTGTCATAGCACTACAACCAAGTTGGTCCATGCTGTGAATTCCAGGACAGTCTGACTACAGCAGCTCTTGGGAATGGCATTTTATTCCTTTGTAGCAAGTATATGCTATATAGTTATTATATATATATAAGCATATAAATTATATCATCTGGATAGAGAACAGTAGAACAGGAGAAAACTAGAGGAACACCTTCAGGTTTTATGCATTGTTGTCTTGTGCTTGAAATGGCAGGAACCAGCTGAGAATGTTTCACCCTGGGACCAGGTCTGCCTGATGCCATGTCAGAGTATCAAGTCAAATTGCACATGCTCTGCTTCATCCAGAAACTTTATGTGATACCTATTAAAGTTCCTAAAGAACTCAGTGATCAAAAAAAGTTATGACCCCCTCTACGAAAAAACTCTCTGGTTTAGACCCTGAGGCTTTTGTGCCTTGAGGTTCTTGTGATGGAAAAAATCCAGTCTGGAAACAAGTAAGCAATAAAAATTTTCACATTAATCTCCTTCACAACACTAACTCTTCTCTACATAATCATCTCAGTGAATCAGCTCTTCCTAACTGCTTGCCCCCTGCTACTCAGCAATGCACAACAGAATGTATGCATTTTAGAAAACAAGCATCATTTCCCTTGTGGCAACTCTTCCTTGTGACCTGGAGAAAGCAGTTTTTGCCCAAGTTTTCTGAAGGAATGGCTGTAATATAACATAACACTTTCATACTAAAAAGGAAAAAATATGTACAATGAGAATGAAAAAGGACCATTTCACCTAAACCGGACTTCAATCTGAGCTGAAAAGTTCGTTTACAACTTGCATTTTCAGGGATCTCAACTGTAATATTTGCATCTACATTACAGGCCTCAAGCTTTGCACACTATTTCCTAGTCAATGAAAATATCTGTTCTAGCTCTTAAGTTTAATATGGCATATGTAACAATGTAGCATCTAGGGAGTCCAAACAATATGGCCATAAACTCTTTAGGAGGGATAGGCAAGGAAGGAGAGATAGGTGGGGTAGTCCTGTTTTGACTGTCTAGAGCTTTATGATGGGTTGAATGTTTATGAATGCTTAGAGGGAAGGCCAACAGGGCAGATATCCTGGTGGGATTCTGTTATAGGCCACCCAAGCACTCACAGAATATAGCAGGGGAAGTATACATTGGATCTTAGGGAACATTTTTTCACTGAAAACATTGGTGTAAGTTGCCCAAGGGAAGTTTTTGAGTCACCACCCCTGGAGGTATTTAAAAGGCATGTAGACGTGGCACTGAGGGACCTGGTTTAGTGGTGGATTTGGCAGTGTTGGATTAATGGTTGGATTTAATGACCTAAAGTGTCTTTTCCAACATTAATGATTCTGTGATTCTAATACTGAGTCAGGCAGGCAGCAGAAAAATATACTCTGCCTCCAAATTTTGTACTCTTTTATATGCTAATACTGTATGTAAAAACTCCAGTACATTCCATTGGCATAAGAACCAGAGGCCAATTTCCTTTCTACTGTGTATTGGAATGGCTCAACCAGTTGACTTCAAATAACCCATGCTATTTCATTCCAGTAAGGAGTTTGCCCCAAGGATCTTGCTAACACTTTTGATCATAAACACTAAAAGGGTAGTAATCCTCAAGCTCAAATGAATTTACACACTAGATTTCTATGGCTCAGAAGAAGCAAAAGCTGTTCAATCTACTGTGAAAAGCAAGAATTTGTCTAAAAAATGAAAAAACCAAACAAACAGTGTTGTCAAAATATGCATGTATATGAGGGTTCCAAAATATAAATTATTCACTCTTTAGCAGAGAGCTAAATATTATGGATGGCAGCCCATAGCAGTGCTTTTCTGGAAGCTTCTCATAAGGAAGGCAAGTGCTGAAATCTTTAAACTGTGATTCATGCAAAGCTAAAAACCCACTGAAGCCACCAGGACCATTCATCTTGTTGTGGGGTGACCTATACCTCTGCTTCACAGTGCAAGACTAGAAATCTCAAACATCATAAGGGGTAGCTGATAGCACACTTGTTTTTTGTACCCATAAAATGACTTACAGCAAGAGACTTTAAAAAACAGCAAGATGTGAATCACAAAATCACAGAATTGTTAAAGTTGGAAGGGACCTTTGGAGATCATCCACTCCAACCCCTCTGCCAAGACAGGGTCACCTAAATCAGGTCACACAGGAATGCATTCAAGTGGGTTTGGAATGTCCCCAGAGAGGAGACTTCACAACCTCCATGGGCAGAGTGTTCCCTGGGCAGAGGGTGCTCTGACATCCTCAATGTAAAGTTCTTCCTCATGTTGAGGTGGATCTTCTTGTGGTTTTATTTATAGCCATTGTTCCTCATCCTCTCACTGGGAACCACTGAAAAGAGTCTGGCATCATCCTCTTGACATCCACCTTTAAGACATTTATATGCATGGATGAGATCCCCTTTCAGTCTTCTCTTGTCCAGACTAAACATCCCCAGCTCCCTCAGTCTCTCCTCACAAGAGATGCTCCAGAACCCAGATCATCTTCGTGGCCTCTGCTGGGTCCTCTCCGTTACCTCCTTGTCTTGTGCTGAGGATCCCAGAACTGGACACAGCACTCCAGAGGTGGCCTCACCAGGGATGAGTAGAGGGGCAGGATCGCCTCCCTTGACCTGCTGGCCACACTCTTCCCAATGCACCCCAGGATCCCACTGGCCCTCCTGGCCACCAGGGCACTGCTGGCTCATTGTCATCTTGTCACCCAGCAAGACTCCAGGTCCTTCTCCACAGAGCTGCTCTCCAGTAGGTCAGAGCCCAGCCTGTGCTGGCACTTGGGGTTTTTCCTCCCCAGGTGCAGAACCCTGCACTGGCCCTTGCTGAACCTCATCAGATTTCTCTCTGCCCAGCTCTCCAGCCTTTGAAGGTCCTGCTGAATGGCAGCTCAGACTTCAGGTGTATCAGCCACACTCCCCAGTTTTGTACCATCAGCATAAGATGGTACAACACACTACTTCTGCAGGCCTAGATTTATTGCACATATTTAAGGATTATTCTGAAGAGGAGATAATAACCAATCACTAATTAAGTTAGTCAGATATGAAGAAAGCTGTTATGAAATTTTGAGTGACTTCTGATTCAAATGGGGACTGGAATAGCAGGGGAAAATGCCAGATAGCCAATTAAAGGTCTGGTGATTGAGTAGAGCAACAGAAACTTCTCATATGGATTGCCAGATCTTAAACTAGCTATTATAATTCAGGGAAAAATCACAAGTTTAATGTGAACACCTCTTTTCCTAAATCGAATACACATCTGATCAAAAGACATCAATATCAGCCTCAAAAAAATATTAAGAAAAGTAGTACTGGAGTTATGGCTTCTTATAACTTCCTGGAACAGCATTTTCTCACTGGTTACATACCTTAAAAACAAAAAACAAAACCAAAACTAACAAACAAACAAGCAAAACCCAAAACCCGGCTGAAAACAAAACAAACCAAACCAAACAAACAACAACAAAAAAACCCCTGAACAAACAGCAATTAAAAAGAAGAAAAAATAGATGAAAAGCATTATGGCAATGAAAAACTTGCTCAAAAGGCAAAGAGACATACTAAAGACAAAAGACAAACCAGAAGTCCTTTTTTACATAACCATTTCTCAAGAAAAATATTTTTTACACTTTTTATTTGGCTACAATTTTGTAAAGATCTCTTGGAAATTTCTACTGTAATTGTTGCAGAAGATTAAAAAAATAGCTCCAGTGTTTTCAATGAGACAAAGAATATGAAGAAACACAATAATATTGCACAATGGTAAGGAGAATGTAAAATACAATACCTTCAACAGAGCGTAATTAAACTGTTAAACATTGCTGTGAAGTGCATCTATAAGTCATAGGTTAAAACAGTGAAGATGACAACATATTTTTTCTGCTCATGTAAACAGTACTAGGTGAAGTTAACATGAATGTGAATTCAAACTCCCAAACAGAAAGAAAATCTAAGCTATTTCAACCTGCAATAGTCTGGGAACAACACTGGTGTGAAGTTACTGTAAGACAAGACTCTTAGTACTGTAAGTTAGTAAGAGAACAAATCTTATTTCTTTAAGTGGGTTTTTGATCAAGAGGAAGTTAGGAGCACATAAAAATTTACGTGTCATGTATACATAATTTTCATTTCATACATACATACGAAAACTGTCACCAAAAAATTCAATTCTCACTCTAAGTCCCACAAACAACTCCACCTCAGCAACCAGATGTTCATTTCAAGTTCAAGAGCCCTTGTGAGCCTGAAGCAACACCTAAGTCCCAAAATCTCAGATCTGGTTTACTTCCATGGTGCAGCTGGAAGAAGTAGTATCCTGTACTACACAAGCATAACTTGGAACACTCACTTGAGCGTGAGGGATCCCATTTCCAGGCTCTCCCCACCTTGAAGCAGTGTGGACACTGCCTTTCCAGCAGAACAAGCTGGTTTGGAAAACAGGATCTGGGACTGTTTCACTAGACACACTACAGCCCTTGCCAGAGACAAGTTACAAATTTCATGCAGCTGGAAGAAAGGAGAGAGAGGATAGCACTTGGAAAGGGAGGGAAGAGCCATTGGTTTCACATGAACAAGGTCCCACATATCTGTTGGGCAATCTGTGGTGACCACAAATCCTGATGAGTCCTTTTAAAAAATCCTATTATGGGGACCTACCTCTGGAGAAGGGCCTGGACTCCACAGCCTGTAGGCACTGGACTCTGGTCAGCCTTTGCTATGGGCTATTTCAAGGCTGTTTCTGCTGTGTTTGCAGGTTTCCACCCTATTCTGGCATGCATTACAGAGGGAGATTGTGTGTCCCAGCTCCATGCCTTTACTGAGCCTTCCTGGGACTGGCTACTGAAGACACCTGTTTCAGCCCTAAATATGACAGGAGAGAAGCACAGAGGCTACATCCTACCCTTTGTTCTCACAACTAAAGCATTGCTGGCCCAACAATGTAAACACGTCACAATTCTCCCACCAACTGCAGTGGGAAGTGTATTGCATCTTCTGTGCTTTGATTTAGCTCTACTCTGTATCTTGCAGCTGAGAACAAAAGCACTGTCCTTGTGACAAATTTCCTCCCTGTAATAGTACAGACACTAACAACATTGAAAGAAAGAAAAAAAAAACACTAGAAAAGAAGTGCATTACTTAGACAAAATAATAAACCATAAATCACTACAGTGGCAAGATTAAATGTGAAACCTCTAATTACACATTTAATCATTTGCCAACGTCTTATTTTCTTGAAATAATGTTCATGAAGCCTCAATAAGATTTGAATTTGAGGTTGATTTTCTTTTATGTGTGAACTGCAAAAGCAATACACATAGAAATGGTTTAAAGAATAAAAAATATTAACTTTAATCTTCAGTTATGTTGACATCTTATGGTGAACACCTTTATTGCTCTCAGTCACTGGCCTTCATTTAGTGACATCACCACATCAGGCTCATCTCCATTGCACAGAAACTATATAAAATATAGTAGAAAACTAAGAGGTAAATAAATAGTGGCTTAAAAATTAAGATACTCTATTAAAACAAGGGAGTTGAATAACATTATTGAAGAAGACACTGCTATTTGTGAAGTAGGGGCAAACCTGTGCCCCCAGGCTCTATCTGCTCCACTGCCTTCTACACAAGGAGGCAAGAAGCAGTTCCTAGAGCAGATAAGTGTCTCATCAGCATCTGAACACCTTTTCCTATGGATTTCAGAGTCCAGAAACAGAGAGCAGGGCTGGTTGTTGCTGTTGGGTTCAGAGTGGCCAAGGGAACTACCTGATTTCTGTAAAAATTCTGTGCACCAAAGTTATCTTCCAGCACACTCAGAGGAGTACTTACTGAAAACAAAGGAACACAAAGCACATCAAGAAGCAAAAATAGCAAAATTCTCCTTCTTCTAACTGGAACATAAGGCAAAGTCCAGACAATCTTTGCATTTAGACAGACGCCCTCAAAGAATGTGGAGTCAGAAAGCACAGACCTTTGCCAAAGTCAGAATATTGCTTATATGCTAAGAAAAACAACCTAATATACCGAACGCATCACCTAATATGAATTGTAAAGGCACTGTTGTACTGCTAGGTCTTGCTTCCCCTATAAGAGAGCAGTTGAAGTTGGAGTTAAAGGAAAAACCTTGGAGTGCCTTTTATTTTGTTTTATCATGTTGAAGACTCTGGTAATTTGTCTTATGGATCTTAGCCAGGCTGGATCTTCATGAAGCCAAAACTGTAATTCAGCTGCTTTTTTCCTTTCTAAAAACAAATTTAGACTGGGCCTGGGTTGCAGAGAAGATGGGTTTGCTATACTCATGCTTTTCACTGAAGCATATGGGGCCTGGCCAGTGTTTAGGGTGCAGAAACGTGCAGGACCAAATACAGTGGGGAAGCATCAGCCACTCCAGTGGAGGAGGGCAACGTTTTTATTATGTCTTCTTTAGAGACACAAACCACCAGACAGAGAACTCTGAGGTAATCTTCGGGCCATATTTTCTTCCATGTTCGTCTATTTCTATTTGCATCATCCTTTTGAAAAATAAGTCATCCTCTGTACATGTGGCTCTTGATTCCCTTAAATTGGCTTGTTGGTACTTGACAGAACCCCTGACTCACTGCTGTGAACTGGAGGAAATGCTCCAGAACCTGATACAGTATCTGCTTCTACCACCTTTTGGAACAGGTAAAGTCAGAAAGAAAAGGGGTTCATTTAATCAGGTTCTGACTATTACACAAAGCTACTGCATGTTTGCTTCTCAGCTGGGTAATTTTTTTTTATCGTGTTTTGTAAACAAGAAAAGGTTGCTTAGGAAAAGCAGGAAACACAGGTCCACATCCATAGGAATCTAAGTATAGTCAGTGCTGGGAAAATAATTTTTCTTCCCTTCTTTCCTCTTTTGGATCTCTTTTTGATACATGAAGAGTTTGGACTGATTCAGTAATAGATATTTCTGTTTCACCTACCACATTTGAAAATAGCTTTAACAGCACACCCTGCATTAAAACCCTTCTCCCTATACAGAACTCCCTGTCTATTAAATCCACGTTCAATGTTTAAACTGAAAATATAGAAGGTGTTTGGCTTAGTGCTTCTGAAAGCACATGAGGCACCAGTGTCAGAGTACTGGAAACATGACCCATTTTGATCTTCTTTTTCTCAACATTTACTGGATAAATAATTCCTGAGGCAATGCTTAAAACAGGCTTGCTGATTGTGTACCTGACAACACATGACTGAGATGACAGGACATTTACTCACCCTGCCAGCCAGATGATCTGTAGGTCTTTGGGGTTTTTCTATCTTTCTCTTCTCTAGTCCACTCATGCATCAGGTTCTTTAGAGATATGGGACAGCCAAGTGAATTTACCTTTCTTGCTCTGGGTGTAAGATAGTTACCTGTGACAGAGAGGATAAAGAGATCAAATGTGGCATATGAAGGCATTGGAACGATAATTTCCAATCATACCGTAATTCAGGTAGTTTTTACCTCTGCCTTTGATAGTACCCAATATTGAAGAATAAAAACCCCAAGAGTTGATTTAAAAATAAGAAGCCTAGGGGCATTATTGTTTAGTAAGGGCCAGAATCTTTCATGCTGCCCTATTCAGTTGTAGAGAAATAATATGTGTGAGGAGAATTTTCAGTGGTTTAATTAATTTTACTAGTTAACAGATCACATTTCAAACAGATACATTTAGTTAGATGCATTTACTTTTAGTTTCTATCCCACTGTTCAGATATTACAATGATCTGTTCTGAAATATTAATTCAATCTCACCATTTACACATATTCTCTTCCCTGTACCTTCTCTAAGCTATTTTTTCTACTGTTTTTCAGTCCAGAACATCCAGAATGAAGGTAATTCACTGGTATTATGGCTTCTTTTTTGTTTGTTTGTTTTTGGAATACCTACAGACTTTTCCTCTTTAAGGATGAACTGCTCAGAACTAAATATATCTCAAAATTGTGACCAAGCATTTCTGTTTCCCTCTTTTCCTTCCTGTACCACCAAGTGAGGTGAGGACACCAGTTCAAAGCCAAGCATGATAATCATCTATGTCACTTTTCTGCTCCATTTCCTTCAAAAATACATCTGGTAAAGAGGTGGAAGAGGAGGTTTTGGAACATATGCACAGATCATATCCTCTGCAACCACTAGGTCAATAGGTCAAGGAGAGAAAAGCAAACATGCAAACCCCAAACATGCTGCACTTAAGAACAATATAAAAAGCAGAAATGGGGAAATGTCTAGCTTTGTAGAGCTCCCCTGAATAATTTTTCCATTTTGTCAACTGAATAGCCAAGATACAGAGGTAACTGAGGGAGAAAGGAACCAAGAATAGGTCATTATTTTAATTGCCTCACAAAGCCAAAAATACAAAGGACTTTCACTGGGGGTTACTTTGGAGGCAAAATTGGAAACATCTCTTCAGAGAGTTTTCTATTAAAGGTCATGGGTATCAAAATCTATCGTCTCACTTCAGATCAGTTATAAAGCTACTATAAATAAAGTCTCCTATATGGCACATTGTCATTGATTCCCACTTCAGTGTAATCAGCACTGCAGACATAGGAAATTCCTAAAATAAACAGCAGAATTCTCTTCTTACTGCACTTACAAAGGAGTCAGGAGTTCTGTATTTATATTTTAAGATATTCATTGCAATAAATAATTCATTGTAATTTAAGATATGCATCATACTTGCTATAGAGCAAATTATTTTATTATGATTTCAATGAACAAATCTACTGTATCAAAATACAGTGCAGCTATGACAACAGTAATTCATGGTTTTGCCATTGTCTTTACCACTAAGCAAATTAAGTAATTTTGCTGCATTTTTTCTTGATAATAAAAATGTGATAATTTGCAAGCAGTAGTGTTAGCATTTACTGTTTTTAAAACTAGGCCAATGTCTTCTATGACAATTGTAAACCCATCAAAATATCTTTCTTGGACAAAAACAGACCATATAGCTGGAAAATATAGTGTCTATTCTACTGAAGCTACTAAAGAACTCACATGGTGACTGCTCCAAAGTTCTGGGCAAAAAAACCCAACAAAAACAACAAGATTAAAAAAATCAAAATACTGTAATAATTTTACTTACATGCAAATGAAAAATCATGCTAAAAAAATCCCTTGTGGAAATAGATTGTTTTGATATATTTCATCTTACTCTATATATCTTGCTACAAAAATACTTGGAAGTGTGAAGATGGAAGTAGAAACAATGACATGAAAAATATAAACCAAATATTTGCATCAACTTTTTTGACAGCTCCAACTGAAACGTGTCTACTGAAAGCCAAGACAGCAAAAGGGGCCCAGAAGAGGAAGCTGAAAACAGCTCCCCCAGTGCACTGGGACCTCCCAGGCTGCCATGTGGCAAGATATGCAGGGGCAGGAGATGGACAGCAAGAGGATGAAGAGGCTGGGAGGGTTACTTGGGAGCAACACAGAACTTCCTTGTTCTGGACTGCTTGGATGAAACTAGGGAAGACAGACCTCAGCTGGATTTGAAACTGTTGAGGAACACAAGAAACAACAAGATGAGCTTCTAGGGGAACAAAAGGAAGCCTGAGAAATAGGTTGTTTGGAGAGACTGGCAAATCTCTATCCTTCTAAATACTCCAAATTCAGCAGAACAAGGCTGGGAGTGATGTTATCTAATTTTTTCTTGCTTAGACTAGGGCGTTGTTGATACCCTCCTGAGCCCTCCAGAAGTCTATTCTAACAAACAAATCGCTGTGATTCAATGACATAATTTAATTTGCCTGCAGTTTTCATCCTTCTGAATAAAACAAGGGTGAACATAAGAATAAAAAACAGAGGGAATAAAAAGTAAAAATTTATCTCATCTTTAGTAATTTTCCCAAAGATAAAATACTGAATTTGAACAACAACAAAAAAATGCAAACAGTAAAACTATTAGACCACTACTAATTACAGTTCTATTTTATCTTTCACTCTCTATCACCTGTATGATTTTGTAAGCCATTCACCTGGTTCTGCTTTTTTCCCTTCACTGAAAGTAAGTGGCAATACACAGGACATGAAGATTTTGAGTCCAGCCCTCACAAGAGGACTTATAGGGGCCCTTCATTTCACCTGACATTTCCCTGAGCAGAAAACTTATACTGTACCATGGGTTGGCACCAGACTGTAGTAGGCACTATAATTTTTCCAGGTGCGTGGTCCATCTGTTTCTCCCTCTTTGCCTTTTCATGCTTACCCCAAAAAGCACAAGAATTTAGCACCATACACTTTTCAAGCCTGAGTAAGCAGCTTAATTATTCAGACAAAATAGCATTGATTTGAAAGTGTCTGAACAAATGAAATCCAGGCTTGCCAACCTCATTGAGAAGGACAGCCAACCTGCTCAGGGAATTTCCAATTGTGTTACTTACAGTTCTTGTTTCTTTCTTTTATTTCAGGGTCATTTGAAGCAATACAGAGCAAATTCTGGCAATCACACAGCTGCTTTTGAAATCAGAGGAGACTTTGCTAAAGAGGCAGACCTTCAGCTTCCTCTGAATTCAAAAGCAACCTCCGTGCACAAAAGACAATACATGAATCAGGGAAGTCGACAGCTGACAGTGATAAAAAAATAAAATTGTAGGCTCAATTCAGCACCCACTAAAATGAATGGGACCATTACATCTGTGAATGAGCTATCCCTTAAACATGAAGTAAATATCACACTCTATTGTTGACTCCTTTGTGGACCACAAATTCAAGTGTCCTTAATGTCATTATGTCATTCCACAGGCTCATTTTTTAATAAGCCATGCCTTGTTTTCTTCTGTATTTCCAAGGGTAAGAATTTAGACAATGGACAATAATCTTCCACAGTAATCACTTTTATCACAGCAGCCATGCTACAAAATAGAGACCCTATTATACTCCATTTACTAAATGTAGATAGGAATCAACTTGGGCTATAAATGGACAGTATTACTCATTATGTTATTTGCTATAATAGTTGAACACCAATGAGTTGCAGATCCAACAAATATCCAAAAATGGCTATGCAAAAAGCCTTAAAATTAAGTTCTTGACAGATAATAACTAATGGTGCACACCCCTACTCTTTATGTTCTGAACAATATGTACACTATATTTATGCAGAAGAAACCAGTATTTAAAACTCTTACATTTATCACAAAAATAGATTTTATTACAGAAAACAGTGTCTTGCCATAAGAGATTTACAACTGATTAAAAAGAATGGCTTGTCCTAAAACACTTACATGATTGCATGCAAAGAAAACAGATGGTCTGTGTAACAGTAATTTGATTTCTTCCAGTAAACATTACTCATGATATAGAAAATGCTTATGCTGATCTACTCCAGAATGATGTGTGCGCTTTGCCTCTCTCTTTAAATGAAGCCTGTAATTCTGTTCAAGAAACAGCACTGCCGCTCTGGTTTCCCAACAAATCAAATCAAATCAGGTCGTCTAATGCATCATTCCTCACTTAAGAGCCTGACAACACAAAGATTAATTTTAACTTTTCACTCTCCCAAAAGTGCTTAACACAATGCCATGCTCCCTACTAATTTAGTCCTTTTTGTAATGCTTCTTCAGGACAAAAAGAATACTGTTTCTACCTTTGTCTCTGAGAGGAGCATAATACACCCGAATTCAATGTTTATTCTCTTCTGGTTGCACTTAACATTCTTCTCCTTTATATAACTGCAGGTATATAAGAAGGAAGGAAAAGTCTTACTGGTAAGTCTTCATCTGTCCACCCCAAATTTTGTTCTATCTCTTGGGTCTCACCAAGAACACCGCTCAGGGAAATTCAGCACCCACATTTCCCATACTCAAGCTTTCTGCTTCCCAAACACTGAAAAGCTGCCTGCCTTTGTAAGGCAGACAACCCTCATGGGATTGTTTAAATCACTAAAGTTCTTGGAAACCAAACCATGGATGGGAACTATGTCACTTGTTCACACATGATAATGGCCTGGGGTGATAAAAGGTTCTTGTTGTGTTTACAGCTCTTTTTGCATGGGATGAATACAGACAGATCTTTCTCAAAGGCACAAATTTAACCCCTAAGAATGCATCCTTAAATCTTTTCCTATATTTCACGGGGATTTCACACCTCGCTATGTTTCGTCACCTCCAAGTAATAATATTCCTGCTGGAATGTAACCCTATGTGTCATTATCTTGTCTTGTTTCATTACTGTTGCTTCACCTGACTGGCCTGGACCTACCCCAGCCAAATGAAGTAAGGGCACAATCCTATTAAGTGCCTGCTGGGAACACCCTAAGCTGCCGCTCTTGTCAGTGGGAATTAAGGGTTCTCGGCACATTGAAACAGGTACTCAGACCCTTGAGAAATTGGACTCTTAATTAGATATTCCCTCATGACATTCTGTGATTATTTAATGTTCTGACAAGATGCCTCAGCAATCTCACAGGCCCTGAATTAACTATCCTAGAAGAGCTCTTTGCCAACTGCAGTTCTGTGAAACCTTTGTCATGCTTGGCCATGGAAGCAAATTGCATTTCATGGAGCATATGAAATGATTTACCCAATGAATTGGCTGAATTATATATAACACGAAATACTGGTCAGGTTTGACATGTCCAGTTTTAAATAGCTGGGGGTTTTTGTCCCTTTCTTCTTCCTTTGTGTGTGCCCTCCCCTCCACTCTTCGATGCACACTTTTTATTGTCCCACTTGCTGGCAGAGCTCAGCAGAAACAGCAGCAGCAGCAGTCCTTGTGGCGACAGGGGATGATTCATCACACAATCTACACGAGGCAGATTAATACTGCCAGAGCAGTCCCTTATTATGAATTTCCTTTTCTCTGTCTGGCTCATCTGCATTATAATATTTGTTACTCACATGTAAATTTTCAGGTTAAGCCTATCCATCCAGGGGCTGCTGAAGTTTTTTTAATCTACATTGAAAAATTTTAAAAAAACCCAACAGAGTAAACATTTCTGCCTTGCAGCTGATGCCATGTTATCAAAAACATCAATAAAAGCTACACTAAGCATGAAAAACAAAGCATAAATAGAAGAAGTGCTAAATGATATAGTATATCACATACAAATGTGATATAAAACAATGGTCATCTTTTCATCATCCTCTATGCATATCAGCTTTAGGCACAATCACCTTGGGGAAAGGACACAGCTTCAAATATTTTCCATAGGATTTTAGCATTCTGATTACTGGCTCAACTGTGCAAAATTATGGTGATTAACAATCAATACTTATCTCCCATCCACTCTGTAGAAAAGATAGAGAAGTATTTGGACCATCTACCCTAAATCCTGCAACTCCCAAATACTCACCTCAGGCCCATGGACTGTAGTCAGGGCATATCAGATACCAAAACTGAAACATGTTGCAGGTGAAAAAATAATAGAAACAATGACTGTCAAAGAGGCATTAAATGACACTCCAAAGGTTGTTTTTAGGAAAAGCTTTATTAAACTTTTAACTTCTCCGCCCCTGCTGACTTGCAATATACTTTATGAGACCACTAGGAAGATATTGGAGCACTTGCATGCTCTCTGCTATGGCTTGTAGTTTGTTTGCTTGCAACTGCTTTTTAAGAGGCGTATTCAAATTCTCTTTTTGTGGTCATAATTTCTATTAAGTCTAAATCAAACAATTTGCAGAAGCACAATCTCTCCCAGCCCTCCTCCCAACCCAGACATGGCTCTTGCTTTACCTGCTTACATTTAAGGAGCTTTTTTCATCCTCATATTGTCAGTATTTCTATAAAAAACATTTTTTTTTTAATGAGGCCTCAACACAACCTTAAATCGTGTCTCACAAGCAGCATCAAATCCAATTCCACAATGAGGAATCAAACTTTAGATAAATCATTCAACCAACCAGTCTCAACGATAACAAAACCAGGTCCTTGAGTGCTTTATGCATTCTGGCAAGCATCTTATTTGCCAGGAGTGGATTAAATAACAGTACCTCTATTATTCTAATAGTGTGGGAGATCATATAAAATATTTATATCGTGATCTGCAGGCAAAATGCCTACTCTAAATTATGCTCCACAAGCTCAGCAAGATATTATATTGATAGAAAAAATACCTCAGTTTAAATAATTGGGCAATTTCAGTTATTTCTTATTCTATGAATCTCATGTAATTTTGCTGTTTCCCCCTTGGGAATGCTATCTATTTTAGTAAGTACTATTTTCCATGTTCAAGGGTTTCCTGTGTGCTAGTGCAAGTATCTCACCCACATAACACTGAATCTCAGGGCCAGCAGAGAGGTAACTAGAAAAAACACAAATGCTGTCTGGGCAGGTCAGTGTTCTGCCTGAGCTTCTTTATTGCATATCTATAGGCTATCAGACATTTTTTGACTACACAGCTATGAAGAAATTTGCTTAAGGCTAAATTTTCATCTGACTTCCAAATTTGCAAACAAAGAAGATTTTTGTAGTTATTTGCAACAACTGTATTCACAAGACCCCTTCTTTGTGGTGAGTTGAACCAAACTACATGTGCAGGAATAATGTTTGCAAATACCAAATATCATCTCTCTTCAGAGTTGTGGTTTTTTGCTTTACTTGGGTTACTGCAATTCACTCTGGGGCTATGTACGACTGCTTTAGGATCAGAAGCTCATTCTCAAAGAAGTCACTTGTTTCAGCTGGCTGAAGTTCTAACTTGAATTTTGAACACAAGAAGCACTATGTTTTCCCTACATTTCATGATTATACAGTGCAGGACAGTTAGCATAGATTCTGCACTGAGCTCAAAGCAGTGTATGTGTGCTCTGATGTTTTATACAGCCACAGGACAATGTGGCATAAGAAAGAGGGGCATTCCTATGCAGAGTTTTCCCTGGGTAGGCCTATTTTCACTCAGTCTGGAACCAGTAATGACAGCTCACTGAATCTACACCTCTAACCTTTATGGTTCTTTGCTGAGTGGCAGCATCCTGGAGAGGAATGCAGAAGAAAAGCAAAAGTAGCACACACTGGACTGCACTGTGCCTCCCCCTTCATTGGCAGAAGGCATCAAAAGCAATCCTACTGCAGCTCCATGCAGCCCTTCACATGCTATGGGCAGGCATGGTCTTGGAAGATTGGTATCTCCACTAACAGCTTTCCCTTATTTCTGTAAAGGAAATATCCAAGTGAATGGCTCTTTAGTGGCCTTTGGGAGTCTTCTCCACAGGCTGTCACATGTGGTCTTGTCTGCACTTAGATTCAATGACTACTGAAGGTTGGTCTTGCCCAGCTCAGTTCCCATTTTGCAATTTCTCTGACAAAACCAGCCTTACAATGCTGCTGTTGATATGTAAGGCTCACCTCCTGGAGTGAATGGACACACCTTGTCCTTCAGCTTTACTCCCATTTCCAAGGGCAGGCATGGAAAAGGGCAGCAGGAGGAAGGGAAGGTGGAAGGGTTTTCCTTGGCCCTCTTGCTCTTGTCAATTCTGCCTCAGGTCCAGCCACACCACTCGGCAAAGACAGAGACACAGCTGCAAAGCCCACTTTTACCAATGAGAAACACAGAATAAAGAAGTGCCTGTTTTTCCTAATCCCTCCTCCCTGCATAAGTCTGCTCCTTTATTTTGTAGGCACCTCTTCCTGCAGCATTCTCCAGCACTTGCTCTCCTATCTGTACCAAGATATTTGTAAGTAAATATTCGCATTTCCTCTCACTGGTTTGATATCTTCCCACTTTCTCAACCTGCTCCTCATACTGACCCTCATGTTCCTGCACTCCCACCAATCCTTTTCTCCTTTTACTGTCTCCAGTGAAGAAATAAAGCCAGAAAAGGGATCAATGGACATTCATAACCCCAGTAAGAACTCATCCCATGTATTAAGTTTCCAAATGATATTTCAATACAAATTTATCACCTCCCTTACCAGTGGCTAGTAAAGCACTCAGGCAAACAGCACCATTTTAGCTTACTGCTTTAATGATACTTAAAATTCTTAAATAAAACAGAATCAGTTCTCAATCATTCCAAGTGTAGAAAGCACTTTTGCATTGCTTTTTCCTTTTTTTCTTCCAGTTACCATCAGCTATAAATACACAGAAATTATCAAATTAATTTTGCTTATTACTCAATAAATACACATAATAATACACATCTCAGTAAATAGTTTTTATTAAAGAAAGCATCATGACAATAGAATTATCCAAGTACTTAAAATCACTTATTTTAGATCTGCTACATGACTGGGACCCTAAAAGCACCTCCACAAATCTATTCCTTCACTATCTTGGACACAAACCAAGGAACAAGAGAAAAACCCCCTGCCTGCTTAAGCAAGCATTTGACCTAGAGCAAAACAGAAGAGCTTCTCATGAGGGAACCCTTCCCAATATTCCTGCAGAAGCAGCAAGGTGTTTGATTTTCACTTCCATTTTAATCTAGATATAACTTCCCTCGCTTGTACAGACATAACCTTAGCATCAGTCACACTGCTGACTATTTCACGCTGTTTACTGCAGGCAATAACAACTCAGGGTGTGGCCAGACTGTTCACAAGCCTGAAGCCTATGTAAGAACTGCATTTAGCATAAAATTTCAGGTAGACTCCAGTAGTCTGATACTGTCTAAGTGAAAAAACCAGCTAGCCCAAGAATGTGCAGTCCCACAACAGGATTGCAGTCAGAGGTGAAGCTGAGCTGCACATTCTACGTTCAAACCAGCCTGTTTGGCATTTGGATGCTTTGCAGACTGAGGGGGCAGATAAGAATTCAAGGCAAGCCAGGCACTCGGTTACTTCAGAGCATGTAACAAGATGGCAAGGATGGTTGAAATTTTGCATCTGCTCCCTTGAAGACCTGGTCAACAAATATAGAGGAGCAAACAAAGACCAACCATTTGAGTGAGGACAGCTGCGTCAGACACAAAGAGGAAACCTATTGTGCTTTGAATGTCTTTGCTCTATGACCTTCGGTGACAACATGCTGCCAGCAAGTGGGATTCTCTTGATGCAGTCCTCCACCCCTGGCAAAATAAGAACAAGGTTCCCCGATAATGAGTTTAATATTAAAACTTGTTCAGAGAGAGTTTTTTTCAGGTTCTCACTGAAAGTCGTGCTTGGCTTTATGGCTTGTCACAGCTGACATGATTCTTAATCAGAGCTCCTTTAAAAACACACTGAATAGATAATAATATCTAGAAAACTAGGACATTAAAACTTTGATTCACATTACACATCTCTCTAGTCTTATCATGCATTATGCATAGCTGTACTATATTTTGAAGGAAACTGCTGTGACGTGTTTTCAGTGTGAGATATATGCATGACTACAGTCCACAGCATATCAAAAAACCAGGATTCTGATCTGTGGAAAATGTTCACATAATTAGGCAAAACTGCAATACAGGAACACTTTGCCCCAAACCAGAAATATTTTGGCTTGATAATGAAACAGTTGGATTCCATATTAACACAAGCATATTTTGTGGGAGTTATAGTTTAGGTGCATCAGCAGCTCTGTGTCAAGGAAAATTAGTTTCCCTAAAACTCCAGTTTGCCAAGTGAAGTCTGTCATTGGAATTAATCAAACTCCAGTTAGTATGCAATAAAGATCCATAGCTGCCTACTTTTATCATGTTAGTTTTGCTTTTTAAAGCAATGGTAATTATTGACAAATTGGTATTGACTCTGATCTCTTTAGCTGTTATGTAGATAAATTTTCATCCTTTTAATTTACTTGGCAGTGTTAATATCATATCCCCACTTTAATGATGTGACTGAATTTAAAGATTCATAAATTCATTACTACAGTACATATCAAGGTTAAAAGAGGGAGAATTCCCTTATCAGTATGAAGGACTCGTACAGTTTACAGCAATACTAGATGAAATTACCCTTTTGTCTTTCAATAAGCAGAAATCTCCTGCAGTGGCAAATGTTCATAATGGACTGTTTAATCTTGACAATCATCTGAAAAGCATCTAATTCAATTAAAGCTTTAGGCCAAAGTGATCTCTCTTTTCACAATTAAATATTTATGTTAACACACATATCACTTAATTGGCATAACATATCAAAGGATATTAAATGATTGTACAGTGTGCAAGGACTGAAAAAAAAGGCTCTAGCACAGGTTTAAAAGCCTTTTCTCTATTAAACACTAAATAAAAAAATTGCAAGAGTGAGAAAGGGCATCAAAGGTACAATAATAAGCAAGAATTAAGAAAACAGAGAATTTAATGATCATTAGCTCTATGCTACCACTATGCTAACTGCTGGCAGTACAAGCTGTATGACAAGTCACCAGAACTGCTGCCTTCACAGAAGCCACATTAACTAAAGCTGGAATTGAGGGAAGGAGCAGAGATTAGAGAGCTCTTAGACTCAACAGTAGGTCTATGTACTCTTGGTCATTAATCACTGCTGAACACTTGATTCCAGAGCTGTGCCAAAGAAGCTGTAAGTGGCACAATACAATCTATGTCAACATGAACGGTATAACGAAACAATATTTACAGCCTACATCATCTCAACAAAGATCAAAAGAATGTATCACATTTTGTTCAATTATCTGGCAGAGCCACACAGAATTTAAATATGAGAAAGCCACACTAATTGCAAACATCATTTTCAGGCTTTTTAATGCTTTTTTTCCTGGGGAATTAGAACATATCTGTGAAGGGGAGGAGGTGAGAATTTGTCTGAACAGTTGCTAAAATTAACTGAAATGTGCAGTTACAGGCCATCTCCTCAGTTAACAAGGATTACTGATACCATTTTATTTAGTGAGAACTTGACTTCTACACTACCAGTAGCTCATTCAAGGAATTTAATGGAGAAAAATAATAAATTAACCTATTACATACTACTTTTTGAGGTCTTACATGGTGTACTGTTAAAACCACTTTTTTTTTTTTATTTCTGTATCAAAGGCAAAAAAAAAAAATTAACTTGTGTCATCAGTCAAGACCACTTCAAGGGATTAGCTGTGATGTGGATACGTGTGATTACCCATTTATACAACCATTTGGAAGTGTAAAAGCTGTTCATTGATGTTGCAAATATTAGCAAATAAAGCCTGTTTAAGCTTTAAAAGTGTCAACACTTTAGGCTGGCATGAACAGATGCTGCTGCCAAATGTAGCCCTGGATCTCTCAGCTAACATTGCTGGCTTTGTGGGCGTAACCCATGCTGGTTCCTTCCAGAAACACTTGTGGTAACATCAGAGAAAATACAGGCTAAGAAATAAAGCAGTTGGGTGGATGGAGGGCAGGATCTCTTCCTTCAGTGGCAGTAGAAGTTTAAAGTTCTTGATCTCATGTTCACCCTCTCTCCTAGAAGCAGAAAAGGAAGCAAACCCGAAACCAGAGGAACTCTTCATTGTACATTCCAGAATTATCTGCCACAGCCAACCAAGACCACACTTCCAATTATTTGTTAATGAAAGAAGAAAATATGACACCTTTTCAGAAATTACAGCATAAAACACCCTAGAATTGAAGCCCTTCTTATAGGAAAGCATACCAAAGGATGAGTAACAAATATCTAGCAAATAAGGAGAATTATGTCTGTGAGAAGACAAGGGAATTTTAAAAATGGAGTTGTGCTGTGCAGAACCAAAAATGGAGACACAAGGTGGAAATCTCCTAGGTGTAACATGCCAAAAATGAAACATAAAACCATAAAAGCATCACTAGTTATTTTAGCCATATACTTCTCAGAAATACAGTCTGTGTATTAAAAGAGGATTTATTTTTACAATTATGTCATAATATCTAGTATTCATCTCAAATTTCTGTGAGTTTGGAAAAGTCTGCTCCTTGTACACAGCCTGATCACTACTGCACTTACAAGCACTTTTACAGGAGCAGCTGTTTATGAATCTTTCCAACACATTTCTTTGCACATTCCTTTGGCTACTTGCAATGAACTTTCTCACAATGAATCCCTCTAAAGCAGATTATATGCTACTCATCAGGGTTCTAGGGCTATGTTTTCCCCCTTTCCACCTTTAGAAACAGAAGGAAGTATACATGAAAGATTTATTAAGGAAACTTTAATCTAAGGTGGACTGAGCAGTTGATGAAGGTTTCCTTCAGAAGTATAATGTGAAATGGCTGTACTTGATCACAATGTATAGTTCAGTACTCAGTCTTTGAAAATAGCAAACAACAGATATTTGTGGTGATAAGAGAATTAAGAATCAGCCAAATAAGAAATTTTGTGATCATTGTGTTTGGGACTTTCTGAGCCTGGACTGTTTTATCCCTATTCAGTCTTGAGACATCACTTTAAAACGTATTTTTAAAATAAGCACTGAAACCATACATACTTTCAGCAGCTAAAATAGTGTAGAATTAAGAGTATTTCTGTAAGTTTTAAAAATTCTATGAATTCTTTTGATGACTTCTGTTTCTTGTGTTATCAGAAACCTGAACACTTGGTTTTCTTAAACAGTACCATTTCATATTCAACCATATCATATCTCAGTTTTCTCTTTTCAAAGGTGAAAAGCTAGGCAATAAAATAATAGACGATATTCTGTGTTGATAAATTCAAATGAGTATGTACAGAAAGAAAATGCCCTTTCACTCTTCAAATACCCTGCCAGGTCTGAACTAGCTACTGCTGTTGATGAAAGAGATCTCAAAATCAGCATGAAAACATCTACTCAGTTTCAGTGTTGGTAAAAAAAGCAAATCAATCAGTATTGATCACCTGTAAAGGAACAGAAAACAAAACTGAAAACAATTTTTATCAACTAATAATAAACAACTAATAATGATAATATCAAAAATACTATCAAAATAATTTTGTATTATTATTCATATTGATGTTGTTGTTATTTTTGTTATTATTATGCTAATGTAAACAAACAGCATGGCTCCATGTCTCCACTGATTCACAGAGTTCTGCTCCACACTCTGTGAGAAAAAATAGAGTAAGACACAACAAGGTACATATTATACACTACAGCAGAGATCTCAACAGGTTGGAAGACTGGGCCAAGAGGAATTGCATAATATTTAACAAAGATATTTATAGGATCCCAAATCCGTGATGGAATAATCCCAAGCAGCAGTACAGGCCAAGGACTGACTGGCTGAGCTGTGCATCCTTGTAGCAATGAAATCAACCTGGGGCCTTGACTGCTGCAGCCAAAGTAAACCCAGCAGATGAAAGTTCATCACTTTGGTTTTTGTTAGGTCACACTTGGAAAATTGTGTCAGTTCTGGACTCCCACTTCAAAAGAGACATTGAAGTATTGGAGGTGGTTCAGTGAAGGGCCACCAAGATGATGCCTGTTGAAAGGTGAGAGGAATTCAGCTTACTCAGCTGGAAGGGAGGGGGGAGTCTAATCACATTCTCTCAATATCTAGAGAGGGGTTACAGAGAAGATGGAGATACTCTTCTCACAAGGACACAGCAAGAGGAAAAGAAGCAAAGAGCATCAGTTGTTTCAAAAGGCAATTTCATCAGACTACAGGAAAAAGTTCTTCACTGTGAGAACAACCAAACATTGGTACAGGCTGTCAAGAGAAGTTGTAGAATCTCCCTTACTGGAAGTAATTCAAGACTTGTCTTGTTGGGCCAATGGATAACTTAATCCACACCCCTGCTGTCAGCTGTAGGTGGGCTCAGATGACCTCCAGAAGCTCCTTCCAACTGAGGAT